>CM054381.1:90395658-90995658 GCA_028858755.1 Ara ararauna | reverse complement strand
ACATGTCCTCCAGGCTCTCAACATGTCCTCCAGGCTCTCAACATGTCCTCCAGGCTCTCAACATGTCCTCCAGGCTCTCAACATGTCCTCCAAATATAGTGAAAGTTCTCCAGGCAGAGAACAAATTCTCCAATCACAGACCAAATTCTCCTAAAAGAGAACAAGTCCTCCAAGCTCTGAACAAGTCCTCCAATCTCAAAACAAGTCCTCCAATCTCAAAACAAGTCCTCCAAGCTCAAAACAAGCCCTCCAAGCTCAAAACAAGCCCTCCAAGCTCAAAACAAGCCCTCCAAGCTCAAAACAAGCCCTCCAAGCTCAAAACAAGCCCTCCAAGCTCAAAACAAGCCCTCCAAGCTCAAAACAAGCCCTCCAAGCTCAAAACAAGCCCTCCAAGCTCAAAACAAGCCCTCCAATCATCATAGTTCACGTTCACCAGGCACAGAACAAGTCCCCCAATTACATACCAAATTCTCCGATAACAGAACATGTCCTCCAGGCTCTCAGCATGTCCTCCAGGCTCTCAGCATGTCCTCCAGGCTCCCAACATGTCCTCCAGGCTCCCAACATGTCCTCCAGGCTCCCAACATGTCCTCCAGGCTCTCAACATGTCCTCCAAATATAGTGAAAGTTCTCCAGGCAGAGAACAAATTCTCCAATCACAGACCAAATGCTCCTAAAAGAGAACAAGTCCTCCAAGCCCTGAACAAGTCCTCCAAGCTCTGAACAAGTCCTCCAAGCTCTGAACAATTCCTCTAACTCAAAACAAGTCCCCCAGATTCAGAACAAGTCCCCCAAACTCAGAACAATTCCTCCAAGCCCAGAAAAAATTTTTCAATCACAGTGCAAGCTCTCCAGGCACAGAACAAATTCTCCAATCACAGACCAAATGCTCCTTAAAGAGAACAAGTCCTCCAAGCTCTGAAAAAGTCCTCCAAGCTCTGAACAAGTCCTAAAATATCAGAACAACCACATCAAACTCAGAACATGTCCTCCAATCTCAAAACAAGTCCTCCAATCTCAAAACAAGTCCTCCAATCTCAAAACAAGTCCTCCAATCTCAAAACAAGTCCTCCAATCTCAAAACAAGTCCTCCAATCTCAAAACAAGTCCTCCAATCGTCATAGTTCATGTTCACCAGGCACAGAACAAGTCCCCCAATGACATACCAAATGCTCCGATAAGAGAACATGTCCTCCAGGCTCTCAACATGTCCTCCAGGCTCTCAACATGTCCTCCAGGCTCTCAACATGTCCTCCAAATATAGTGAAAGTTCTCCAGGCAGAGAACAAATTCTCCAATCACAGACCAAATGCTCCTAAAAGAGAACAAGTCCTCCAAGCCCTGAACAAGTCCTCCAAGCTCTGAACAATTCCCCTAACTCAAAACAAGCCCCCAGATTCAGAACAAGTCCCCCAAACTCAGAACAATTCCTCCAAGCCCAGAAAAAATTTTTCAATCACAGTGCAAGCTCTCCAGGCAAAGAACAAATTCTGCAATCAGAGACCAAATGCTCCTAAAAGAGAACAAGTCCTCCAAGCTCTGAACAAGTCCTCCGAGATCTGTAAAAGTCCTAAAATATCAGAACAACCACATCAAACTCAGAACAAGTCCTCCAATCTCAAAACAAGTCCTCCAATATCAAAACAAGTCCTCCAATATCAAAACAAATCCTCCAATCGCAAAACAAGTCCTCCAATCTCATCCTAGTTCATGTTAACCAAGCACAGAACAAGTTCCCCAATGACATACCAAATGCTCCGATAAGAGAACATGTCCTCCAGGCTCTCAACATGTCCTCCAGGCTGATCAACATGTCCTCCAGGCTCTCAACATGTCCTCCAGGCTCTCAACATGTCCTCCAGGCTCTCAACATGTCCTCCAGGCTCTCAACATGTCCTCCAAATATAGTGAAAGTTCTCCAGGCAGAGAACAATTTCTCCAATCACAGACCAAATGCTCCTAAAAGAGAACAAGTCCTCCAAGCCCTGAACAAGTCCTCCAAGCTCTGACTAATTCCCCTAACTCAAAAGAAGTCCTCCAGATTCAGAACAATTCCTCCAAGCCCAGAAAAATTTTTCAATCACAGTGCAAGCTCTCCAGGCACAGAACAAATTCTCCAATCACAGACCAAATGCTCCTAAAAGAGAACAAGTCCTCCAAGCCCTGAACAAGTCCTCCAAGCTTTGAACAAGTCCTCCAATCTCTGAACAATTCCTCTAACTCAAAACAAGTCCCCCAGATTCAGAACAAGTCCCCCAAACTCAGAACAATTCCTCCAAGCCCAGAAAAAATTTTTCAATCACAGTGCAAGCTCTCCAGGCACAGAACAAATTCTCCAATCACAGACCAAATGCTCCTAAAAGAGAACAAGTCCTCCAAGCCCTGAACAAGTCCTCCAAGCTCTGAACAAGTCCTCCAATCTCTGAACAATTCCTCTAACTCAAAACAAGTCCCCCAGATTCAGAACAAGTCCCCCAAACTCAGAACAATTCCTCCAAGCCCAGAAAAAATTTTTCAATCACAGTGCAAGCTCTCCAGGCACAGAACAAATTCTCCAATCACAGACCAAATGCTCCTTAAAGAGAACAAGTCCTCCAAGCTCTGAAAAAGTCCTCCAAGCTCTGAACAAGTCCTAAAATATCAGAACAACCACATCAAACTCAGAACATGTCCTCCAATCTCAAAACAAGTCCTCCAATCTCAAAACAAGTCCTCCAATCTCAAAACAAGTCCTCCAATCTCAAAACAAGTCCTCCAATCTCAAAACAAGTCCTCCAATCTCAAAATAAGTCCTCCAATCGTCATAGTTCATGTTCACCAGGCACAGAACAAGTCCCCCAATGACATACCAAATGCTCCGATAAGAGAACATATCCTCCAGGCTCTCAACATGTCCTCCAGGCTCTCAACATGTCCTCCAGGCTCTCAACATGTCCTCCAGGCTCTCAACATGTCCTCCAGGCTCTCAACATGTCCTCCAGGCTCTCAACATGTCCTCCAAATATAGTGAAAGTTCTCCAGGCAGAGAACAAATTCTCCAATCACAGACCAAATGCTCCTAAAAGAGAACAAGTCCTCCAAGCCCTGAACAAGTCCTCCAAGCTCTGAACAATTCCCCTAACTCAAAACAAGCCCCCAGATTCAGAACAAGTCCCCCAAACTCAGAACAATTCCTCCAAGCCCAGAAAAAATTTTTCAATCACAGTGCAAGCTCTCCAGGCAAAGAACAAATTCTGCAATCAGAGACCAAATGCTCCTAAAAGAGAACAAGTCCTCCAAGCTCTGAACAAGTCCTCCGAGATCTGTAAAAGTCCTAAAATATCAGAACAACCACATCAAACTCAGAACAAGTCCTCCAATCTCAAAACAAGTCCTCCAATATCAAAACAAGTCCTCCAATATCAAAACAAGTCCTCCAATATCAAAACAAGTCCTCCAATCTCATCCTAGTTCATGTTAACCAAGCACAGAACAAGTTCCCCAATGACATACCAAATGCTCCGATAAGAGAACATGTCCTCCAGGCTCTCAACATGTCCTCCAGGCTGATCAACATGTCCTCCAGGCTCTCAACATGTCCTCCAGGCTCTCAACATGTCCTCCAGGCTCTCAACATGTCCTCCAGGCTCTCAACATGTCCTCCAGGCTCTCAACATGTCCTCCAGGCTCTCAACATGTCCTCCAAATATAGTGAAAATTCTCCAGGCAGAGAACAAATTCTCCAATCACAGACCAAATGCTCCTAAAAGAGAACAAGTCCTCCAAGCCCTGAACAAGTCTTCCAAGCTCTGAACAATTCCCCTAACTCAAAAGAAGTCCTCCAGATTCAGAACAATTCCTCCAAGCCCAGAAAAATTTTTCAATCACAGTGCAAGCTCTCTACGCACAGAACAAATTCTCCAATCACAGACCAAATGCTCCTAAAAGAGAACAAGTCCTCCAAGCTCTGAACAAGTCCTCCAAGCTCTGAACAAGTCCTCCAAGCTCTGAACAAGTCCTCCAATCTCTGAACAATTCCTCTAACTCAAAACAAGTCCCCCAGATTCAGAACAAGTCCCCCAAACTCAGAACAATTCCTCCAAGCCCAGAAAAAATTTTTCAATCACAGTGCAAGCTCTCCAGGCAGAGAACAAATTCTCCAATCACAGACCAAATGCTCCTTAAAGAGAACAAGTCCTCCAAGCTCTGAAAAAGTCCTCCAAGCTCTGAACAAGTCCTAAAATATCAGAACAACCACATCAAACTCAGAACATGTCCTCCAATCTCAAAACAAGTCCTCCAATCTCAAAACAAGTCCTCCAATCTCAAAACAAGTCCTCCAATCTCAAAACAAGTCCTCCAATCGTCATAGTTCATGTTCACCAGGCACAGAACAAGTCCCCCAATGACATAACAAATGCTCCGATAAGAGAACATGTCCTCCAGGCTCTCAACATGTCCTCCAGGCTCTCAACATGTCCTCCAGGCTCTCAACATGTCCTCCAGGCTCTCAACATGTCCTCCAGGCTCTCAACATGTCCTCCAGGCTCTCAACATGTCCTCCAGGCTCTCAACATGTCCTCCAGGCTCTCAACATGTCCTCCAAATATAGTGAAAGTTCTCCAGGCAGAGAACAATTTCTCCAATCACAGACCAAATGCTCCTAAAAGAGAACAAGTCCTCCAAGCCCTGAACAAGTCCTCCAAGCTCTGACTAATTCCCCTAACTCAATAGAAGTCCCACAGATTCAGAACAATTGCTCCAAGCCCAGAAAAATTTTTCAATCACAGTGCAAGCTCTCCAGGCACAGAACAAATTCTCCAATCACAGACCAAATGCTCCTAAAAGAGAACAAGTCCTCCAAGCCCTGAACAAGTCCTCCAAGCTCTGAACAAGTCCTCCAAGCTCTGAACAAGTCCTCCAAGCTCTGAACAAGTCCTCCAAGCTCTGAACAAGTCCTCCAAGCTCTGAACAAGTCCTCCAAGCTCTGAACAAGTCCTCCAAGATCTGAACAAGTCCTAAAATATCAGAACAACCACATCAAACTCAGAACAAGTCCTCCAATCTCAAAACAAGTCCTTCAATCTCACAACAAGTCCTCCAATCTCAAAACAAGTCCTTCAATGTCACAACAAGTCCTCCAATCTCACAACAAGTCCTCCAATCGCAAAACAAGTCCTCCAATCTCAAAACAAGTCCTCCAATCTCAAAACAAGTCCTCCAATCGTCATAGTTCATGTTCACCAGGCACAGAACAAGTCCCCCAATGACATACCAAATGCTCCGATAAGAGAACATGTCCTCCAGGCTCTCAACATGTCCTCCAGGCTCTCAACATGTCCTCCAGGCTCTCAACATGTCCTCCAGGCTCTCAACATGTCCTCCAGGCTCTCAACATGTCCTCCAGGCTCTCAACATGTCCTCCAGGCTCTCAACATGTCCTCCAGGCTCTCAACATGTCCTCCAAATATAGTGAAAGTTCTCCAGGCAGAGAACAAATTCTCCAATCACAGACCAAATGCTCCTAAAAGAGAACAAGTCCTCCAAGCCCTGAACAAGTCCTCCGAGCTCTGACTAATTCCCCTAACTCAATAGAAGTCCCACAGATTCAGAACAATTGCTCCAAGCCGAGAAAAATTTTTCAATCACAGTGCAAGCTCTCCAGGCACAGAACAAATTCTCCAATCACAGACCAAATGCTCCTAAAAGAGAACAAGTCCTCCAAGCCCTGAACAAGTCCTCCAAGCTTTGAACAAGTCCTCCAATCTCTGAACAATTCCTCTAACTCAAAACAAGTCCCCCAGATTCAGAACAAGTCCCCCAAACTCAGAACAATTCCTCCAAGCCCAGAAAAAATTTTTCAATCACAGTGCAAGCTCTCCAGGCACAGAACAAATTCTCCAATCACAGACCAAATGCTCCTAAAAGAGAACAAGTCCTCCAAGCCCTGAACAAGTCCTCCAAGCTCTGAACAAGTCCTCCAATCTCTGAACAATTCCTCTAACTCAAAACAAGTCCCCCAGATTCAGAACAAGTCCCCCAAACTCAGAACAATTCCTCCAAGCCCAGAAAAAATTTTTCAATCACAGTGCAAGCTCTCCAGGCACAGAACAAATTCTCCAATCACAGACCAAATGCTCCTTAAAGAGAACAAGTCCTCCAAGCTCTGAAAAAGTCCTCCAAGCTCTGAACAAGTCCTAAAATATCAGAACAACCACATCAAACTCAGAACATGTCCTCCAATCTCAAAACAAGTCCTCCAATCTCAAAACAAGTCCTCCAATCTCAAAATAAGTCCTCCAATCGTCATAGTTCATGTTCACCAGGCACAGAACAAGTCCCCCAATGACATACCAAATGCTCCGATAAGAGAACATGTCCTCCAGGCTCTCAACATGTCCTCCAGGCTCTCAACATGTCCTCCAGGCTCTCAACATGTCGTCCAGGCTCTCAACATGTCCTCCAAATATAGTGAAAGTTCTCCAGGCAGAGAACAAATTCTCCAATCACAGACCAAATGCTCCTAAAAGAGAAGAAGTCCTCCAAGCCCTGAACAAGTCCTCCAAGCTCTGAACAATTCCCCTAACTCAAAACAAGCCCCCAGATTCAGAACAAGTCCCCCAAACTCAGAACAATTCCTCCAAGCCCAGAAAAAATTTTTCAATCACAGTGCAAGCTCTCCAGGCAAAGAACAAATTCTGCAATCAGAGACCAAATGCTCCTAAAAGAGAACAAGTCCTCCAAGCTCTGAACAAGTCCTCCGAGCTCTGTAAAAGTCCTAAAATATCAGAACAACCACATCAAACTCAGAACAAGTCCTCCAATCTCAAAACAAGTCCTCCAATCTCAAAACAAGTCCTCCAATCTCAAAACAAGTCCTCCAATCTCAAAACAAGACCTTCAATCACACAACAAGTCCTCCAATCGCAAAACAAGTCCTCCAATCGCAAAACAAGTCCTCCAATCGCAAAACAAGTCCTCCAATCTCACAACAAGTCCTCCAATCTCACAACAAGTCCTCCAATCTCACAACAAGTCCTCCAATCTCACAACAAGACCTCCAATTTCAAAACAAGTCCTCCAATCTCAAAACAAGTCCTCCAATCTCAAAACAAGTCCTCCAATCTCAAAACAAGTCCTCCAATCTCAAAACAAGTCCTCCAATCTCAAAACAAGTCCTCCAATCTCAAAACAAGTCCTTCAATCTCACAACAAGTCCTCCAATCGCAAAACAAGTCCTCCAATCGCAAAACAAGTCCTCCAATCGCAAAACAAGTCCTCCAATCGCAAAACAAGTCCTCCCATCTCATCATAGTTCATGTTCACCAAGCACAGAACAAGTTCCCCAATGACATACCAAATGCCCCGATAAGAGAACATGTCCTCCAGGCTCTCAACATGTCCTCCAGGCTCCCAACATGTCCTCCAGGCTCCCAACATGTCCTCCAGGCTCCCAACATGTCCTCCAGGCTCCCAACATGTCCTCCAGGCTCCCAACATGTCCTCCAGGCTCCCAACATGTCCTCCAGGCTCCCAACATGTCCTCCAGGCTCCCAACATGTCCTCCAAATATAGTGAAAGTTCTCCAGGCAGAGAACAAATTCTCCAATCACAGACCAAATGCTCCTAAAAGAGAACAAGTCCTCCAAGCTCTGAACAAGTCCTCCAAGCTCTGAACAAGTCCTCCAAGCTCTGAACAAGTCCTCCAAGCTCTGAACAAGTCCTCCAATCTCTGAACAATTCCTCTAACTCAAAACAAGTCCCCCAGATTCAGAACAAGTCCCCCAAACTCAGAACAATTCCTCCAAGCCCAGAAAAAATTTTTCAATCACAGTGCAAGCTCTCCAGGCACAGAACAAATTCTCCAATCACAGACCAAATGCTCCTAAAAGAGAAGAAGTCCTCCAAGCTCTGAAAAAGTCCTCCAAGCTCTGAACAAGTCCTAAAATATCAGAACAACCACATCAAACTCAGAACATGTCCTCCAATCTCAAAACAAGTCCTCCAATCTCAAAACAAGTCCTCCAATCGTCATAGTTCATGTTCACCAGCCACAGAACAAGTCCCCCAATGATATACCAAATGCTCCGATAAGAGAACATGTCCTCCAGGCTCTCAACATGTCCTCCAGGCTCTCAACATGTCCTCCAGGCTCTCAACATGTCCTCCAGGCTCTCAACATGTCCTCCAAATATAGTGAAAGTTCTCCAGGCAGAGAACAAATTCTCCAATCACAGACCAAATGCTCCTAAAAGAGAACAGGTCCTCCAAGCCCTGAACAAGTCTTCCAAGCTCTGAACAATTCCCCTAACTCAAAAGAAGTCCTCCAGATTCAGAACAATTCCTCCAAGCCCAGAAAAATTTTTCAATCACAGTGCAAGCTCTCTAGGCACAGAACAAATTCTCCAATCACAGACCAAATGCTCCTAAAAGAGAACAAGTCCTCCAAGCCCTGAACAAGTCCTCCAAGCCCTGAACAAGTCCTCCAAGCTCTGAACAAGTCCTCCAAGCTCTGAACAAGTCCTCCAAGCTCTGAACAAGTCCTAAAATATCAGAACAACCACATCAAACTCAGAACAAGTCCTCCAATCTCAAAACAAGTCCTTCAATCTCACAACAAGTCCTCCAATCTCAAAACAAGTCCTCCAATCTCAAAACAAGTCCTCCAATCTCAAAACAAGTCCTCCAATCGCAAAACAAGTCCTCCAATCGCAAAACAAGTCCTCCAATCGCAAAACAAGTCCTCCAATCGCAAAACAAGTCCTCCAATCATCATAGTTCATGTTCACCAGGCACAGAATAAGTCCCCCAATGACATACCAAATGCTCCGATAAGAGAACATGTCCTCCAGGCTCTCAAAATGTCCTTCAGGCTCCCAACATGTCCTCCAGGCTCCCAACATGTCCTCCAGGCTCCCAACATGTCCTCCAGGCTCCCAACATGTCCTCCAGCCTCCCAACATGTCCTCCAGGCTCCCAACATGTCCTCCAGGCTCCCAACATGTCCTCCAGGCTCCCAACATGTCCTCCAAATATAGTGAAAGTTCTCCAGGCAGAGAACAAATTCTCCAATCACAGACCAAATGCTCCAAAAAGAGAACAAGTCCTCCAAGCTCTGAACAAGTCCTCTAAGCTCTGAAGAAGTCCTCCAAGCTCTGAACAAGTCCTCCAAGCTGTAAACAAGTCCTCCAAGCCCAGAAAAATTTCTTTAAACACAGTGGAAACTCTCCAGGCACAGAACAAATTCTCCAATCACAGACCAAATTCTCCTAAAAGAGAACAAGTCCTCCAAGATCTGAACAAGTCCTCCAATCTCAAAACAAGTCCCCCAATCTCAAAACAAGTCCCCCAAGCTCAAAACAAGTCCTCCAAGCTCAAAACAAGTCCTTCAATCTCACAACAAGTCCTTCAATCTCACAACAAGTCCTCCAATCGCAAAACAAGTCCTCCAATCGCAAAACAAGTCCTCCAATCGCAAAACAAGTCCTCCAATCGCAAAACAAGTCCTCCAATCTCATCATAGTTCATGTTCACCAAGCACAGAACAAGTTCCCCAATGACATACCAAATGCCCCGATAAGAGAACATGTCCTCCAGGCTCTCAACATGTCCTCCAGGCTCTCAACATGTCCTCCAGGCTCTCAACATGTCCTCCAGGCTCTCAACATGTCCTCCAGGCTCTCAACATGTCCTCCAGGCTCTCAACATGTCCTCCAGGCTCTCAACATGTCCTCCAGGCGCTCAACATGTCCTCCAGGCTCTCAACATGTCCTCCAGGCTCTCAACATGTCCTCCAAATATAGTGAAAGTTCTCCAGGCAGAGAACAAATTCTCCAATCACAGACCAAATGCTCCCAAAAGAGAACAAGTCCTCCAAGCCCTGAACAAGTCCTCCAAGCTCTGAACAATTCCCGTAACTCAAAACAAGTCCCCCAGATTCAGAACAAGTCCCCCAAACTCAGAACAATTCCTCCAACCCAGAAAAAATTTTTCAATCACAGTGCAAGCTCTCCAGGCAGAGAACAAATTCTCCAATCACAGACCAAATGCTCCTAAAAGAGAACAAGTCCTCCAAGCACTAAACAAGTCCTCCAAGCTCTGAACAATCCTCCAAGCTCTGAACAATTCCCCTAACTCAAAACAAGTCCCCCAGATTCAGAACAAGTCCCCCAAACTCAGAACAATTCCTCCAAGCCCAGAAAAAATTTTTCAATCACAGTGCAAGTTCTCCGGGCACAGAACAAATTCTCCAATCACAGACCAAATGCTCCTAAAAGAGCACAAGTCCTCCAAGCTCTGAACAAGTCCTCCAAGCTCTGAAAAAGAAGTCCTCCAAGCTCTGAAAAAGTCCTCCAAGCTCTGAAAAAGTCCTCCAAGCTCTGAAAAAGTCCTCCAAGCTCTGAAAAAGTCCTCCAAGCTCTGAAAAAGTCCTCCAAGCTCTGAACAAATCCTAAAATATCAGAACAACCGCATCAAACTCAGAACATGTCCTCCAATCTCAAAACAAGTCCTCCAATCTCAAAACAAGTCCTCCAATCGTCATAGTTCATGTTCACCAGGCACAGAACAAGTCCCCCAATGACATACCAAATGCTCCGATAAGAGAACATGTCCTCCAGGCTCTCAACATGTCCTCCAGGCTCTCAACATGTCCTCCAGGCTCTCAACATGTCCTCCAGGCTCTCAACATGTCCTCCAGGCTCTCAACCTGTCCTCCAAATATAGTGAAAGTTCTCCAGGCAGAGAACAAATTCTCCAATCACAGACCAAATGCTCCTAAAAGAGAACAAGTCCTCCAAGCCCTGAACAAGTCCTCCAAGCCCTGAACAAGTCCTCCAAGCCCTGAACAAGTCCTCCAAGCCCTGAACAAGTCCTCCAAGCCCTGAACAAGTCCTAAAATATCAGAACAACCACATCAAACTCAGAAGAAGTCCTCCAATCTCAAAACAAGTCCTTCAATCTCACAACAAGTCCTCCAATCTCAAAACAAGTCCTTCAATCTCACAACAAGTCCTCCAATCTCAAAACAAGTCCTTCAATCTCACAACAAGTCCTCCAATCTCACAACAAGTCCTCCAATCTCACAACAAGTCCTCCAATCTCACAACAAGTCCTCCAATCTCACAACAAGTCCTCCAATCGCAAAACAAGTCCTCCAATCGCAAAACAAGTCCTCCAATCATCATAGTTCATGTTCACCAGGCACAGAACAAGTCCCCCAATGACATACCAAATGCTCCGATAAGAGAACATGTCCTCCAGGCTCCCAACATGTCCTCCAGGCTCCCAACATGTCCTCCAGGCTCCCAACATGTCCTCCAGGCTCCCAACATGTCCTCCAGGCTCCCAACATGTCCTCCAGGCTCCCAACATGTCCTCCAGGCTCTCAACATGTCCTCCAAATATAGTGAAAGTTCTGCATGCAGAGAACAAATTCTCCAATCACAAACCAAATGCTCCTAAAAGAGAACAAGTCCTCCAAGCCCTGAACAAGTCCTCCAAGCTCTTAAAAATTCCTCTAACTCAAAACAACTCCTCCAGATTCAGAACAAGTCCCCCAAACTCAGAACAATTCCTCCAACCCAGAAAAAATTTTTCAATCACAGTGCAAGCTCTCCAGGCACAGAACAAAGTTCTCCAATCACAGACCAAATGCTCCTAAAAGAGAACAAGTCCTCCAAGCTCTGAACAAGTCCTCTAAGCTCTGAAGAAGTCCTCCAAGCTCTGAACAAGTCCTCCAAGCTGTAAACAAGTCCTCCAGGCCCAGAAAAATTTCTTCAAACACAGTGGAAACTCTCCAGGCACAGAACAAATTCTCCAATCACAGACCAAATTCTCCTAAAAGAGAACAAGTCCTCCAAGCTCTGAACAAGTCCTCCAATCTCTAAACAAGTCCTCCAATCTCAAAACAAGTCCTCCAAGCTCAAAACAAGCCCTCCAAGCTCAAAACAAGCCCTCCAAGCTCAAAACAAGCCCTCCAAGCTCAAAACAAGCCCTCCAAGCTCAAAACAAGCCCTCCAAGCTCAAAACAAGCCCTCCAAGCTCAAAACAAGCCCTCCAAGCTCAAAACAAGCCCTCCAAGCTCAAAACAAGCCCTCCAATCATCATAGTTCATGTTCACCAGGCACAGAACAAGTCCCCCAATGACATACCAAATTCTCCGATAAGAGAACATGTCCTCCAGGCTCTCAACATGTCCTCCAGGCTCTCAACATGTCCTCCAGGCTCTCAACATGTCCTCCAGGCTCTCAACATGTCCTCCAGGCTCTCAACATGTCCTCCAGGCTCTCAGCATGTCCTCCAGGCTCTCAACATGTCCTCCAGGCCCTCAACATGTCCTCCAGGCCCTCAACATGTCCTCCAGGCTCTCAACATGTCCTCCAGGCTCTCAACATGTCCTCCAAATATAGTGAAAGTTCTCCAGGCAGAGAACAAATTCTCCAATCACAGACCAAATGCTCCTAAAAGAGAAGAAGTCTTCCAAGCCCTGAACAAGTCCTCCAAGCTCTGAACAAGTCCTCCAAGCTCTGAACAATTCCTCTAACTCAAAACAAGTCCCCCAGATTCAGAACAAGTCCCCCAAACTCAGAACAATTCCTCCAACCCAGGAAAAATTTTTCAATCACAGTGCAAGCTCTCCAGGCACAGAACAAATTCTCCAATCACAGACCAAATTCTCCTAAAAGAGAACAAGTCCTCCAAGCTCTGAAAAAGTCCTCCAAGCTCTGAACAAGTCCTAAAATATCAGAACAACCACATCAAACTCAGAACATGTCCTCCAATCTCAAAACAAGTCCTCCAATCTCAAAACAAGTCCTCCAATCTCAAAACAAGTCCTCCAATCTCAAAACAAGTCCTCCAATCTCAAAACAAGTCCTCCAATCTCAAAACAAGTCCTCCAATCTCAAAACAAGTCCTCCAATCTCAAAACAAGTCCTCCAATCGTCATAGTTCATGTTCACCAGGCACGGAACAAGTCTCCCAATGACATACCAAATGCTCCGATAAGAGAACATGTCCTCCAGGCTCTCAACATGTCCTCCAGGCTCTCAACATGTCCTCCAGGCTCTCAACATGTCCTCCAGGCTCTCAACATGTCCTCCAGGCTCTCAACATGTCCTCCAGGCTCTCAACATGTCCTCCAGGCTCTCAACATGTCCTCCAGGCTCTCAACATGTCCTCCAAATATAGTGAAAGTTCTGCAGGCAGAGAACAAATTCTCCAATCACAGACCAAATGCTCCTAAAAGAGAACAAGTCCTCCAAGCCCTGAACAAGTCCTCCAAGCTCTGAACAAGTCCTCCAAGCTCTGAACAAGTCCTCCAAGCTCTGAACAAGTCCTCCAAGCTCTGAACAAGTCCTCCAAGCTCTGAACAAGTCCTAAAATATCAGAACAACCACATCAAACTCAGAACAAGTCCTCCAATCTCAAAACAAGTCCTCCAATCTCACAACAAGTCCTCCAATCTCACAACAAGTCCTCCAATCTCACAACAAATCCTCCAATCTCACAACAAGTCCTCCAATCTCAAAAGAAGTCCTCCAATCTCAAAACAAGTCCTCCAATCATCATAGTTCATGTTCACCAGGCACAGAACAAGTCCCCCAATGACATACCAAATGCTCCGATAAGAGAACATATCCTCCAGGCTCCCAACATGTCCTCCAGGCTCCCAACATGTCCTCCAGGCTCCCAACATGTCCTCCAGGCTCCCAACATGTCCTCCAGGCTCCCAACATGTCCTCCAGGCTCCCAACATGTCCTCCAGGCTCCCAACATGTCCTCCAGGCTCTCAACATGTCCTCCAGGCTCTCAACATGTCCTCCAGGCTCTCAACATGTCCTCCAAATATAGTGAAAGTTCTCCAGGCAGAGAACAAATTCTCCAATCACGAACCAAATGCTCCTAAAAGAGAACAAGTCCTCCAAGCCCTGAACAAGTCCTCCAAGCTCTTAAAAATTCATCTAACTCAAAAGAAGTCCCCCAGATTCAGAACAAGTCCCCCAAACTCAGAACAATTCCTCCAACCCAGAAAAAATTTTTCAATCACAGTGCAAGCTCTCCAGGCACAGAACAAATTCTCCAATCACAGACCAAATGCTCCTAAAAGAGAACAAGTCCTCCAAGCTCTGAACAAGTCCTCCAAGCTCTGAACAAGTCCTCCAAGCTCTGAACAAGTCCTCCAAGCTCTGAACAAGTCCTCCAAGCTCTGAACAAGTCCTCCAAGCTCTGAACAAGTCCTCCAAGCTGTAAACAAGTCCTCCAAGCCCAGAAAAATTTCTTCAAACACAGTGGAAACTCTCCAGGCACAGAACAAATTCTCCAATCACAGACCAAATTCTCCTAAAAGAGAACAAGTCCTCCAAGCTCTGAACAAGTCCTCCAATCTCAAAACAAGTCCTCCCATCTCAAAACAAGTCCTCCAATCTCAAAACAAGTCCTCCAATCTCAAAACAAGTCCTCCAATCTCAAAACAAGTCCTCCAATCTCAAAACAAGTCCTCCAATCTCAAAACAAGTCCTCCAATCTCAAAACAAGTCCTCCAATCTCAAAACAAGTCCTTCAAACTCAAAACAAGTCCTTCAATCTCACAACAAGTCCTCCAATCGCAAAACAAGTCCTCCAATCTCAAAACAAGTCCTCCAATCGCAAAACAAGTCCTCCAATCGCAAAACAAGTCCTCCAATCGCAAAACAAGTCCTCCAATCTCATCATAGTTCATGTTCACCAAGCACAGAACAAGTTCCCCAATGACATACCAAATGCCCCGATAACAGAACATGTCCTCCAGGCTCTCAACATGTCCTCCAGGCTCTCAACATGTCCTCCAGGCTCTCAACATGTCCTCCAGGCTCTCAACATGTCCTCCAGGCTCTCAACATGTCCTCCAGGCTCTCAACATGTCCTCCAGGCTCTCAACATGTCCTCCAGGCTCTCAACATGTCCTCCAGGCTCTCAACATGTCCTCCAAATATAGTGAAAGTTCTCCAGGCAGAGAACAAATTCTCCAATCACAGACCAAATGCTCCTAAAAGAGAACAAGTCCTCCAAGCCCTGAACAAGTCCTCCAAGCTCTTAAAAATTCCTCTAACTCAAAACAAGTCCCCCAGATTCAGAACAAGTCCCCCAAACTCAGAACAATTCCTCCAACCCAGAAAAAATTTTTCAATCACAGTGCAAGCTCTCCAGGCACAGAACAAATTCTCCAATCACAGACCAAATGCTCCTAAAAGAGAACAAGTCCTCCAAGCTCTGAACAAGTCCTCCAAGCTCTGAACAAGTCCTCCAAGCTCTGAACAAGTCCTCCAAGCTATGAACAAGTCATCCAGGCCCAGAAAAAATTCTTCAAACACAGTGGAAACTCTCCAGGCACAGAACAAATTCTCCAATCACAGACCAAATTCTCCTAAAAGAGAACAAGTCCTCCAAGCTCTGAACAAGTCCTCCAATCTCTAAACAAGCCCTCCAATCTCAAAACAAGCCCTCCAAGCTCAAAACAAGCCCTCCATGCTCAAAACAAGCCCTCCAAGCTCAAAACAAGCCCTCCAAGCTCAAAACAAGCCCTCCAAGCTCAAAACAAGCCCTCCAATCATCATAGTTCATGTTCACCAGGCACAGAACAAGTCCCCCAATGACATACCAAGTTCTCCGATAAGAGAACATGTCCTCCAGGCTCTCAACATGTCCTCCAGGCTCTCAACATGTCCTCCAGGCTCTCAACATGTCCTCCAGGCTCTCAACATGTCCTCCAGGCTCTCAACATGTCCTCCAGGCTCTCAACATGTCCTCCAGGCTCTCAACATGTCCTCCAGGCTCTCAACATGTCCTCCAAATATAGTGAAATTTCTCCAGGCAGAGAACAAATTCTCCAATCACAGACCAAATGCTCCTAAAAGAGAACAAGTCCTCCAGGCCCTGAACAAGTCCTCCAAGCTCTGAACAAGTCCTCCAATCTCTGAAAATTCCTCTAACTCAAAACAAGTCCCCCAGATTCAGAACAAGTCCCCCAAACTCAGAACAATTCCTCCAAGCCCAGAAAAAATTTTTCAATCACAGTGCAAGCTCTCCAGGCACAGAACAAATTCTCCAATCACAGACCAAATGCTCCTTAAAGAGAACAAGTCCTCCAAGCTCTGAAAAAGTCCTCCAAGCTCTGAACAAGTCCTAAAATATCAGAACAACCACATCAAACTCAGCACATGTCCTCCAATCTCAAAACAACTCCTCAAATCTCAAAACAAGTCCTCCAATCTCAAAACAAGTCCTCCAATCGTCATAGTTCATGTTCACTAGGCACAGAACAAGTCCCCCAATGACATACCAAATGCTCCGATAAGAGAACATGTCCTCCAGGCTCTCAACATGTCCTCCAGGCTCTCAACATGTCCTCCAGGCTCTCAACATGTCCTCCAGGCTCTCAACATGTCCTCCAGGCTCTCAACATGTCCTCCAGGCTCTCAACATGTCCTCCAGGCTCTCAACATGTCCTCCAAATATAGTGAAAGTTCTCCAGGCAGAGAACAAATTCTCCAATCACAGACCAAATGCTCCTAAAAGAGAACAAGTCCTCCAAACCCTGAACAAGTCCTCCAAGCTCTGAACAATTCCCCTAACTCAAAAGAAGTCCCACAGATTCAGAACAATTCCTCCAAGACCAGAAAAAATTTTTCAATCACAGTGCAAGCTCTCCAGGCAGAGAACAAATTCTCCAATCACAGACCAAATGCTCCTAAAAGAGAACAAGTCCTCCACGCCCTGAACAAGTCCTCCAAGCTCTGAACAAGTCCTCCAAGCTCTGAACAAGTCCTCCAAGCTCTGAACAAGTCCCCTAACTCGAAACAAGTCCCCCAGATTCAGAACAAGTCCCCCAAACTCAGAAAAATTCCTCCAAGCCCAGAAAAAATTTTTCAATCACAGTGCAAGTTCTCCAGGCACAGAACAAATTCTCCAATCACAGACCAAATGCTCCTAAAAGAGAACAAGTCCTCCAAGCTCTGAACAAGTCCTCCAAGCTCTGAAAAAGTCCTCCAAGCTCTGAACAAGTCCTCCAAGCTCTGAACAAGTCCTCCAAGCTCTGAACAAGTCCTCCAAGCTCTGAACAAGTCCTCCAAGCTCTGAAAAAGTCCTCCAAGCTCTGAAAAAGTCCTCCAAGCTCTGAAAAAGTCCTCCAAGCTCTGAAAAAGTCCTCCAAGCTCTGAACAAGTCCTAAAACATCAGAACAACCACATCAAACTCAGAACAAGTCCTCCAATCTCAAAACAAGTCCTTCAATCTCACAAGTCCTCCAATCTAAAAACAAGTCCTTCAATCTCACAACAAGTCCTCCAATCGCAAAACAAGTCCTCCAATATCAAAACAAGTCCTCCAATCGCAAAACAAGTCCTCCAATCGCAAAACAAGTCCTCCAATCGCAAAACAAGTCCTCCAATCATCATAGTTCATGTTAACCAGGCACAGAACAAGTCCCCCAATGACATACCAAATGCTCCGATAAGAGAACATGTCCTCCAGGCTCCCAACATGTCCTCCAGGCTCCCAACATGTCCTCCAGGCTCCCAACATGTCCTCCAGGCTCCCAACATGTCCTCCAGGCTCCCAACATGTCCTCCAGGCTCCCAACATGTCCTCCAGGCTCCCAACATGTCCTCCAGGCTCCCAACATGTCCTCCAAATATAGTGAAAGTTCTGCATGCAGAGAACAAATTCTCCAATCACAAACCAAATGCTCCTAAAAGAGAACAAGTCCTCCAAGCCCTGAACAAGTCCTCCAATCTCTGAAAATTCCTCTAACTCAAAACAAGTCCCCCAGATTCAGAACAAGTCCCCCAAACTCAGAACAATTCCTCCAACCCAGAAAAAATTTTTCAATCACAGTGCAAGCTCTCCAGGCACAGAACAAATTCTCCAATCACAGACCAAATGCTCCTAAAAGAGAACAAGTCCTCCAAGCTCTGAACAAGTCCTCTAAGCTCTGAAGAAGTCCTCCAAGCTCTGAACAAGTCCTCCAAGCTGTAAACAAGTCCTCCAGGCCCAGAAATATTTCTTCAAACACAGTGGAAACTCTCCAGGCACACAACAAATTCTCCAATCACAGACCAAATTCTCCTAAAAGACAACAAGTCCTCCAAGCTCTGAACAAGTCCTCCAATCTCAAAACAAGCCCTCCAAGCTCAAAACAAGCCCTCCAAGCTCAAAACAAGCCCTCCAAGCTCAAAACAAGCCCTCCAAGCTCAAAACAAGCCCTCCAAGCTCAAAACAAGCCCTCCAAGCTCAAAACAAGTCCTCCAATCATCATAGTTCATGTTCACCAGGCACAGAACAAGTCCCCCAATGACATACCAAATTCTCCGATAAGAGAACATGTCCTCCAGGCTCTCAACATGTCCTCCAGGCTCTCAACATGTCCTCCAGGCTCTCAACATGTCCTCCAGGCTCTCAACATGTCCTCCAGGCTCTCAACATGTCCTCCAGGCTCTCAACATGTCCTCCAGGCTCTCAACATGTCCTCCAGGCTCTCAACATGTCCTCCAGGCTCTCAACATGTCCTCCAGGCTCTCAACATGTCTTCCAAATATAGTGAAAGTTCTCCAGGCAGAGAACAAATTCTCCAATCACAGACCAAATGCTCCTAAAAGAGAACAAGTCCTCCAGGCCCTGAACAAGTCCTCCAAGCTCTGAACAAGTCCTCCAATCTCTGAACAATTCCTCTAACTCAAAACAAGTCCCCCAGATTCAGAACAAGTCCCCCAAACTCAGAACAATTCCTCCAAGCCCAGAAAAAATTTTTCAATCACAGTGCAAGCTCTCCAGGCACAGAACAAATTCTCCAATCACAGACCAAATGCTCCTTAAAGAGAACAAGTCCTCCAAGCTCTGAAAAAGTCCTCCAAGCTCTGAACAAGTCCTAAAATATCAGAACAACCACATCAAACTCAGCACATGTCCTCCAATCTCAAAACAAGTCCTCCAATCTCAAAACAAGTCCTCCAATCTCAAAACAAGTCCTCCAATCTCAAAACAAGTCCTCCAATCGTCATAGTTCATGTTCACTAGGCACAGAACAAGTCCCCCAATGACATACCAAATGCTCCGATAAGAGAACATGTCCTCCAGGCTCTCAACATGTCCTCCAGGCTCTCAACATGTCCTCCAGGCTCTCAACATGTCCTCCAGGCTCTCAACATGTCCTCCAGGCTCTCAACATGTCCTCCAGGCTCTCAACATGTCCTCCAGGCTCTCAACATGTCCTCCAGGCTCTCAACATGTCCTCCAAATATAGTGAAAGTTCTCCAGGCAGAGAACAATTTCTCCAATCACAGACCAAATGCTCCTAAAAGAGAACAAGTCCTCCAAGCTCTGAACAAGTCCTCCAAGCTCTGAACAATTCCTCTAACTCAAAACAAGTCCCCCAGATTCAGAACAAGTCCCCCAAACTCAGAACAATTCCTCCAACCCAGGAAAAATTTTTCAATCACAGTGCAAGCTCTCCAGGCACAGAACAAATTCTCCAATCACAGACCAAATTCTCCTAAAAGAGAACAAGTCCTCCAAGCTCTGAAAAAGTCCTCCAAGCTCTGAACAAGTCCTAAAATATCAGAACAACCACATCAAACTCAGAACATGTCCTCCAATCTCAAAACAAGTCCTCCAATCTCAAAACAAGTCCTCCAATCTCAAAACAAGTCCTCCAATCTCAAAACAAGTCCTCCAATCTCAAAACAAGTCCTCCAATCTCAAAACAAGTCCTCCAATCTCAAAACAAGTCCTCCAATCTCAAAACAAGTCCTCCAATCGTCATAGTTCATGTTCACCAGGCACGGAACAAGTCTCCCAATGACATACCAAATGCTCCGATAAGAGAACATGTCCTCCAGGCTCTCAACATGTCCTCCAGGCTCTCAACATGTCCTCCAGGCTCTCAACATGTCCTCCAGGCTCTCAACATGTCCTCCAGGCTCTCAACATGTCCTCCAGGCTCTCAACATGTCCTCCAGGCTCTCAACATGTCCTCCAGGCTCTCAACATGTCCTCCAAATATAGTGAAAGTTCTGCAGGCAGAGAACAAATTCTCCAATCACAGACCAAATGCTCCTAAAAGAGAACAAGTCCTCCAAGCCCTGAACAAGTCCTCCAAGCTCTGAACAAGTCCTCCAAGCTCTGAACAAGTCCTCCAAGCTCTGAACAAGTCCTCCAAGCTCTGAACAAGTCCTCCAAGCTCTGAACAAGTCCTAAAATATCAGAACAACCACATCAAACTCAGAACAAGTCCTCCAATCTCAAAACAAGTCCTCCAATCTCACAACAAGTCCTCCAATCTCACAACAAGTCCTCCAATCTCACAACAAATCCTCCAATCTCACAACAAGTCCTCCAATCTCAAAAGAAGTCCTCCAATCTCAAAACAAGTCCTCCAATCATCATAGTTCATGTTCACCAGGCACAGAACAAGTCCCCCAATGACATACCAAATGCTCCGATAAGAGAACATATCCTCCAGGCTCCCAACATGTCCTCCAGGCTCCCAACATGTCCTCCAGGCTCCCAACATGTCCTCCAGGCTCCCAACATGTCCTCCAGGCTCCCAACATGTCCTCCAGGCTCCCAACATGTCCTCCAGGCTCCCAACATGTCCTCCAGGCTCTCAACATGTCCTCCAGGCTCTCAACATGTCCTCCAGGCTCTCAACATGTCCTCCAAATATAGTGAAAGTTCTCCAGGCAGAGAACAAATTCTCCAATCACGAACCAAATGCTCCTAAAAGAGAACAAGTCCTCCAAGCCCTGAACAAGTCCTCCAAGCTCTTAAAAATTCATCTAACTCAAAAGAAGTCCCCCAGATTCAGAACAAGTCCCCCAAACTCAGAACAATTCCTCCAACCCAGAAAAAATTTTTCAATCACAGTGCAAGCTCTCCAGGCACAGAACAAATTCTCCAATCACAGACCAAATGCTCCTAAAAGAGAACAAGTCCTCCAAGCTCTGAACAAGTCCTCCAAGCTCTGAACAAGTCCTCCAAGCTCTGAACAAGTCCTCCAAGCTCTGAACAAGTCCTCCAAGCTCTGAACAAGTCCTCCAAGCTCTGAACAAGTCCTCCAAGCTGTAAACAAGTCCTCCAAGCCCAGAAAAATTTCTTCAAACACAGTGGAAACTCTCCAGGCACAGAACAAATTCTCCAATCACAGACCAAATTCTCCTAAAAGAGAACAAGTCCTCCAAGCTCTGAACAAGTCCTCCAATCTCAAAACAAGTCCTCCCATCTCAAAACAAGTCCTCCAATCTCAAAACAAGTCCTCCAATCTCAAAACAAGTCCTCCAATCTCAAAACAAGTCCTCCAATCTCAAAACAAGTCCTCCAATCTCAAAACAAGTCCTCCAATCTCAAAACAAGTCCTTCAAACTCAAAACAAGTCCTTCAATCTCACAACAAGTCCTCCAATCGCAAAACAAGTCCTCCAATCTCAAAACAAGTCCTCCAATCGCAAAACAAGTCCTCCAATCGCAAAACAAGTCCTCCAATCGCAAAACAAGTCCTCCAATCTCATCATAGTTCATGTTCACCAAGCACAGAACAAGTTCCCCAATGACATACCAAATGCCCCGATAACAGAACATGTCCTCCAGGCTCTCAACATGTCCTCCAGGCTCTCAACATGTCCTCCAGGCTCTCAACATGTCCTCCAGGCTCTCAACATGTCCTCCAGGCTCTCAACATGTCCTCCAGGCTCTCAACATGTCCTCCAGGCTCTCAACATGTCCTCCAGGCTCTCAACATGTCCTCCAGGCTCTCAACATGTCCTCCAAATATAGTGAAAGTTCTCCAGGCAGAGAACAAATTCTCCAATCACAGACCAAATGCTCCTAAAAGAGAACAAGTCCTCCAAGCCCTGAACAAGTCCTCCAAGCTCTTAAAAATTCCTCTAACTCAAAACAAGTCCCCCAGATTCAGAACAAGTCCCCCAAACTCAGAACAATTCCTCCAACCCAGAAAAAATTTTTCAATCACAGTGCAAGCTCTCCAGGCACAGAACAAATTCTCCAATCACAGACCAAATGCTCCTAAAAGAGAACAAGTCCTCCAAGCTCTGAACAAGTCCTCCAAGCTCTGAACAAGTCCTCCAAGCTCTGAACAAGTCCTCCAAGCTATGAACAAGTCATCCAGGCCCAGAAAAAATTCTTCAAACACAGTGGAAACTCTCCAGGCACAGAACAAATTCTCCAATCACAGACCAAATTCTCCTAAAAGAGAACAAGTCCTCCAAGCTCTGAACAAGTCCTCCAATCTCTAAACAAGCCCTCCAATCTCAAAACAAGCCCTCCAAGCTCAAAACAAGCCCTCCATGCTCAAAACAAGCCCTCCAAGCTCAAAACAAGCCCTCCAAGCTCAAAACAAGCCCTCCAAGCTCAAAACAAGCCCTCCAATCATCATAGTTCATGTTCACCAGGCACAGAACAAGTCCCCCAATGACATACCAAGTTCTCCGATAAGAGAACATGTCCTCCAGGCTCTCAACATGTCCTCCAGGCTCTCAACATGTCCTCCAGGCTCTCAACATGTCCTCCAGGCTCTCAACATGTCCTCCAGGCTCTCAACATGTCCTCCAGGCTCTCAACATGTCCTCCAGGCTCTCAACATGTCCTCCAGGCTCTCAACATGTCCTCCAAATATAGTGAAATTTCTCCAGGCAGAGAACAAATTCTCCAATCACAGACCAAATGCTCCTAAAAGAGAACAAGTCCTCCAGGCCCTGAACAAGTCCTCCAAGCTCTGAACAAGTCCTCCAATCTCTGAAAATTCCTCTAACTCAAAACAAGTCCCCCAGATTCAGAACAAGTCCCCCAAACTCAGAACAATTCCTCCAAGCCCAGAAAAAATTTTTCAATCACAGTGCAAGCTCTCCAGGCACAGAACAAATTCTCCAATCACAGACCAAATGCTCCTTAAAGAGAACAAGTCCTCCAAGCTCTGAAAAAGTCCTCCAAGCTCTGAACAAGTCCTAAAATATCAGAACAACCACATCAAACTCAGCACATGTCCTCCAATCTCAAAACAACTCCTCAAATCTCAAAACAAGTCCTCCAATCTCAAAACAAGTCCTCCAATCGTCATAGTTCATGTTCACTAGGCACAGAACAAGTCCCCCAATGACATACCAAATGCTCCGATAAGAGAACATGTCCTCCAGGCTCTCAACATGTCCTCCAGGCTCTCAACATGTCCTCCAGGCTCTCAACATGTCCTCCAGGCTCTCAACATGTCCTCCAGGCTCTCAACATGTCCTCCAGGCTCTCAACATGTCCTCCAGGCTCTCAACATGTCCTCCAAATATAGTGAAAGTTCTCCAGGCAGAGAACAAATTCTCCAATCACAGACCAAATGCTCCTAAAAGAGAACAAGTCCTCCAAACCCTGAACAAGTCCTCCAAGCTCTGAACAATTCCCCTAACTCAAAAGAAGTCCCACAGATTCAGAACAATTCCTCCAAGACCAGAAAAAATTTTTCAATCACAGTGCAAGCTCTCCAGGCAGAGAACAAATTCTCCAATCACAGACCAAATGCTCCTAAAAGAGAACAAGTCCTCCACGCCCTGAACAAGTCCTCCAAGCTCTGAACAAGTCCTCCAAGCTCTGAACAAGTCCTCCAAGCTCTGAACAAGTCCCCTAACTCGAAACAAGTCCCCCAGATTCAGAACAAGTCCCCCAAACTCAGAAAAATTCCTCCAAGCCCAGAAAAAATTTTTCAATCACAGTGCAAGTTCTCCAGGCACAGAACAAATTCTCCAATCACAGACCAAATGCTCCTAAAAGAGAACAAGTCCTCCAAGCTCTGAACAAGTCCTCCAAGCTCTGAAAAAGTCCTCCAAGCTCTGAACAAGTCCTCCAAGCTCTGAACAAGTCCTCCAAGCTCTGAACAAGTCCTCCAAGCTCTGAACAAGTCCTCCAAGCTCTGAAAAAGTCCTCCAAGCTCTGAAAAAGTCCTCCAAGCTCTGAAAAAGTCCTCCAAGCTCTGAACAAGTCCTAAAACATCAGAACAACCACATCAAACTCAGAACAAGTCCTCCAATCTCAAAACAAGTCCTTCAATCTCACAAGTCCTCCAATCTAAAAACAAGTCCTTCAATCTCACAACAAGTCCTCCAATCGCAAAACAAGTCCTCCAATATCAAAACAAGTCCTCCAATCGCAAAACAAGTCCTCCAATCGCAAAACAAGTCCTCCAATCGCAAAACAAGTCCTCCAATCGCAAAACAAGTCCTCCAATCATCATAGTTCATGTTAACCAGGCACAGAACAAGTCCCCCAATGACATACCAAATGCTCCGATAAGAGAACATGTCCTCCAGGCTCCCAACATGTCCTCCAGGCTCCCAACATGTCCTCCAGGCTCCCAACATGTCCTCCAGGCTCCCAACATGTCCTCCAGGCTCCCAACATGTCCTCCAGGCTCCCAACATGTCCTCCAGGCTCCCAACATGTCCTCCAGGCTCCCAACATGTCCTCCAAATATAGTGAAAGTTCTGCATGCAGAGAACAAATTCTCCAATCACAAACCAAATGCTCCTAAAAGAGAACAAGTCCTCCAAGCCCTGAACAAGTCCTCCAATCTCTGAAAATTCCTCTAACTCAAAACAAGTCCCCCAGATTCAGAACAAGTCCCCCAAACTCAGAACAATTCCTCCAACCCAGAAAAAATTTTTCAATCACAGTGCAAGCTCTCCAGGCACAGAACAAATTCTCCAATCACAGACCAAATGCTCCTAAAAGAGAACAAGTCCTCCAAGCTCTGAACAAGTCCTCTAAGCTCTGAAGAAGTCCTCCAAGCTCTGAACAAGTCCTCCAAGCTGTAAACAAGTCCTCCAGGCCCAGAAATATTTCTTCAAACACAGTGGAAACTCTCCAGGCACACAACAAATTCTCCAATCACAGACCAAATTCTCCTAAAAGACAACAAGTCCTCCAAGCTCTGAACAAGTCCTCCAATCTCAAAACAAGCCCTCCAAGCTCAAAACAAGCCCTCCAAGCTCAAAACAAGCCCTCCAAGCTCAAAACAAGCCCTCCAAGCTCAAAACAAGCCCTCCAAGCTCAAAACAAGCCCTCCAAGCTCAAAACAAGTCCTCCAATCATCATAGTTCATGTTCACCAGGCACAGAACAAGTCCCCCAATGACATACCAAATTCTCCGATAAGAGAACATGTCCTCCAGGCTCTCAACATGTCCTCCAGGCTCTCAACATGTCCTCCAGGCTCTCAACATGTCCTCCAGGCTCTCAACATGTCCTCCAGGCTCTCAACATGTCCTCCAGGCTCTCAACATGTCCTCCAGGCTCTCAACATGTCCTCCAGGCTCTCAACATGTCCTCCAGGCTCTCAACATGTCCTCCAGGCTCTCAACATGTCCTCCAGGCTCTCAACATGTCTTCCAAATATAGTGAAAGTTCTCCAGGCAGAGAACAAATTCTCCAATCACAGACCAAATGCTCCTAAAAGAGAACAAGTCCTCCAGGCCCTGAACAAGTCCTCCAAGCTCTGAACAAGTCCTCCAATCTCTGAACAATTCCTCTAACTCAAAACAAGTCCCCCAGATTCAGAACAAGTCCCCCAAACTCAGAACAATTCCTCCAAGCCCAGAAAAAATTTTTCAATCACAGTGCAAGCTCTCCAGGCACAGAACAAATTCTCCAATCACAGACCAAATGCTCCTTAAAGAGAACAAGTCCTCCAAGCTCTGAAAAAGTCCTCCAAGCTCTGAACAAGTCCTAAAATATCAGAACAACCACATCAAACTCAGCACATGTCCTCCAATCTCAAAACAAGTCCTCCAATCTCAAAACAAGTCCTCCAATCTCAAAACAAGTCCTCCAATCTCAAAACAAGTCCTCCAATCGTCATAGTTCATGTTCACTAGGCACAGAACAAGTCCCCCAATGACATACCAAATGCTCCGATAAGAGAACATGTCCTCCAGGCTCTCAACATGTCCTCCAGGCTCTCAACATGTCCTCCAGGCTCTCAACATGTCCTCCAGGCTCTCAACATGTCCTCCAGGCTCTCAACATGTCCTCCAGGCTCTCAACATGTCCTCCAGGCTCTCAACATGTCCTCCAGGCTCTCAACATGTCCTCCAAATATAGTGAAAGTTCTCCAGGCAGAGAACAATTTCTCCAATCACAGACCAAATGCTCCTAAAAGAGAACAAGTTCTCCAAGCCCTGAACAAGTCCTCCAAGCTCTGAACAATTCCCCTAACTCAAAAGAAGTCCCACGGATTCAGAACAATTGCTCCAAGCCCAGAAAAATTTTTCAATCACAGTGCAAGCTCTCCAGGCACAGAACAAATTCTCCAATCACAGACCAAATGCTCCTAAAAGAGAACAAGTCCTCCAAGCCCTGAACAAGTCCTCCAAGCCCTGAACAAGTCCTCCAAGCTCTGAACAAGTCCTCCAAGCTCTGAACAAGTCCTAAAATATCAGAACAACCACATCAAACTCAGAACAAGTCCTCCAATCTCAAAACAAGTCCTTCAATCTCACAACAAGTCCTCCAATCTCAAAACAAGTCCTCCAATCTCAAAACAAGTCCTTCAATGTCACAACAAGTCCTCCAATCTCACAACAAGTCCTCCAATCTCACAACAAGTCCTCCAATCTCACAACAAGTCCTCCAATCTCACAACAAGTCCTCCAATCTCAAAACAAGTCCTCCAATCATCATAGTTCATGTTCACCAGGCACAGAACAAGTCCCCCAATGACATACCAAATGCTCCGATAAGAGAACATGTCCTCCAGGCTCCCAACATGTCCTCCAGGCTCCCAACATGTCCTCCAGGCTCCCAACATGTCCTCCAGGCTCCCAACATGTCCTCCAGGCTCCCAACATGTCCTCCAGGCTCCCAACATGTCCTCCAGGCTCCCAACATGTCCTCCAGGCTCCCAACATGTCCTCCAGGCTCTCAACATGTCCTCCAGGCTCTCAACATGTCCTCCAAATATAGTGAAAGTTCTCCAGGCAGAGAACAAATTCTCCAATCACAAACCAAATGCTCCTAAAAGAGAACAAGTCCTCCAAGCCCTGAACAAGTCCTCCAAGCTCTTAAAAATTCATCTAACTCAAAAGAAGTCCCCCAGATTCAGAACAAGTCCCCCAAACTCAGAACAATTCCTCCAACCCAGAAAAAATTTTTCAATCACAGTGCAAGCTCTCCAGGCACAGAACAAATTCTCCAATCACAGACCAAATGCTCCTAAAAGAGAACAAGTCCTCCAAGCTCTGAACAAGTCCTCCAAGCTCTGAACAAGTCCTCCAAGCTCTGAACAAGTCCTCCAAGCTCTGAACAAGTCCTCCAAGCCCAGAAAAATTTCTTCAAACACAGTGGAAACTCTCCAGGCACAGAACAAATTCTCCAATCACAGACCAAATTCTCCTAAAAGAGAACAAGTCCTCCAAGCTCTGAACAAGTCCTCCAATCTCAAAACAAGCCCTCCAATCATCATAGTTCATGTTCACCAGGCACAGAACAAGTCCCCCAATGACATACCAAGTTCTCCGATAAGAGAACATGTCCTCCAGGCTCTCAACATGTCCTCCAGGCTCTCAACATGTCCTCCAGGCTCTCAACATGTCCTCCAGGCTCTCAACATGTCCTCCAGGCTCTCAACATGTCCTCCAGGCTCTCAACATGTCCTCCAGGCTCTCAACATGTCCTCCAGGCTCTCAACATGTCCTCCAAATATAGTGAAATTTCTCCAGGCAGAGAACAAATTCTCCAATCACAGACCAAATGCTCCTAAAAGAGAACAAGTCCTCCAGGCCCTGAACAAGTCCTCCAAGCTCTGAACAAGTCCTCCAATCTCTGAAAATTCCTCTAACTCAAAACAAGTCCCCCAGATTCAGAACAAGTCCCCCAAACTCAGAACAATTCCTCCAAGCCCAGAAAAAATTTTTCAATCACAGTGCAAGCTCTCCAGGCACAGAACAAATTCTCCAATCACAGACCAAATGCTCCTTAAAGAGAACAAGTCCTCCAAGCTCTGAAAAAGTCCTCCAAGCTCTGAACAAGTCCTAAAATATCAGAACAACCACATCAAACTCAGCACATGTCCTCCAATCTCAAAACAACTCCTCAAATCTCAAAACAAGTCCTCCAATCTCAAAACAAGTCCTCCAATCGTCATAGTTCATGTTCACTAGGCACAGAACAAGTCCCCCAATGACATACCAAATGCTCCGATAAGAGAACATGTCCTCCAGGCTCTCAACATGTCCTCCAGGCTCTCAACATGTCCTCCAGGCTCTCAACATGTCCTCCAGGCTCTCAACATGTCCTCCAGGCTCTCAACATGTCCTCCAGGCTCTCAACATGTCCTCCAGGCTCTCAACATGTCCTCCAGGCTCTCAACATGTCCTCCAGGCTCTCAACATGTCCTCCAAATATAGTGAAATTTCTCCAGGCAGAGAACAAATTCTCCAATCACAGACCAAATGCTCCTAAAAGAGAACAAGTCCTCCAAACCCTGAACAAGTCCTCCAAGCTCTGAACAATTCCCCTAACTCAAAAGAAGTCCCACAGATTCAGAACAATTCCTCCAAGACCAGAAAAAATTTTTCAATCACAGTGCAAGCTCTCCAGGCAGAGAACAAATTCTCCAATCACAGACCAAATGCTCCTAAAAGAGAACAAGTCCTCCACGCCCTGAACAAGTCCTCCAAGCTCTGAACAAGTCCTCCAAGCTCTGAACAAGTCCTCCAAGCTCTGAACAAGTCCCCTAACTCGAAACAAGTCCCCCAGATTCAGAACAAGTCCCCCAAACTCAGAAAAATTCCTCCAAGCCCAGAAAAAATTTTTCAATCACAGTGCAAGTTCTCCAGGCACAGAACAAATTCTCCAATCACAGACCAAATGCTCCTAAAAGAGAACAAGTCCTCCAAGCTCTGAACAAGTCCTCCAAGCTCTGAAAAAGTCCTCCAAGCTCTGAACAAGTCCTCCAAGCTCTGAACAAGTCCTCCAAGCTCTGAACAAGTCCTCCAAGCTCTGAACAAGTCCTCCAAGCTCTGAACAAGTCCTCCAAGCTCTGAAAAAGTCCTCCAAGCTCTGAAAAAGTCCTCCAAGCTCTGAACAAGTCCTAAAACATCAGAACAACCACATCAAACTCAGAACAAGTCCTCCAATCTCAAAACAAGTCCTTCAATCTCACAAGTCCTCCAATCTAAAAACAAGTCCTTCAATCTCACAACAAGTCCTCCAATCGCAAAACAAGTCCTCCAATATCAAAACAAGTCCTCCAATCGCAAAACAAGTCCTCCAATCGCAAAACAAGTCCTCCAATCGCAAAACAAGTCCTCCAATCATCATAGTTCATGTTAACCAGGCACAGAACAAGTCCCCCAATGACATACCAAATGCTCCGATAAGAGAACATGTCCTCCAGGCTCCCAACATGTCCTCCAGGCTCCCAACATGTCCTCCAGGCTCCCAACATGTCCTCCAGGCTCCCAACATGTCCTCCAGGCTCCCAACATGTCCTCCAGGCTCCCAACATGTCCTCCAGGCTCCCAACATGTCCTCCAAATATAGTGAAAGTTCTGCATGCAGAGAACAAATTCTCCAATCACAAACCAAATGCTCCTAAAAGAGAACAAGTCCTCCAAGCCCTGAACAAGTCCTCCAAGCTCTTAAAAATTCCTCTAACTCAAAACAAGTCCCCCAGATTCAGAACAAGTCCCCCAAACTCAGAACAATTCCTCCAACCCAGAAAAAATTTTTCAATCACAGTGCAAGCTCTCCAGGCACAGAACAAATTCTCCAATCACAGACCAAATGCTCCTAAAAGAGAACAAGTCCTCCAAGCTCTGAACAAGTCCTCTAAGCTCTGAAGAAGTCCTCCAAGCTCTGAACAAGTCCTCCAAGCTGTAAACAAGTCCTCCAGGCCCAGAAATATTTCTTCAAACACAGTGGAAACTCTCCAGGCACACAACAAATTCTCCAATCACAGACCAAATTCTCCTAAAAGACAACAAGTCCTCCAAGCTCTGAACAAGTCCTCCAATCTCAAAACAAGCCCTCCAAGCTCAAAACAAGCCCTCCAAGCTCAAAACAAGCCCTCCAAGCTCAAAACAAGCCCTCCAAGCTCAAAACAAGCCCTCCAAGCTCAAAACAAGCCCTCCAAGCTCAAAACAAGCCCTCCAAGCTCAAAACAAGCCCTCCAAGCTCAAAACAAGTCCTCCAATCATCATAGTTCATGTTCACCAGGCACAGAACAAGTCCCCCAATGACATACCAAATTCTCCAATAAGAGAACATGTCCTCCAGGCTCTCAACATGTCCTCCAGGCTCTCAACATGTCCTCCAGGCTCTCAACATGTCCTCCAGGCTCTCAACATGTCCTCCAGGCTCTCAACATGTCCTCCAGGCTCTCAACATGTCCTCCAGGCTCTCAACATGTCCTCCAGGCTCTCAACATGTCTTCCAAATATAGTGAAAGTTCTCCAGGCAGAGAACAAATTCTCCAATCACAGACCAAATGCTCCTAAAAGAGAACAAGTCCTCCAGGCCCTGAACAAGTCCTCCAAGCTCTGAACAAGTCCTCCAAGCTCTGAACAAGTCCTCCAATCTCTGAACAATTCCTCTAACTCAAAACAAGTCCCCCAGATTCAGAACAAGTCCCCCAAACTCAGAACAATTCCTCCAAGCCCAGAAAAAATTTTTCAATCACAGTGCAAGCTCTCCAGGCACAGAACAAATTCTCCAATCACAGACCAAATGCTCCTTAAAGAGAACAAGTCCTCCAAGCTCTGAAAAAGTCCTCCAAGCTCTGAACAAGTCCTAAAATATCAGAACAACCACATCAAACTCAGCACATGTCCTCCAATCTCAAAACAAGTCCTCCAATCTCAAAACAAGTCCTCCAATCTCAAAACAAGTCCTCCAATCTCAAAACAAGTCCTCCAATCGTCATAGTTCATGTTCACTAGGCACAGAACAAGTCCCCCAATGACATACCAAATGCTCCGATAAGAGAACATGTCCTCCAGGCTCTCAACATGTCCTCCAGGCTCTCAACATGTCCTCCAGGCTCTCAACATGTCCTCCAGGCTCTCAACATGTCCTCCAGGCTCTCAACATGTCCTCCAGGCTCTCAACATGTCCTCCAAATATAGTGAAAGTTCTCCAGGCAGAGAACAATTTCTCCAATCACAGACCAAATGCTCCTAAAAGAGAACAAGTTCTCCAAGCCCTGAACAAGTCCTCCAAGCTCTGAACAATTCCCCTAACTCAAAAGAAGTCCCACGGATTCAGAACAATTGCTCCAAGCCCAGAAAAATTTTTCAATCACAGTGCAAGCTCTCCAGGCACAGAACAAATTCTCCAATCACAGACCAAATGCTCCTAAAAGAGAACAAGTCCTCCAAGCCCTGAACAAGTCCTCCAAGCTCTGAACAAGTCCTCCAAGCTCTGAACAAGTCCTCCAAGCTCTGAACAAGTCCTCCAAGCTCTGAACAAGTCCTAAAATATCAGAACAACCACATCAAACTCAGAACAAGTCCTCCAATCTCAAAACAAGTCCTCCAATCTCAAAACAAGTCCTCCAATCTCAAAACAAGTCCTTCAATGTCACAACAAGTCCTCCAATCTCACAACAAGTCCTCCAATCTCACAACAAGTCCTCCAATCTCACAACAAGTCCTCCAATCTCACAACAAGTCCTCCAATCTCACAACAAGTCCTCCAATCTCAAAACAAGTCCTCCAATCTCAAAACAAGTCCTCCAATCATCATAGTTCATGTTCACCAGGCACAGAACAAGTCCCCCAATGACATACCAAATGCTCCGATAAGAGAACATGTCCTCCAGGCTCCCAACATGTCCTCCAGGCTCCCAACATGTCCTCCAGGCTCCCAACATGTCCTCCAGGCTCCCAACATGTCCTCCAGGCTCCCAACATGTCCTCCAGGCTCCCAACATGTCCTCCAGGCTCCCAACATGTCCTCCAGGCTCTCAACATGTCCTCCAGGCTCTCAACATGTCCTCCAAATATAGTGAAAGTTCTCCAGGCAGAGAACAAATTCTCCAATCACAAACCAAATGCTCCTAAAAGAGAACAAGTCCTCCAAGCCCTGAACAAGTCCTCCAAGCTCTTAAAAATTCATGTAACTCAAAAGAAGTCCCCCAGATTCAGAACAAGTCCCCCAAACTCAGAACAATTCCTCCAACCCAGAAAAAATTTTTCAATCACAGTGCAAGCTCTCCAGGCACAGAACAAATTCTCCAATCACAGACCAAATGCTCCTAAAAGAGAACAAGTCCTCCAAGCTCTGAACAAGTCCTCCAAGCTCTGAACAAGTCCTCCAAGCTCCGAACAAGTCCTCCAAGCTCTGAACAAGTCATCCAGGCCCAGAAAAAATTCTTCAAACACAGTGGAAACTCTCCAGGCACAGAACAAATTCTCCAATCACAGACCAAATTCTCCTAAAAGAGAACAAGTCCTCCAAGCTCTGAACAAGTCCTCCAATCTCTAAACAAGCCCTCCAATCTCAAAACAAGCCCTCCAAGCTCAAAACAAGCCCTCCATGCTCAAAACAAGACCTCCAAGCTCAAAACAAGCCCTCCAAGCTCAAAACAAGCCCTCCAATCATCATAGTTCATGTTCACCAGGCACAGAACAAGTCCCCCAATGACATACCAAGTTCTCCGATAAGAGAACATGTCCTCCAGGCTCTCAACATGTCCTCCAGGCTCTCAACATGTCCTCCAGGCTCTCAACATGTCCTCCAGGCTCTCAACATGTCCTCCAGGCTCTCAACATGTCCTCCAGGCTCTCAACATGTCCTCCAGGCTCTCAACATGTCCTCCAGGCTCTCAACATGTCCTCCAGGCTCTCAACATGTCCTCCAAATATAGTGAAATTTCTCCAGGCAGAGAACAAATTCTCCAATCACAGACCAAATGCTCCTAAAAGAGAACAAGTCCTCCTGGCCCTGAACAAGTCCTCCAAGCTCTGAACAAGTCCTCCAATCTCTGAAAATTCCTCTAACTCAAAACAAGTCCCCCAGATTCAGAACAAGTCCCCCAAACTCAGAACAATTCCTCCAAGCCCAGAAAAAATTTTTCAATCACAGTGCAAGCTCTCCAGGCACAGAACAAATTCTCCAATCACAGACCAAATGCTCCTTAAAGAGAACAAGTCCTCCAAGCTCTGAAAAAGTCCTCCAAGCTCTGAACAAGTCCTAAAATATCAGAACAACCACATCAAACTCAGCACATGTCCTCCAATCTCAAAACAAGTCCTCCAATCTCAAAACAAGTCCTCCAATCTCAAAACAAGTCCTCCAATCGTCATAGTTCATGTTCACTAGGCACAGAACAAGTCCCCCAATGACATACCAAATGCTCCGATAAGAGAACATGTCCTCCAGGCTCTCAACATGTCCTCCAGGCTCTCAACATGTCCTCCAGGCTCTCAACATGTCCTCCAGGCTCTCAACATGTCCTCCAGGCTCTCAACATGTCCTCCAGGCTCTCAACATGTCCTCCAGGCTCTCAACATGTCCTCCAAATATAGTGAAAGTTCTCCAGGCAGAGAACAAATTCTCCAATCACAGACCAAATGCTCCTAAAAGAGAACAAGTCCTCCAAACCCTGAACAAGTCCTCCAAGCTCTGAACAATTCCCCTAACTCAAAAGAAGTCCCACAGATTCAGAACAATTCCTCCAAGCCCAGAAAAAATTTTTCAATCACAGTGCAAGCTCTCCAGGCAGAGAACAAATTCTCCAATCACAGACCAAATGCTCCTAAAAGAGAACAAGTCCTCCACGCCCTGAACAAGTCCTCCAAGCTCTGAACAAGTCCTCCAAGCTCTGAACAAGTCCTCCAAGCTCTGAACAAGTCCTCCAAGCTCTGAACAAGTCCCCTAACTCGAAACAAGTCCCCCAGATTCAGAACAAGTCCCCCAAACTCAGAAAAATTCCTCCAAGCCCAGAAAAAATTTTTCAATCACAGTGCAAGTTCTCCAGGCACAGAACAAATTCTCCAATCACAGACCAAATGCTCCTAAAAGAGAACAAGTCCTCGAAGCCCTGAACAAGTCCTCCAAGCTCTGAACAAGTCCTCCAAGCTCTGAACAAGTCCTCCAAGCTCTGAACAAGTCCTAAAATATCAGAACAACCACATCAAACTCAGAACAAGTCCTCCAATCTCAAAACAAGTCCTTCAATCTCACAAGTCCTCCAATCTCAAAACAAGTCCTTCAATCTCACAACAAGTCCTCCAATCGCAAAACAAGTCCTCCAATATCAAAACAAGTCCTCCAATCGCAAAACAAGTACTCCAATATCAAAACAAGTCCTCCAATCGCAAAACAAGTCCTCCAATCGCAAAACAAGTCCTCCAATCATCATAGTTCATGTTAACCAGGCACAGAACAAGTCCCCCAATGACATACCAAATACTCCGATAAGAGAACATGTCCTCCAGGCTCCCAACATGTCCTCCAGGCTCCCAACATGTCCTCCAGGCTCCCAACATGTCCTCCAGGCTCCCAACATGTCCTCCAGGCTCCCAACATGTCCTCCAGGCTCCCAACATGTCCTCCAGGCTCTCAACATGTCCTCCAAATATAGTGAAAGTTCTGCATGCAGAGAACAAATTCTCCAATCACAAACCAAATGCTCCTAAAAGAGAACAAGTCCTCCAAGCCCTGAACAAGTCCTCCAAGCTCTGAACAATTCCCCTAACTCAAAACAAGTCCCCCAGATTCAGAACAAGTCCCCCAAACTCAGAACAATTCCTCCAACCCAGAAAAAATTTTTCAATCACAGTGCAAGCTCTCCAGGCACAGAACAAATTCTCCAATCACAGACCAAATGCTCCTAAAAGAGAACAAGTCCTCCAAGCTCTGAACAAGTCCTCTAAGCTCTGAAGAAGTCCTCCAAGCTCTGAACAAGTCCTCCAAGCTGTAAACAAGTCCTCCAGGCCCAGAAATATTTCTTCAAACACAGTGGAAACTCTCCAGGCACAGAACAAATTCTCCAATCACAGACCAAATTCTCCTAAAAGAGAACAAGTCCTCCAAGCTCTGAACAAGCCCTCCAAGCTCAAAACAAGCCCTCCAAGCTCAAAACAAGCCCTCCAAGCTCAAAACAAGCCCTCCAAGCTCAAAACAAGCCCTCCAAGCTCAAAACAAGCCCTCCAATCATCATAGTTCATGTTCACCAGGCACAGAACAAGTCCCCCAATGACATACCAAATTCTCCGATAAGAGAACATGTCCTCCAGGCTCTCAACATGTCCTCCAGGCTCTCAACATGTCCTCCAGGCTCTCAACATGTCCTCCAGGCTCTCAACATGTCCTCCAGGCTCTCAACATGTCCTCCAGGCTCTCAACATGTCCTCCAGGCTCTCAACATGTCCTCCAGGCTCTCAACATGTCCTCCAAATATAGTGAAAGTTCTCCAGGCAGAGAACAAATTCTCCAATCACAGACCAAATGCTCCTAAAAGAGAACAAGTCCTCCAGGCCCTGAACAAGTCCTCCAAGCTCTGAACAAGTCCTCCAATCTCTGAACAATTCCTCTAACTCAAAACAAGTCCCCCAGATTCAGAACAAGTCCCCCAAACTCAGAACAATTCCTCCAAGCCCAGAAAAAATTTTTCAATCACAGTGCAAGCTCTCCAGGCACAGAACAAATTCTCCAATCCCAGACCAAATGCTCCTTAAAGAGAACAAGTCCTCCAAGCTCTGAACAAGTCCTCCAAGCTCTGAACAAGTCCTAAAATATCAGAACAACCACATCAAACTCAGCACATGTCCTCCAATCTCAAAACAAGTCCTCCAATCTCAAAACAAGTCCTCCAATCTCAAAACAAGTCCTCCAATCTCAAAACAAGTCCTCCAATCTCAAAACAAGCCCTCCAATCTCAAAACAAGTCCTCCAATCGTCATAGTTCATGTTCACTAGGCACAGAACAAGTCCCCCAATGACATACCAAATGCTCCGATAAGAGAACATGTCCTCCAGGCTCTCAACATGTCCTCCAGGCTCTCAACATGTCCTCCAGGCTCTCAACATGTCCTCCAGGCTCTCAACATGTCCTCCAGGCTCTCAACATGTCCTCCAGGCTCTCAACATGTCCTCCAAATATAGTGAAAGTTCTCCAGGCAGAGAACAAATTCTCCAATCACAGACCAAATGCTCCTAAAAGAGAACAAGTCCTCTAAACCCTGAACAAGTCCTCCAAGCTCTGAACAATTCACCTAACTCAAAAGAAGTCCCACAGATTCAGAACAATTCCTCCAAGCCCAGAAAAAATTTTTCAATCACAGTGCAAGCTCGCCAGGCAGAGAACAAATTCTCCAATAACAGACCAAATGCTCCTAAAAGAGAACAAGTCCTCCAAGCCCTGAACAAGTCCTCCAAGCTCTGAACAAGTCCTCCAAGCTCTGAAAAAGTCCTCCAAGCTCTGAACAAGTCCTAAAATATCAGAACAACCACATCAAACTCAGAACAAGTCCTCCAATCTCAAAACAAGTCCTTCAATCTCAAAACAAGTCCTTCAATCTCAAAACAAGTCCTTCAATCTCAAAACAAGTCCTTCAATCTCAAAACAAGTCCTTCAATCTCAAAACAAGTCCTTCAATCTCAAAACAAGTCCTCCAATATCAAAACAAGTCCTCCAATCGCAAAGCAAGTCCTCCAATCGCAAAACAAGTCCTCCAATCATCATAGTTCATGTTAACCAGGCACAGAACAAGTCCCCCAATGACATACCAAATGCTCCGATAAGAGAACATGTCCTCCAGGCTCCCAACATGTCCTCCAGGCTCCCAACATGTCCTCCAGGCTCCCAACATGTCCTCCAGGCTCCCAACATGTCCTCCAGGCTCCCAACATGTCCTCCAGGCTCCCAACATGTCCTCCAGGCTCCCAACATGTCCTCCAGGCTCTCAACATGTCCTCCAAATATAGTGAAAGTTCTGCATGCAGAGAACAAATTCTCCAATCACAAACCAAATGCTCCTAAAAGAGAACAAGTCCTCCAAGCCCTGAACAAGTCCTCCAAGCTCTTAAAAATTCCTCTAACTCAAAACAAGTCCCCCAGATTCAGAACAAGTCCCCCAAACTCAGAACAATTCCTCCAACCCAGAAAAAATTTTTCAATCACAGTGCAAGCTCTCCAGGCACAGAACAAATTCTCCAATCACAGACCAAAAGCTCCTAAAAGAGAACAAGTCCTCCAAGCTCTGAACAAGTCCTCTAAGCTCTGAAGAAGTCCTCCAAGCTCTGAACAAGTTCTCCAAGTTGTAAACAAGTCCTCCAGGCCCAGAAATATTTCTTCAAACACAGTGGAAACTCTCCAGGCACAGAACAAGTTCTCCAATCACAGACCAAATGCTCCTAAAAGAGAACAAGTCCTCCAAGCTCTGAACAAGTCCTCTAAGCTCTGAAGAAGTCCTCCAAGCTCTGAACAAGTCCTCCAATCTCTAAACAATTCCTCTAACTCAAAACAAGTCCCCCAGATTCAGAACAAGTCCCCCAAACTCAGAACAATTCCTCCAAGCCCAGAAAAAATTTTTCAATCACAGTGCAAGCTCTCCAGGCACAGAACAAATTCTCCAATCACAGACCAAATGCTTCTTAAAGAGAACAAATTCTCCAAGCTATGAAAAAGTCCTCCAAGCTCTGAACAACTCCTAAAATATCAGAACAACCACATCAAACTCAGCACATGTCCTCCAATCTCAAAACAAGTCCTCCAATCTCAAAACAAGTCCTCCAATCGTCATAGTTCATGTTCACTAGGCACAGAACAAGTCCCCCAATGACATACCAAATGCTCCGATAAGAGAACATGTCCTCCAGGCTCTCAACATGTCCTCCAGGCTCTCAACATGTCCTCCAGGCTCTCAACATGTCCTCCAGGCTCTCAACATGTCCTCCAGGCTCTCAACATGTCCTCCAAATATAGTGAAAGTTCTCCAGGCAGAGAACAAATTCTCCAATCACAGACCAAATGCTCCTAAAAGAGAACAAGTCCTCCAAGCCCTGAACAAGTCCTCCAAGCTCTGAACAATTCCCCTAACTCAAAAGAAGTCCCACAGCTTCAGAACAATTCCTCCAAGCCCAGAAAAATTTTTCAATCACAGTGCAAGCTCTCCAGGCACAGAACAAATTCTCCAATCACAGACCAAATGCTCCTAAAAGAGAACAAGTCCTCCAAGCCCTGAACACGTCCTCCAAGCTCTGAACAAGTCCTCCAAGCTCTGAACAAGTCCTCCAAGCTCTGAACAAGTCCTCCAAGCTCTGAACAAGTCTTAAAATATCAGAACAGCCACATCAATCTCACAACAAGTCCTCCAATCTCAAAACAAGTCTTTCAATCTCACAACAAGTCCTCCAATCACAAAACAAGTCCTCCAATCATCATAGTTCATGTTCACCAGGCACAGAACAAGTCCCCCAATGACATACCAAATGCTCCGATAAGAGAACATGTCCTCCAGGCTCCCAACATGTCCTCCAGGCTCCCAACATGTCCTCCAGGCTCCCAACATGTCCTCCAAATATAGTGAAAGTTCTCCAGGCACAGAACAAATTCTCCAATCACAAACCAAATGCTCCTAAAAGAGAACAAGTCCTCCAAGCCCTGAACAAGTCCTCCAAGCTCTTAAAAATTCCCCTAACTCAAAACAAGTCCCCCAGATTCAGAACAAGTCCCCCAAACTCAGAACAATTCCTCCAACCCAGAAAAAATTTTTCAATCACAGTGCAAGCTCTCCAGGCACAGAACAAATTCTCCAATCACAGACCAAATGCTCCTAAAAGAGAACAAGTCCTCCAAGCTCTGAACAAGTCCTCTAAGCTCTGAAGAAGTCCTCCAAGCTCTGAACAAGTCCTCCAAGCTGTAAACAAGTCCTCCAAGCCCAGAAAAATTTCTTCAAACACAGTGGAAACTCTCCAGGCACAGAACAAATTCTCCAATCACAGACCAAATGCTCCTAAAAGAGAACAAGTCCTCCAAGCTCTGAACAAGTCCTCCAATCTCAAAACAAGTCCTCCAATCTCAAAACAAGTCCTCCAATCTCAAAACAAGTCCTCCAATCTCAAAACAAGTCCTCCAATCTCAAAACAAGTCCTCCAATCTCAAAACAAGTCCTCCAATCTCAAAACAAGTCCTCCAATCTCAAAACAAGTCCTCCAATCTCAAAACAAGTCCTCCAATCTCAAAACAAGTCCTCCAATCATCATAGTTCATGTTCACCAGGCACAGAACAAGTCCCCCAATGACATACCAAATGCTCCGATAAGAGAACATGTCCTCCAGGCTCTCAACATGTCCTCCAGGCTCTCAACATCTCCTCCAGGCTCTCAACATGTCCTCCAGGCTCTCAAGATGTCCTCCAGGCTCTCAACATGTCCTCCAGGCTCTCAACATGTCCTCCAAATATAGTGAAAGTTCTCCAGGCAGAGAACAAATTCTCCAATCACAGACCAAATGCTCCTAAAAGAGAACAAGTCCTCCAAGCCCTAAACAAGTCCTCCAAGCTCTGAACAAGTCCTCCAAGCTCTGAACAAGTCCTCCAAGCTCTGAACAAGTCCTCTAACTCAAAACAAGTCCCCCAGATTCAGAACAAGTCCCCCAAACTCAGAACAATTCCTCCAAGCCCAGAAAAAATTTTTCAATCACAGTGCAAGCTCTCCAGGCACAGAACAAATTCTCCAATCACAGACCAAATGCTCCTTAAAGAGAACAAGTCCTCCAAGCTCTGAAAAAGTCCTCCAAGCTCTGAGAAAGTCCTCCAAGCTCTGAAAAAGTCCTCCAAGCTCTGAAAAAGTCCTCCAAGCTCTGAAAAAGTCCTCCAAGCTCTGAAAAAGTCCTCCAAGCTCTGAAAAAGTCCTCCAAGCTCTGAAAAAGTCCTCCAAGCTCTGAAAAAGTCCTCCAAGCTCTGAAAAAGTCCTCCAAGCTCTGAAAAAGTCCTCCAAGCTCTAAAAAAGTCCTCCAAGCTCTGAAAAAGTCCTCCAAGCTCTGAACAAGTCCTAAAATATCAGAACAACCACATCAAACTCAGAACATGTCCTCCAATCTCAAAACAAGTCCTCCAATCTCAAAACAAGTCCTCCAAACTCAAAACAAGTCCTCCAATCTCAAAACAAGTCCTCCAATCTCAAAACAAGTCCTCCAATCTCAAAACAAGTCCTCCAATCTCAAAACAAGTCCTCCAATCGTCATAGTTCATGTTCACCAGGCACGGAACAAGTCTCCCAATAACATACCAAATGCTCCGATAAGAGAACATGTCCTCCAGGCTCTCAACATGTCCTCCAGGCTCTCAACATGTCCTCCAGGCTCTCAACATGTCCTCCAGGCTCTCAACATGTCCTCCAAATATAGTGAAAGTTCTCCAGGCAGAGAACAAATTCTCCAATCACAGACCAAATGCTCCTAAAAGAGAACAAGTCCTCCAAGCTCTGAACAAGTCCTCCAAGCTCTGAACAAGTCCTCCAAGCTCTGAACAAGTCCTCCAAGCTCTGAACAAGTCCTCCAAGCTCTGAACAAGTCCTCCAAGCTCTGAACAAGTCCTAAAATATCAGAACAACCACATCAAACTCAGAACAAGTCCTCCAATCTCAAAACAAGTCCTCCAATCTCACAACAAGTCCTCCAATCTCACAACAAGTCCTCCAATCTCACAACAAGTCCTCCAATCTCAAAAGAAGTCCTCCAATCTCAAAAGAAGTCCTCCAATCATCATAGTTCATGTTCACCAGGCACAGAACAAGTCCCCCAATGACATACCAAATGCTCCGATAAGAAAACATGTCCTCCAGGCTCCCAACATGTCCTCCAGGCTCCCAACATGTCCTCCAGGCTCCCAACATGTCCTCCAGGCTCCCAACATGTCCTCCAGGCTCCCAACATGTCCTCCAGGCTCCCAACATGTCCTCCAGGCTCTCAACATGTCCTCCAGGCTCTCAACATGTCCTCCAAATATAGTGAAAGTTCTCCAGGCAGAGAACAAATTCTCCAATCACGAACCAAATGCTCCTAAAAGAGAACAAGTCCTCCAAGCCCTGAACAAGTCCTCCAAGCTCTTAAAAATTCATCTAACTCAAAAGAAGTCCCCCAGATTCAGAACAAGTTCCCCAAACTCAGAACAATTCCTCCAACCCAGAAAAAATTTTTCAATCACAGTGCAAGCTCTCCAGGCACAGAACAAATTCTCCAATCACAGACCAAATGCTCCTAAAAGAGAACAAGTCCTCCAAGCTCTGAACAAGTCCTCTAAGCTCTGAAGAAGTCCTCCAAGCTCTGAACAAGTCCTCCAAGCTGTAAACAAGTCCTCCAAGCCCAGAAAAATTTCTTCAAACACAGTGGAAACTCTCCAGGCACAGAACAAATTCTCCAATCACAGACCAAATGCTCCTAAAAGAGAACAAGTCCTCCAAGCTCTGAACAAGTCCTCCAATCTCAAAACAAGTCCTCCAATCTCAAAACAAGTCCTCCAATCTCAAAACAAGTCCTCCAATCTCAAAACAAGTCCTCCAATCTCAAAACAAGTCCTCCAATCTCAAAACAAGTCCTCCAATCTCAAAACAAGTCCTCCAATCATCATAGTTCATGTTCACCAGGCACAGAACAAGTCCCCCAATGACATACCAAATGCTCCGATAAGAGAACATGTCCTCCAGGCTCTCAACATGTCCTCCAGGCTCTCAACATCTCCTCCAGGCTCTCAACATGTCCTCCAGGCTCTCAACATGTCCTCCAGGCTCTCAACATGTCCTCCAGGCTCTCAACATGTCCTCCAAATATAGTGAAAGTTCTCCAGGCAGAGAACAAATTCTCCAATCACAGACCAAATGCTCCTAAAAGAGAACAAGTCCTCCAAGCCCTAAACAAGTCCTCCAAGCTCTGAACAAGTCCTCCAAGCTCTGAACAAGTCCTCTAACTCAAAACAAGTCCCCCAGATTCAGAACAAGTCCCCCAAACTCAGAACAATTCCTCCAAGCCCAGAAAAAATTTTTCAATCACAGTGCAAGCTCTCCAGGCACAGAACAAATTCTCCAATCACAGACCAAATGCTCCTTAAAGAGAACAAGTCCTCCAAGCTCTGAAAAAGTCCTCCAAGCTCTGAGAAAGTCCTCCAAGCTCTGAAAAAGTCCTCCAAGCTCTGAAAAAGTCCTCCAAGCTCTGAAAAAGTCCTCCAAGCTCTGAAAAAGTCCTCCAAGCTCTGAAAAAGTCCTCCAAGCTCTGAAAAAGTCCTCCAAGCTCTGAAAAAGTCCTCCAAGCTCTGAAAAAGTCCTCCAAGCTCTGAAAAAGTCCTCCAAGCTCTAAAAAAGTCCTCCAAGCTCTGAAAAAGTCCTCCAAGCTCTGAACAAGTCCTAAAATATCAGAACAACCACATCAAACTCAGAACATGTCCTCCAATCTCAAAACAAGTCCTCCAATCTCAAAACAAGTCCTCCAATCTCAAAACAAGTCCTCCAATCTCAAAACAAGTCCTCCAATCTCAAAACAAGTCCTCCAATCTCAAAACAAGTCCTCCAATCTCAAAACAAGTCCTCCAATCTCAAAACAAGTCCTCCAATCGTCATAGTTCATGTTCACCAGGCACGGAACAAGTCTCCCAATAACATACCAAATGCTCCGATAAGAGAACATGTCCTCCAGGCTCTCAACATGTCCTCCAGGCTCTCAACATGTCCTCCAGGCTCTCAACATGTCCTCCAGGCTCTCAACATGTCCTCCAGGCTCTCAACATGTCCTCCAGGCTCTCAACATGTCCTCCAGGCTCTCAACATGTCCTCCAAATATAGTGAAAGTTCTCCAGGCAGAGAACAAATTCTCCAATCACAGACCAAATGCTCCTAAAAGAGAACAAGTCCTCCAAGCTCTGAACAAGTCCTCCAAGCTCTGAACAAGTCCTCCAAGCTCTGAACAAGTCCTCCAAGCTCTGAACAAGTCCTCCAAGCTCTGAACAAGTCCTAAAATATCAGAACAACCACATCAAACTCAGAACAAGTCCTCCAATCTCAAAACAAGTCCTCCAATCTCACAACAAGTCCTCCAATCTCACAACAAGTCCTCCAATCTCACAACAAGTCCTCCAATCTCAAAAGAAGTCCTCCAATCTCAAAAGAAGTCCTCCAATCATCATAGTTCATGTTCACCAGGCACAGAACAAGTCCCCCAATGACATACCAAATGCTCCGATAAGAAAACATGTCCTCCAGGCTCCCAACATGTCCTCCAGGCTCCCAACATGTCCTCCAGGCTCCCAACATGTCCTCCAGGCTCCCAACATGTCCTCCAGGCTCCCAACATGTCCTCCAGGCTCCCAACATGTCCTCCAGGCTCTCAACATGTCCTCCAGGCTCTCAACATGTCCTCCAAATATAGTGAAAGTTCTCCAGGCAGAGAACAAATTCTCCAATCACGAACCAAATGCTCCTAAAAGAGAACAAGTCCTCCAAGCCCTGAACAAGTCCTCCAAGCTCTTAAAAATTCATCTAACTCAAAAGAAGTCCCCCAGATTCAGAACAAGTTCCCCAAACTCAGAACAATTCCTCCAACCCAGAAAAAATTTTTCAATCACAGTGCAAGCTCTCCAGGCACAGAACAAATTCTCCAATCACAGACCAAATGCTCCTAAAAGAGAACAAGTCCTCCAAGCTCTGAACAAGTCCTCTAAGCTCTGAAGAAGTCCTCCAAGCTCTGAACAAGTCCTCCAAGCTCTGAACAAGTCCTCCAAGCTCTGAACAAGTCCTCAAAGCTCTGAACAAGTCCTCCAATCTCAAAACAAGTCCTCCAAGCTGTAAACAAGTCCTCCAAGCCCAGAAAAATTTCTTCAAACACAGTGGAAACTCTCCAGGCACAGAACAAATTCTCCAATCACAGACCAAATTCTCCTAAAAGAGAACAAGTCCTCCAAGCTCTGAACAAGTCCTCCCATCTCAAAACAAGTCCTCCAATCTCAAAACAAGTCCTCCAATCTCAAAACAAGTCCTCCAATCTCAAAACAAGTCCTCCAATCTCAAAACAAGTCCTTCAATCTCAAAACAAGTCCTTCAATCTCACAACAAGTCCTCCAATCGCACAACAAGTCCTCCAATCGCAAAACAAGTCCTCCAATCGCAAAACAAGTCCTCCAATCGCAAAACAAGTCCTCCAATCGCAAAACAAGTCCTCCAATCTCATCATAGTTCATGTTCACCAAGCACAGAACAAGTTCCCCAATGACATACCAAATGCCCCGATAACAGAACATGTCCTCCAGGCTCTCAACATGTCCTCCAGGCTCTCAACATGTCCTCCAGGCTCTCAACATGTCCTCCAGGCTCTCAACATGTCCTCCAGGCTCTCAACATGTCCTCCAGGCTCTCAACATGTCCTCCAGGCTCTCAACATGTCCTCCAGGCTCTCAACATGTCCTCCAGGCTCTCAACATGTCCTCCAAATATAGTGAAATTTCTCCAGGCAGAGAACAAATTCTCCAATCACAGACCAAATGCTCCTAAAAGAGAACAAGTCCTCCAAGCCCTGAACAAGTCCTCCAAGCTCTGAACAAGTCCTCCAATCTCTGAAAATTCCTCTAACTCAAAACAAGTCCCCCAGATTCAGAACAAGTCCCCCAAACTCAGAACAATTCCTCCAAGCCCAGAAAAAATTTTTCAATCACAGTGCAAGCTCTCCAGGCACAGAACAAATTCTCCAATCACAGACCAAATGCTCCTTAAAGAGAACAAGTCCTCCAAGCTCTGAAAAAGTCCTCCAAGCTCTGAACAAGTCCTAAAATATCAGAACAACCACATCAAACTCAGCACATGTCCTCCAATCTCAAAACAAGTCCTCCAATCTCAAAACAAGTCCTCCAATCTCAAAACAAGTCCTCCAATCGTCATAGTTCATGTTCACTAGGCACAGAACAAGTCCCCCAATGACATACCAAATGCCCCGATAAGAGAACATGTCCTCCAGGCTCTCAACATGTCCTCCAGGCTCTCAACATGTCCTCCAGGCTCTCAACATGTCCTCCAGGCTCTCAACATGTCCTCCAGGCTCTCAACATGTCCTCCAAATATAGTGAAAGTTCTCCAGGCAGAGAACAAATTCTCCAATCACAGACCAAATGCTCCTAAAAGAGAACAAGTCCTCCAAGCCCTGAACAAGTCCTCCAAGCTCTGAACAATTCCCCTAACTCAAAACAAGCCCCCAGATTCAGAACAAGTCCCCCAAACTCAGAACAATTCCTCCAAGCCCAGAAAAAATTTTTCAATCACAGTGCAAGCTCTCCAGGCAAAGAACAAATTCTGCAATCAGAGACCAAATGCTCCTAAAAGAGAACAAGTCCTCCAAGCTCTGAACAAGTCCTCCGAGATCTGTAAAAGTCCTAAAATATCAGAACAACCACATCAAACTCAGAACAAGTCCTCCAATCTCAAAACAAGTCCTCCAATATCAAAACAAGTCCTCCAATATCAAAACAAGTCCTCCAATATCAAAACAAGTCCTCCAATCTCATCCTAGTTCATGTTAACCAAGCACAGAACAAGTTCCCCAATGACATACCAAATGCTCCGATAAGAGAACATGTCCTCCAGGCTCTCAACATGTCCTCCAGGCTGATCAACATGTCCTCCAGGCTCTCAACATGTCCTCCAGGCTCTCAACATGTCCTCCAGGCTCTCAACATGTCCTCCAGGCTCTCAACATGTCCTCCAGGCTCTCAACATGTCCTCCAGGCTCTCAACATGTCCTCCAAATATAGTGAAAATTCTCCAGGCAGAGAACAAATTCTCCAATCACAGACCAAATGCTCCTAAAAGAGAACAAGTCCTCCAAGCCCTGAACAAGTCTTCCAAGCTCTGAACAATTCCCCTAACTCAAAAGAAGTCCTCCAGATTCAGAACAATTCCTCCAAGCCCAGAAAAATTTTTCAATCACAGTGCAAGCTCTCTACGCACAGAACAAATTCTCCAATCACAGACCAAATGCTCCTAAAAGAGAACAAGTCCTCCAAGCTCTGAACAAGTCCTCCAAGCTCTGAACAAGTCCTCCAAGCTCTGAACAAGTCCTCCAATCTCTGAACAATTCCTCTAACTCAAAACAAGTCCCCCAGATTCAGAACAAGTCCCCCAAACTCAGAACAATTCCTCCAAGCCCAGAAAAAATTTTTCAATCACAGTGCAAGCTCTCCAGGCAGAGAACAAATTCTCCAATCACAGACCAAATGCTCCTTAAAGAGAACAAGTCCTCCAAGCTCTGAAAAAGTCCTCCAAGCTCTGAACAAGTCCTAAAATATCAGAACAACCACATCAAACTCAGAACATGTCCTCCAATCTCAAAACAAGTCCTCCAATCTCAAAACAAGTCCTCCAATCTCAAAACAAGTCCTCCAATCTCAAAACAAGTCCTCCAATCGTCATAGTTCATGTTCACCAGGCACAGAACAAGTCCCCCAATGACATAACAAATGCTCCGATAAGAGAACATGTCCTCCAGGCTCTCAACATGTCCTCCAGGCTCTCAACATGTCCTCCAGGCTCTCAACATGTCCTCCAGGCTCTCAACATGTCCTCCAGGCTCTCAACATGTCCTCCAGGCTCTCAACATGTCCTCCAGGCTCTCAACATGTCCTCCAGGCTCTCAACATGTCCTCCAGGCTCTCAACATGTCCTCCAAATATAGTGAAAGTTCTCCAGGCAGAGAACAATTTCTCCAATCACAGACCAAATGCTCCTAAAAGAGAACAAGTCCTCCAAGCCCTGAACAAGTCCTCCAAGCTCTGACTAATTCCCCTAACTCAATAGAAGTCCCACAGATTCAGAACAATTGCTCCAAGCCCAGAAAAATTTTTCAATCACAGTGCAAGCTCTCCAGGCACAGAACAAATTCTCCAATCACAGACCAAATGCTCCTAAAAGAGAACAAGTCCTCCAAGCCCTGAACAAGTCCTCCAAGCTCTGAACAAGTCCTCCAAGCCCTGAACAAGTCCTCCAAGCTCTGAACAAGTCCTCCAAGCTCTGAACAAGTCCTCCAAGCTCTGAACAAGTCCTCCAAGCTCTGAACAAGTCCTCCAAGATCTGAACAAGTCCTAAAATATCAGAACAACCACATCAAACTCAGAACAAGTCCTCCAATCTCAAAACAAGTCCTTCAATCTCACAACAAGTCCTCCAATCTCAAAACAAGTCCTTCAATGTCACAACAAGTCCTCCAATCTCACAACAAGTCCTCCAATCGCAAAACAAGTCCTCCAATCTCAAAACAAGTCCTCCAATCTCAAAACAAGTCCTCCAATCGTCATAGTTCATGTTCACCAGGCACAGAACAAGTCCCCCAATGACATACCAAATGCTCCGATAAGAGAACATGTCCTCCAGGCTCTCAACATGTCCTCCAGGCTCTCAACATGTCCTCCAGGCTCTCAACATGTCCTCCAGGCTCTCAACATGTCCTCCAGGCTCTCAACATGTCCTCCAGGCTCTCAACATGTCCTCCAGGCTCTCAACATGTCCTCCAAATATAGTGAAAGTTCTCCAGGCAGAGAACAAATTCTCCAATCACAGACCAAATGCTCCTAAAAGAGAACAAGTCCTCCAAGCCCTGAACAAGTCCTCCGAGCTCTGACTAATTCCCCTAACTCAATAGAAGTCCCACAGATTCAGAACAATTGCTCCAAGCCGAGAAAAATTTTTCAATCACAGTGCAAGCTCTCCAGGCACAGAACAAATTCTCCAATCACAGACCAAATGCTCCTAAAAGAGAACAAGTCCTCCAAGCCCTGAACAAGTCCTCCAAGCTTTGAACAAGTCCTCCAATCTCTGAACAATTCCTCTAACTCAAAACAAGTCCCCCAGATTCAGAACAAGTCCCCCAAACTCAGAACAATTCCTCCAAGCCCAGAAAAAATTTTTCAATCACAGTGCAAGCTCTCCAGGCACAGAACAAATTCTCCAATCACAGACCAAATGCTCCTAAAAGAGAACAAGTCCTCCAAGCCCTGAACAAGTCCTCCAAGCTCTGAACAAGTCCTCCAATCTCTGAACAATTCCTCTAACTCAAAACAAGTCCCCCAGATTCAGAACAAGTCCCCCAAACTCAGAACAATTCCTCCAAGCCCAGAAAAAATTTTTCAATCACAGTGCAAGCTCTCCAGGCACAGAACAAATTCTCCAATCACAGACCAAATGCTCCTTAAAGAGAACAAGTCCTCCAAGCTCTGAAAAAGTCCTCCAAGCTCTGAACAAGTCCTAAAATATCAGAACAACCACATCAAACTCAGAACATGTCCTCCAATCTCAAAACAAGTCCTCCAATCTCAAAACAAGTCCTCCAATCTCAAAATAAGTCCTCCAATCGTCATAGTTCATGTTCACCAGGCACAGAACAAGTCCCCCAATGACATACCAAATGCTCCGATAAGAGAACATGTCCTCCAGGCTCTCAACATGTCCTCCAGGCTCTCAACATGTCCTCCAGGCTCTCAACATGTCGTCCAGGCTCTCAACATGTCCTCCAAATATAGTGAAAGTTCTCCAGGCAGAGAACAAATTCTCCAATCACAGACCAAATGCTCCTAAAAGAGAAGAAGTCCTCCAAGCCCTGAACAAGTCCTCCAAGCTCTGAACAATTCCCCTAACTCAAAACAAGCCCCCAGATTCAGAACAAGTCCCCCAAACTCAGAACAATTCCTCCAAGCCCAGAAAAAATTTTTCAATCACAGTGCAAGCTCTCCAGGCAAAGAACAAATTCTGCAATCAGAGACCAAATGCTCCTAAAAGAGAACAAGTCCTCCAAGCTCTGAACAAGTCCTCCGAGCTCTGTAAAAGTCCTAAAATATCAGAACAACCACATCAAACTCAGAACAAGTCCTCCAATCTCAAAACAAGTCCTCCAATCTCAAAACAAGTCCTCCAATCTCAAAACAAGTCCTCCAATCTCAAAACAAGACCTTCAATCACACAACAAGTCCTCCAATCGCAAAACAAGTCCTCCAATCGCAAAACAAGTCCTCCAATCGCAAAACAAGTCCTCCAATCTCACAACAAGTCCTCCAATCTCACAACAAGTCCTCCAATCTCACAACAAGTCCTCCAATCTCACAACAAGACCTCCAATTTCAAAACAAGTCCTCCAATCTCAAAACAAGTCCTCCAATCTCAAAACAAGTCCTCCAATCTCAAAACAAGTCCTCCAATCTCAAAACAAGTCCTCCAATCTCAAAACAAGTCCTCCAATCTCAAAACAAGTCCTTCAATCTCACAACAAGTCCTCCAATCGCAAAACAAGTCCTCCAATCGCAAAACAAGTCCTCCAATCGCAAAACAAGTCCTCCCATCTCATCATAGTTCATGTTCACCAAGCACAGAACAAGTTCCCCAATGACATACCAAATGCCCCGATAAGAGAACATGTCCTCCAGGCTCTCAACATGTCCTCCAGGCTCCCAACATGTCCTCCAGGCTCCCAACATGTCCTCCAGGCTCCCAACATGTCCTCCAGGCTCCCAACATGTCCTCCAGGCTCCCAACATGTCCTCCAGGCTCCCAACATGTCCTCCAGGCTCCCAACATGTCCTCCAAATATAGTGAAAGTTCTCCAGGCAGAGAACAAATTCTCCAATCACAGACCAAATGCTCCTAAAAGAGAACAAGTCCTCCAAGCTCTGAACAAGTCCTCCAAGCTCTGAACAAGTCCTCCAAGCTCTGAACAAGTCCTCCAAGCTCTGAACAAGTCCTCCAAGCTCTGAACAAGTCCTCCAATCTCTGAACAATTCCTCTAACTCAAAACAAGTCCCCCAGATTCAGAACAAGTCCCCCAAACTCAGAACAATTCCTCCAAGCCCAGAAAAAATTTTTCAATCACAGTGCAAGCTCTCCAGGCACAGAACAAATTCTCCAATCACAGACCAAATGCTCCTAAAAGAGAAGAAGTCCTCCAAGCTCTGAAAAAGTCCTCCAAGCTCTGAACAAGTCCTAAAATATCAGAACAACCACATCAAACTCAGAACATGTCCTCCAATCTCAAAACAAGTCCTCCAATCTCAAAACAAGTCCTCCAATCGTCATAGTTCATGTTCACCAGCCACAGAACAAGTCCCCCAATGATATACCAAATGCTCCGATAAGAGAACATGTCCTCCAGGCTCTCAACATGTCCTCCAGGCTCTCAACATGTCCTCCAGGCTCTCAACATGTCCTCCAAATATAGTGAAAGTTCTCCAGGCAGAGAACAAATTCTCCAATCACAGACCAAATGCTCCTAAAAGAGAACAGGTCCTCCAAGCCCTGAACAAGTCTTCCAAGCTCTGAACAATTCCCCTAACTCAAAAGAAGTCCTCCAGATTCAGAACAATTCCTCCAAGCCCAGAAAAATTTTTCAATCACAGTGCAAGCTCTCTAGGCACAGAACAAATTCTCCAATCACAGACCAAATGCTCCTAAAAGAGAACAAGTCCTCCAAGCCCTGAACAAGTCCTCCAAGCCCTGAACAAGTCCTCCAAGCTCTGAACAAGTCCTCCAAGCTCTGAACAAGTCCTAAAATATCAGAACAACCACATCAAACTCAGAACAAGTCCTCCAATCTCAAAACAAGTCCTTCAATCTCACAACAAGTCCTCCAATCTCAAAACAAGTCCTCCAATCGCAAAACAAGTCCTCCAATATCAAAACAAGTCCTCCAATCGCAAAACAAGTCCTCCAATCGCAAAACAAGTCCTCCAATCGCAAAACAAGTCCTCCAATCGCAAAACAAGTCCTCCAATCATCATAGTTCATGTTCACCAGGCACAGAATAAGTCCCCCAATGACATACCAAATGCTCCGATAAGAGAACATGTCCTCCAGGCTCTCAAAATGTCCTTCAGGCTCCCAACATGTCCTCCAGGCTCCCAACATGTCCTCCAGGCTCCCAACATGTCCTCCAGGCTCCCAACATGTCCTCCAGCCTCCCAACATGTCCTCCAGGCTCCCAACATGTCCTCCAGGCTCCCAACATGTCCTCCAGGCTCCCAACATGTCCTCCAAATATAGTGAAAGTTCTCCAGGCAGAGAACAAATTCTCCAATCACAGACCAAATGCTCCAAAAAGAGAACAAGTCCTCCAAGCTCTGAACAAGTCCTCTAAGCTCTGAAGAAGTCCTCCAAGCTCTGAACAAGTCCTCCAAGCTGTAAACAAGTCCTCCAAGCCCAGAAAAATTTCTTTAAACACAGTGGAAACTCTCCAGGCACAGAACAAATTCTCCAATCACAGACCAAATTCTCCTAAAAGAGAACAAGTCCTCCAAGATCTGAACAAGTCCTCCAATCTCAAAACAAGTCCCCCAATCTCAAAACAAGTCCCCCAAGCTCAAAACAAGTCCTCCAAGCTCAAAACAAGTCCTTCAATCTCACAACAAGTCCTTCAATCTCACAACAAGTCCTCCAATCGCAAAACAAGTCCTCCAATCGCAAAACAAGTCCTCCAATCGCAAAACAAGTCCTCCAATCGCAAAACAAGTCCTCCAATCTCATCATAGTTCATGTTCACCAAGCACAGAACAAGTTCCCCAATGACATACCAAATGCCCCGATAAGAGAACATGTCCTCCAGGCTCTCAACATGTCCTCCAGGCTCTCAACATGTCCTCCAGGCTCTCAACATGTCCTCCAGGCTCTCAACATGTCCTCCAGGCTCTCAACATGTCCTCCAGGCTCTCAACATGTCCTCCAGGCTCTCAACATGTCCTCCAGGCTCTCAACATGTCCTCCAAATATAGTGAAAGTTCTCCAGGCAGAGAACAAATTCTCCAATCACAGACCAAATGCTCCCAAAAGAGAACAAGTCCTCCAAGCCCTGAACAAGTCCTCCAAGCTCTGAACAATTCCCGTAACTCAAAACAAGTCCCCCAGATTCAGAACAAGTCCCCCAAACTCAGAACAATTCCTCCAACCCAGAAAAAATTTTTCAATCACAGTGCAAGCTCTCCAGGCAGAGAACAAATTCTCCAATCACAGACCAAATGCTCCTAAAAGAGAACAAGTCCTCCAAGCACTAAACAAGTCCTCCAAGCTCTGAACAATCCTCCAAGCTCTGAACAATTCCCCTAACTCAAAACAAGTCCCCCAGATTCAGAACAAGTCCCCCAAACTCAGAACAATTCCTCCAAGCCCAGAAAAAATTTTTCAATCACAGTGCAAGTTCTCCAGGCACAGAACAAATTCTCCAATCACAGACCAAATGCTCCTAAAAGAGCACAAGTCCTCCAAGCTCTGAACAAGTCCTCCAAGCTCTGAAAAAGAAGTCCTCCAAGCTCTGAAAAAGTCCTCCAAGCTCTGAAAAAGTCCTCCAAGCTCTGAAAAAGTCCTCCAAGCTCTGAAAAAGTCCTCCAAGCTCTGAAAAAGTCCTCCAAGCTCTGAACAAATCCTAAAATATCAGAACAACCGCATCAAACTCAGAACATGTCCTCCAATCTCAAAACAAGTCCTCCAATCTCAAAACAAGTCCTCCAATCGTCATAGTTCATGTTCACCAGGCACAGAACAAGTCCCCCAATGACATACCAAATGCTCCGATAAGAGAACATGTCCTCCAGGCTCTCAACATGTCCTCCAGGCTCTCAACATGTCCTCCAGGCTCTCAACATGTCCTCCAGGCTCTCAACATGTCCTCCAGGCTCTCAACATGTCCTCCAGGCTCTCAACATGTCCTCCAGGCTCTCAACCTGTCCTCCAAATATAGTGAAAGTTCTCCAGGCAGAGAACAAATTCTCCAATCACAGACCAAATGCTCCTAAAAGAGAACAAGTCCTCCAAGCCCTGAACAAGTCCTCCAAGCCCTGAACAAGTCCTCCAAGCCCTGAACAAGTCCTCCAAGCCCTGAACAAGTCCTCCAAGCCCTGAACAAGTCCTCCAAGCCCTGAACAAGTCCTAAAATATCAGAACAACCACATCAAACTCAGAAGAAGTCCTTCAATCTCACAACAAGTCCTCCAATCTCAAAACAAGTCCTTCAATCTCACAACAAGTCCTCCAATCTCAAAACAAGTCCTTCAATCTCACAACAAGTCCTCCAATCTCACAACAAGTCCTCCAATCTCACAACAAGTCCTCCAATCTCACAACAAGTCCTCCAATCTCACAACAAGTCCTCCAATCTCACAACAAGTCCTCCAATCGCAAAACAAGTCCTCCAATCGCAAAACAAGTCCTCCAATCATCATAGTTCATGTTCACCAGGCACAGAACAAGTCCCCCAATGACATACCAAATGCTCCGATAAGAGAACATGTCCTCCAGGCTCCCAACATGTCCTCCAGGCTCCCAACATGTCCTCCAGGCTCCCAACATGTCCTCCAGGCTCCCAACATGTCCTCCAGGCTCTCAACATGTCCTCCAAATATAGTGAAAGTTCTCCAGGCAGAGAACAAATTCTCCAATCACAAACCAAATGCTCCTAAAAGAGAACAAGTCCTCCAAGCCCTGAACAAGTCCTCCAAGCTCTTAAAAATTCCTCTAACTCAAAACAACTCCTCCAGATTCAGAACAAGTCCCCCAAACTCAGAACAATTCCTCCAACCCAGAAAAAATTTTTCAATCACAGTGCAAGCTCTCCAGGCACAGAACAAAGTTCTCCAATCACAGACCAAATGCTCCTAAAAGAGAACAAGTCCTCCAAGCTCTGAACAAGTCCTCTAAGCTCTGAAGAAGTCCTCCAAGCTCTGAACAAGTCCTCCAAGCTGTAAACAAGTCCTCCAGGCCCAGAAAAATTTCTTCAAACACAGTGGAAACTCTCCAGGCACAGAACAAATTCTCCAATCACAGACCAAATTCTCCTAAAAGAGAACAAGTCCTCCAAGCTCTGAACAAGTCCTCCAATCTCTAAACAAGTCCTCCAATCTCAAAACAAGTCCTCCAAGCTCAAAACAAGCCCTCCAAGCTCAAAACAAGCCCTCCAAGCTCAAAACAAGCCCTCCAAGCTCAAAACAAGCCCTCCAAGCTCAAAACAAGCCCTCCAAGCTCAAAACAAGCCCTCCAAGCTCAAAACAAGCCCTCCAATCATCATAGTTCATGTTCACCAGGCACAGAACAAGTCCCCCAATGACATACCAAGTTCTCCGATAAGAGAACATGTCCTCCAGGCTCTCAACATGTCCTCCAGGCTCTCAACATGTCCTCCAGGCTCTCAACATGTCCTCCAGGCTCTCAACATGTCCTCCAGGCTCTCAACATGTCCTCCAGGCTCTCAACATGTCCTCCAGGCTCTCAACATGTCCTCCAGGCTCTCAACATGTCCTCCAGGCTCTCAGCATGTCCTCCAGTTTCTCAACATGTCCTCCAGGCCCTCAACATGTCCTCCAGGCCCTCAACATGTCCTCCAGGCCCTCAACATGTCCTCCAGGCTCTCAACATGTCCTCCAGGCTCTCAACATGTCCTCCAAATATAGTGAAAGTTCTCCAGGCAGAGAACAAATTCTCCAATCACAGACCAAATGCTCCTAAAAGAGAAGAAGTCTTCCAAGCCCTGAACAAGTCCTCCAAGCTCTGAACAAGTCCTCCAAGCTCTGAACAATTCCTCTAACTCAAAACAAGTCCCCCAGATTCAGAACAAGTCCCCCAAACTCAGAACAATTCCTCCAACCCAGGAAAAATTTTTCAATCACAGTGCAAGCTCTCCAGGCACAGAACAAATTCTCCAATCACAGACCAAATTCTCCTAAAAGAGAACAAGTCCTCCAAGCTCTGAAAAAGTCCTCCAAGCTCTGAACAAGTCCTAAAATATCAGAACAACCACATCAAACTCAGAACATGTCCTCCAATCTCAAAACAAGTCCTCCAATCTCAAAACAAGTCCTCCAATCTCAAAACAAGTCCTCCAATCTCAAAACAAGTCCTCCAATCTCAAAACAAGTCCTCCAATCTCAAAACAAGTCCTCCAATCTCAAAACAAGTCCTCCAATCTCAAAACAAGTCCTCCAATCGTCATAGTTCATGTTCACCAGGCACGGAACAAGTCTCCCAATGACATACCAAATGCTCCGATAAGAGAACATGTCCTCCAGGCTCTCAACATGTCCTCCAGGCTCTCAACATGTCCTCCAGGCTCTCAACATGTCCTCCAGGCTCTCAACATGTCCTCCAGGCTCTCAACATGTCCTCCAGGCTCTCAACATGTCCTCCAGGCTCTCAACATGTCCTCCAAATATAGTGAAAGTTCTGCAGGCAGAGAACAAATTCTCCAATCACAGACCAAATGCTCCTAAAAGAGAACAAGTCCTCCAAGCCCTGAACAAGTCCTCCAAGCTCTGAACAAGTCCTCCAAGCTCTGAACAAGTCCTCCAAGCTCTGAACAAGTCCTCCAAGCTCTGAACAAGTCCTCCAAGCTCTGAACAAGTCCTAAAATATCAGAACAACCACATCAAACTCAGAACAAGTCCTCCAATCTCAAAACAAGTCCTCCAATCTCACAACAAGTCCTCCAATCTCACAACAAGTCCTCCAATCTCACAACAAATCCTCCAATCTCACAACAAGTCCTCCAATCTCAAAAGAAGTCCTCCAATCTCAAAACAAGTCCTCCAATCATCATAGTTCATGTTCACCAGGCACAGAACAAGTCCCCCAATGACATACCAAATGCTCCGATAAGAGAACATATCCTCCAGGCTCCCAACATGTCCTCCAGGCTCCCAACATGTCCTCCAGGCTCCCAACATGTCCTCCAGGCTCCCAACATGTCCTCCAGGCTCCCAACATGTCCTCCAGGCTCCCAACATGTCCTCCAGGCTCCCAACATGTCCTCCAGGCTCTCAACATGTCCTCCAGGCTCTCAACATGTCCTCCAGGCTCTCAACATGTCCTCCAAATATAGTGAAAGTTCTCCAGGCAGAGAACAAATTCTCCAATCACGAACCAAATGCTCCTAAAAGAGAACAAGTCCTCCAAGCCCTGAACAAGTCCTCCAAGCTCTTAAAAATTCATCTAACTCAAAAGAAGTCCCCCAGATTCAGAACAAGTCCCCCAAACTCAGAACAATTCCTCCAACCCAGAAAAAATTTTTCAATCACAGTGCAAGCTCTCCAGGCACAGAACAAATTCTCCAATCACAGACCAAATGCTCCTAAAAGAGAACAAGTCCTCCAAGCTCTGAACAAGTCCTCCAAGCTCTGAACAAGTCCTCCAAGCTCTGAACAAGTCCTCCAAGCTCTGAACAAGTCCTCCAAGCTCTGAACAAGTCCTCCAAGCTCTGAACAAGTCCTCCAAGCTGTAAACAAGTCCTCCAAGCCCAGAAAAATTTCTTCAAACACAGTGGAAACTCTCCAGGCACAGAACAAATTCTCCAATCACAGACCAAATTCTCCTAAAAGAGAACAAGTCCTCCAAGCTCTGAACAAGTCCTCCAATCTCAAAACAAGTCCTCCCATCTCAAAACAAGTCCTCCAATCTCAAAACAAGTCCTCCAATCTCAAAACAAGTCCTCCAATCTCAAAACAAGTCCCCCAATCTCAAAACAAGTCCTCCAATCTCAAAACAAGTCCTCCAATCTCAAAACAAGTCCTCCAATCTCAAAACAAGTCCTTCAATCTCAAAACAAGTCCTTCAATCTCACAACAAGTCCTCCAATCGCAAAACAAGTCCTCCAATCTCAAAACAAGTCCTCCAATCGCAAAACAAGTCCTCCAATCGCAAAACAAGTCCTCCAATCGCAAAACAAGTACTCCAATCTCATCATAGTTCATGTTCACCAAGCACAGAACAAGTTCCCCAATGACATACCAAATGCCCCGATAACAGAACATGTCCTCCAGGCTCTCAACATGTCCTCCAGGCTCTCAACATGTCCTCCAGGCTCTCAACATGTCCTCCAGGCTCTCAACATGTCCTCCAGGCTCTCAACATGTCCTCCAGGCTCTCAACATGTCCTCCAGGCTCTCAACATGTCCTCCAGGCTCTCAACATGTCCTCCAGGCTCTCAACATGTCCTCCAGGCTCTCAACATGTCCTCCAAATATAGTGAAAGTTCTCCAGGCAGAGAACAAATTCTCCAATCACAGACCAAATGCTCCTAAAAGAGAACAAGTCCTCCAAGCCCTGAACAAGTCCTCCAAGCTCTTAAAAATTCCTCTACCTCAAAAGAAGTCCCCCAGATTCAGAACAAGTCCCCCAAACTCAGAACAATTCCTCCAACCCAGAAAAAATTTTTCAATCACAGTGCAAGCTCTCCAGGCACAGAACAAATTCTCCAATCACAGACCAAATGCTCCTAAAAGACAACAAGTCCTCCAAGCTCTGAACAAGTCCTCCAAGCTCTGAACAAGTCCTCCAAGCTCTGAACAAGTCATCCAGGCCCAGAAAAAATTCTTCAAACACAGTGGAAACTCTCCAGGCACAGAACAAATTCTCCAATCACAGACCAAATTCTCCTAAAAGAGAACAAGTCCTCCAAGCTCTGAACAAGTCCTCCAATCTCTAAACAAGCCCTCCAATCTCAAAACAAGCCCTCCAAGCTCAAAACAAGTCCTCCAATCTCAAAACAAGACCTCCAAGCTCAAAACAAGCCCTCCAAGCTCAAAACAAGCCCTCCAATCATCATAGTTCATGTTCACCAGGCACAGAACAAGTCCCCCAATGACATACCAAGTTCTCCGATAAGAGAACATGTCCTCCAGGCTCTCAACATGTCCTCCAGGCTCTCAACATGTCCTCCAGGCTCTCAACATGTCCTCCAGGCTCTCAACATGTCCTCCAGGCTCTCAACATGTCCTCCAGGCTCTCAACATGTCCTCCAGGCTCTCAACATGTCCTCCAGGCTCTCAACATGTCCTCCAAATATAGTGAAATTTCTCCAGGCAGAGAACAAATTCTCCAATCACAGACCAAATGCTCCTAAAAGAGAACAAGTCCTCCAGGCCCTGAACAAGTCCTCCAAGCTCTGAACAAGTCCTCCAATCTCTGAAAATTCCTCTAACTCAAAACAAGTCCCCCAGATTCAGAACAAGTCCCCCAAACTCAGAACAATTCCTCCAAGCCCAGAAAAAATTTTTCAATCACAGTGCAAGCTCTCCAGGCACAGAACAAATTCTCCAATCACAGACCAAATGCTCCTTAAAGAGAACAAGTCCTCCAAGCTCTGAAAAAGTCCTCCAAGCTCTGAACAAGTCCTAAAATATCAGAACAACCACATCAAACTCAGCACATGTCCTCCAATCTCAAAACAACTCCTCCAATCTCAAAACAAGTCCTCCAATCTCAAAACAAGTCCTCCAATCGTCATAGTTCATGTTCACTAGGCACAGAACAAGTCCCCCAATGACATACCAAATGCTCCGATGAGAGAACATGTCCTCCAGGCTCTCAACATGTCCTCCAGGCTCTCAACATGTCCTCCAGGCTCTCAACATGTCCTCCAGGCTCTCAACATGTCCTCCAGGCTCTCAACATGTCCTCCAGGCTCTCAACATGTCCTCCAGGCTCTCAACATGTCCTCCAAATATAGTGAAAGTTCTCCAGGCAGAGAACAAATTCTCCAATCACAGACCAAATGCTCCTAAAAGAGAACAAGTCCTCCAAACCCTGAACAAGTCCTCCAAGCTCTGAACAATTCCCCTAACTCAAAAGAAGTCCCACAGATTCAGAACAATTCCTCCAAGCCCAGAAAAAATTTTTCAATCACAGTGCAAGCTCTCCAGGCAGAGAACAAATTCTCCAATCACAGACCAAATGCTCCTAAAAGAGAACAAGTCCTCCACGCCCTGAACAAGTCCTCCAAGCTCTGAACAAGTCCTCCAAGCTCTGAACAAGTCCCCTAACTCGAAACAAGTCCCCCAGATTCAGAACAAGTCCCCCAAACTCAGAAAAATTCCTCCAAGCCCAGAAAAAATTTTTCAATCACAGTGCAAGTTCTCCAGGCACAGAACAAATTCTCCAATCACAGACCAAATGCTCCTAAAAGAGAACAAGTCCTCCAAGCTCTGAACAAGTCCTCCAAGCTCTGAAAAAGTCCTCCAAGCTCTGAAAAAGTCCTAAAACATCAGAACAACCACATCAAACTCAGAACAAGTCCTCCAATCTCAAAACAAGTCCTTCAATCTCACAAGTCCTCCAATCAAAAAACAAGTCCTTCAATCTCACAACAAGTCCTCCAATCGCAAAACAAGTCCTCCAATATCAAAACAAGTCCTCCAATCGCAAAACAAGTCCTCCAATCGCAAAACAAGTCCTCCAATCGCAAAACAAGTCCTCCAATCGCAAAACAAGTCCTCCAATCATCATAGTTCATGTTAACCAGGCACAGAACAAGTCCCCCAATGACATACCAAATGCTCCGATAAGAGAACATGTCCTCCAGGCTCCCAACATGTCCTCCAGGCTCCCAACATGTCCTCCAGGCTCCCAACATGTCCTCCAAATATAGTGAAAGTTCTGCATGCAGAGAACAAATTCTCCAATCACAAACCAAATGCTCCTAAAAGAGAACAAGTCCTCCAAGCCCTGAACAAGTCCTCCAAGCTCTTAAAAATTCCTCTAACTCAAAACAAGTCCCCCAGATTCAGAACAAGTCCCCCAAACTCAGAACAATTCCTCCAACCCAGAAAAAATTTTTCAATCACAGTGCAAGCTCTCCAGGCACAGAACAAATTCTCCAATCACAGACCAAATGCTCCTAAAAGAGAACAAGTCCTCCAAGCTCTGAACAAGTCCTCTAAGCTCTGAAGAAGTCCTCCAAGCTCTGAACAAGTCCTCCAAGCTGTAAACAAGTCCTCCAGGCCCAGAAATATTTCTTCAAACACAGTGGAAACTCTCCAGGCACACAACAAATTCTCCAATCACAGACCAAATTCTCCTAAAAGAGAACAAGTCCTCCAAGCTCTGAACAAGTCCTCCAATCTCTAAACAAGTCCTCCAATCTCAAAACAAGCCCTCCAAGCTCAAAACAAGCCCTCCAAGCTCAAAACAAGCCCTCCAAGCTCAAAACAAGCCCTCCAAGCTCAAAACAAGCCCTCCAAGCTCAAAACAAGCCCTCCAAGCTCAAAACAAGCCCTCCAAGCTCAAAACAAGCCCTCCAAGCTCAAAACAAGCCCTCCAATCATCATAGTTCATGTTCACCAGGCACAGAACAAGTCCCCCAATGACATACCAAATTCTCCGATAAGAGAACATGTCCTCCAGGCTCTCAACATGTCCTCCAGGCTCTCAACATGTCCTCCAGGCTCTCAACATGTCCTCCAGGCTCTCAACATGTCCTCCAGGCTCTCAACATGTCCTCCAGGCTCTCAACATGTCCTCCAGGCTCTCAACATGTCCTCCAGGCTCTCAACATGTCCTCCAGGCTCTCAACATGTCCTCCAGGCTCTCAACATGTCCTCCAGGCTCTCAACATGTCCTCCAAATATAGTGAAAGTTCTCCAGGCAGAGAACAAATTCTCCAATCACAGACCAAATGCTCCTAAAAGAGAACAAGTCCTCCAAGCCCTGAACAAGTCCTCCAAGCTCTGAACAAGTCCTCCAAGCTCTGAACAAGTCCTCCAAGCTCTGAACAAGTCCTCTAACTCAAAACAAGTCCCCCAGATTCAGAACAAGTCCCCCAAACTCAGAACAATTCCTCCAACCCAGAAAAAATTTTTCAATCACACTGCAAGCTCTCCAGGCACAGAACAAATTCTCCAATCACAGACCAAATGCTCCTAAAAGAGAACAAGTCCTCCAAGTTCTGAACAAGTCCTCTAAGCTCTGAAGAAGTCCTCCAAGCTCTGAACAAGTCCTCCAAGCTGTAAACAAGTCCTCCAAGCCCAGAAAAATTTCTTCAAACACAGTGGAAACTCTCCAGGCACAGAACAAATTCTCCAATCACAGACCAAATGCTCCTAAAAGAGAACAAGTCCTCCAAGCTCTGAACAAGTCCTCCAATCTCAAAACAAGTCCTCCAATCTCAAAACAAGTCCTCCAATCTCAAAACAAGTCCTCCAATCTCAAAACAAGTCCTCCAATCTCAAAACAAGTCCTCCAATCTCAAAACAAGTCCTCCAATCTCAAAATAAGTCCTCCAATCTCAAAACAAGTCCTCCAATCATCATAGTTCATGTTCACCAGGCACAGAACAAGTCCCCCAATGACATACCAAATGCTCCGATAAGAGAACATGTCCTCCAGGCTCTCAACATCTCCTCCAGGCTCTCAACATCTCCTCCAGGCTCTCAACATGTCCTCCAGGCTCTCAACATGTCCTCCAGGCTCTCAACATGTCCTCCAGGCTCTCAACATGTCCTCCAAATATAGTGAAAGTTCTCCAGGCAGAGAACAAATTCTCCAATCACAGACCAAATGCTCCTAAAAGAGAACAAGTCCTCCAAGCCCTGAACAAGTCCTCCAAGCTCTGAACAAGTCCTCCAAGCTCTGAACAAGTCCTCCAAGCTCTGAACAAGTCCTCCAAGCTCTGAACAAGTCCTCCAAGCTCTGAACAAGACCCCAGATTCAGAACAAGTCCCCCAAACTCAGAACAATTCCTCCAAGCCCAGAAAAAATTTTTCAATCACAGTGCAAGCTCTCCAGGCACAGAACAAATTCTCCAATCACAGACCAAATGCTCCTTAAAGAGAACAAGTCCTCCAAGCTCTGAGAAAGTCCTCCAAGCTCTGAGAAAGTCCTCCAAGCTCTGAGAAAGTCCTCCAAGCTCTGAAAAATTCCTCCAAGCTCTGAAAAAGTCCTCCAAGCTCTGAAAAAGTCCTCCAAGCTCTGAAAAAGTCCTCCAAGCCCTGAAAAAGTCCTCCAAGCTCTGAAAAATTCCTCCAAGCTCTGAAAAAGTCCTAAAATATCAGAACAACCACATCAAACTCAGAACATGTCCTCCAATCTCAAAACAAGTCCTCCAATCTCAAAACAAGTCCTCCAATCTCAAAACAAGTCCTCCAATCTCAAAACAAGTCCTCCAATCTCAAAACAAGTCCTCCAATCTCAAAACAAGTCCTCCAATCTCAAAACAAGTCCTCCAATCTCAAAACAAGTTCTCCAATCTCAAAACAAGTCCTCTAATCGTCATAGTTCATGTTCACCAGGCACAGAACAAGTCTCCCAATGACATACCAAATGCTCCGATAAGAGAACATGTCCTCCAGGCTCTCAACATGTCCTCCAGGCTCTCAACATGTCCTCCAGGCTCTCAACATCTCCTCCAGGCTCTCAACATCTCCTCCAGGCTCTCAACATGTCCTCCAGGCTCTCAACATGTCCTCCAGGCTCTCAACATGTCCTCCAGGCTCTCAACATGTCCTCCAAATATAGTGAAAGTTCTCCAGGCAGAGAACAAATTCTCCAATCACAGACCAAATGCTCCTAAAAGAGAACAAGTCCTCCAAGCCCTGAACAAGTCCTCCAAGCTCTGAACAAGTCCTCCAAGCTCTGAACAAGTCCTCCAAGCTCTGAACAAGTCCTCCAAGCTCTGAACAAGTCCTCCAAGCTCTGAACAAGACCCCAGATTCAGAACAAGTCCCCCAAACTCAGAACAATTCCTCCAAGCCCAGAAAAAATTTTTCAATCACAGTGCAAGCTCTCCAGGCACAGAACAAATTCTCCAATCACAGACCAAATGCTCCTTAAAGAGAACAAGTCCTCCAAGCTCTGAAAAAGTCCTCCAAGCTCTGAGAAAGTCCTCCAAGCTCTGAGAAAGTCCTCCAAGCTCTGAAAAATTCCTCCAAGCTCTGAAAAAGTCCTCCAAGCTCTGAAAAAGTCCTCCAAGCTCTGAAAAAGTCCTCCAAGCTCTGAAAAAGTCCTCCAAGCCCTGAAAAAGTCCTCCAAGCTCTGAAAAATTCCTCCAAGCTGTGAACAAGTCCTAAAATATCAGAACAACCACATCAAACTCAGAACATGTCCTCCAATCTCAAAACAAGTCCTCCAATCTCAAAACAAGTCCTCCAATCTCAAAACAAGTCCTCCAATCTCAAAACAAGTCCTCCAATCTCAAAACAAGTCCTCCAATCTCAAAACAAGTCCTCCAATCTCAAAACAAGTTCTCCAATCTCAAAACAAGTCCTCCAATCGTCATAGTTCATGTTCACCAGGCACAGAACAAGTCTCCCAATGACATACCAAATGCTCCGATAAGAGAACATGTCCTCCAGGCTCTCAACATGTCCTCCAGGCTCTCAACATGTCCTCCAGGCTCTCAACATGTCCTCCAGGCTCTCAACATGTCCTCCAGGCTCTCAACATGTCCTCCAGGCTCTCAACATGTCCTCCAAATATAGTGAAAGCTCTGCAGGCAGAGAACAAATTCTCCAATCACAGACCAAATGCTCCTAAAAGAGAACAAGTCCTCCAAGCTCTGAACTAGTCCTCCAAGCTCTGAACAAGTCCTCCAAGCTCTGAACATGTCCTCCAAGCTCTGAACAAGTCCTCCAAGCTCTGAACAAGTCCTAAAATATCAGAACAACCACATCAAACTCAGAACAAGTCCTCCAATCTCAAAACAAGTCCTCCAAACTCACAACAAGTCCTCCAATCTCACAACAAGTCCTCCAATCTCAAAACAAGTCCTCCAATCTCAAAAGAAGTCCTCCAATCTCAAAAGAAGTCCTCCAATCATCATAGTTCATGTTCACCAGGCACAGAACAAGTCCCCCAATGACATACCAAATGCTCCGATAAGAGAACATGTCCTCCAGGCTCCCAACATGTCCTCCAGGCTCCCAACATGTCCTCCAGGCTCCCAACATGTCCTCCAGGCTCCCAACATGTCCTCCAGGCTCCCAACATGTCCTCCAGGCTCTCAACATGTCCTCCAAATATAGTGAAAGTTCTCCAGGCAGAGAACAAATTCTCCAATCACGAACCAAATGCTCCTAAAAGAGAACAAGTCCTCCAAGCCCTGAACAAGTCCTCCAAGCTCTTAAAAATTCATCTAACTCAAAAGAAGTCCCCCAGATTCAGAACAAGTCCCCCAAACTCAGAACAATTCCTCCAACCCAGAAAAAATTTTTCAATCACAGTGCAAGCTCTCCAGGCACAGAACAAATTCTCCAATCACAGACCAAATGCTCCTAAAAGAGAACAAGTCCTCCAAGCTCTGAACAAGTCCTCCAAGCTCTGAACAAGTCCTCCAAGCTCTGAACAAGTCCTCCAAGCTCTGAACAAGTCCTCCAAGCTCTGAACAAGTCCTCCAAGCTCTGAACAAGTCCTCCAAGCTGTAAACAAGTCCTCCAAGCCCAGAAAAATTTCTTCAAACACAGTGGAAACTCTCCAGGCACAGAACAAATTCTCCAATCACAGACCAAATTCTCCTAAAAGAGAACAAGTCCTCCAAGCTCTGAACAAGTCCTCCAATCTCAAAACAAGTCCTCCCATCTCAAAACAAGTCCTCCAATCTCAAAACAAGTCCTCCAATCTCAAAACAAGTCCTCCAATCTCAAAACAAGTCCTTCAATCTCAAAACAAGTCCTTCAATCTCACAACAAGTCCTCCAATCGCACAACAAGTCCTCCAATCGCACAACAAGTCCTCCAATCGCACAACAAGTCCTCCAATCTCAAAACAAGTCCTCCAATCGCAAAACAAGTCCTCCAATCGCAAAACAAGTCCTCCAATCTCATCATAGTTCATGTTCACCAAGCACAGAACAAGTTCCCCAATGACATACCAAATGCCCCGATAAGAGAACATGTCCTCCAGGCTCTCAACATGTCCTCCAGGATCTCAACATGTCCTCCAGGCTCTCAACATGTCCTCCAGGCTCTCAACATGTCCTCCAGGCTCTCAACATGTCCTCCAGGCTCTCAACATGTCCTCCAGGCTCTCAACATGTCCTCCAGGCTCTCAACATGTCTTCCAAATATAGTGAAAGTTCTCCAGGCAGAGAACAAATTCTCCAATCACAGACCAAATGCTCCTAAAAGAGAACAAGTCCTCCAAGCCCTGAACAAGTCCTCCAAGCTCTTAAAAATTCCTCTAACTCAAAACAAGTCCCCCAGATTCAGAACAAGTCCCCCAAACTCAGAACAATTCCTCCAACCCAGAAAAAATTTTTCAATCACAGTGCAAGCTCTCCAGGCACAGAACAAATTCTCCAATCACAGACCAAATGCTCCTAAAAGAGAACAAGTCCTCCAAGCTCTGAACAAGTCCTCCAAGCTCTGAACAAGTCCTCCAAGCTCTGAACAAGTCCTCCAAGCTCTGAACAAGTCCTCCAAGCTATGAACAAGTCATCCAGGCCCAGAAAAAATTCTTCAAACACAGTGGAAACTCTCCAGGCACAGAACAAATTCTCCAATCACAGACCAAATTCTCCTAAAAGAGAACAAGTCCTCCAAGCTCTGAACAAGTCCTCCAATCTCTAAACAAGCCCTCCAATCTCAAAACAAGCCCTCCAAGCTCAAAACAAGCCCTCCATGCTCAAAACAAGCCCTCCAAGCTCAAAACAAGCCCTCCAAGCTCAAAACAAGCCCTCCAAGCTCAAAACAAGCCCTCCAATCATCATAGTTCATGTTCACCAGGCACAGAACAAGTCCCCCAATGACATACCAAGTTCTCCGATAAGAGAACATGTCCTCCAGGCTCTCAACATGTCCTCCAGGCTCTCAACATGTCCTCCAGGCTCTCAACATGTCCTCCAGGCTCTCAACATGTCCTCCAGGCTCTCAACATGTCCTCCAGGCTCTCAACATGTCCTCCAGGCTCTCAACATGTCCTCCAGGCTCTCAACATGTCCTCCAGGCTCTCAACATGTCCTCCAGGCTCTCAACATGTCCTCCAGGCTCTCAACATGTCCTCCAGGCTCTCAACATGTCCTCCAAATATAGTGAAATTTCTCCAGGCAGAGAACAAATTCTCCAATCACAGACCAAATGCTCCTAAAAGAGAACAAGTCCTCCAAACCCTGAACAAGTCCTCCAAGCTCTGAACAATTCCCCTAACTCAAAAGAAGTCCCACAGATTCAGAACAATTCCTCCAAGACCAGAAAAAATTTTTCAATCACAGTGCAAGCTCTCCAGGCAGAGAACAAATTCTCCAATCACAGACCAAATGCTCCTAAAAGAGAACAAGTCCTCCACGCCCTGAACAAGTCCTCCAAGCTCTGAACAAGTCCTCCAAGCTCTGAACAAGTCCTCCAAGCTCTGAACAAGTCCCCTAACTCGAAACAAGTCCCCCAGATTCAGAACAAGTCCCCCAAACTCAGAAAAATTCCTCCAAGCCCAGAAAAAATTTTTCAATCACAGTGCAAGTTCTCCAGGCACAGAACAAATTCTCCAATCACAGACCAAATGCTCCTAAAAGAGAACAAGTCCTCCAAGCTCTGAACAAGTCCTCCAAGCTCTGAAAAAGTCCTCCAAGCTCTGAACAAGTCCTCCAAGCTCTGAACAAGTCCTCCAAGCTCTGAACAAGTCCTCCAAGCTCTGAAAAAGTCCTCCAAGCTCTGAAAAAGTCCTCCAAGCTCTGAACAAGTCCTAAAACATCAGAACAACCACATCAAACTCAGAACAAGTCCTCCAATCTCAAAACAAGTCCTTCAATCTCACAAGTCCTCCAATCTAAAAACAAGTCCTTCAATCTCACAACAAGTCCTCCAATCGCAAAACAAGTCCTCCAATATCAAAACAAGTCCTCCAATCGCAAAACAAGTCCTCCAATCGCAAAACAAGTCCTCCAATCGCAAAACAAGTCCTCCAATCATCATAGTTCATGTTAACCAGGCACAGAACAAGTCCCCCAATGACATACCAAATGCTCCGATAAGAGAACATGTCCTCCAGGCTCCCAACATGTCCTCCAGGCTCCCAACATGTCCTCCAGGCTCCCAACATGTCCTCCAGGCTCCCAACATGTCCTCCAGGCTCCCAACATGTCCTCCAGGCTCCCAACATGTCCTCCAGGCTCCCAACATGTCCTCCAGGCTCCCAACATGTCCTCCAAATATAGTGAAAGTTCTGCATGCAGAGAACAAATTCTCCAATCACAAACCAAATGCTCCTAAAAGAGAACAAGTCCTCCAAGCCCTGAACAAGTCCTCCAATCTCTGAAAATTCCTCTAACTCAAAACAAGTCCCCCAGATTCAGAACAAGTCCCCCAAACTCAGAACAATTCCTCCAACCCAGAAAAAATTTTTCAATCACAGTGCAAGCTCTCCAGGCACAGAACAAATTCTCCAATCACAGACCAAATGCTCCTAAAAGAGAACAAGTCCTCCAAGCTCTGAACAAGTCCTCTAAGCTCTGAAGAAGTCCTCCAAGCTCTGAACAAGTCCTCCAAGCTGTAAACAAGTCCTCCAGGCCCAGAAATATTTCTTCAAACACAGTGGAAACTCTCCAGGCACACAACAAATTCTCCAATCACAGACCAAATTCTCCTAAAAGACAACAAGTCCTCCAAGCTCTGAACAAGTCCTCCAATCTCAAAACAAGCCCTCCAAGCTCAAAACAAGCCCTCCAAGCTCAAAACAAGCCCTCCAAGCTCAAAACAAGCCCTCCAAGCTCAAAACAAGCCCTCCAAGCTCAAAACAAGCCCTCCAAGCTCAAAACAAGTCCTCCAATCATCATAGTTCATGTTCACCAGGCACAGAACAAGTCCCCCAATGACATACCAAATTCTCCGATAAGAGAACATGTCCTCCAGGCTCTCAACATGTCCTCCAGGCTCTCAACATGTCCTCCAGGCTCTCAACATGTCCTCCAGGCTCTCAACATGTCCTCCAGGCTCTCAACATGTCCTCCAGGCTCTCAACATGTCCTCCAGGCTCTCAACATGTCCTCCAGGCTCTCAACATGTCCTCCAGGCTCTCAACATGTCTTCCAAATATAGTGAAAGTTCTCCAGGCAGAGAACAAATTCTCCAATCACAGACCAAATGCTCCTAAAAGAGAACAAGTCCTCCAGGCCCTGAACAAGTCCTCCAAGCTCTGAACAAGTCCTCCAATCTCTGAACAATTCCTCTAACTCAAAACAAGTCCCCCAGATTCAGAACAAGTCCCCCAAACTCAGAACAATTCCTCCAAGCCCAGAAAAAATTTTTCAATCACAGTGCAAGCTCTCCAGGCACAGAACAAATTCTCCAATCACAGACCAAATGCTCCTTAAAGAGAACAAGTCCTCCAAGCTCTGAAAAAGTCCTCCAAGCTCTGAACAAGTCCTAAAATATCAGAACAACCACATCAAACTCAGCACATGTCCTCCAATCTCAAAACAAGTCCTCCAATCTCAAAACAAGTCCTCCAATCTCAAAACAAGTCCTCCAATCTCAAAACAAGTCCTCCAATCGTCATAGTTCATGTTCACTAGGCACAGAACAAGTCCCCCAATGACATACCAAATGCTCCGATAAGAGAACATGTCCTCCAGGCTCTCAACATGTCCTCCAGGCTCTCAACATGTCCTCCAGGCTCTCAACATGTCCTCCAGGCTCTCAACATGTCCTCCAGGCTCTCAACATGTCCTCCAGGCTCTCAACATGTCCTCCAAATATAGTGAAAGTTCTCCAGGCAGAGAACAATTTCTCCAATCACAGACCAAATGCTCCTAAAAGAGAACAAGTTCTCCAAGCCCTGAACAAGTCCTCCAAGCTCTGAACAATTCCCCTAACTCAAAAGAAGTCCCACGGATTCAGAACAATTGCTCCAAGCCCAGAAAAATTTTTCAATCACAGTGCAAGCTCTCCAGGCACAGAACAAATTCTCCAATCACAGACCAAATGCTCCTAAAAGAGAACAAGTCCTCCAAGCCCTGAACAAGTCCTCCAAGCCCTGAACAAGTCCTCCAAGCTCTGAACAAGTCCTCCAAGCTCTGAACAAGTCCTAAAATATCAGAACAATCACATCAAACTCAGAACAAGTCCTCCAATCTCAAAACAAGTCCTTCAATCTCACAACAAGTCCTCCAATCTCAAAACAAGTCCTCCAATCTCAAAACAAGTCCTTCAATGTCACAACAAGTCCTCCAATCTCACAACAAGTCCTCCAATCTCACAACAAGTCCTCCAATCTCACAACAAGTCCTCCAATCTCACAACAAGTCCTCCAATCTCAAAACAAGTCCTCCAATCTCAAAACAAGTCCTCCAATCATCATAGTTCATGTTCACCAGGCACAGAACAAGTCCCCCAATGACATACCAAATGCTCCGATAAGAGAACATGTCCTCCAGGCTCCCAACATGTCCTCCAGGCTCCCAACATGTCCTCCAGGCTCCCAACATGTCCTCCAGGCTCCCAACATGTCCTCCAGGCTCCCAACATGTCCTCCAGGCTCCCAACATGTCCTCCAGGCTCTCAACATGTCCTCCAGGCTCTCAACATGTCCTCCAAATATAGTGAAAGTTCTCCAGGCAGAGAACAAATTCTCCAATCACAAACCAAATGCTCCTAAAAGAGAACAAGTCCTCCAAGCCCTGAACAAGTCCTCCAAGCTCTTAAAAATTCATCTAACTCAAAAGAAGTCCCCCAGATTCAGAACAAGTCCCCCAAACTCAGAACAATTCCTCCAACCCAGAAAAAATTTTTCAATCACAGTGCAAGCTCTCCAGGCACAGAACAAATTCTCCAATCACAGACCAAATGCTCCTAAAAGAGAACAAGTCCTCCAAGCTCTGAACAAGTCCTCCAAGCTCTGAACAAGTCCTCCAAGCTCTGAACAAGTCCTCCAAGCTCTGAACAAGTCCTCCAAGCCCAGAAAAATTTCTTCAAACACAGTGGAAACTCTCCAGGCACAGAACAAATTCTCCAATCACAGACCAAATTCTCCTAAAAGAGAACAAGTCCTCCAAGCTCTGAACAAGTCCTCCAATCTCAAAACAAGCCCTCCAATCATCATAGTTCATGTTCACCAGGCACAGAACAAGTCCCCCAATGACATACCAAGTTCTCCGATAAGAGAACATGTCCTCCAGGCTCTCAACATGTCCTCCAGGCTCTCAACATGTCCTCCAGGCTCTCAACATGTCCTCCAGGCTCTCAACATGTCCTCCAGGCTCTCAACATGTCCTCCAGGCTCTCAACATGTCCTCCAGGCTCTCAACATGTCCTCCAGGCTCTCAACATGTCCTCCAAATATAGTGAAATTTCTCCAGGCAGAGAACAAATTCTCCAATCACAGACCAAATGCTCCTAAAAGAGAACAAGTCCTCCAGGCCCTGAACAAGTCCTCCAAGCTCTGAACAAGTCCTCCAATCTCTGAAAATTCCTCTAACTCAAAACAAGTCCCCCAGATTCAGAACAAGTCCCCCAAACTCAGAACAATTCCTCCAAGCCCAGAAAAAATTTTTCAATCACAGTGCAAGCTCTCCAGGCACAGAACAAATTCTCCAATCACAGACCAAATGCTCCTTAAAGAGAACAAGTCCTCCAAGCTCTGAAGAAGTCCTCCAAGCTCTGAACAAGTCCTAAAATATCAGAACAACCACATCAAACTCAGCACATGTCCTCCAATCTCAAAACAACTCCTCAAATCTCAAAACAAGTCCTCCAATCTCAAAACAAGTCCTCCAATCGTCATAGTTCATGTTCACTAGGCACAGAACAAGTCCCCCAATGACATACCAAATGCTCCGATAAGAGAACATGTCCTCCAGGCTCTCAACATGTCCTCCAGGCTCTCAACATGTCCTCCAGGCTCTCAACATGTCCTCCAGGCTCTCAACATGTCCTCCAGGCTCTCAACATGTCCTCCAGGCTCTCAACATGTCCTCCAGGCTCTCAACATGTCCTCCAGGCTCTCAACATGTCCTCCAGGCTCTCAACATGTCCTCCAGGCTCTCAACATGTCCTCCAGGCTCTCAACATGTCCTCCAAATATAGTGAAATTTCTCCAGGCAGAGAACAAATTCTCCAATCACAGACCAAATGCTCCTAAAAGAGAACAAGTCCTCCAAACCCTGAACAAGTCCTCCAAGCTCTGAACAATTCCCCTAACTCAAAAGAAGTCCCACAGATTCAGAACAATTCCTCCAAGACCAGAAAAAATTTTTCAATCACAGTGCAAGCTCTCCAGGCAGAGAACAAATTCTCCAATCACAGACCAAATGCTCCTAAAAGAGAACAAGTCCTCCACGCCCTGAACAAGTCCTCCAAGCTCTGAACAAGTCCTCCAAGCTCTGAACAAGTCCTCCAAGCTCTGAACAAGTCCCCTAACTCGAAACAAGTCCCCCAGATTCAGAACAAGTCCCCCAAACTCAGAAAAATTCCTCCAAGCCCAGAAAAAATTTTTCAATCACAGTGCAAGTTCTCCAGGCACAGAACAAATTCTCCAATCACAGACCAAATGCTCCTAAAAGAGAACAAGTCCTCCAAGCTCTGAACAAGTCCTCCAAGCTCTGAACAAGTCCTCCAAGCTCTGAACAAGTCCTCCAAGCTCTGAACAAGTCCTCCAAGCTCTGAACAAGTCCTCCAAGCTCTGAACAAGTCCTCCAAGCTCTGAACAAGTCCTCCAAGCTCTGAACAAGTCCTCCAAGCTCTGAACAAGTCCTCCAAGCTCTGAAAAAGTCCTCCAAGCTCTGAAAAAGTCCTCCAAGCTCTGAACAAGTCCTAAAACATCAGAACAACCACATCAAACTCAGAACAAGTCCTCCAATCTCAAAACAAGTCCTTCAATCTCACAAGTCCTCCAATCTAAAAACAAGTCCTTCAATCTCACAACAAGTCCTCCAATCGCAAAACAAGTCCTCCAATATCAAAACAAGTCCTCCAATCGCAAAACAAGTCCTCCAATCGCAAAACAAGTCCTCCAATCGCAAAACAAGTCCTCCAATCATCATAGTTCATGTTAACCAGGCACAGAACAAGTCCCCCAATGACATACCAAATGCTCCGATAAGAGAACATGTCCTCCAGGCTCCCAACATGTCCTCCAGGCTCCCAACATGTCCTCCAGGCTCCCAACATGTCCTCCAGGCTCCCAACATGTCCTCCAGGCTCCCAACATGTCCTCCAGGCTCCCAACATGTCCTCCAGGCTCCCAACATGTCCTCCAAATATAGTGAAAGTTCTGCATGCAGAGAACAAATTCTCCAATCACAAACCAAATGCTCCTAAAAGAGAACAAGTCCTCCAAGCCCTGAACAAGTCCTCCAAGCTCTTAAAAATTCATCTAACTCAAAAGAAGTCCCCCAGATTCAGAACAAGTCCCCCAAACTCAGAACAATTCCTCCAACCCAGAAAAAATTTTTCAATCACAGTGCAAGCTCTCCAGGCACAGAACAAATTCTCCAATCACAGACCAAATGCTCCTAAAAGAGAACAAGTCCTCCAAGCTCTGAACAAGTCCTCCAAGCTCTGAACAAGTCCTCCAAGCTCTGAACAAGTCCTCCAAGCTCTGAACAAGTCCTCCAAGCCCAGAAAAATTTCTTCAAACACAGTGGAAACTCTCCAGGCACAGAACAAATTCTCCAATCACAGACCAAATTCTCCTAAAAGAGAACAAGTCCTCCAAGCTCTGAACAAGTCCTCCAATCTCAAAACAAGCCCTCCAATCATCATAGTTCATGTTCACCAGGCACAGAACAAGTCCCCCAATGACATACCAAGTTCTCCGATAAGAGAACATGTCCTCCAGGCTCTCAACATGTCCTCCAGGCTCTCAACATGTCCTCCAGGCTCTCAACATGTCCTCCAGGCTCTCAACATGTCCTCCAGGCTCTCAACATGTCCTCCAGGCTCTCAACATGTCCTCCAGGCTCTCAACATGTCCTCCAGGCTCTCAACATGTCCTCCAGGCTCTCAACATGTCCTCCAAATATAGTGAAATTTCTCCAGGCAGAGAACAAATTCTCCAATCACAGACCAAATGCTCCTAAAAGAGAACAAGTCCTCCAGGCCCTGAACAAGTCCTCCAAGCTCTGAACAAGTCCTCCAATCTCTGAAAATTCCTCTAACTCAAAACAAGTCCCCCAGATTCAGAACAAGTCCCCCAAACTCAGAACAATTCCTCCAAGCCCAGAAAAAATTTTTCAATCACAGTGCAAGCTCTCCAGGCACAGAACAAATTCTCCAATCACAGACCAAATGCTCCTTAAAGAGAACAAGTCCTCCAAGCTCTGAAAAAGTCCTCCAAGCTCTGAACAAGTCCTAAAATATCAGAACAACCACATCAAACTCAGCACATGTCCTCCAATCTCAAAACAACTCCTCAAATCTCAAAACAAGTCCTCCAATCTCAAAACAAGTCCTCCAATCGTCATAGTTCATGTTCACTAGGCACAGAACAAGTCCCCCAATGACATACCAAATGCTCCGATAAGAGAACATGTCCTCCAGGCTCTCAACATGTCCTCCAGGCTCTCAACATGTCCTCCAGGCTCTCAACATGTCCTCCAGGCTCTCAACATGTCCTCCAGGCTCTCAACATGTCCTCCAGGCTCTCAACATGTCCTCCAGGCTCTCAACATGTCCTCCAGGCTCTCAACATGTCCTCCAGGCTCTCAACATGTCCTCCAGGCTCTCAACATGTCCTCCAAATATAGTGAAATTTCTCCAGGCAGAGAACAAATTCTCCAATCACAGACCAAATGCTCCTAAAAGAGAACAAGTCCTCCAAACCCTGAACAAGTCCTCCAAGCTCTGAACAATTCCCCTAACTCAAAAGAAGTCCCACAGATTCAGAACAATTCCTCCAAGACCTGAAAAAATTTTTCAATCACAGTGCAAGCTCTCCAGGCAGAGAACAAATTCTCCAATCACAGACCAAATGCTCCTAAAAGAGAACAAGTCCTCCACGCCCTGAACAAGTCCTCCAAGCTCTGAACAAGTCCTCCAAGCTCTGAACAAGTCCTCCAAGCTCTGAACAAGTCCCCTAACTCGAAACAAGTCCCCCAGATTCAGAACAAGTCCCCCAAACTCAGAAAAATTCCTCCAAGCCCAGAAAAAATTTTTCAATCACAGTGCAAGTTCTCCAGGCACAGAACAAATTCTCCAATCACAGACCAAATGCTCCTAAAAGAGAACAAGTCCTCCAAGCTCTGAACAAGTCCTCCAAGCTCTGAACAAGTCCTCCAAGCTCTGAACAAGTCCTCCAAGCTCTGAACAAGTCCTCCAAGCTCTGAACAAGTCCTCCAAGCTCTGAACAAGTCCTCCAAGCTCTGAACAAGTCCTCCAAGCTCTGAACAAGTCCTCCAAGCTCTGAACAAGTCCTCCAAGCTCTGAAAAAGTCCTCCAAGCTCTGAAAAAGTCCTCCAAGCTCTGAACAAGTCCTAAAACATCAGAACAACCACATCAAACTCAGAACAAGTCCTCCAATCTCAAAACAAGTCCTTCAATCTCACAAGTCCTCCAATCTAAAAACAAGTCCTTCAATCTCACAACAAGTCCTCCAATCGCAAAACAAGTCCTCCAATATCAAAACAAGTCCTCCAATCGCAAAACAAGTCCTCCAATCGCAAAACAAGTCCTCCAATCGCAAAACAAGTCCTCCAATCATCATAGTTCATGTTAACCAGGCACAGAACAAGTCCCCCAATGACATACCAAATGCTCCGATAAGAGAACATGTCCTCCAGGCTCCCAACATGTCCTCCAGGCTCCCAACATGTCCTCCAGGCTCCCAACATGTCCTCCAGGCTCCCAACATGTCCTCCAGGCTCCCAACATGTCCTCCAGGCTCCCAACATGTCCTCCAGGCTCCCAACATGTCCTCCAAATATAGTGAAAGTTCTGCATGCAGAGAACAAATTCTCCAATCACAAACCAAATGCTCCTAAAAGAGAACAAGTCCTCCAAGCCCTGAACAAGTCCTCCAAGCTCTTAAAAATTCCTCTAACTCAAAACAAGTCCCCCAGATTCAGAACAAGTCCCCCAAACTCAGAACAATTCCTCCAACCCAGAAAAAATTTTTCAATCACAGTGCAAGCTCTCCAGGCACAGAACAAATTCTCCAATCACAGACCAAATGCTCCTAAAAGAGAACAAGTCCTCCAAGCTCTGAACAAGTCCTCTAAGCTCTGAAGAAGTCCTCCAAGCTCTGAACAAGTCCTCCAAGCTGTAAACAAGTCCTCCAGGCCCAGAAATATTTCTTCAAACACAGTGGAAACTCTCCAGGCACACAACAAATTCTCCAATCACAGACCAAATTCTCCTAAAAGACAACAAGTCCTCCAAGCTCTGAACAAGTCCTCCAATCTCAAAACAAGCCCTCCAAGCTCAAAACAAGCCCTCCAAGCTCAAAACAAGCCCTCCAAGCTCAAAACAAGCCCTCCAAGCTCAAAACAAGCCCTCCAAGCTCAAAACAAGCCCTCCAAGCTCAAAACAAGCCCTCCAAGCTCAAAACAAGTCCTCCAATCATCATAGTTCATGTTCACCAGGCACAGAACAAGTCCCCCAATGACATACCAAATTCTCCGATAAGAGAACATGTCCTCCAGGCTCTCAACATGTCCTCCAGGCTCTCAACATGTCCTCCAGGCTCTCAACATGTCCTCCAGGCTCTCAACATGTCCTCCAGGCTCTCAACATGTCCTCCAGGCTCTCAACATGTCCTCCAGGCTCTCAACATGTCTTCCAAATATAGTGAAAGTTCTCCAGGCAGAGAACAAATTCTCCAATCACAGACCAAATGCTCCTAAAAGAGAACAAGTCCTCCAGGCCCTGAACAAGTCCTCCAAGCTCTGAACAAGTCCTCCAATCTCTGAACAATTCCTCTAACTCAAAACAAGTCCCCCAGATTCAGAACAAGTCCCCCAAACTCAGAACAATTCCTCCAAGCCCAGAAAAAATTTTTCAATCACAGTGCAAGCTCTCCAGGCACAGAACAAATTCTCCAATCACAGACCAAATGCTCCTTAAAGAGAACAAGTCCTCCAAGCTCTGAAAAAGTCCTCCAAGCTCTGAACAAGTCCTAAAATATCAGAACAACCACATCAAACTCAGCACATGTCCTCCAATCTCAAAACAAGTCCTCCAATCTCAAAACAAGTCCTCCAATCTCAAAACAAGTCCTCCAATCTCAAAACAAGTCCTCCAATCGTCCTAGTTCATGTTCACTAGGCACAGAACAAGTCCCCCAATGACATACCAAATGCTCCGATAAGAGAACATGTCCTCCAGGCTCTCAACATGTCCTCCAGGCTCTCAACATGTCCTCCAGGCTCTCAACATGTCCTCCAGGCTCTCAACATGTCCTCCAGGCTCTCAACATGTCCTCCAGGCTCTCAACATGTCCTCCAGGCTCTCAACATGTCCTCCAAATATAGTGAAAGTTCTCCAGGCAGAGAACAATTTCTCCAATCACAGACCAAATGCTCCTAAAAGAGAACAAGTTCTCCAAGCCCTGAACAAGTCCTCCAAGCTCTGAACAATTCCCCTAACTCAAAAGAAGTCCCACGGATTCAGAACAATTGCTCCAAGCCCAGAAAAATTTTTCAATCACAGTGCAAGCTCTCCAGGCACAGAACAAATTCTCCAATCACAGACCAAATGCTCCTAAAAGAGAACAAGTCCTCCAAGCCCTGAACAAGTCCTCCAAGCTCTGAACAAGTCCTCCAAGCTCTGAACAAGTCCTCCAAGCTCTGAACAAGTCCTCCAAGCTCTGAACAAGTCCTAAAATATCAGAACAACCACATCAAACTCAGAACAAGTCCTCCAATCTCAAAACAAGTCCTTCAATCTCACAACAAGTCCTCCAATCTCAAAACAAGTCCTCCAATCTCAAAACAAGTCCTTCAATGTCACAACAAGTCCTCCAATCTCACAACAAGTCCTCCAATCTCACAACAAGTCCTCCAATCTCACAACAAGTCCTCCAATCTCACAACAAGTCCTCCAATCTCAAAACAAGTCCTCCAATCTCAAAACAAGTCCTCCAATCATCATAGTTCATGTTCACCAGGCACAGAACAAGTCCCCCAATGACATACCAAATGCTCCGATAAGAGAACATGTCCTCCAGGCTCCCAACATGTCCTCCAGGCTCCCAACATGTCCTCCAGGCTCCCAACATGTCCTCCAGGCTCCCAACATGTCCTCCAGGCTCCCAACATGTCCTCCAGGCTCCCAACATGTCCTCCAGGCTCCCAACATGTCCTCCAGGCTCCCAACATGTCCTCCAGGCTCTCAACATGTCCTCCAGGCTCTCAACATGTCCTCCAAATATAGTGAAAGTTCTCCAGGCAGAGAACAAATTCTCCAATCACAAACCAAATGCTCCTAAAAGAGAACAAGTCCTCCAAGCCCTGAACAAGTCCTCCAAGCTCTTAAAAATTCATCTAACTCAAAAGAAGTCCCCCAGATTCAGAACAAGTCCCCCAAACTCAGAACAATTCCTCCAACCAAGAAAAAATTTTTCAATCACAGTGCAAGCTCTCCAGGCACAGAACAAATTCTCCAATCACAGACCAAATGCTCCTAAAAGAGAACAAGTCCTCCAAGCTCTGAACAAGTCCTCCAAGCTCTGAACAAGTCCTCCAAGCTCCGAACAAGTCCTCCAAGCTCTGAACAAGTCATCCAGGCCCAGAAAAAATTCTTCAAACACAGTGGAAACTCTCCAGGCACAGAACAAATTCTCCAATCACAGACCAAATTCTCCTAAAAGAGAACAAGTCCTCCAAGCTCTGAACAAGTCCTCCAATCTCTAAACAAGCCCTCCAATCTCAAAACAAGCCCTCCAAGCTCAAAACAAGCCCTCCAAGCTCAAAACAAGCCCTCCATGCTCAAAACAAGACCTCCAAGCTCAAAACAAGCCCTCCAAGCTCAAAACAAGCCCTCCAATCATCATAGTTCATGTTCACCAGGCACAGAACAAGTCCCCCAATGACATACCAAGTTCTCCGATAAGAGAACATGTCCTCCAGGCTCTCAACATGTCCTCCAGGCTCTCAACATGTCCTCCAGGCTCTCAACATGTCCTCCAGGCTCTCAACATGTCCTCCAGGCTCTCAACATGTCCTCCAGGCTCTCAACATGTCCTCCAAATATAGTGAAATTTCTCCAGGCAGAGAACAAATTCTCCAATCACAGACCAAATGCTCCTAAAAGAGAACAAGTCCTCCTGGCCCTGAACAAGTCCTCCAAGCTCTGAACAAGTCCTCCAATCTCTGAAAATTCCTCTAACTCAAAACAAGTCCCCCAGATTCAGAACAAGTCCCCCAAACTCAGAACAATTCCTCCAAGCCCAGAAAAAATTTTTCAATCACAGTGCAAGCTCTCCAGGCACAGAACAAATTCTCCAATCACAGACCAAATGCTCCTTAAAGAGAACAAGTCCTCCAAGCTCTGAAAAAGTCCTCCAAGCTCTGAACAAGTCCTAAAATATCAGAACAACCACATCAAACTCAGCACATGTCCTCCAATCTCAAAACAAGTCCTCCAATCTCAAAACAAGTCCTCCAATCTCAAAACAAGTCCTCCAATCGTCATAGTTCATGTTCACTAGGCACAGAACAAGTCCCCCAATGACATACCAAATGCTCCGATAAGAGAACATGTCCTCCAGGCTCTCAACATGTCCTCCAGGCTCTCAACATGTCCTCCAGGCTCTCAACATGTCCTCCAGGCTCTCAACATGTCCTCCAGGCTCTCAACATGTCCTCCAGGCTCTCAACATGTCCTCCAGGCTCTCAACATGTCCTCCAGGCTCTCAACATGTCCTCCAGGCTCTCAACATGTCCTCCAAATATAGTGAAAGTTCTCCAGGCAGAGAACAAATTCTCCAATCACAGACCAAATGCTCCTAAAAGAGAACAAGTCCTCCAAACCCTGAACAAGTCCTCCAAGCTCTGAACAATTCCCCTAACTCAAAAGAAGTCCCACAGATTCAGAACAATTCCTCCAAGCCCAGAAAAAATTTTTCAATCACACTGCAAGCTCTCCAGGCAGAGAACAAATTCTCCAATCACAGACCAAATGCTCCTAAAAGAGAACAAGTCCTCCACGCCCTGAACAAGTCCTCCAAGCTCTGAACAAGTCCTCCAAGCTCTGAACAAGTCCTCCAAGCTCTGAACAAGTCCCCTAACTCGAAACAAGTCCCCCAGATTCAGAACAAGTCCCCCAAACTCAGAAAAATTCCTACAAGCCCAGAAAAAATTTTTCAATCACAGTGCAAGTTCTCCAGGCACAGAACAAATTCTCCAATCACAGACCAAATGCTCCTAAAAGAGAACAAGTCCTCCAAGCCCTGAACAAGTCCTCCAAGCTCTGAACAAGTCCTCCAAGCTCTGAACAAGTCCTCCAAGCTCTGAACAAGTCCTAAAATATCAGAACAACCACATCAAACTCAGAACAAGTCCTCCAATCTCAAAACAAGTCCTTCAATCTCACAAGTCCTCCAATCTCAAAACAAGTCCTTCAATCTCACAACAAGTCCTCCAATCGCAAAACAAGTCCTCCAATATCAAAACAAGTCCTCCAATCGCAAAACAAGTACTCCAATATCAAAACAAGTCCTCCAATCGCAAAACAAGTCCTCCAATCGCAAAACAAGTCCTCCAATCATCATAGTTCATGTTAACCAGGCACAGAACAAGTCCCCCAATGACATACCAAATACTCCGATAAGAGAACATGTCCTCCAGGCTCCCAACATGTCCTCCAGGCTCCCAACATGTCCTCCAGGCTCCCAACATGTCCTCCAGGCTCCCAACATGTCCTCCAGGCTCCCAACATGTCCTCCAGGCTCCCAACATGTCCTCCAGGCTCCCAACATGTCCTCCAGGCTCTCAACATGTCCTCCAAATATAGTGAAAGTTCTGCATGCAGAGAACAAATTCTCCAATCACAAACCAAATGCTCCTAAAAGAGAACAAGTCCTCCAAGCCCTGAACAAGTCCTCCAAGCTCTGAACAATTCCCCTAACTCAAAACAAGTCCCCCAGATTCAGAACAAGTCCCCCAAACTCAGAACAATTCCTCCAACCCAGAAAAAATTTTTCAATCACAGTGCAAGCTCTCCAGGCACAGAACAAATTCTCCAATCACAGACCAAATGCTCCTAAAAGAGAACAAGTCCTCCAAGCTCTGAACAAGTCCTCTAAGCTCTGAAGAAGTCCTCCAAGCTCTGAACAAGTCCTCCAAGCTGTAAACAAGTCCTCCAGGCCCAGAAATATTTCTTCAAACACAGTGGAAACTCTCCAGGCACAGAACAAATTCTCCAATCACAGACCAAATTCTCCTAAAAGAGAACAAGTCCTCCAAGCTCTGAACAAGCCCTCCAAGCTCAAAACAAGCCCTCCAAGCTCAAAACAAGCCCTCCAAGCTCAAAACAAGCCCTCCAAGCTCAAAACAAGCCCTCCAAGCTCAAAACAAGCCCTCCAAGCTCAAAACAAGCCCTCCAATCATCATAGTTCATGTTCACCAGGCACAGAACAAGTCCCCCAATGACATACCAAATTCTCCGATAAGAGAACATGTCCTCCAGGCTCTCAACATGTCCTCCAGGCTCTCAACATGTCCTCCAGGCTCTCAACATGTCCTCCAGGCTCTCAACATGTCCTCCAGGCTCTCAACATGTCCTCCAGGCTCTCAACATGTCCTCCAGGCTCTCAACATGTCCTCCAAATATAGTGAAAGTTCTCCAGGCAGAGAACAAATTCTCCAATCACAGACCAAATGCTCCTAAAAGAGAACAAGTCCTCCAGGCCCTGAACAAGTCCTCCAAGCTCTGAACAAGTCCTCCAATCTCTGAACAATTCCTCTAACTCAAAACAAGTCCCCCAGATTCAGAACAAGTCCCCCAAACTCAGAACAATTCCTCCAAGCCCAGAAAAAATTTTTCAATCACAGTGCAAGCTCTCCAGGCACAGAACAAATTCTCCAATCCCAGACCAAATGCTCCTTAAAGAGAACAAGTCCTCCAAGCTCTGAACAAGTCCTCCAAGCTCTGAACAAGTCCTAAAATATCAAAACAACCACATCAAACTCAGCACATGTCCTCCAATCTCAAAACAAGTCCTCCAATCTCAAAACAAGTCCTCCAATCTCAAAACAAGTCCTCCAATCTCAAAACAAGTCCTCCAATCTCAAAACAAGCCCTCCAATCTCAAAACAAGTCCTCCAATCGTCATAGTTCATGTTCACTAGGCACAGAACAAGTCCCCCAATGACATACCAAATGCTCCGATAAGAGAACATGTCCTCCAGGCTCTCAACATGTCCTCCAGGCTCTCAACATGTCCTCCAGGCTCTCAACATGTCCTCCAGGCTCTCAACATGTCCTCCAGGCTCTCAACATGTCCTCCAAATATAGTGAAAGTTCTCCAGGCAGAGAACAAATTCTCCAATCACAGACCAAATGCTCCTAAAAGAGAACAAGTCCTCTAAACCCTGAACAAGTCCTCCAAGCTCTGAACAATTCACCTAACTCAAAAGAAGTCCCACAGATTCAGAACAATTCCTCCAAGCCCAGAAAAAATTTTTCAATCACAGTGCAAGCTCGCCAGGCAGAGAACAAATTCTCCAATAACAGACCAAATGCTCCTAAAAGAGAACAAGTCCTCCAAGCCCTGAACAAGTCCTCCAAGCTCTGAACAAGTCCTCCAAGCTCTGAAAAAGTCCTCCAAGCTCTGAACAAGTCCTAAAATATCAGAACAACCACATCAAACTCAGAACAAGTCCTCCAATCTCAAAAGAAGTCCTTCAATCTCAAAACAAGTCCTTCAATCTCAAAACAAGTCCTTCAATCTCAAAACAAGTCCTTCAATCTCAAAACAAGTCCTTCAATCTCAAAACAAGTCCTCCAATATCAAAACAAGTCCTCCAATCGCAAAGCAAGTCCTCCAATCGCAAAACAAGTCCTCCAATCATCATAGTTCATGTTAACCAGGCACAGAACAAGTCCCCCAATGACATACCAAATGCTCCGATAAGAGAACATGTCCTCCAGGCTCCCAACATGTCCTCCAGGCTCCCAACATGTCCTCCAGGCTCCCAACATGTCCTCCAGGCTCCCAACATGTCCTCCAGGCTCCCAACATGTCCTCCAGGCTCCCAACATGTCCTCCAGGCTCCCAACATGTCCTCCAGGCTCCCAACATGTCCTCCAGGCTCCCAACATGTCCTCCAGGCTCTCAACATGTCCTCCAAATATAGTGAAAGTTCTGCATGCAGAGAACAAATTCTCCAATCACAAACCAAATGCTCCTAAAAGAGAACAAGTCCTCCAAGCCCTGAACAAGTCCTCCAAGCTCTTAAAAATTCCTCTAACTCAAAACAAGTCCCCCAGATTCAGAACAAGTCCCCCAAACTCAGAACAATTCCTCCAACCCAGAAAAAATTTTTCAATCACAGTGCAAGCTCTCCAGGCACAGAACAAATTCTCCAATCACAGACCAAAAGCTCCTAAAAGAGAACAAGTCCTCCAAGCTCTGAACAAGTCCTCTAAGCTCTGAAGAAGTCCTCCAAGCTCTGAACAAGTCCTCCAAGTTGTAAACAAGTCCTCCAGGCCCAGAAATATTTCTTCAAACACAGTGGAAACTCTCCAGGCACAGAACAAGTTCTCCAATCACAGACCAAATGCTCCTAAAAGAGAACAAGTCCTCCAAGCTCTGAACAAGTCCTCTAAGCTCTGAAGAAGTCCTCCAAGCTCTGAACAAGTCCTCCAATCTCTAAACAATTCCTCTAACTCAAAACAAGTCCCCCAGATTCAGAACAAGTCCCCCAAACTCAGAACAATTCCTCCAAGCCCAGAAAAAATTTTTCAATCACAGTGCAAGCTCTCCAGGCACAGAACAAATTCTCCAATCACAGACCAAATGCTTCTTAAAGAGAACAAATTCTCCAAGCTATGAAAAAGTCCTCCAAGCTCTGAACAACTCCTAAAATATCAGAACAACCACATCAAACTCAGCACATGTCCTCCAATCTCAAAACAAGTCCTCCAATCTCAAAACAAGTCCTCCAATCGTCATAGTTCATGTTCACTAGGCACAGAACAAGTCCCCCAATGACATACCAAATGCTCCGATAAGAGAACATGTCCTCCAGGATCTCAACATGTCCTCCAGGCTCTCAACATGTCCTCCAGGCTCTCAACATGTCCTCCAGGCTCTCAACATGTCCTCCAAATATAGTGAAAGTTCTCCAGGCAGAGAACAAATTCTCCAATCACAGACCAAATGCTCCTAAAAGAGAACAAGTCCTCCAAGCCCTGAACAAGTCCTCCAAGCTCTGAACAATTCCCCTAACTCAAAAGAAGTCCCACAGCTTCAGAACAATTCCTCCAAGCCCAGAAAAATTTTTCAATCACAGTGCAAGCTCTCCAGGCACAGAACAAATTCTCCAATCACAGACCAAATGCTCCTAAAAGAGAACAAGTCCTCCAAGCCCTGAACAAGTCCTCCAAGCTCTGAACAAGTCCTCCAAGCTCTGAACAAGTCCTCCAAGCTCTGAACAAGTCCTCCAAGCTCTGAACAAGTCCTCCAAGCTCTGAACAAGTCTTAAAATATCAGAACAGCCACATCAATCTCACAACAAGTCCTCCAATCTCAAAACAAGTCTTTCAATCTCACAACAAGTCCTCCAATCACAAAACAAGTCCTCCAATCATCATAGTTCATGTTCACCAGGCACAGAACAAGTCCCCCAATGACATACCAAATGCTCCGATAAGAGAACATGTCCTCCAGGCTCCCAACATGTCCTCCAGGCTCCCAACATGTCCTCCAGGCTCCCAACATGTCCTCCAAATATAGTGAAAGTTCTCCAGGCACAGAACAAATTCTCCAATCACAAACCAAATGCTCCTAAAAGAGAACAAGTCCTCCAAGCCCTGAACAAGTCCTCCAAGCTCTTAAAAATTCCCCTAACTCAAAACAAGTCCCCCAGATTCAGAACAAGTCCCCCAAACTCAGAACAATTCCTCCAACCCAGAAAAAATTTTTCAATCACAGTGCAAGCTCTCCAGGCACAGAACAAATTCTCCAATCACAGACCAAATGCTCCTAAAAGAGAACAAGTCCTCCAAGCTCTGAACAAGTCCTCTAAGCTCTGAAGAAGTCCTCCAAGCTCTGAACAAGTCCTCCAAGCTGTAAACAAGTCCTCCAAGCCCAGAAAAATTTCTTCAAACACAGTGGAAACTCTCCAGGCACAGAACAAATTCTCCAATCACAGACCAAATGCTCCTAAAAGAGAACAAGTCCTCCAAGCTCTGAACAAGTCCTCCAATCTCAAAACAAGTCCTCCAATCTCAAAACAAGTCCTCCAATCTCAAAACAAGTCCTCCAATCTCAAAACAAGTCCTCCAATCTCAAAACAAGTCCTCCAATCTCAAAACAAGTCCTCCAATCTCAAAACAAGTCCTCCAATCTCAAAACAAGTCCTCCAATCATCATAGTTCATGTTCACCAGGCACAGAACAAGTCCCCCAATGACATACCAAATGCTCCGATAAGAGAACATGTCCTCCAGGCTCTCAACATGTCCTCCAGGCTCTCAACATCTCCTCCAGGCTCTCAACATGTCCTCCAGGCTCTCAAGATGTCCTCCAGGCTCTCAACATGTCCTCCAGGCTCTCAACATGTCCTCCAAATATAGTGAAAGTTCTCCAGGCAGAGAACAAATTCTCCAATCACAGACCAAATGCTCCTAAAAGAGAACAAGTCCTCCAAGCCCTAAACAAGTCCTCCAAGCTCTGAACAAGTCCTCCAAGCTCTGAACAAGTCCTCTAACTCAAAACAAGTCCCCCAGATTCAGAACAAGTCCCCCAAACTCAGAACAATTCCTCCAAGCCCAGAAAAAATTTTTCAATCACAGTGCAAGCTCTCCAGGCACAGAACAAATTCTCCAATCACAGACCAAATGCTCCTTAAAGAGAACAAGTCCTCCAAGCTCTGAAAAAGTCCTCCAAGCTCTGAGAAAGTCCTCCAAGCTCTGAAAAAGTCCTCCAAGCTCTGAAAAAGTCCTCCAAGCTCTGAAAAAGTCCTCCAAGCTCTGAAAAAGTCCTCCAAGCTCTGAAAAAGTCCTCCAAGCTCTGAAAAAGTCCTCCAAGCTCTGAAAAAGTCCTCCAAGCTCTGAAAAAGTCCTCCAAGCTCTAAAAAAGTCATCCAAGCTCTGAAAAAGTCCTCCAAGCTCTGAACAAGTCCTAAAATATCAGAACAACCACATCAAACTCAGAACATGTCCTCCAATCTCAAAACAAGTCCTCCAATCTCAAAACAAGTCCTCCAATCTCAAAACAAGTCCTCCAATCTCAAAACAAGTCCTCCAATCTCAAAACAAGTCCTCCAATCTCAAAACAAGTCCTCCAATCTCAAAACAAGTCCTCCAATCTCAAAACAAGTCCTCCAATCGTCATAGTTCATGTTCACCAGGCACGGAACAAGTCTCCCAATAACATACCAAATGCTCCGATAAGAGAACATGTCCTCCAGGCTCTCAACATGTCCTCCAGGCTCTCAACATGTCCTCCAGGCTCTCAACATGTCCTCCAGGCTCTCAACATGTCCTCCAGGCTCTCAACATGTCCTCCAGGCTCTCAACATGTCCTCCAGGCTCTCAACATGTCCTCCAGGCTCTCAACATGTCCTCCAAATATAGTGAAAGTTCTCCAGGCAGAGAACAAATTCTCCAATCACAGACCAAATGCTCCTAAAAGAGAACAAGTCCTCCAAGCTCTGAACAAGTCCTCCAAGCTCTGAACAAGTCCTCCAAGCTCTGAACAAGTCCTCCAAGCTCTGAACAAGTCCTAAAATATCAGAACAACCACATCAAACTCAGAACAAGTCCTCCAATCTCAAAACAAGTCCTCCAATCTCACAACAAGTCCTCCAATCTCACAACAAGTCCTCCAATCTCACAACAAGTCCTCCAATCTCAAAAGAAGTCCTCCAATCTCAAAAGAAGTCCTCCAATCATCATAGTTCATGTTCACCAGGCACAGAACAAGTCCCCCAATGACATACCAAATGCTCCGATAAGAAAACATGTCCTCCAGGCTCCCAACATGTCCTCCAGGCTCCCAACATGTCCTCCAGGCTCCCAACATGTCCTCCAGGCTCCCAACATGTCCTCCAGGCTCCCAACATGTCCTCCAGGCTCTCAACATGTCCTCCAGGCTCTCAACATGTCCTCCAAATATAGTGAAAGTTCTCCAGGCAGAGAACAAATTCTCCAATCACGAACCAAATGCTCCTAAAAGAGAACAAGTCCTCCAAGCCCTGAACAAGTCCTCCAAGCTCTTAAAAATTCATCTAACTCAAAAGAAGTCCCCCAGATTCAGAACAAGTTCCCCAAACTCAGAACAATTCCTCCAACCCAGAAAAAATTTTTCAATCACAGTGCAAGCTCTCCAGGCACAGAACAAATTCTCCAATCACAGACCAAATGCTCCTAAAAGAGAACAAGTCCTCCAAGCTCTGAACAAGTCCTCTAAGCTCTGAAGAAGTCCTCCAAGCTCTGAACAAGTCCTCCAAGCTGCAAACAAGTCCTCCAAGCCCAGAAAAATTTCTTCAAACACAGTGGAAACTCTCCAGGCACAGAACAAATTCTCCAATCACAGACCAAATGCTCCTAAAAGAGAACAAGTCCTCCAAGCTCTGAACAAGTCCTCCAATCTCAAAACAAGTCCTCCAATCTCAAAACAAGTCCTCCAATCTCAAAACAAGTCCTCCAATCTCAAAACAAGTCCTCCAATCTCAAAACAAGTCCTCCAATCTCAAAACAAGTCCTCCAATCGCAAAACAAGTCCTCCAATCATCATAGTTCATGTTCACCAGGCACAGAACAAGTCCCCCAATGACATACCAAATGCTCCGATAAGAGAACATGTCCTCCAGGATCTCAACATGTCCTCCAGGCTCTCAACATGTCCTCCAGGCTCTCAACATGTCCTCCAAATATAGTGAAAGTTCTCCAGGCAGAGAACAAATTCTCCAATCACAGACCAAATGCTCCTAAAAGAGAACAAGTCCTCCAAGCCCTGAACAAGTCCTCCAAGCTCTGAACAATTCCCCTAACTCAAAAGAAGTCCCACAGCTTCAGAACAATTCCTCCAAGCCCAGAAAAATTTTTCAATCACAGTGCAAGCTCTCCAGGCACAGAACAAATTCTCCAATCACAGACCAAATGCTCCTAAAAGAGAACAAGTCCTCCAAGCCCTGAACAAGTCCTCCAAGCTCTGAACAAGTCCTCCAAGCTCTGAACAAGTCCTCCAAGCTCTGAACAAGTCCTCCAAGCTCTGAACAAGTCCTCCAAGCTCTGAACAAGTCTTAAAATATCAGAACAGCCACATCAATCTCACAACAAGTCCTCCAATCTCAAAACAAGTCTTTCAATCTCACAACAAGTCCTCCAATCACAAAACAAGTCCTCCAATCATCATAGTTCATGTTCACCAGGCACAGAACAAGTCCCCCAATGACATACCAAATGCTCCGATAAGAGAACATGTCCTCCAGGCTCCCAACATGTCCTCCAGGCTCCCAACATGTCCTCCAGGCTCCCAACATGTCCTCCAAATATAGTGAAAGTTCTCCAGGCACAGAACAAATTCTCCAATCACAAACCAAATGCTCCTAAAAGAGAACAAGTCCTCCAAGCCCTGAACAAGTCCTCCAAGCTCTTAAAAATTCCCCTAACTCAAAACAAGTCCCCCAGATTCAGAACAAGTCCCCCAAACTCAGAACAATTCCTCCAACCCAGAAAAAATTTTTCAATCACAGTGCAAGCTCTCCAGGCACAGAACAAATTCTCCAATCACAGACCAAATGCTCCTAAAAGAGAACAAGTCCTCCAAGCTCTGAACAAGTCCTCTAAGCTCTGAAGAAGTCCTCCAAGCTCTGAACAAGTCCTCCAAGCTGTAAACAAGTCCTCCAAGCCCAGAAAAATTTCTTCAAACACAGTGGAAACTCTCCAGGCACAGAACAAATTCTCCAATCACAGACCAAATGCTCCTAAAAGAGAACAAGTCCTCCAAGCTCTGAACAAGTCCTCCAATCTCAAAACAAGTCCTCCAATCTCAAAACAAGTCCTCCAATCTCAAAACAAGTCCTCCAATCTCAAAACAAGTCCTCCAATCTCAAAACAAGTCCTCCAATCTCAAAACAAGTCCTCCAATCTCAAAACAAGTCCTCCAATCATCATAGTTCATGTTCACCAGGCACAGAACAAGTCGCCAATGACATACCAAATGCTCCGATAAGAGAACATGTCCTCCAGGCTCTCAACATGTCCTCCAGGCTCTCAACATCTCCTCCAGGCTCTCAACATGTCCTCCAGGCTCTCAAGATGTCCTCCAGGCTCTCAACATGTCCTCCAGGCTCTCAACATGTCCTCCAAATATAGTGAAAGTTCTCCAGGCAGAGAACAAATTCTCCAATCACAGACCAAATGCTCCTAAAAGAGAACAAGTCCTCCAAGCCCTAAACAAGTCCTCCAAGCTCTGAACAAGTCCTCCAAGCTCTGAACAAGTCCTCTAACTCAAAACAAGTCCCCCAGATTCAGAACAAGTCCCCCAAACTCAGAACAATTCCTCCAAGCCCAGAAAAAATTTTTCAATCACAGTGCAAGCTCTCCAGGCACAGAACAAATTCTCCAATCACAGACCAAATGCTCCTTAAAGAGAACAAGTCCTCCAAGCTCTGAAAAAGTCCTCCAAGCTCTGAGAAAGTCCTCCAAGCTCTGAAAAAGTCCTCCAAGCTCTGAAAAAGTCCTCCAAGCTCTGAAAAAGTCCTCCAAGCTCTGAAAAAGTCCTCCAAGCTCTGAAAAAGTCCTCCAAGCTCTGAAAAAGTCCTCCAAGCTCTGAAAAAGTCCTCCAAGCTCTGAAAAAGTCCTCCAAGCTCTGAAAAAGTCCTCCAAGCTCTGAAAAAGTCCTCCAAGCTCTAAAAAAGTCATCCAAGCTCTGAAAAAGTCCTCCAAGCTCTGAACAAGTCCTAAAATATCAGAACAACCACATCAAACTCAGAACATGTCCTCCAATCTCAAAACAAGTCCTCCAATCTCAAAACAAGTCCTCCAATCTCAAAACAAGTCCTCCAATCTCAAAACAAGTCCTCCAATCTCAAAACAAGTCCTCCAATCTCAAAACAAGTCCTCCAATCTCAAAACAAGTCCTCCAATCTCAAAACAAGTCCTCCAATCGTCATAGTTCATGTTCACCAGGCACGGAACAAGTCTCCCAATAACATACCAAATGCTCCGATAAGAGAACATGCCCTCCAGGCTCTCAACATGTCCTCCAGGCTCTCAACATGTCCTCCAGGCTCTCAACATGTCCTCCAGGCTCTCAACATGTCCTCCAGGCTCTCAACATGTCCTCCAGGCTCTCAACATGTCCTCCAGGCTCTCAACATGTCCTCCAGGCTCTCAACATGTCCTCCAAATATAGTGAAAGTTCTCCAGGCAGAGAACAAATTCTCCAATCACAGACCAAATGCTCCTAAAAGAGAACAAGTCCTCCAAGCTCTGAACAAGTCCTCCAAGCTCTGAACAAGTCCTCCAAGCTCTGAACAAGTCCTCCAAGCTCTGAACAAGTCCTCCAAGCTCTGAACAAGTCCTAAAATATCAGAACAACCACATCAAACTCAGAACAAGTCCTCCAATCTCAAAACAAGTCCTCCAATCTCACAACAAGTCCTCCAATCTCACAACAAGTCCTCCAATCTCACAACAAGTCCTCCAATCTCAAAAGAAGTCCTCCAATCTCAAAAGAAGTCCTCCAATCATCATAGTTCATGTTCACCAGGCACAGAACAAGTCCCCCAATGACATACCAAATGCTCCGATAAGAAAACATGTCCTCCAGGCTCCCAACATGTCCTCCAGGCTCCCAACATGTCCTCCAGGCTCCCAACATGTCCTCCAGGCTCCCAACATGTCCTCCAGGCTCCCAACATGTCCTCCAGGCTCTCAACATGTCCTCCAGGCTCTCAACATGTCCTCCAAATATAGTGAAAGTTCTCCAGGCAGAGAACAAATTCTCCAATCACGAACCAAATGCTCCTAAAAGAGAACAAGTCCTCCAAGCCCTGAACAAGTCCTCCAAGCTCTTAAAAATTCATCTAACTCAAAAGAAGTCCCCCAGATTCAGAACAAGTTCCCCAAACTCAGAACAATTCCTCCAACCCAGAAAAAATTTTTCAATCACAGTGCAAGCTCTCCAGGCACAGAACAAATTCTCCAATCACAGACCAAATGCTCCTAAAAGAGAACAAGTCCTCCAAGCTCTGAACAAGTCCTCTAAGCTCTGAAGAAGTCCTCCAAGCTCTGAACAAGTCCTCCAAGCTGCAAACAAGTCCTCCAAGCCCAGAAAAATTTCTTCAAACACAGTGGAAACTCTCCAGGCACAGAACAAATTCTCCAATCACAGACCAAATGCTCCTAAAAGAGAACAAGTCCTCCAAGCTCTGAACAAGTCCTCCAATCTCAAAACAAGTCCTCCAATCTCAAAACAAGTCCTCCAATCTCAAAACAAGTCCTCCAATCTCAAAACAAGTCCTCCAATCTCAAAACAAGTCCTCCAATCTCAAAACAAGTCCTCCAATCTCAAAACAAGTCCTCCAATCGCAAAACAAGTCCTCCAATCATCATAGTTCATGTTCACCAGGCACAGAACAAGTCCCCCAATGACATACCAAATGCTCCGATAAGAGAACATGTCCTCCAGGCTCTCAACATGTCCTCCAGGCTCTCAACATCTCCTCCAGGCTCTCAACATGTCCTCCAGGCTCTCAACATGTCCTCCAGGCTCTCAACATGTCCTCCAGGCTCTCAACATGTCCTCCAAATATAGTGAAAGTTCTCCAGGCAGAGAACAAATTCTCCAATCACAGACCAAATGCTCCTAAAAGAGAACAAGTCCTCCAAGCCCTAAACAAGTCCTCCAAGCTCTGAACAAGTCCTCCAAGCTCTGAACAAGTCCTCTAACTCAAAACAAGTCCCCCAGATTCAGAACAAGTCCCCCAAACTCAGAACAATTCCTCCAAGCCCAGAAAAAATTTTTCAATCACAGTGCAAGCTCTCCAGGCACAGAACAAATTCTCCAATCACAGACCAAATGCTCCTTAAAGAGAACAAGTCCTCCAAGCTCTGAAAAAGTCCTCCAAGCTCTGAGAAAGTCCTCCAAGCTCTGAAAAAGTCCTCCAAGCTCTGAAAAAGTCCTCCAAGCTCTGAAAAAGTCCTCCAAGCTCTGAAAAAGTCCTCCAAGCTCTGAAAAAGTCCTCCAAGCTCTGAAAAAGTCCTCCAAGCTCTGAAAAAGTCCTCCAAGCTCTGAAAAAGTCCTCCAAGCTCTGAAAAAGTCCTCCAAGCTCTAAAAAAGTCCTCCAAGCTCTGAAAAAGTCCTCCAAGCTCTGAACAAGTCCTAAAATATCAGAACAACCACATCAAACTCAGAACATGTCCTCCAATCTCAAAACAAGTCCTCCAATCTCAAAACAAGTCCTCCAATCTCAAAACAAGTCCTCCAATCTCAAAACAAGTCCTCCAATCTCAAAACAAGTCCTCCAATCTCAAAACAAGTCCTCCAATCTCAAAACAAGTCCTCCAATCGTCATAGTTCATGTTCACCAGGCACGGAACAAGTCTCCCAATAACATACCAAATGCTCCGATAAGAGAACATGTCCTCCAGGCTCTCAACATGTCCTCCAGGCTCTCAACATGTCCTCCAGGCTCTCAACATGTCCTCCAGGCTCTCAACATGTCCTCCAGGCTCTCAACATGTCCTCCAGGCTCTCAACATGTCCTCCAGGCTCTCAACATGTCCTCCAGGCTCTCAACATGTCCTCCAAATATAGTGAAAGTTCTCCAGGCAGAGAACAAATTCTCCAATCACAGACCAAATGCTCCTAAAAGAGAACAAGTCCTCCAAGCTCTGAACAAGTCCTCCAAGCTCTGAACAAGTCCTCCAAGCTCTGAACAAGTCCTCCAAGCTCTGAACAAGTCCTCCAAGCTCTGAACAAGTCCTAAAATATCAGAACAACCACATCAAACTCAGAACAAGTCCTCCAATCTCAAAACAAGTCCTCCAATCTCACAACAAGTCCTCCAATCTCACAACAAGTCCTCCAATCTCACAACAAGTCCTCCAATCTCAAAAGAAGTCCTCCAATCTCAAAAGAAGTCCTCCAATCATCATAGTTCATGTTCACCAGGCACAGAACAAGTCCCCCAATGACATACCAAATGCTCCGATAAGAAAACATGTCCTCCAGGCTCCCAACATGTCCTCCAGGCTCCCAACATGTCCTCCAGGCTCCCAACATGTCCTCCAGGCTCCCAACATGTCCTCCAGGCTCCCAACATGTCCTCCAGGCTCCCAACATGTCCTCCAGGCTCTCAACATGTCCTCCAGGCTCTCAACATGTCCTCCAAATATAGTGAAAGTTCTCCAGGCAGAGAACAAATTCTCCAATCACGAACCAAATGCTCCTAAAAGAGAACAAGTCCTCCAAGCCCTGAACAAGTCCTCCAAGCTCTTAAAAATTCATCTAACTCAAAAGAAGTCCCCCAGATTCAGAACAAGTTCCCCAAACTCAGAACAATTCCTCCAACCCAGAAAAAATTTTTCAATCACAGTGCAAGCTCTCCAGGCACAGAACAAATTCTCCAATCACAGACCAAATGCTCCTAAAAGAGAACAAGTCCTCCAAGCTCTGAACAAGTCCTCTAAGCTCTGAAGAAGTCCTCCAAGCTCTGAACAAGTCCTCCAAGCTCTGAACAAGTCCTCCAAGCTCTGAACAAGTCCTCAAAGCTCTGAACAAGTCCTCAAAGCTCTGAACAAGTCCTCCAATCTCAAAACAAGTCCTCCAAGCTGTAAACAAGTCCTCCAAGCCCAGAAAAATTTCTTCAAACACAGTGGAAACTCTCCAGGCACAGAACAAATTCTCCAATCACAGACCAAATTCTCCTAAAAGAGAACAAGTCCTCCAAGCTCTGAACAAGTCCTCCCATCTCAAAACAAGTCCTCCAATCTCAAAACAAGTCCTCCAATCTCAAAACAAGTCCTCCAATCTCAAAACAAGTCCTCCAATCTCAAAACAAGTCCTTCAATCTCAAAACAAGTCCTTCAATCTCACAACAAGTCCTCCAATCGCACAACAAGTCCTCCAATCGCAAAACAAGTCCTCCAATCGCAAAACAAGTCCTCCAATCGCAAAACAAGTCCTCCAATCGCAAAACAAGTCCTCCAATCTCATCATAGTTCATGTTCACCAAGCACAGAACAAGTTCCCCAATGACATACCAAATGCCCCGATAACAGAACATGTCCTCCAGGCTCTCAACATGTCCTCCAGGCTCTCAACATGTCCTCCAGGCTCTCAACATGTCCTCCAGGCTCTCAACATGTCCTCCAGGCTCTCAACATGTCCTCCAGGCTCTCAACATGTCCTCCAGGCTCTCAACATGTCCTCCAGGCTCTCAACATGTCCTCCAGGCTCTCAACATGTCCTCCAGGCTCTCAACATGTCCTCCAGGCTCTCAACATGTCCTCCAAATATAGTGAAATTTCTCCAGGCAGAGAACAAATTCTCCAATCACAGACCAAATGCTCCTAAAAGAGAACAAGTCCTCCAGGCCCTGAACAAGTCCTCCAAGCTCTGAACAAGTCCTCCAATCTCTGAAAATTCCTCTAACTCAAAACAAGTCCCCCAGATTCAGAACAAGTCCCCCAAACTCAGAACAATTCCTCCAAGCCCAGAAAAAATTTTTCAATCACAGTGCAAGCTCTCCAGGCACAGAACAAATTCTCCAATCACAGACCAAATGCTCCTTAAAGAGAACAAGTCCTCCAAGCTCTGAAAAAGTCCTCCAAGCTCTGAACAAGTCCTAAAATATCAGAACAACCACATCAAACTCAGCACATGTCCTCCAATCTCAAAACAAGTCCTCCAATCTCAAAACAAGTCCTCCAATCTCAAAACAAGTCCTCCAATCGTCATAGTTCATGTTCACTAGGCACAGAACAAGTCCCCCAATGACATACCAAATGCTCCGATAAGAGAACATGTCCTCCAGGCTCTCAACATGTCCTCCAGGCTCTCAACATGTCCTCCAGGCTCTCAACATGTCCTCCAGGCTCTCAACATGTCCTCCAGGCTCTCAACATGTCCTCCAGGCTCTCAACATGTCCTCCAAATATAGTGAAAGTTCTCCAGGCAGAGAACAAATTCTCCAATCACAGACCAAATGCTCCTAAAAGAGAACAAGTCCTCCAAACCCTGAACAAGTCCTCCAAGCTCTGAACAATTCCCCTAACTCAAAAGAAGTCCCACAGATTCAGAACAATTCCTCCAAGCCCAGAAAAAATTTTTCAATCACAGTGCAAGCTCTCCAGGCAGAGAACAAATTCTCCAATCACAGACCAAATGCTCCTAAAAGAGAACAAGTCCTCCACGCCCTGAACAAGTCCTCCAAGCTCTGAACAAGTCCTCCAAGCTCTGAACAAGTCCTCCAAGCTCTGAACAAGTCCTCCAAGCTCTGAACAAGTCCCCTAACTCGAAACAAGTCCCCCAGATTCAGAACAAGTCCCCCAAACTCAGAAAAATTCCTCCAAGCCCAGAAAAAATTTTTCAATCACAGTGCAAGTTCTCCAGGCACAGAACAAATTCTCCAATCACAGACCAAATGCTCCTAAAAGAGAACAAGTCCTCCAAGCTCTGAACAAGTCCTCCAAGCTCTGAAAAAGTCCTCCAAGCTCTGAAAAAGTCCTCCAAGCTCTGAAAAAGTCCTAAAACATCAGAACAACCACATCAAACTCAGAACAAGTTCTCCAATCTCAAAACAAGTCCTTCAATCTCACAAGTCCTCCAATCTAAAAACAAGTCCTTCAATCTCACAACAAGTCCTCCAATCGCAAAACAAGTCCTCCAATATCAAAACAAGTCCTCCAATCGCAAAACAAGTCCTCCAATCGCAAAACAAGTCCTCCAATCGCAAAACAAGTCCTCCAATCGCAAAACAAGTCCTCCAATCATCATAGTTCATGTTAACCAGGCACAGAACAAGTCCCCCAATGACATACCAAATGCTCCGATAAGAGAACATGTCCTCCAGGCTCCCAACATGTCCTCCAGGCTCCCAACATGTCCTCCAGGCTCCCAACATGTCCTCCAGGCTCCCAACATGTCCTCCAAATATAGTGAAAGTTCTGCATGCAGAGAACAAATTCTCCAATCACAAACCAAATGCTCCTAAAAGAGAACAAGTCCTCCAAGCCCTGAACAAGTCCTCCAAGCTCTTAAAAATTCCTCTAACTCAAAACAAGTCCCCCAGATTCAGAACAAGTCCCCCAAACTCAGAACAATTCCTCCAACCCAGAAAAAATTTTTCAATCACAGTGCAAGCTCTCCAGGCACAGAACAAATTCTCCAATCACAGACCAAATGCTCCTAAAAGAGAACAAGTCCTCCAAGCTCTGAACAAGTCCTCTAAGCTCTGAAGAAGTCCTCCAAGCTCTGAACAAGTCCTCCAAGCTGTAAACAAGTCCTCCAGGCCCAGAAATATTTCTTCAAACACAGTGGAATCTCTCCAGGCACACAACAAATTCTCCAATCACAGACCAAATACTCCTAAAAGAGAACAAGTCCTCCAAGCTCTGAACAAGTCCTCCAATCTCTAAACAAGCCCTCCAATCTCAAAACAAGCCCTCCAAGCTCAAATCAAGCCCTCCAAGCTCAAAACAAGCCCTCCAAGCTCAAAACAAGCCCTCCAAGCTCAAAACAAGTCCTCCAATCTCAAAACAAGTCCTCCAATCATCATAGTTCATGTTCACCAGGCACAGAACAAGTCCCCCAATGACATACCAAATGCTCCGATAAGAGAACATGTCCTCCAGGCTCTCAACATGTCCTCCAGGCTCTCAACATGTCCTCCAGGCTCTCAACATGTCCTCCAGGCTCTCAACATGTCCTCCAGGCTCTCAACATGTCCTCCAGGCTCTCAACATGTCCTCCAGGCTCTCAACATGTCCTCCAGGCTCTCAACATGTCCTCCAGGCTCTCAACATGTCCTCCAGGCTCTCAACATGTCCTCCAAATATAGTGAAAGTTCTCCAGGCAGAGAACAAATTCTCCAATCACAGACCAAATGCTCCTAAAAGAGAACAAGTCCTCCAGGCCCTGAACAAGTCCTCCAAGCTCTGAACAAGTCCTCCAATCTCTGAACAATTCCTCTAACTCAAAACAAGTCCCCCAGATTCAGAACAAGTCCCCCAAACTCAGAACAATTCCTCCAAGCCCAGAAAAAATTTTTCAATCACAGTGCAAGCTCTCCAGGCACAGAACAAATTCTCCAATCACAGACCAAATGCTCCTTAAAGAGAACAAGTCCTCCAAGCTCTGAACAAGTCCTAAAATATCAGAACAACCACATCAAACTCAGCACATGTCCTCCAATCTCAAAACAAGTCCTCCAATCTCAAAACAAGTCCTCCAATCTCAAAACAAGTCCTCCAATCTCAAAACAAGTCCTCCAATCTCAAAACAAGTCCTCCAATCTCAAAACAAGTCCTCCAATCTCAAAACAAGTCCTCCAATCTCAAAACAAGTCCTCCAATCTCAAAACAAGTCCTCCAATCGTCATAGTTCATGTTCACTAGGCACAGAACAAGTCCCCCAATGACATACCAAATGCTCCGATAAGAGAACATGTCCTCCAGGCTCTCAACATGTCCTCCAGGCTCTCAACATGTCCTCCAGGCTCTGAACATGTCCTCCAGGCTCTCAACATGTCCTCCAGGCTCTCAACATGTCCTCCAGGCTCTCAACATGTCCTCCAAATATAGTGAAAGTTCTCCAGGCAGAGAACAAATTCTCCAATCACAGACCAAATGCTCCTAAAAGAGAACAAGTCCTCCAAGCTCTGAACAAGTCCTCCAAGCTCTGAACAAGTCCTCCAAGCTCTGAACAAGTCCTCCAAGCTCTGAACAAGTCCTCCAAGCTCTGAACAAGTCCTCCAAGCTCTGAACAAGTCCTCCAAGCTCTGAACAAGTCCTCCAAGCTCTGAACAAGTCCTAAAATATCAGAACAACCACATCAAACTCAGAACAATCCTCCAATCTCAAAACAAGTCCTCCAATCTCACAACAAGTCCTCCAATCTCACAACAAGTCCTCCAATCTCACAACAAGTCCTCCAATCTCACAACAAGTCCTCCAATCTCACAACAAGTCCTCCAATCTCAAAAGAAGTCCTCCAATCTCAAAAGAAGTCCTCCAATCTCAAAAGAAGTCCTCCAATCTCAAAAGAAGTCCTCCAATCTCAAAACAAGTCCTCCAATCCTCATAGTTCATGTTCACCAGGCACAGAACAAGTCCCCCAATCACATACCAAATGCTCCGATAAGAGAACATGTCCTCCAGGCTCCCAACATGTCCTCCAGGCTCCCAACATGTCCTCCAGGCTCCCAACATGTCCTCCAGGCTCCCAACATGTCCTCCAGGCTCCCAACATGTCCTCCAGGCTCCCAACATGTCCTCCAAATATAGTGAAAGTTCTCCAGGCAGAGAACAAATTCTCCAATCACGAACCAAATGCTCCTAAAAGAGAACAAGTCCTCCAAGCCCTGAACAAGTCCTCCAAGCTCTTAAAAATTCATCTAACTCAAAAGAAGTCCCCCAGATTCAGAACAAGTTCCCCAAACTCAGAACAATTCCTCCAACCCAGAAAAAATTTTTCAATCACAGTGCAAGCTCTCCAGGCACAGAACAAATTCTCCAATCACAGACCAAATGCTCCTAAAAGAGAACAAGTCCTCCAAGCTCTGAACAAGTCCTCCAAGCTCTGAACAAGTCCTCCAAGCTCTGAACAAGTCCTCCAAGCTCTGAACAAGTCCTCCAAGCTCTGAACAAGTCCTCCAAGCTGTAAACAAGTCCTCCAAGCCCAGAAAAATTTCTTCAAACACAGTGGAAACTCTCCAGGCACAGAACAAATTCTCCAATCACAGACCAAATTCTCCTAAAAGAGAACAAGTCCTCCAAGCTCTGAACAAGTCCTCCAATCTCAAAACAAGTCCTCCCATCTCAAAACAAGTCCTCCAATCTCAAAACAAGTCCTCCAATCTCAAAACAAGTCCTCCAATCTCAAAACAAGTCCTTCAATCTCAAAACAAGTCCTTCAATCTCAAAACAAGTCCTCCAATCGCAAAACAAGTCCTCCAATCGCAAAACAAGTCCTCCAATCGCAAAACAAGTCCTCCAATCGCAAAACAAGTCCTCCAATCGCAAAACAAGTCCTCCAATCGCAAAACAAGTCCTCCAATCTCATCATAGTTCATGTTCACCAAGCACAGAACAAGGTCCCCAATGACATACCAAATGCCCCGATAACAGAACATGTCCTCCAGGCTCTCAACATGTCCTCCAGGCTCTCAACATGTCCTCCAGGCTCTCAACATGTCCTCCAGGCTCTCAACATGTCCTCCAGGCTCTCAACATGTCCTCCAGGCTCTCAACTTGTCCTCCAGGCTCTCAACTTGTCCTCCAAATATAGTGAAATTTCTCCAGGCAGAGAACAAATTCTCCAATCACAGACCAAATGCTCCTAAAAGAGAACAAGTCCTCCAGGCCCTGAACAAGTCCTCCAAGCTCTGAACAAGTCCTCCAATCTCTGAAAATTCCTCTAACTCAAAACAAGTCCCCCAGATTCAGAACAAGTCCCCCAAACTCAGAACAATTCCTCCAAGCCCAGAAAAAATTTTTCAATCACAGTGCAAGCTCTCCAGGCACAGAACAAATTCTCCAATCACAGACCAAATGCTCCTTAAAGAGAACAAGTCCTCCAAGCTCTGAAAAAGTCCTCCAAGCTCTGAACAAGTCCTAAAATATCAGAACAACCACATCAAACTCAGCACATATCCTCCAATCTCAAAACAAGTCCTCCAATCTCAAAACAAGTCCTCCAATCTCAAAACAAGTCCTCCAATCTCAAAACAAGTCCTCCAATCGTCATAGTTCATGTTCACTAGGCACAGAACAAGTCCCCCAATGACATACCAAATGCTCCGATAAGAGAACATGTCCTCCAGGCTCTCAACATGTCCTCCAGGCTCTCAACATGTCCTCCAGGCTCTCAACATGTCCTCCAGGCTCTCAACATGTCCTCCAAATATAGTGAAAGTTCTCCAGGCAGAGAACAAATTCTCCAATCACAGACCAAATGCTCCTAAAAGAGAACAAGTCCTCCAAACCCTGAACAAGTCCTCCAAGCTCTGAACAATTCCCCTAACTCAAAAGAAGTCCCACAGATTCAGAACAATTCCTCCAAGCCCAGAAAAAATTTTTCAATCACACTGCAAGCTCTCCAGGCAGAGAACAAATTCTCCAATCACAGACCAAATGCTCCTAAAAGAGAACAAGTCCTCCACGCCCTGAACAAGTCCTCCAAGCTCTGAACAAGTCCTCCAAGCTCTGAACAAGTCCTCCAAGCTCTGAACAAGTCCCCTAACTCGAAACAAGTCCCCCAGATTCAGAACTAGTCCCCCAAACTCAGAAAAATTCCTACAAGCCCAGAAAAAATTTTTCAATCACAGTGCAAGTTCTCCAGGCACAGAACAAATTCTCCAATCACAGACCAAATGCTCCTAAAAGAGAACAAGTCCTCCAAGCTCTGAACAAGTCCTCCAAGCTCTGAAAAAGTCCTCCAAGCTCTGAACAAGTCCTAAAACATCAGAACAACCACATCAAACTCAAAACAAGTCCTTCAATCTCACAAGTCCTCCAATCTCAAAACAAGTCCTTCAATCTCACAAGTCCTCCAATCTAAAAACAAGTCCTTCAATCTCACAACAAGTCCTCCAATCGCAAAACAAGTCCTCCAATATCAAAACAAGTCCTCCAATCGCAAAACAAGTCCTCCAATCGCAAAACAAGTCCTCCAATCGCAAAACAAGTCCTCCAATCATCATAGTTCATGTTAACCAGGCACAGAACAAGTCCCCCAATGACATACCAAATGCTCCGATAAGAGAACATGTCCTCCAGGCTCCCAACATGTCCTCCAGGCTCCCAACATGTCCTCCAGGCTCCCAACATGTCCTCCAGGCTCCCAACATGTCCTCCAGGCTCCCAACATGTCCTCCAAATATAGTGAAAGTTCTGCATGCAGAGAACAAATTCTCCAATCACAGACCAAATGCTCCTAAAAGAGAACAAGTCCTCCAAGCTCTGAACAAGTCCTCTAAGCTCTGAAGAAGTCCTCCAAGCTCTGAACAAGTCCTCCAAGCTGTAAACAAGTCCTCCAGGCCCAGAAATATTTCTTCAAACACAGTGGAAACTCTCCAGGCACACAACAAATTCTCCAATCACAGACCAAATTCTCCTAAAAGAGAACAAGTCCTCCAAGCTCTGAACAAGTCCTCCAATCTCTAAACAAGCCCTCCAATCTCAAAACAAGCCCTCCAAGCTCAAATCAAGCCCTCCAAGCTCAAAACAAGCCCTCCAAGCTCAAAACAAGCCCTCCAAGCTCAAAACAAGTCCTCCAATCTCAAAACAAGTCCTCCAATCATCATAGTTCATGTTCACCAGGCACAGAACAAGTCCCCCAATGACATACCAAATTCTCCGATAAGAGAACATGTCCTCCAGGCTCTCAACATGTCCTCCAGGCTCTCAACATGTCCTCCAAGCTCTCAACATGTCCTCCAGGCTCTCAACATGTCCTCCAGGCTCTCAACATGTCCTCCAGGCTCTCAACATGTCCTCCAGGCTCTCAACATGTCCTCCAGGCTCTCAACATGTCCTCCAGGCTCTCAACATGTCCTCCAGGCTCTCAACATGTCCTCCAGGCTCTCAACATGTCCTCCAGGCTCTCAACATGTCCTCCAAATATAGTGAAAGTTCTCCAGGCAGAGAACAAATTCTCCAATCACAGACCAAATGCTCCTAAAAGAGAACAAGTCCTCCAGGCCCTGAACAAGTCCTCCAAGCTCTGAACAAGTCCTCCAATCTCTGAACAATTCCTCTAACTCAAAACAAGTCCCCCAGATTCAGAACAAGTCCCCCAAACTCAGAACAATTCCTCCAAGCCCAGAAAAAATTTTTCAATCACAGTGCAAGCTCTCCAGGCACAGAACAAATTCTCCAATCACAGACCAAATGCTCCTTAAAGAGAACAAGTCCTCCAAGCTCTGAAAAAGTCCTCCAAGCTCTGAACAAGTCCTAAAATATCAGAACAACCACATCAAACTCAGCACATGTCCTCCAATCTCAAAACAAGTCCTCCAATCTCAAAACAAGTCCTCCAATCTCAAAACAAGTCCTCCAATCTCAAAACAAGTCCTCCAATCTCAAAACAAGTCCTCCAATCGTCATAGTTCATGTTCACTAGGCACAGAACAAGTCCCCCAATGACATACCAAATGCTCCGATAAGAGAACATGTCCTCCAGGCTCTCAACATGTCCTCCAGGCTCTCAACATGTCCTCCAGGCTCTCAACATGTCCTCCAGGCTCTCAACATGTCCTCCAGGCTCTCAACATGTCCTCCAGGCTCTCAACATGTCCTCCAGGCTCTCAACATGTCCTCCAGGCTCTCAACATGTCCTCCAAATATAGTGAAATTTCTCCAGGCAGAGAACAAATTCTCCAATCACAGACCAAATGCTCCTAAAAGAGAACAAGTCCTCCAAGCCCTGAACAAGTCCTCCAAGCTCTGAACAATTCCCCTAACTCAAAAGAAGTCCTCCAGATTCAGAACAATTCCTCCAAGCCCAGAAAAATTTTTCAATCACAGTGCAAGCTCTCCAGGCACAGAACAAATTCTCCAATCACAGACCAAATGCTCCTTAAAGAGAACAAGTCCTCCAAGCTCTGAACAAGTCCTCCAAGCTCTGAACAAGTCCTCCAAGATCTGAACAAGTCCTAAAATATCAGAACAACCACATCAAACTCAGAACAAGTCCTCCAATCTCAAAACAAGTCCTTCAATCTCACAACAAGTCCTCCAATCTCAAAACAAGTCCTCCAATCTCAAAACAAGTCCTTCAATGTCACAACAAGTCCTCCAATCTCAAAACAAGTCCTCCAATCTCACAACAAGTCCTCCAATCTCACAACAAGTCCTCCAATCTCAAAACAAGTCCTCCAATCTCAAAACAAGTCCTCCAATCGTCATAGTTCATGTTCACCAGGCACAGAACAAGTCCCCCGATGACATACCAAATGCTCCGATAAGAGAACATGTCCTCCAGGCTCTCAACATGTCCTCCAGGCTCTCAACATGTCCTCCAGGCTCTCAACATGTCCTCCAGGCTCTCAACATGTCCTCCAAATATAGTGAAAGTTCTCCAGGGAGAGAACAAATTCTCCAATCACAGACCAAATGCTCCTAAAAGAGAACAAGTCCTCCAAGCTCTGAACAAGTCCTCCGAGCTCTGTAAAAGTCCTAAAATATCAGAACAACCACATCAAACTCAGAACAAGTCCTCCAATCTCAAAACAAGTCCTCCAATCTCAAAACAAGTCCTCCAATCTCAAAACAAGACCTTCAATCACACAACAAGTCCTCCAATCGCAACACAAGTCCTCCAATATCAAAACAAGTCCTCCAATATCAAAACAAGTCCTCCAATCGCAAAACAAGTCCTCCAATCTCATCCTAGTTCATGTTCACTAAGCACAGAACAACTTCCCCAATGACATACCAAATGCTCCGATAAGAGAACATGTCCTCCAGGCTCTCAACATGTCCTCCAGGCTGATCAACATGTCCTCCAGGCTCTCAACATGTCCTCCAGGCTCTCAACATGTCCTCCAGGCTCTCAACATGTCCTCCAGGCTCTCAACATGTCCTCCAGGCTCTCAACATGTCCTCCAAATATAGTGAAAGTTCTCCTGGCAGAGAACAAATTCTCCAATCACAGACCAAATGCTCCTAAAAGAGAACAAGTCCTCCAAGCTCTGAACAAGTCCTCCAAGCTCTGAACAAGTCCTCCAATCTCTGAACAATTCCTCTAACTCAAAACAAGTCCCCCAGATTCAGAACAAGTCCCCCAAACTCAGAACAATTCCTCCAAGCCCAGAAAAAATTTTTCAATCACAGTGCAAGCTCTCCAGGCAGAGAACAAATTCTCCAATCACAGACCAAATGCTCCTTAAAGAGAACAAGTCCTCCAAGCTCTGAAAAAGTCCTCCAAGCTCTGAACAAGTCCTAAAATATCAGAACAACCACATCAAACTCAGAACATGTCCTCCAATCTCAAAACAAGTCCTCCAATCTCAAAACAAGTCCTCCAATCTCAAAACAAGTCCTCCAATCTCAAAACAAGTCCTCCAATCGTCATAGTTCATGTTCACCAGGCACAGAACAAGTCCCCCAATGACATAACAAATGCTCCGATAAGAGAACATGTCCTCCAGGCTCTCAACATGTCCTCCAGGCTCTCAACATGTCCTCCAGGCTCTCAACATGTCCTCCAGGCTCTCAACATGTCCTCCAGGCTCTCAACATGTCCTCCAGGCTCTCAACATGTCCTCCAGGCTCTCAACATGTCCTCCAGGCTCTCAACATGTCCTCCAAATATAGTGAAAGTTCTCCAGGCAGAGAACAATTTCTCCAATCACAGACCAAATGCTCCTAAAAGAGAACAAGTCCTCCAAGCCCTGAACAAGTCCTCCAAGCTCTGAACAATTCCCCTAACTCAATAGAAGTCCCACAGATTCAGAACAATTGCTCCAAGCCCAGAAAAATTTTTCAATCACAGTGCAAGCTCCCCAGGCACAGAACAAATTCTCCAATCACAGACCAAATGCTCCTAAAAGAGAACAAGTCCTCCAAGCCCTGAACAAGTCCTCCAAGCTCTGAACAAGTCCTCCAAGCTCTGAACAAGTCCTCCAAGCTCTGAACAAGTCCTCCAAGCTCTGAACAAGTCCTCCAAGATCTGAACAAGTCCTCCAAGATCTGAACAAGTCCTAAAATAACAGAACAAACACATCAAACTCAGAACAAGTCCTCCAATCTCAAAACAAGTCCTTCAATCTCACAACAAGTCCTCCAATCTCAAAACAAGTCCTCCAATCTCACAACAAGTCCTCCAATCTCACAACAAGTCCTCCAATCGCAAAACAAGTCCTCCAATCGCAAAACAAGTCCTCCAATCTCAAAACAAGTCCTCCAATCGTCATAGTTCATGTTCACCAGGCACAGAACAAGTCCCCCAATGACATACCAAATGCTCCGATAAGAGAACATGTCCTCCAGGCTCTCAACATGTCCTCCAGGCTCTCAACATGTCCTCCAGGCTCTCAACATGTCCTCCAGGCTCTCAACATGTCCTCCAGGCTCTCAACATGTCCTACAGGCTCTCAACATGTCCTACAGGCTCTCAACATGTCCTCCAAATATAGTGAAAGTTCTCCAGGGAGAGAACAAATTCTCCAATCACAGACCAAATGCTCCTAAAAGAGAACAAGTCCTCCAAGCCCTGAACAAGTCCTCCAAGCTCTGAACAATTCCCGTAACTCAAAACAAGTCCCCCAGATTCAGAACAAGTCCCCCAAACTCAGAACAATTCCTCCAAGCCCAGAAAAAATTTTTCAATCACAGTGCAAGCTCTCCAGGCAAAGAACAAATTCTGCAATCAGAGACCAAATGCTCCTAAAAGAGAACAAGTCCTCCAAGCTCTGAACAAGTCCTCCGAGCTCTGTAAAAGTCCTAAAATATCAGAACAACCACATCAAACTCAGAACAAGTCCTCCAATCTCAAAACAAGTCCTCCAATCTCAAAACAAGTCCTCCAATCTCAAAACAAGACCTTCAATCACACAACAAGTCCTCCAATCGCAACACAAGTCCTCCAATATCAAAACAAGTCCTCCAATATCAAAACAAGTCCTCCAATCGCAAAACAAGTACTCCAATCTCATCCTAGTTCATGTTCACCAAGCACAGAACAACTTCCCCAATGACATACCAAATGCTCCGATAAGAGAACATGTCCTCCAGGCTCTCAACATGTCCTCCAGGCTGATCAACATGTCCTCCAGGCTCTCAACATGTCCTCCAGGCTCTCAACATGTCCTCCAGGCTCTCAACATGTCCTCCAGGCTCTCAACATGTCCTCCAGGCTCTCAACATGTCCTCCAAATATAGTGAAAGTTCTCCTGGCAGAGAACAAATTCTCCAATCACAGACCAAATGCTCCTAAAAGAGAACAAGTCCTCCAAGCTCTGAACAAGTCCTCCAAGCTCTGAACAAGTCCTCCAATCTCTGAACAATTCCTCTAACTCAAAACAAGTCCCCCAGATTCAGAACAAGTCCCCCAAACTCAGAACAATTCCTCCAAGCCCAGAAAAAATTTTTCAATCACAGTGCAAGCTCTCCAGGCAGAGAACAAATTCTCCAATCACAGACCAAATGCTCCTTAAAGAGAACAAGTCCTCCAAGCTCTGAAAAAGTCCTCCAAGCTCTGAACAAGTCCTAAAATATCAGAACAACCACATCAAACTCAGAACATGTCCTCCAATCTCAAAACAAGTCCTCCAATCTCAAAACAAGTCCTCCAATCTCAAAACAAGTCCTCCAATCTCAAAACAAGTCCTCCAATCGTCATAGTTCATGTTCACCAGGCACAGAACAAGTCCCCCAATGACATAACAAATGCTCCGATAAGAGAACATGTCCTCCAGGCTCTCAACATGTCCTCCAGGCTCTCAACATGTCCTCCAGGCTCTCAACATGTCCTCCAGGCTCTCAACATGTCCTCCAGGCTCTCAACATGTCCTCCAGGCTCTCAACATGTCCTCCAGGCTCTCAACATGTCCTCCAGGCTCTCAACATGTCCTCCAAATATAGTGAAAGTTCTCCAGGCAGAGAACAATTTCTCCAATCACAGACCAAATGCTCCTAAAAGAGAACAAGTCCTCCAAGCCCTGAACAAGTCCTCCAAGCTCTGAACAATTCCCCTAACTCAATAGAAGTCCCACAGATTCAGAACAATTGCTCCAAGCCCAGAAAAATTTTTCAATCACAGTGCAAGCTCCCCAGGCACAGAACAAATTCTCCAATCACAGACCAAATGCTCCTAAAAGAGAACAAGTCCTCCAAGCCCTGAACAAGTCCTCCAAGCTCTGAACAATTCCCGTAACTCAAAACAAGTCCCCCAGATTCAGAACAAGTCCCCCAAACTCAGAACAATTCCTCCAAGCCCAGAAAAAATTTTTCAATCACAGTGCAAGCTCTCCAGGCAAAGAACAAATTCTGCAATCAGAGACCAAATGCTCCTAAAAGAGAACAAGTCCTCCAAGCTCTGAACAAGTCCTCCGAGCTCTGTAAAAGTCCTAAAATATCAGAACAACCACATCAAACTCAGAACAAGTCCTCCAATCTCAAAACAAGTCCTCCAATCTCAAAACAAGTCCTCCAATCTCAAAACAAGACCTTCAATCACACAACAAGTCCCCCAATCGCAACACAAGTCCTCCAATATCAAAACAAGTCCTCCAATATCAAAACAAGTCCTCCAATCGCAAAACAAGTCCTCCAATCTCATCCTAGTTCATGTTCACCAAGCACAGAACAACTTCCCCAATGACATACCAAATGCTCCGATAAGAGAACATGTCCTCCAGGCTCTCAACATGTCCTCCAGGCTCTCAACATGTCCTCCAGGCTCTCAACATGTCCTCCAGGCTCTCAACATGTCCTCCAGGCTCTCAACATGTCCTCCAGGCTCTCAACATGTCCTCCAGGCTCTCAACATGTCCTCCAGGCTCTCAACATGTCCTCCAAATATAGTGAAAGTTCTCCAGGCAGAGAACAATTTCTCCAATCACAGACCAAATGCTCCTAAAAGAGAACAAGTCCTCCAAGCCCTGAACAAGTCCTCCAAGCTCTGAACAATTCCCCTAACTCAATAGAAGTCCCACAGATTCAGAACAATTGCTCCAAGCCCAGAAAAATTTTTCAATCACAGTGCAAGCTCCCCAGGCACAGAACAAATTCTCCAATCACAGACCAAATGCTCCTAAAAGAGAACAAGTCCTCCAAGCCCTGAACAAGTCCTCCAAGCTCTGAACAATTCCCGTAACTCAAAACAAGTCCCCCAGATTCAGAACAAGTCCCCCAAACTCAGAACAATTCCTCCAAGCCCAGAAAAAATTTTTCAATCACAGTGCAAGCTCTCCAGGCAAAGAACAAATTCTGCAATCAGAGACCAAATGCTCCTAAAAGAGAACAAGTCCTCCAAGCTCTGAACAAGTCCTCCGAGCTCTGTAAAAGTCCTAAAATATCAGAACAACCACATCAAACTCAGAACAAGTCCTCCAATCTCAAAACAAGTCCTCCAATCTCAAAACAAGTCCTCCAATCTCAAAACAAGACCTTCAATCACACAACAAGTCCTCCAATCGCAACACAAGTCCTCCAATATCAAAACAAGTCCTCCAATATCAAAACAAGTCCTCCAATCGCAAAACAAGTCCTCCAATCTCATCCTAGTTCATGTTCACCAAGCACAGAACAACTTCCCCAATGACATACCAAATGCTCCGATAAGAGAACATGTCCTCCAGGCTCTCAACATGTCCTCCAGGCTGATCAACATGTCCTCCAGGCTCTCAACATGTCCTCCAGGCTCTCAACATGTCCTCCAGGCTCTCAACATGTCCTCCAGGCTCTCAACATGTCCTCCAGGCTCTCAACATGTCCTCCAGGCTCTCAACATGTCCTCCAAATATAGTGAAAGTTCTCCTGGCAGAGAACAAATTCTCCAATCACAGACCAAATGCTCCTAAAAGAGAACAAGTCCTCCAAGCTCTGAACAAGTCCTCCAAGCTCTGAACAAGTCCTCCAATCTCTGAACAATTCCTCTAACTCAAAACAAGTCCCCCAGATTCAGAACAAGTCCCCCAAACTCAGAACAATTCCTCCAAGCCCAGAAAAAATTTTTCAATCACAGTGCAAGCTCTCCAGGCAGAGAACAAATTCTCCAATCACAGACCAAATGCTCCTTAAAGAGAACAAGTCCTCCAAGCTCTGAAAAAGTCCTCCAAGCTCTGAACAAGTCCTAAAATATCAGAACAACCACATCAAACTCAGAACATGTCCTCCAATCTCAAAACAAGTCCTCCAATCTCAAAACAAGTCCTCCAATCTCAAAACAAGTCCTCCAATCTCAAAACAAGTCCTCCAATCGTCATAGTTCATGTTCACCAGGCACAGAACAAGTCCCCCAATGACATAACAAATGCTCCGATAAGAGAACATGTCCTCCAGGCTCTCAACATGTCCTCCAGGCTCTCAACATGTCCTCCAGGCTCTCAACATGTCCTCCAGGCTCTCAACATGTCCTCCAGGCTCTCAACATGTCCTCCAGGCTCTCAACATGTCCTCCAGGCTCTCAACATGTCCTCCAGGCTCTCAACATGTCCTCCAAATATAGTGAAAGTTCTCCAGGCAGAGAACAATTTCTCCAATCACAGACCAAATGCTCCTAAAAGAGAACAAGTCCTCCAAGCCCTGAACAAGTCCTCCAAGCTCTGAACAATTCCCCTAACTCAATACAAGTCCCACAGATTCAGAACAATTGCTCCAAGCCCAGAAAAATTTTTCAATCACAGTGCAAGCTCCCCAGGCACAGAACAAATTCTCCAATCACAGACCAAATGCTCCTAAAAGAGAACAAGTCCTCCAAGCCCTGAACAAGTCCTCCAAGCTCTGAACAAGTCCTCCAAGCTCTGAACAAGTCCTCCAAGCTCTGAACAAGTCCTCCAAGCTCTGAACAAGTCCTCCAAGCTCTGAACAAGTCCTCCAAGATCTGAACAAGTCCTAAAATAACAGAACAAACACATCAAACTCAGAACAAGTCCTCCAATCTCAAAACAAGTCCTTCAATCTCACAACAAGTCCTCCAATCTCAAAACAAGTCCTCCAATCATCATAGTTCATGTTCACCAGGCACAGAACAAGTCCCCCAATGACATACCAAATGCTCCGATAAGAGAACATGTCCTCCAGGCTCTCAACATGTCCTCCAGGCTCTCAACATGTCCTCCAGGCTCTCAACATGTCCTCCAGGCTCTCAACATGTCCTCCAGGCTCTCAACATGTCCTCCAGGCTCTCAACATGTCCTCCAGGCTCTCAACATGTCCTCCAGGCTCTCAACATGTCCTCCAGGCTCTCAACATGTCCTCCAAATATAGTGAAAGTTCTCCAGGCAGAGAACAAATTCTCCAATCACAGACCAAATGCTCCTAAAAGAGAACAACTCCTCCAGGCCCTGAACAAGTCCTCCAAGCTCTGAACAAGTCCTCCAATCTCTGAACAATTCCTCTAACTCAAAACAAGTCCCCCAGATTCAGAACAAGTCCCCCAAACTCAGAACAATTCCTCCAAGCCCAGAAAAAATTTTTCAATCACAGTGCAAGCTCTCCAGGCACAGAACAAATTCTCCAATCACAGACCAAATGCTCCTTAAAGAGAACAAGTCCTCCAAGCTCTGAAAAAGTCCTCCAAGCTCTGAACAAGTCCTAAAATATCAGAACAACCACATCAAACTCAGCACATGTCCTCCAAGCTCTGAACAAGTCCTCCAATCTCAAAACAAGTCCTCCAATCTCAAAACAAGTCCTCCAATCTCAAAACAAGTCCTCCAATCTCAAAACAAGTCCTCCAATCTCAAAACAAGTCCTCCAATCGTCATAGTTCATGTTCACTAGGCACAGAACAAGTCCCCCAATGACATACCAAATGCTCCGATAAGAGAACATGTCCTCCAGGCTCTCAACATGTCCTCCAGGCTCTGAACATGTCCTCCAGGCTCTCAACATGTCCTCCAGGCTCTCAACATGTCCTCCAGGCTCTCAACATGTCCTCCAGGCTCTCAACATGTCCTCCAGGCTCTCAACATGTCCTCCAGGCTCTCAACATGTCCTCCAGGCTCTCAACATGTCCTCCAGGCTCTCAACATGTCCTCCAGGCTCTCAACATGTCCTCCAAATATAGTGAAAGTTCTCCAGGCAGAGAACAAATTCTCCAATCACAGACCAAATGCTCCTAAAAGAGAACAAGTCCTCCAAGCTCTGAACAAGTCCTCCAAGCTCTGAACAAGTCCTCCAAGCTCTGAACAAGTCCTCCAAGCTCTGAACAAGTCCTCCAAGCTCTGAACAAGTCCTCCAAGCTCTGAACAAGTCCTCCAAGCTCTGAACAAGTCCTAAAATATCAGAACAACCACATCAAACTCAGAACAATCCTCCAATCTCACAACAAGTCCTCCAATCTCACAACAAGTCCTCCAATCTCACAACAAGTCCTCCAATCTCACAACAAGTCCTCCAATCTCAAAAGAAGTCCTCCAATCTCAAAAGAAGTCCTCCAATCTCAAAAGAAGTCCTCCAATCTCAAAAGAAGTCCTCCAATCTCAAAAGAAGTCCTCCAATCTCAAAACAAGTCCTCCAATCATCATAGTTCATGTTCACCAGGCACAGAACAAGTCCCCCAATGACATACCAAATGCTCCGATAAGAGAACATGTCCTCCAGGCTCCCAACATGTCCTCCAGGCTCCCAACATGTCCTCCAGGCTCCCAACATGTCCTCCAGGCTCCCAACATGTCCTCCAGGCTCCCAACATGTCCTCCAAATATAGTGAAAGTTCTCCAGGCAGAGAACAAATTCTCCAATCACGAACCAAATGCTCCTAAAAGAGAACAAGTCCTCCAAGCCCTGAACAAGTCCTCCAAGCTCTTAAAAATTCATCTAACTCAAAAGAAGTCCCCCAGATTCAGAACAAGTTCCCCAAACTCAGAACAATTCCTCCAACCCAGAAAAAATTTTTCAATCACAGTGCAAGCTCTCCAGGCACAGAACAAATTCTCCAATCACAGACCAAATGCTCCTAAAAGAGAACAAGTCCTCCAAGCTCTGAACAAGTCCTCCAAGCTCTGAACAAGTCCTCCAAGCTCTGAACAAGTCCTCCAAGCTCTGAACAAGTCCTCCAAGCTCTGAACAAGTCCTCCAAGCTCTGAACAAGTCCTCCAAGCTCTGAACAAGTCCTCCAAGCTGTAAACAAGTCCTCCAAGCCCAGAAAAATTTCTTCAAACACAGTGGAAACTCTCCAGGCACAGAACAAATTCTCCAATCACAGACCAAATTCTCCTAAAAGAGAACAAGTCCTCCAAGCTCTGAACAAGTCCTCCAATCTCAAAACAAGTCCTCCCATCTCAAAACAAGTCCTCCAATCTCAAAACAAGTCCTCCAATCTCAAAACAAGTCCTCCAATCTCAAAACAAGTCCTTCAATCTCAAAACAAGTCCTTCAATCTCAAAACAAGTCCTCAAATCGCACAACAAGTCCTCCAATCGCAAAACAAGTCCTCCAATCGCAAAACAAGTCCTCCAATCGCAAAACAAGTCCTCCAATCGCAAAACAAGTCCTCCAATCGCAAAACAAGTCCTCCAATCTCATCATAGTTCATGTTCACCAAGCACAGAACAAGGTCCCCAATGACATACCAAATGCCCCGATAACAGAACATGTCCTCCAGGCTCTCAACATGTCCTCCAGGCTCTCAACATGTCCTCCAGGCTCTCAACATGTCCTCCAGGCTCTCAACATGTCCTCCAGGCTCTCAACTTGTCCTCCAGGCTCTCAACTTGTCCTCCAGGCTCTCAACTTGTCCTCCAGGCTCTCAACTTGTCCTCCAAATATAGTGAAATTTCTCCAGGCAGAGAACAAATTCTCCAATCACAGACCAAATGCTCCTAAAAGAGAACAAGTCCTCCAGGCCCTGAACAAGTCCTCCAAGCTCTGAACAAGTCCTCCAATCTCTGAAAATTCCTCTAACTCAAAACAAGTCCCCCAGATTCAGAACAAGTCCCCCAAACTCAGAACAATTCCTCCAAGCCCAGAAAAAATTTTTCAATCACAGTGCAAGCTCTCCAGGCACAGAACAAATTCTCCAATCACAGACCAAATGCTCCTTAAAGAGAACAAGTCCTCCAAGCTCTGAAAAAGTCCTCCAAGCTCTGAACAAGTCCTAAAATATCAGAACAACCACATCAAACTCAGCACATATCCTCCAATCTCAAAACAAGTCCTCCAATCTCAAAACAAGTCCTCCAATCTCAAAACAAGTCCTCCAATCTCAAAACAAGTCCTCCAATCGTCATAGTTCATGTTCACTAGGCACAGAACAAGTCCCCCAATGACATACCAAATGCTCCGATAAGAGAACATGTCCTCCAGGCTCTCAACATGTCCTCCAGGCTCTCAACATGTCCTCCAGGCTCTCAACATGTCCTCCAGGCTCTCAACATGTCCTCCAGGCTCTCAACATGTCCTCCAGGCTCTCAACATGTCCTCCAAATATAGTGAAAGTTCTCCAGGCAGAGAACAAATTCTCTAATCACAGACCAAATGCTCCTAAAAGAGAACAAGTCCTCCAAACCCTGAACAAGTCCTCCAAGCTCTGAACAATTCCCCTAACTCAAAAGAAGTCCCACAGATTCAGAACAATTCCTCCAAGCCCAGAAAAAATTTTTCAATCACACTGCAAGCTCTCCAGGCAGAGAACAAATTCTCCAATCACAGACCAAATGCTCCTAAAAGAGAACAAGTCCTCCACGCCCTGAACAAGTCCTCCAAGCTCTGAACAAGTCCTCCAAGCTCTGAACAAGTCCTCCAAGCTCTGAACAAGTCCCCTAACTCGAAACAAGTCCCCCAGATTCAGAACTAGTCCCCCAAACTCAGAAAAATTCCTACAAGCCCAGAAAAAATTTTTCAATCACAGTGCAAGTTCTCCAGGCACAGAACAAATTCTCCAATCACAGACCAAATGCTCCTAAAAGAGAACAAGTCCTCCAAGCTCTGAACAAGTCCTCCAAGCTCTGAAAAAGTCCTCCAAGCTCTGAACAAGTCCTAAAACATCAGAACAACCACATCAAACTCAAAACAAGTCCTTCAATCTCACAAGTCCTCCAATCTCAAAACAAGTCCTTCAATCTCACAAGTCCTCCAATCTAAAAACAAGTCCTTCAATCTCACAACAAGTCCTCCAATCGCAAAACAAGTCCTCCAATATCAAAACAAGTCCTCCAATCGCAAAACAAGTCCTCCAATCGCAAAACAAGTCCTCCAATCGCAAAACAAGTCCTCCAATCATCATAGTTCATGTTAACCAGGCACAGAACAAGTCCCCCAATGACATACCAAATGCTCCGATAAGAGAACATGTCCTCCAGGCTCCCAACATGTCCTCCAGGCTCCCAACATGTCCTCCAGGCTCCCAACATGTCCTCCAGGCTCCCAACATGTCCTCCAAATATAGTGAAAGTTCTGCATGCAGAGAACAAATTCTCCAATCACAGACCAAATGCTCCTAAAAGAGAACAAGTCCTCCAAGCTCTGAACAAGTCCTCTAAGCTCTGAAGAAGTCCTCCAAGCTCTGAACAAGTCCTCCAAGCAGTAAACAAGTCCTCCAGGCCCAGAAATATTTCTTCAAACACAGTGGAAACTCTCCAGGCACACAACAAATTCTCCAATCACAGACCAAATTCTCCTAAAAGAGAACAAGTCCTCCAAGCTCTGAACAAGTCCTCCAATCTCTAAACAAGCCCTCCAATCTCAAAACAAGCCCTCCAAGCTCAAATCAAGCCCTCCAAGCTCAAAACAAGCCCTCCAAGCTCAAAACAAGCCCTCCAAGCTCAAAACAAGTCCTCCAATCTCAAAACAAGTCCTCCAATCATCATAGTTCATGTTCACCAGGCACAGAACAAGTCCCCCAATGACATACCAAATTCTCCGATAAGAGAACATGTCCTCCAGGCTCTCAACATGTCCTCCAGGCTCTCAACATGTCCTCCAAGCTCTCAACATGTCCTCCAGGCTCTCAACATGTCCTCCAGGCTCTCAACATGTCCTCCAGGCTCTCAACATGTCCTCCAGGATCTCAACATGTCCTCCAGGCTCTCAACATGTCTTCCAGGCTCTCAACATGTCCTCCAAATATAGTGAAAGTTCTCCAGGCAGAGAACAAATTCTCCAATCACAGACCAAATGCTCCTAAAAGAGAACAAGTCCTCCAGGCCCTGAACAAGTCCTCCAAGCTCTGAACAAGTCCTCCAATCTCTGAACAATTCCTCTAACTCAAAACAAGTCCCCCAGATTCAGAACAAGTCCCCCAAACTCAGAACAATTCCTCCAAGCCCAGAAAAAATTTTTCAATCACAGTGCAAGCTCTCCAGGCACAGAACAAATTCTCCAATCACAGACCAAATGCTCCTTAAAGAGAACAAGTCCTCCAAGCTCTGAAAAAGTCCTCCAAGCTCTGAACAAGTCCTAAAATATCAGAACAACCACATCAAACTCAGCACATGTCCTCCAATCTCAAAACAAGTCCTCCAATCTCAAAACAAGTCCTCCAATCTCAAAACAAGTCCTCCAATCTCAAAACAAGTCCTCCAATCGTCATAGTTCATGTTCACTAGGCACAGAACAAGTCCCCCAATGACATACCAAATGCTCCGATAAGAGAACATGTCCTCCAGGCTCTCAACATGTCCTCCAGGCTCTCAACATGTCCTCCAGGCTCTCAACATGTCCTCCAGGCTCTCAACATGTCCTCCAGGCTCTCAACATGTCCTCCAGGCTCTCAACATGTCCTCCAGGCTCTCAACATGTCCTCCAAATATAGTGAAATTTCTCCAGGCAGAGAACAAATTCTCCAATCACAGACCAAATGCTCCTAAAAGAGAACAAGTCCTCCAAGCCCTGAACAAGTCCTCCAAGCTCTGAACAATTCCCCTAACTCAAAAGAAGTCCTCCAGATTCAGAACAATTCCTCCAAGCCCAGAAAAATTTTTCAATCACAGTGCAAGCTCTCCAGGCACAGAACAAATTCTCCAATCACAGACCAAATGCTCCTAAAAGAGAACAAGTCCTCCAAGCCCTGAACAAGTCCTCCAAGCTCTGAACAAGTCCTCGAAGCTCTGAACAAGTCCTCCAAGATCTGAACAAGTCCTAAAATATCAGAACAACCACATCAAACTCAGAACAAGTCCTCCAATCTCAAAACAAGTCCTTCAATCTCACAACAAGTCCTCCAATCTCAAAACAAGTCCTTCAATGTCACAACAAGTCCTCCAATCTCACAACAAGTCCTCCAATCTCACAACAAGTCCTCCAATCTCACAACAAGTCCTCCAATCTCAAAACAAGTCCTCCAATCTCAAAACAAGTCCTCCAATCGTCATAGTTCATGTTCACCAGGCACAGAACAAGTCCCCCGATGACATACCAAATGCTCCGATAAGAGAACATGTCCTCCAGGCTCTCAACATGTCCTCCAGGCTCTCAACATGTCCTCCAGGCTCTCAACATGTCCTCCAGGCTCTCAACATGTCCTCCAAATATAGTGAAAGTTCTCCAGGGAGAGAACAAATTCTCCAATCACAGACCAAATGCTCCTAAAAGAGAACAAGTCCTCCAAGCTCTGAACAAGTCCTCCGAGCTCTGTAAAAGTCCTAAAATATCAGAACAACCACATCAAACTCAGAACAAGTCCTCCAATCTCAAAACAAGTCCTCCAATCTCAAAACAAGTCCTCCAATCTCAAAACAAGACCTTCAATCACACAACAAGTCCTCCAATCGCAACACAAGTCCTCCAATATCAAAACAAGTCCTCCAATATCAAAACAAGTCCTCCAATCGCAAAACAAGTCCTCCAATCTCATCCTAGTTCATGTTCACCAAGCACAGAACAACTTCCCCAATGACATACCAAATGCTCCGATAAGAGAACATGTCCTCCAGGCTCTCAACATGTCCTCCAGGCTGATCAACATGTCCTCCAGGCTCTCAACATGTCCTCCAGGCTCTCAACATGTCCTCCAGGCTCTCAACATGTCCTCCAGGCTCTCAACATGTCCTCCAGGCTCTCAACATGTCCTCCAAATATAGTGAAAGTTCTCCTGGCAGAGAACAAATTCTCCAATCACAGACCAAATGCTCCTAAAAGAGAACAAGTCCTCCAAGCTCTGAACAAGTCCTCCAAGCTCTGAACAAGTCCTCCAATCTCTGAACAATTCCTCTAACTCAAAACAAGTCCCCCAGATTCAGAACAAGTCCCCCAAACTCAGAACAATTCCTCCAAGCCCAGAAAAAATTTTTCAATCACAGTGCAAGCTCTCCAGGCAGAGAACAAATTCTCCAATCACAGACCAAATGCTCCTTAAAGAGAACAAGTCCTCCAAGCTCTGAAAAAGTCCTCCAAGCTCTGAACAAGTCCTAAAATATCAGAACAACCACATCAAACTCAGAACATGTCCTCCAATCTCAAAACAAGTCCTCCAATCTCAAAACAAGTCCTCCAATCTCAAAACAAGTCCTCCAATCTCAAAACAAGTCCTCCAATCGTCATAGTTCATGTTCACCAGGCACAGAACAAGTCCCCCAATGACATAACAAATGCTCCGATAAGAGAACATGTCCTCCAGGCTCTCAACATGTCCTCCAGGCTCTCAACATGTCCTCCAGGCTCTCAACATGTCCTCCAGGCTCTCAACATGTCCTCCAGGCTCTCAACATGTCCTCCAGGCTCTCAACATGTCCTCCAGGCTCTCAACATGTCCTCCAAATATAGTGAAAGTTCTCCAGGCAGAGAACAATTTCTCCAATCACAGACCAAATGCTCCTAAAAGAGAACAAGTCCTCCAAGCCCTGAACAAGTCCTCCAAGCTCTGAACAATTCCCCTAACTCAATAGAAGTCCCACAGATTCAGAACAATTGCTCCAAGCCCAGAAAAATTTTTCAATCACAGTGCAAGCTCCCCAGGCACAGAACAAATTCTCCAATCACAGACCAAATGCTCCTAAAAGAGAACAAGTCCTCCAAGCCCTGAACAAGTCCTCCAAGCTCTGAACAAGTCCTCCAAGCTCTGAACAAGTCCTCCAAGCTCTGAACAAGTCCTCCAAGCTCTGAACAAGTCCTCCAAGCTCTGAACAAGTCCTCCAAGCTCTGAACAAGTCCTCCAAGCTCTGAACAAGTCCTCCAAGATCTGAACAAGTCCTAAAATAACAGAACAAACACATCAAACTCAGAACAAGTCCTCCAATCTCAAAACAAGTCCTTCAATCTCACAACAAGTCCTCCAATCTCAAAACAAGTCCTCCAATCTCACAACAAGTCCTCCAATCTCACAACAAGTCCTCCAATCGCAAAACAAGTCCTCCAATCGCAAAACAAGTCCTCCAATCTCAAAACAAGTCCTCCAATCGTCATAGTTCATGTTCACCAGGCACAGAACAAGTCCCCCAATGACATACCAAATGCTCCGATAAGAGAACATGTCCTCCAGGCTCTCAACATGTCCTCCAGGCTCTCAACATGTCCTCCAGGCTCTCAACATGTCCTCCAGGCTCTCAACATGTCCTCCAGGCTCTCAACATGTCCTCCAGGCTCTCAACATGTCCTACAGGCTCTCAACATGTCCTCCAAATATAGTGAAAGTTCTCCAGGGAGAGAACAAATTCTCCAATCACAGACCAAATGCTCCTAAAAGAGAACAAGTCCTCCAAGCCCTGAACAAGTCCTCCAAGCTCTGAACAATTCCCGTAACTCAAAACAAGTCCCCCAGATTCAGAACAAGTCCCCCAAACTCAGAACAATTCCTCCAAGCCCAGAAAAAATTTTTCAATCACAGTGCAAGCTCTCCAGGCAAAGAACAAATTCTGCAATCAGAGACCAAATGCTCCTAAAAGAGAACAAGTCCTCCAAGCTCTGAACAAGTCCTCCGAGCTCTGTAAAAGTCCTAAAATATCAGAACAACCACATCAAACTCAGAACAAGTCCTCCAATCTCAAAACAAGTCCTCCAATCTCAAAACAAGTCCTCCAATCTCAAAACAAGACCTTCAATCACACAACAAGTCCTCCAATCGCAACACAAGTCCTCCAATATCAAAACAAGTCCTCCAATATCAAAACAAGTCCTCCAATCGCAAAACAAGTCCTCCAATCTCATCCTAGTTCATGTTCACCAAGCACAGAACAACTTCCCCAATGACATACCAAATGCTCCGATAAGAGAACATGTCCTCCAGGCTCTCAACATGTCCTCCAGGCTGATCAACATGTCCTCCAGGCTCTCAACATGTCCTCCAGGCTCTCAACATGTCCTCCAGGCTCTCAACATGTCCTCCAGGCTCTCAACATGTCCTCCAGGCTCTCAACATGTCCTCCAAATATAGTGAAAGTTCTCCTGGCAGAGAACAAATTCTCCAATCACAGACCAAATGCTCCTAAAAGAGAACAAGTCCTCCAAGCTCTGAACAAGTCCTCCAAGCTCTGAACAAGTCCTCCAATCTCTGAACAATTCCTCTAACTCAAAACAAGTCCCCCAGATTCAGAACAAGTCCCCCAAACTCAGAACAATTCCTCCAAGCCCAGAAAAAATTTTTCAATCACAGTGCAAGCTCTCCAGGCAGAGAACAAATTCTCCAATCACAGACCAAATGCTCCTTAAAGAGAACAAGTCCTCCAAGCTCTGAAAAAGTCCTCCAAGCTCTGAACAAGTCCTAAAATATCAGAACAACCACATCAAACTCAGAACATGTCCTCCAATCTCAAAACAAGTCCTCCAATCTCAAAACAAGTCCTCCAATCTCAAAACAAGTCCTCCAATCTCAAAACAAGTCCTCCAATCGTCATAGTTCATGTTCACCAGGCACAGAACAAGTCCCCCAATGACATAACAAATGCTCCGATAAGAGAACATGTCCTCCAGGCTCTCAACATGTCCTCCAGGCTCTCAACATGTCCTCCAGGCTCTCAACATGTCCTCCAGGCTCTCAACATGTCCTCCAGGCTCTCAACATGTCCTCCAGGCTCTCAACATGTCCTCCAGGCTCTCAACATGTCCTCCAGGCTCTCAACATGTCCTCCAGGCTCTCAACATATCCTCCAAATATAGTGAAAGTTCTCCAGGCAGAGAACAATTTCTCCAATCACAGACCAAATGCTCCTAAAAGAGAACAAGTCCTCCAAGCCCTGAACAAGTCCTCCAAGCTCTGAACAATTCCCCTAACTCAATAGAAGTCCCACAGATTCAGAACAATTGCTCCAAGCCCAGAAAAATTTTTCAATCACAGTGCAAGCTCCCCAGGCACAGAACAAATTCTCCAATCACAGACCAAATGCTCCTAAAAGAGAACAAGTCCTCCAAGCCCTGAACAAGTCCTCCAAGCTCTGAACAAGTCCTCCAAGCTCTGAACAAGTCCTCCAAGCTCTGAACAAGTCCTCCAAGCTCTGAACAAGTCCTCCAAGCTCTGAACAAGTCCTCCAAGATCTGAACAAGTCCTAAAATAACAGAACAAACACATCAAACTCAGAACAAGTCCTCCAATCTCAAAACAAGTCCTTCAATCTCACAACAAGTCCTCCAATCTCAAAACAAGTCCTCCAATCTCACAACAAGTCCTCCAATCTCACAACAAGTCCTCCAATCTCACAACAAGTCCTCCAATCGCAAAACAAGTCCTCCAATCGCAAAACAAGTCCTCCAATCGTCATAGTTCATGTTCACCAGGCACAGAACAAGTCCCCCAATGACATACCAAATGCTCCGATAAGAGAACATGTCCTCCAGGCTCTCAACATGTCCTCCAGGCTCTCAACATGTCCTCCAGGCTCTCAACATGTCCTCCAGGCTCTCAACATGTCCTCCAGGCTCTCAACATGTCCTCCAGGCTCTCAACATGTCCTACAGGCTCTCAACATGTCCTCCAAATATAGTGAAAGTTCTCCAGGGAGAGAACAAATTCTCCAATCACAGACCAAATGCTCCTAAAAGAGAACAAGTCCTCCAAGCCCTGAACAAGTCCTCCAAGCTCTGAACAATTCCCGTAACTCAAAACAAGTCCCCCAGATTCAGAACAAGTCCCCCAAACTCAGAACAATTCCTCCAAGCCCAGAAAAAATTTTTCAATCACAGTGCAAGCTCTCCAGGCAAAGAACAAATTCTGCAATCAGAGACCAAATGCTCCTAAAAGAGAACAAGTCCTCCAAGCTCTGAACAAGTCCTCCGAGCTCTGTAAAAGTCCTAAAATATCAGAACAACCACATCAAACTCAGAACAAGTCCTCCAATCTCAAAACAAGTCCTCCAATCTCAAAACAAGTCCTCCAATCTCAAAACAAGTCCTCCAATCTCAAAACAAGTCCTCCAATCACACAACAAGTCCTCCAATCGCAAAACAAGTCCTCCAATCGCAAAACAAGTCCTCCAATATCAAAACAAGTCCTCCAATATCAAAACAAGTCCTCCAATCTCACAACAAGTCCTCCAATCTCAAAACAAGTCCTCCAATCTCAAAACAAGTCCTCCAATCGTCATAGTTCATGTTCACCAGGCACAGAACAAGTCCCCCAATGACATACCAAATGCTCCGATAAGAGAACATGTCCTCCAGGCTCTCAACATGTCCTCCAGGCTGATCAACATGTCCTCCAGGCTCTCAACATGTCCTCCAGGCTCTCAACATGTCCTCCAGGCTCTCAACATGTCCTCCAGGCTCTCAACATGTCCTCCAGGCTCTCAACATGTCCTCCAGGCTCTCAACATGTCCTCCAGGCTCTCAACATGTCCTCCAGGCTCTCAACATGTCCTCCAAATATAGTGAAAGTTCTCCAGGCAGAGAACAAATTCTCCAATCACAGACCAAATGCTCCTAAAAGAGAACAAGTCCTCCAAGCCCTGAACAAGTCCTCCAAGCTCTGAACAATTCCCGTAACTCAAAACAAGTCCCCCAGATTCAGAACAAGTCCCCCAAACTCAGAACAATTCCTCCAAGCCCAGAAAAAATTTTTCAATCACAGTGCAAGCTCTCCAGGCAAAGAACAAATTCTGCAATCAGAGACCAAATGCTCCTAAAAGAGAACAAGTCCTCCAAGCTCTGAACAAGTCCTCCGAGCTCTGTAAAAGTCCTAAAATATCAGAACAACCACATCAAACTCAGAACAAGTCCTCCAATCTCAAAACAAGTCCTCCAATCTCAAAACAAGACCTTCAATCACACAACAAGTCCTCCAATCGCAAAACAAGTCCTCCAATCGCAAAACAAGTCCTCCAATCGCAAAACAAGTCCTCCAATCGCAAAACAAGTCCTCCAATCGCAAAACAAGTCCTCCAATCGCAAAACAAGTCCTCCAATCGCAAAACAAGTCCTCCAATATCAAAACAAGTCCTCCAATCTCAAAACAAGTCCTCCAATCTCACAACAAGTCCTCCAATCTCACAACAAGTCCTCCAATCTCAAAACAAGTCCTCCAATCTCAAAACAAGTCCTCCAATCTCAAAACAAGTCCTCCAATCTCAAAACAAGTCCTTCAATCTCACAACAAGTCCTCCAATCGCAAAACAAGTCCTCCAATCTCAAAACAAGTCCTCCAATCGCAAAACAAGTCCTCCAATCGCAAAACAAGTCCTCCCATCTCATCATAGTTCATGTTCACCAAGCACAGAACAAGTTCCCCAATGACATACCAAATGCCCCGATAAGAGAACATGTCCTCCAGGCTCTCAACATGTCCTCCAGGCTCTCAACATGTCCTCCAGGCTCTCAACATGTCCTCCAGGCTCTCAACATGTCCTCCAGGCTCTCAACATGTCCTCCAGGCTCTCAACATGTCCTCCAAAGATAGTGAAAGTTCTCCAGGCAGACAACAAATTCTCCAATCACAGACCAAATTCTCCTAAAAGAGAACAAGTCCTCCAAGCTCTGAACAAGTCCTCCAATCTCTAAACAAGTCCTCCAATCTCAAAACAAGTCCTCCAAGCTCAAAACAAGCCCTCCAAGCTCAAAACAAGCCCTCCAAGCTCAAAACAAGCCCTCCAAGCTCAAAACAAGCCCACCAAGCTCAAAACAAGCCCACCAAGCTCAAAACAAGCCCACCAAGCTCAAAACAAGCCCTCAAATCATCATAGTTCATGTTCACCAGGCACAGAACAAGTCCCCCAATGACATACCAAATTCTCCGATAACAGAACATGTCCTCCAGGCTCTCAACATGTCCTCCAGGCTCTCAACATGTCCTCCAGGCTCTCAACATGTCCTCCAGGCTCTCAACATGTCCTCCAGGCTCTCAACATGTCCTCCAGGCTCTCAACATGTCCTCCAGGCTCTCAACATGTCCTCCAGGCTCTCAACATGTCCTCCAGCCCCTCAACATGTCCTCCAGGCTCTCAACATGTCCTCCAAATATAGTGAAAGTTCTCCAGGCAGAGAACAAATTCTCCAATCACAGACCAAATGCTCCTAAAAGAGAACAAGTCCTCCAAGCCCTGAACAAGTCCTCCAAGCTCTGAACAATTCCCCTAACTCAAAACAAGTCCCCCAGATTCAGAACAAGTCCCCCAAACTCAGAACAATTCCTCCAAGCCCAGAAAAAATTTTTCAATCACAGTGCAAGCTCTCCAGGCAGAGAACAAATTCTCCAATCACAGACCAAATGCTCCTAAAAGAGAAGAAGTCCTCCAAGCTCTGAAAAAGTCCTCCAAGCTCTGAACAAGTCCTAAAATATCAGAACAACCACATCAAACTCAGAACATGTCCTCCAGTCTCAAAACAAGTCCTCCAATCGCAAAACAAGTCCTCCAATCGTCATAGTTCATGTTCACCAGCCACAGAACAAGTCCCCCAATGACATACCAAATGCTCCGATAAGAGAAGATGTCCTCCAGGCTCTCAACATGTCCTCCAGGCTCTCAACATGTCCTCCAGGCTCTCAACATGTCCTCCAGGCTCTCAACATGTCCTCCAGGCTCTCAACATGTCCTCCAGGCTCTCAACATGTACTCCAGGCTCTCAACATGTCCTCCAGGCTCTCAACATGTCCTCCAAATATAGTGAAAGTTCTCCAGGCAGAGAACAAATTCTCCAATCACAGACCAAATGCTCCTAAAAGAGAACAAGTCCTCCAAGCCCTGAACAAGTCTTCCAAGCTCTGAACAATTCCCCTAACTCAAAAGAAGTCCTCCAGATTCAGAACAATTCCTCCAAGCCCAGAAAAATTTTTCAATCACAGTGCAAGCTCTCTAGGCACAGAACAAATTCTCCAATCACAGACCAAATGCTCCTAAAAGAGAACAAGTCCTCCAAGCCCTGAACAAGTCCTCCAAGCCCTGAACAAGTCCTCCAAGCCCTGAACAAGTCCTCCAAGCCCTGAACAAGTCCTCCAAGCCCTGAACAAGTCCTCCAAGCCCTGAACAAGTCCTCCAAGCTCTGAACAAGTCCTCCAAGCTCTGAACAAGTCCTCCAAGCTCTGAACAAGTCCTCCAAGCTCTGAACAAGTCCTCCAAGCTCTGAACAAGTCCTAAAATATCAGAACAACCACATCAAACTCAGAACAAGTACTCCAATCGCAAAACAAGTCCTCCAATCGCAAAACAAGTCCTCCAATCATCATAGTTCATGTTCACCAGGCACAGAATAAGTCCCCCAATGACATACCAAATGCTCCGATAAGAGAACATGTCCTCCAGGCTCTCAAAATGTCCTCCAGGCTCCCAACATGTCCTCCAGGCTCCCAACATGTCCTCCAGGCTCCCAAGATGTCCTCCAGGCTCCCAACATGTCCTCCAGGCTCCCAACATGTCCTCCAGGCTCCCAACATGTCCTCCAGGCTCTCAACATGTCCTCCAGGCTCTCAACATGTCCTCCAGGCTCCCAACATGTCCTCCAGGCTCCCAACATGTCCTCCAGGCTCCCAACATGTCCTCCAGGCTCCCAACATGTCCTCCAGGCTCTCAACATGTCCTCCAAATATAGTGAAAGTTCTCCAGGCAGAGAACAAATTCTCCAATCACAGACCAAATGCTCCTAAAAGAGAACAAGTCCTCCAAGCTCTGAACAAGTCCTCCAAGCTCTGAACAAGTCCTCCAATCTCTGAACAATTCCTCTAACTCAAAACAAGTCCCCCAGATTCAGAACAAGTCCCCCAAACTCAGAACAATTCCTCCAAGCCCAGAAAAAATTTTTCAATCACAGTGCAAGCTCTCCAGGCACAGAACAAATTCTCCAATCACAGACCAAATGCTCCTAAAAGAGAAGAAGTCCTCCAAGCTCTGAAAAAGTCCTCCAAGCTCTGAACAAGTCCTAAAATATCAGAACAACCACATCAAACTCAGAACATGTCCTCCAATCTCAAAACAAGTCCTCCAATCTCAAAACAAGTCCTCCAATCGTCATAGTTCATGTTCACCAGCCACAGAACAAGTCCCCCAATGACATACCAAATGCTCCGATAAGAGAAGATGTCCTCCAGGCTCTCAACATGTCCTCCAGGCTCTCAACATGTCCTCCAGGCTCTCAACATGTCCTCCAAATATAGTGAAAGTTCTCCAGGCAGAGAACAAATTCTCCAATCACAGACCAAATGCTCCTAAAAGAGAACAGGTCCTCCAAGCCCTGAACAAGTCTTCCAAGCTCTGAACAATTCCCCTAACTCAAAAGAAGTCCTCCAGATTCAGAACAATTCCTCCAAGCCCAGAAAAATTTTTCAATCACAGTGCAAGCTCTCTAGGCACAGAACAAATTCTCCAATCACAGACCAAATGCTCCTAAAAGAGAACAAGTCCTCCAAGCCCTGAACAAGTCCTCCAAGCTCTGAACAAGTCCTCCAAGCTCTGAACAAGTCCTCCAAGCTCTGAACAAGTCCTCCAAGATCTGAACAAGTCCTAAAATATCAGAACAACCACATCAAACTCAGAACACGTCCTCCAATCTCAAAACAAGTCCTTCAATCTCACAACAAGTCCTCCAATCTCAAAACAAGTCCTCCAATCTCAAAACAAGTCCTCCAATCTCAAAACAAGTCCTCCAATCTCAAAACAAGTCCTCCAATCGCAAAACAAGTCCTCCAATCATCATAGTTCATGTTAACCAGGCACAGAACAAGTCCCCCAATGACATACCAAATGCTCCGATAAGAGAACATGTCCTCCAGGCTCCCAACATGTCCTCCAGGCTCCCAACATGTCCTCCAGGCTCCCAACATGTCCTCCAGGCTCCCAACATGTCCTCCAGGCTCTCAACATGTCCTCCAGGCTCTCAACATGTCCTCCAGGCTCTCAACATGTCCTCCAGGCTCTCAACATGTCCTCCAGGCTCTCAACATGTCCTCCAGGCTCTCAACATGTCCTCCAAATATAGTGAAAGTTCTCCAGGCAGAGAACAAATTCTCCAATCACGAACCAAATGCTCCTAAAAGAGAACAAGTCCTCCAAGCCCTGAACAAGTCCTCCAAGCTCTTAAAAATTCATCTAACTCAAAAGAAGTCCCCCAGATTCAGAACAAGTCCCCCAAACTCAGAACAATTCCTCCAACCCAGAAAAAATTTTTCAATCACAGTGCAAGCTCTCCAGGCACAGAACAAATTCTCCAATCACAGACCAAATGCTCCTAAAAGAGAACAAGTCCTCCAAGCTCTGAACAAGTCCTCCAAGCTCTGAACAAGTCCTCCAAGCTCTGAACAAGTCCTCCAAGCTCTGAACAAGTCCTCCAAGCCCAGAAAAATTTCTTCAAACACAGTGGAAACTCTCCAGGCACAGAACAAATTCTCCAATCACAGACCAAATTCTCCTAAAAGAGAACAAGTCCTCCAAGCTCTGAACAAGTCCTCCAATCTCAAAACAAGTCCTCCCATCTCAAAACAAGTCCTCCAATCTCAAAACAAGTCCTCCAATCTCAAAACAAGTCCTCCAATCTCAAAACAAGTCCTCCAATCTCAAAACAAGTCCTCCAATCGCAAAACAAGTCCTCCAATCATCATAGTTCATGTTCACCAGGCACAGAATAAGTCCCCCAATGACATACAAAATGCTCCGATAAGAGAACATGTCCTCCAGGCTCTCAAAATGTCCTCCAGGCTCCCAACATGTCCTCCAGGCTCCCAACATGTCCTCCAGGCTCCCAACATGTCCTCCAGGCTCCCAACATGTCCTCCAGGCTCCCAACATGTCCTCCAGGCTCCCAACATGTCCTCCAGGCTCCCAACATGTCCTCCAGGCTCCCAACATGTCCTCCAGGCTCTCAACATGTCCTCCAAATATAGTGAAAGTTCTCCAGGCAGAGAAGAAATTCTCCAATCACAGACCAAATGCTCCTAAAAGAGAACAAGACCTCCAAGCTCTGAACAAGTCCTCTAAGCTCTGAACAAGTCCTCCAAGCTCTGAACAAGTCCTCCAAGCTGTAAACAAGTCCTCCAAGCCCAGAAAAATTTCTTTAAACACAGTGGAAACTCTCCAGGCACAGAACAAATTCTCCAATCACAGACCAAATTCTCCTAAAAGAGAACAAGTCCTCCAAGATCTGAACAAGTCCTCCAATCTCAAAACAAGTCCCCCAATCTCAAAACAAGTCCTCCAATCTCAAAACAAGTCCTTCAATCTCACAACAAGTCCTCCAATCGCAAAACAAGTCCTCCAATCTCAAAACAAGTCCTCCAATCGCAGAACAAGTCCTCCAATCGCAAAACAAGTCCTCCAATCGCAAAACAAGTCCTCCAATCTCATCATAGTTCATGTTCACCAAGCACAGAACAAGTTCCCCAATGACATACCAAATGCCCCGATAAGAGAACATGTCCTCCAGGCTCTCAACATGTCCTCCAGGCTCTCAACATGTCCTCCAGGCTCTCAACATGTCCTCCAGGCTCTCAACATGTCCTCCAGGCTCTCAACATGTCCTCCAGGCTCTCAACATGTCCTCCAAATATAGTGAAAGTTCTCCAGGCAGAGAACAAATTCTCCAATCATCACAGACCAAATGCTCCCAAAAGAGAACAAGTCCTCCAAGCCCTGAACAAGTCCTCCAAGCTCTGAACAATTCCCGTAACTCAAAACAAGTCCCCCAGATTCAGAACAAGTCCCCCAAACTCAGAACAATTCCTCCAACCCAGAAAAAATTTTTCAATCACAGTGCAAGCTCTCCAGGCAGAGAACAAATTCTCCAATCACAGACCAAATGCTCCTAAAAGAGAACAAGTCCTCCAAGCACTAAACAAGTCCTCCAAGCTCTGAACAAGTCCTCCAAGCTCTGAACAAGTCCCCTAACTCAAAACAAGTCCCCCAGATTCAGAACAAGTCCCCCAGATTCAGAACAAGTCCCCCAAACTCAGAACAATTCCTCCAAGCCCAGAAAAAATTTTTCAATCACAGTGCAAGTTCTCCAGGCACAGAACAAATTCTCCAATCACAGACCAAATGCTCCTAAAAGAGCACAAGTCCTCCAAGCTCTGAACAAGTCCTCCAAGCTCTGAACAAGTCCTCCAAGCTCTGAAAAAGTCCTCCAAGCTCTGAAAAAGTCCTCCAAGCTCTGAAAAAGTCCTCCAAGCTCTGAAAAAGTCCTCCAAGCTCTGAAAAAGTCCTCCAAGCTCTGAAAAAGTCCTCCAAGCTCTGAAAAAGTCCTCCAAGCTCTGAAAAAGTCCTCCAAGCTCTGAAAAAGTCCTCCAAGCTCTGAACAAGACCTAAAATATCAGAACAACCGCATCAAACTCAGAACATGTCCTCCAATCTCAAAACAAGTCCTCCAATCTCAAAACAAGTCCTCCAATCTCAAAACAAGTCCTCCAATCTCAAAACAAGTCCTCCAATCTCAAAACAAGTCCTCCAATCGTCATAGTTCATGTTCACCAGGCACAGAACAAGTCCCCCAATGACATACCAAATGCTCCGATAAGAGAACATGTCCTCCAGGCTCTCAACATGTCCTCCAGGCTCTCAACATGTCCTCCAGGCTCTCAACATGTCCTCCAGGCTCTCAACATGTCCTCCAGGCTCTCAACATGTCCTCCAGGCTCTCAACATGTCCTCCAGGCTCTCAACATGTCCTCCAGGCTCTCAACATGTCCTCCAGGCTCTCAACCTGTCCTCCAAATATAGTGAAAGTTCTCCAGGCAGAGAACAAATTCTCCAATCACAGACCAAATGCTCCTAAAAGAGAACAAGTCCTCCAAGCCCTGAACAAGTCCTCCAAGCCCTGAACAAGTCCTCCAAGCCCTGAACAAGTCCTCCAAGCCCTGAACAAGTCCTCCAAGCCCTGAACAAGTCCTCCAAGCCCTGAACAAGTCCTCCAAGCCCTGAACAAGTCCTCCAAGCCCTGAACAAGTCCTCCAAGCCCTGAACAAGTCCTCCAAGCCCTGAACAAGTCCTCCAAGCTCTGAACAAGTCCTCCAAGCTCTGAACAAGTCCTAAAATATCAGAACAACCACATCAAACTCAGAACAAGTCCTCCAATCTCAAAACAAGTCCTTCAATCTCACAACAAGTCCTCCAATCGCAAAACAAGTCCTCCAATCGCAAAACAAGTCCTCCAATCGCAAAACAAGTCCTCCAATCGCAAAACAAGTCCTCCAATCGCAAAACAAGTCCTCCAATCGCAAAACAAGTCCTCCAATCGCAAAACAAGTCCTCCAATCGCAAAACAAGTCCTCCAATCGCAAAACAAGTCCTCCAATCGCAAAACAAGTCCTCCAATCTCAAAACAAGTCCTCCAATCTCACAACAAGTCCTCCAATCTCACAACAAGTCCTCCAATCTCACAACAAGTCCTCCAATCTCAAAACAAGTCCTCCAATCTCAAAACAAGTCCTCCAATCTCAAAACAAGTCCTCCAATCTCAAAACAAGTCCTTCAATCTCACAACAAGTCCTCCAATCGCAAAACAAGTCCTCCAATCTCAAAACAAGTCCTCCAATCGCAAAACAAGTCCTCCAATCGCAAAACAAGTCCTCCCATCTCATCATAGTTCATGTTCACCAAGCACAGAACAAGTTCCCCAATGACATACCAAATGCCCCGATAAGAGAACATGTCCTCCAGGCTCTCAACATGTCCTCCAGGCTCTCAACATGTCCTCCAGGCTCTCAACATGTCCTCCAGGCTCTCAACATGTCCTCCAGGCTCTCAACATGTCCTCCAGGCTCTCAACATGTCCTCCAAAGATAGTGAAAGTTCTCCAGGCAGACAACAAATTCTCCAATCACAGACCAAATTCTCCTAAAAGAGAACAAGTCCTCCAAGCTCTGAACAAGTCCTCCAATCTCTAAACAAGTCCTCCAATCTCAAAACAAGTCCTCCAAGCTCAAAACAAGCCCTCCAAGCTCAAAACAAGCCCTCCAAGCTCAAAACAAGCCCTCCAAGCTCAAAACAAGCCCACCAAGCTCAAAACAAGCCCACCAAGATCAAAACAAGCCCTCAAATCATCATAGTTCATGTTCACCAGGCACAGAACAAGTCCCCCAATGACATACCAAATTCTCCGATAACAGAACATGTCCTCCAGGCTCTCAACATGTCCTCCAGGCTCTCAACATGTCCTCCAGGCTCTCAACATGTCCTCCAGGCTCTCAACATGTCCTCCAGGCTCTCAACATGTCCTCCAGGCTCTCAACATGTCCTCCAGGCTCTCAACATGTCCTCCAGGCTCTCAACATGTCCTCCAGGCTCTCAACATGTCCTCCAGCCCCTCAACATGTCCTCCAGGCTCTCAACATGTCCTCCAAATATAGTGAAAGTTCTCCAGGCAGAGAACAAATTCTCCAATCACAGACCAAATGCTCCTAAAAGAGAACAAGTCCTCCAAGCCCTGAACAAGTCCTCCAAGCTCTGAACAATTCCCCTAACTCAAAACAAGTCCCCCAGATTCAGAACAAGTCCCCCAAACTCAGAACAATTCCTCCAAGCCCAGAAAAAATTTTTCAATCACAGTGCAAGCTCTCCAGGCAGAGAACAAATTCTCCAATCACAGACCAAATGCTCCTAAAAGAGAAGAAGTCCTCCAAGCTCTGAAAAAGTCCTCCAAGCTCTGAACAAGTCCTAAAATATCAGAACAACCACATCAAACTCAGAACATGTCCTCCAGTCTCAAAACAAGTCCTCCAATCGCAAAACAAGTCCTCCAATCGTCATAGTTCATGTTCACCAGCCACAGAACAAGTCCCCCAATGACATACCAAATGCTCCGATAAGAGAAGATGTCCTCCAGGCTCTCAACATGTCCTCCAGGCTCTCAACATGTCCTCCAGGCTCTCAACATGTACTCCAGGCTCTCAACATGTCCTCCAGGCTCTCAACATGTCCTCCAAATATAGTGAAAGTTCTCCAGGCAGAGAACAAATTCTCCAATCACAGACCAAATGCTCCTAAAAGAGAACAAGTCCTCCAAGCCCTGAACAAGTCTTCCAAGCTCTGAACAATTCCCCTAACTCAAAAGAAGTCCTCCAGATTCAGAACAATTCCTCCAAGCCCAGAAAAATTTTTCAATCACAGTGCAAGCTCTCTAGGCACAGAACAAATTCTCCAATCACAGACCAAATGCTCCTAAAAGAGAACAAGTCCTCCAAGCCCTGAACAAGTCCTCCAAGCCCTGAACAAGTCCTCCAAGCCCTGAACAAGTCCTCCAAGCCCTGAACAAGTCCTCCAAGCCCTGAACAAGTCCTCCAAGCCCTGAACAAGTCCTCCAAGCTCTGAACAAGTCCTCCAAGCTCTGAACAAGTCCTCCAAGCTCTGAACAAGTCCTAAAATATCAGAACAACCACATCAAACTCAGAACAAGTACTCCAATCGCAAAACAAGTCCTCCAATCGCAAAACAAGTCCTCCAATCATCATAGTTCATGTTCACCAGGCACAGAATAAGTCCCCCAATGACATACCAAATGCTCCGATAAGAGAACATGTCCTCCAGGCTCTCAAAATGTCCTCCAGGCTCCCAACATGTCCTCCAGGCTCCCAACATGTCCTCCAGGCTCCCAAGATGTCCTCCAGGCTCCCAACATGTCCTCCAGGCTCCCAACATGTCCTCCAGGCTCCCAACATGTCCTCCAGGCTCCCAACATGTCCTCCAGGCTCTCAACATGTCCTCCAGGCTCTCAACATGTCCTCCAGGCTCCCAACATGTCCTCCAGGCTCCCAACATGTCCTCCAGGCTCCCAACATGTCCTCCAGGCTCCCAACATGTCCTCCAGGCTCTCAACATGTCCTCCAAATATAGTGAAAGTTCTCCAGGCAGAGAACAAATTCTCCAATCACAGACCAAATGCTCCTAAAAGAGAACAAGTCCTCCAAGCTCTGAACAAGTCCTCCAAGCTCTGAACAAGTCCTCCAATCTCTGAACAATTCCTCTAACTCAAAACAAGTCCCCCAGATTCAGAACAAGTCCCCCAAACTCAGAACAATTCCTCCAAGCCCAGAAAAAATTTTTCAATCACAGTGCAAGCTCTCCAGGCACAGAACAAATTCTCCAATCACAGACCAAATGCTCCTAAAAGAGAAGAAGTCCTCCAAGCTCTGAAAAAGTCCTCCAAGCTCTGAACAAGTCCTAAAATATCAGAACAACCACATCAAACTCAGAACATGTCCTCCAATCTCAAAACAAGTCCTCCAATCTCAAAACAAGTCCTCCAATCGTCATAGTTCATGTTCACCAGCCACAGAACAAGTCCCCCAATGACATACCAAATGCTCCGATAAGAGAAGATGTCCTCCAGGCTCTCAACATGTCCTCCAGGCTCTCAACATGTCCTCCAGGCTCTCAACATGTCCTCCAAATATAGTGAAAGTTCTCCAGGCAGAGAACAAATTCTCCAATCACAGACCAAATGCTCCTAAAAGAGAACAGGTCCTCCAAGCCCTGAACAAGTCTTCCAAGCTCTGAACAATTCCCCTAACTCAAAAGAAGTCCTCCAGATTCAGAACAATTCCTCCAAGCCCAGAAAAATTTTTCAATCACAGTGCAAGCTCTCTAGGCACAGAACAAATTCTCCAATCACAGACCAAATGCTCCTAAAAGAGAACAAGTCCTCCAAGCCCTGAACAAGTCCTCCAAGCTCTGAACAAGTCCTCCAAGCTCTGAACAAGTCCTCCAAGCTCTGAACAAGTCCTCCAAGCTCTGAACAAGTCCTCCAAGCTCTGAACAAGTCCTAAAATATCAGAACAACCACATCAAACTCAGAACACGTCCTCCAATCTCAAAACAAGTCCTTCAATCTCACAACAAGTCCTCCAATCTCAAAACAAGTCCTCCAATCTCAAAACAAGTCCTCCAATCTCAAAACAAGTCCTCCAATCTCAAAACAAGTCCTCCAATCTCAAAACAAGTCCTCCAATCATCATAGTTCATGTTCACCAGGCACAGAACAAGTCCCCCAATGACATACCAAATGCTCCGATAAGAGAACATGTCCTCCAGGCTCCCAACATGTCCTCCAGGCTCCCAACATGTCCTCCAGGCTCCCAACATGTCCTCCAGGCTCCCAACATGTCCTCCAGGCTCTCAACATGTCCTCCAGGCTCTCAACATGTCCTCCAGGCTCTCAACATGTCCTCCAGGCTCTCAACATGTCCTCCAGGCTCTCAACATGTCCTCCAAATATAGTGAAAGTTCTCCAGGCAGAGAACAAATTCTCCAATCACGAACCAAATGCTCCTAAAAGAGAACAAGTCCTCCAAGCCCTGAACAAGTCCTCCAAGCTCTTAAAAATTCATCTAACTCAAAAGAAGTCCCCCAGATTCAGAACAAGTCCCCCAAACTCAGAACAATTCCTCCAACCCAGAAAAAATTTTTCAATCACAGTGCAAGCTCTCCAGGCACAGAACAAATTCTCCAATCACAGACCAAATGCTCCTAAAAGAGAACAAGTCCTCCAAGCTCTGAACAAGTCCTCCAAGCTCTGAACAAGTCCTCCAAGCTCTGAACAAGTCCTCCAAGCTCTGAACAAGTCCTCCAAGCTCTGAACAAGTCCTCCAAGCCCAGAAAAATTTCTTCAAACACAGTGGAAACTCTCCAGGCACAGAACAAATTCTCCAATCACAGACCAAATTCTCCTAAAAGAGAACAAGTCCTCCAAGCTCTGAACAAGTCCTCCAATCTCAAAACAAGTCCTCCCATCTCAAAACAAGTCCTCCAATCTCAAAACAAGTCCTCCAATCTCAAAACAAGTCCTCCAATCTCAAAACAAGTCCTCCAATCGCAAAACAAGTCCTCCAATCGCAAAACAAGTCCTCCAATCATCATAGTTCATGTTCACCAGGCACAGAATAAGTCCCCCAATGACATACAAAATGCTCCGATAAGAGAACATGTCCTCCAGGCTCCCAACATGTCCTCCAGGCTCCCAACATGTCCTCCAGGCTCCCAACATGTCCTCCAGGCTCCCAACATGTCCTCCAGGCTCCCAACATGTCCTCCAGGCTCCCAACATGTCCTCCAGGCTCCCAACATGTCCTCCAGGCTCCCAACATGTCCTCCAGGCTCTCAACATGTCCTCCAAATATAGTGAAAGTTCTCCAGGCAGAGAAGAAATTCTCCAATCACAGACCAAATGCTCCTAAAAGAGAACAAGACCTCCAAGCTCTGAACAAGTCCTCTAAGCTCTGAAGAAGTCCTCCAAGCTCTGAACAAGTCCTCCAACCTGTAAACAAGTCCTCCAAGCCCAGAAAAATTTCTTTAAACACAGTGGAAACTCTCCAGGCACAGAACAAATTCTCCAATCACAGACCAAATTCTCCTAAAAGAGAACAAGTCCTCCAAGATCTGAACAAGTCCTCCAATCTCAAAACAAGTCCCCCAATCTCAAAACAAGTCCTCCAATCTCAAAACAAGTCCTTCAATCTCACAACAAGTCCTCCAATCGCAAAACAAGTCCTCCAATCTCAAAACAAGTCCTCCAATCGCAGAACAAGTCCTCCAATCGCAAAACAAGTCCTCCAATCGCAAAACAAGTCCTCCAATCTCATCATAGTTCATGTTCACCAAGCACAGAACAAGTTCCCCAATGACATACCAAATGCCCCGATAAGAGAACATGTCCTCCAGGCTCTCAACATGTCCTCCAGGCTCTCAACATGTCCTCCAGGCTCTCAACATGTCCTCCAGGCTCTCAACATGTCCTCCAGGCTCTCAACATGTCCTCCAGGCTCTCAACATGTCCTCCAGGCTCTCAACATGTCCTCCAAATATAGTGAAAGTTCTCCAGGCAGAGAACAAATTCTCCAATCATCACAGACCAAATGCTCCCAAAAGAGAACAAGTCCTCCAAGCCCTGAACAAGTCCTCCAAGCTCTGAACAATTCCCGTAACTCAAAACAAGTCCCCCAGATTCAGAACAAGTCCCCCAAACTCAGAACAATTCCTCCAACCCAGAAAAAATTTTTCAATCACAGTGCAAGCTCTCCAGGCAGAGAACAAATTCTCCAATCACAGACCAAATGCTCCTAAAAGAGAACAAGTCCTCCAAGCACTAAACAAGTCCTCCAAGCTCTGAACAAGTCCTCCAAGCTCTGAACAAGTCCCCTAACTCAAAACAAGTCCCCCAGATTCAGAACAAGTCCCCCAGATTCAGAACAAGTCCCCCAAACTCAGAACAATTCCTCCAAGCCCAGAAAAAATTTTTCAATCACAGTGCAAGTTCTCCAGGCACAGAACAAATTCTCCAATCACAGACCAAATGCTCCTAAAAGAGCACAAGTCCTCCAAGCTCTGAACAAGTCCTCCAAGCTCTGAACAAGTCCTCCAAGCTCTGAACAAGTCCTCCAAGCTCTGAAAAAGTCCTCCAAGCTCTGAAAAAGTCCTCCAAGCTCTGAAAAAGTCCTCCAAGCTCTGAAAAAGTCCTCCAAGCTCTGAAAAAGTCCTCCAAGCTCTGAAAAAGTCCTCCAAGCTCTGAAAAAGTCCTCCAAGCTCTGAAAAAGTCCTCCAAGCTCTGAAAAAGTCCTCCAAGCTCTGAAAAAGTCCTCCAAGCTCTGAAAAAGTCCTCCAAGCTCTGAACAAATCCTAAAATATCAGAACAACCGCATCAAACTCAGAACATGTCCTCCAATCTCAAAACAAGTCCTCCAATCTCAAAACAAGTCCTCCAATCTCAAAACAAGTCCTCCAATCTCAAAACAAGTCCTCCAATCTCAAAACAAGTCCTCCAATCGTCATAGTTCATGTTCACCAGGCACAGAACAAGTCCCCCAATGACATACCAAATGCTCCGATAAGAGAACATGTCCTCCAGGCTCTCAACATGTCCTCCAGGCTCTCAACATGTCCTCCAGGCTCTCAACATGTCCTCCAGGCTCTCAACATGTCCTCCAGGCTCTCAACCTGTCCTCCAAATATAGTGAAAGTTCTCCAGGCAGAGAACAAATTCTCCAATCACAGACCAAATGCTCCTAAAAGAGAACAAGTCCTCCAAGCCCTGAACAAGTCCTCCAAGCCCTGAACAAGTCCTCCAAGCCCTGAACAAGTCCTCCAAGCCCTGAACAAGTCCTCCAAGCCCTGAACAAGTCCTCCAAGCCCTGAACAAGTCCTCCAAGCCCTGAACAAGTCCTCCAAGCCCTGAACAAGTCCTCCAAGCTCTGAACAAGTCCTCCAAGCTCTGAACAAGTCCTAAAATATCAGAACAACCACATCAAACTCAGAACAAGTCCTCCAATCTCAAAACAAGTCCTCCAATCTCAAAACAAGTCCTTCAATCTCACAACAAGTCCTTCAATCTCACAACAAGTCCTCCAATCGCAAAACAAGTCCTCCAATCGCAAAACAAGTCCTCCAATCGCAAAACAAGTCCTCCAATCGCAAAACAAGTCCTCCAATCGCAAAACAAGTCCTCCAATCGCAAAACAAGTCCTCCAATCATCATAGTTCATGTTCACCAGGCACAGAACAAGTCCCCCAATGACATACCAAATGCTCCGATAAGAGAACATGTCCTCCAGGCTCCCAACATGTCCTCCAGGCTCCCAACATGTCCTCCAGGCTCCCAACATGTCCTCCAGGCTCCCAACATGTCCTCCAGGCTCCCAACATGTCCTCCAGGCTCTCAACATGTCCTCCAAATATAGTGAAAGTTCTCCAGGCAGAGAACAAATTCTCCAATCACAAACCAAATGCTCCTAAAAGAGAACAAGTCCTCCAAGCCCTGAACAAGTCCTCCAAGCTCTTAAAAATTCCTCTAACTCAAAACAACTCCTCCAGATTCAGAACAAGTCCCCCAAACTCAGAACAATTCCTCCAACCCAGAAAAAATTTTTCAATCACAGTGCAAGCTCTCCAGGCACAGAACAAAGTTCTCCAATCACAGACCAAATGCTCCTAAAAGAGAACAAGTCCTCCAAGCTCTGAACAAGTCCTCTAAGCTCTGAAGAAGTCCTCCAAGCTCTGAACAAGTCCTCCAAGCTGTAAACAAGTCCTCCAGGCCCGGAAAAATTTCTTCAAACACAGTGGAAACTCTCCAGGCACAGAACAAATTCTCCAATCACAGACCAAATTCTCCTAAAAGAGAACAAGTCCTCCAAGCTCTGAACAAGTCCTCCAATCTCTAAACAAGTCCTCCAATCTCAATACAAGTCCTCCAAGCTCAAAACAAGCCCTCCAAGCTCAAAACAAGCCCTCCAAGCTCAAAACAAGCCCTCCAAGCTCAAAACAAGCCCTCCAAGCTGAAAACAAGCCCTCCAAGCTCAAAACAAGCCCTCCAAGCTCAAAACAAGCCCTCCAATCATCATAGTTCATGTTCACCAGGCACAGAACAAGTCCCCCAATGACATACCAAATTCTCCGATAAGAGAACATGTCCTCCAGGCTCTCAACATGTCCTCCAGGCTCTCAACATGTCCTCCAGGCTCTCAACATGTCCTCCAGGCTCTCAACATGTCCTCCAGGCTCTCAACATGTCCTCCAGGCTCTCAGCATGTCCTCCAGGCTCTCAGCATGTCCTCCAGGCTCTCAGCATGTCCTCCAGGCTCTCAACATGTCCTCCAGGCTCTCAACATGTCCTCCAGGCTCTCAACATGTCCTCCAGGCTCTCAACATGTCCTCCAAATATAGTGAAAGTTCTCCAGGCAGAGAACAAATTCTCCAATCACAGACCAAATGCTCCTAAAAGAGAAGAAGTCTTCCAAGCCCTGAACAAGTCCTCCAAGCTCTGAACAAGTCCTCCAAGCTCTGAACAATTCCTCTAACTCAAAACAAGTCCCCCAGATTCAGAACAAGTCCCCCAAACTCAGAACAATTCCTCCAACCCAGGAAAAATTTTTCAATCACAGTGCAAGCTCTCCAGGCACAGAACAAATTCTCCAATCACAGACCAAATTCTCCTAAAAGAGAACAAGTCCTCCAAGCTCTGAAAAAGTCCTCCAAGCTCTGAATAAGTCCTAAAATATCAGAACAACCACATCAAACTCAGAACATGTCCTCCAATCTCAAAACAAGTCCACCAATCTCAAAACAAGTCCTCCAATCTCAAAACAAGTCCTCCAATCTCAAAACAAGTCCTCCAATCTCAAAACAAGTCCTCCAATCGTCATAGTTCATGTTCACCAGGCACAGAACAAGTCCCCCAATGACATACCAAATGCTCCGATAAGAGAACATGTCCTCCAGGCTCTCAACATGTCCTCCAGGCTCTCAACATGTCCTCCAGGCTCTCAACATGTCCTCCAGGCTCTCAACATGTCCTCCAGGCTCTCAACATGTCCTCCAGGCTCTCAACATGTCCTCCAAATATAGTGAAAGTTCTCCAGGCAGAGAACAAATTCTCCAATCACAGACCAAATGCTCCTAAAAGAGAACAAGTCCTCCAAGCCCTGAACAAGTCCTCCAAGCTCTGAACAAGTCCTCCAATCTCAAAGCAATTCCTCTAACTCAAAACAAGTCCCCCAGATTCAGAACAAGTCCCCCAAACTCAGAACAATTCCTCCAAGCCCAGAAAAAATTTTTCAATCACAGTGCAAGCTCTCCAGGCACAGAACAAATTCTCCAATCACAGACCAAATGCTCCTAAAAGAGAACAAGTCCTCCAAGCTCTGAACAAGTCCTCCGAGCTCTGTAAAAGTCCTAAAATATCAGAACAACCACATCAAACTCAGAACAAGTCCTCCAATCTCAAAACAAGTCCTCCAATCGCAAAACAAGTCCTCCAATCTCAAAACAAGTCCTCCAATCGCAGAACAAGTCCTCCAATCGCAAAACAAGTCCTCCAATCGCAAAACAAGTCCTCCAATCTCATCATAGTTCATGTTCACCAAGCACAGAACAAGTTCCCCAATGACATACCAAATGCCCCGATAAGAGAACATGTCCTCCAGGCTCTCAACATGTCCTCCAGGCTCTCAACATGTCCTCCAGGCTCTCAACATGTCCTCCAGGCTCTCAACATGTCCTCCAGGCTCTCAACATGTCCTCCAGGCTCTCAACATGTCCTCCAAATATAGTGAAAGTTCTCCAGGCAGAGAACAAATTCTCCAATCATCACAGACCAAATGCTCCCAAAAGAGAACAAGTCCTCCAAGCCCTGAACAAGTCCTCCAAGCTCTGAACAATTCCCGTAACTCAAAACAAGTCCCCCAGATTCAGAACAAGTCCCCCAAACTCAGAACAATTCCTCCAACCCAGAAAAAATTTTTCAATCACAGTGCAAGCTCTCCAGGCAGAGAACAAATTCTCCAATCACAGACCAAATGCTCCTAAAAGAGAACAAGTCCTCCAAGCACTAAACAAGTCCTCCAAGCTCTGAACAAGTCCTCCAAGCTCTGAACAAGTCCCCTAACTCAAAACAAGTCCCCCAGATTCAGAACAAGTCCCCCAGATTCAGAACAAGTCCCCCAAACTCAGAACAATTCCTCCAAGCCCAGAAAAAATTTTTTCAATCACAGTGCAAGTTCTCCAGGCACAGAACAAATTCTCCAATCACAGACCAAATGCTCCTAAAAGAGCACAAGTCCTCCAAGCTCTGAACAAGTCCTCCAAGCTCTGAACAAGTCCTCCAAGCTCTGAACAAGTCCTCCAAGCTCTGAACAAGTCCTCCAAGCTCTGAAAAAGTCCTCCAAGCTCTGAAAAAGTCCTCCAAGCTCTGAAAAAGTCCTCCAAGCTCTGAAAAAGTCCTCCAAGCTCTGAAAAAGTCCTCCAAGCTCTGAAAAAGTCCTCCAAGCTCTGAAAAAGTCCTCCAAGCTCTGAAAAAGTCCTCCAAGCTCTGAAAAAGTCCTCCAAGCTCTGAAAAAGTCCTCCAAGCTCTGAACAAATCCTAAAATATCAGAACAACCGCATCAAACTCAGAACATGTCCTCCAATCTCAAAACAAGTCCTCCAATCTCAAAACAAGTCCTCCAATCTCAAAACAAGTCCTCCAATCGTCATAGTTCATGTTCACCAGGCACAGAACAAGTCCCCCAATGACATACCAAATGCTCCGATAAGAGAACATGTCCTCCAGGCTCTCAACATGTCCTCCAGGCTCTCAACATGTCCTCCAGGCTCTCAACATGTCCTCCAGGCTCTCAACATGTCCTCCAGGCTCTCAACATGTCCTCCAGGCTCTCAACATGTCCTCCAGGCTCTCAACCTGTCCTCCAAATATAGTGAAAGTTCTCCAGGCAGAGAACAAATTCTCCAATCACAGACCAAATGCTCCTAAAAGAGAACAAGTCCTCCAAGCCCTGAACAAGTCCTCCAAGCCCTGAACAAGTCCTCCAAGCCCTGAACAAGTCCTCCAAGCCCTGAACAAGTCCTCCAAGCCCTGAACAAGTCCTCCAAGCCCTGAACAAGTCCTCCAAGCCCTGAACAAGTCCTCCAAGCCCTGAACAAGTCCTCCAAGCCCTGAACAAGTCCTCCAAGCCCTGAACAAGTCCTCCAAGCCCTGAACAAGTCCTCCAAGCCCTGAACAAGTCCTCCAAGCTCTGAACAAGTCCTCCAAGCTCTGAACAAGTCCTAAAATATCAGAACAACCACATCAAACTCAGAACAAGTCCTCCAATCTCAAAACAAGTCCTCCAATCTCAAAACAAGTCCTTCAATCTCACAACAAGTCCTTCAATCTCACAACAAGTCCTCCAATCGCAAAACAAGTCCTCCAATCGCAAAACAAGTCCTCCAATCGCAAAACAAGTCCTCCAATCGCAAAACAAGTCCTCCAATCGCAAAACAAGTCCTCCAATCGCAAAACAAGTCCTCCAATCGCAAAACAAGTCCTCCAATCGCAAAACAAGTCCTCCAATCATCATAGTTCATGTTCACCAGGCACAGAACAAGTCCCCCAATGACATACCAAATGCTCCGATAAGAGAACATGTCCTCCAGGCTCCCAACATGTCCTCCAGGCTCCCAACATGTCCTCCAGGCTCCCAACATGTCCTCCAGGCTCCCAACATGTCCTCCAGGCTCCCAACATGTCCTCCAGGCTCTCAACATGTCCTCCAAATATAGTGAAAGTTCTCCAGGCAGAGAACAAATTCTCCAATCACAAACCAAATGCTCCTAAAAGAGAACAAGTCCTCCAAGCCCTGAACAAGTCCTCCAAGCTCTTAAAAATTCCTCTAACTCAAAACAACTCCTCCAGATTCAGAACAAGTCCCCCAAACTCAGAACAATTCCTCCAATCCAGAAAAAATTTTTCAATCACAGTGCAAGCTCTCCAGGCACAGAACAAAGTTCTCCAATCACAGACCAAATGCTCCTAAAAGAGAACAAGTCCTCCAAGCTCTGAACAAGTCCTCTAAGCTCTGAAGAAGTCCTCCAAGCTCTGAACAAGTCCTCCAAGCTCTGAACAAGTCCTCCAAGCTGTAAACAAGTCCTCCAGGCCCAGAAAAATTTCTTCAAACACAGTGGAAACTCTCCAGGCACAGAACAAATTCTCCAATTACAGACCAAATTCTCCTAAAAGAGAACAAGTCCTCCAAGCTCTGAACAAGTCCTCCAAGCTCAAAACAAGCCCTCCAAGCTCAAAACAAGCCCTCCAAGCTCAAAACAAGCCCTCCAAGCTCAAAACAAGCCCTCCAAGCTCAAAACAAGCCCTCCAAGCTCAAAACAAGCCCTCCAAGCTCAAAACAAGCCCTCCAAGCTCAAAACAAGCCCTCCAAGCTCAAAACAAGCCCTCCAAGCTCAAAACAAGCCCTCCAAGCTGAAAACAAGCCCTCCAAGCTCAAAACAAGCCCTCCAAGCTCAAAACAAGCCCTCCAATCATCATAGTTCATGTTCACCAGGCACAGAACAAGTCCCCCAATGACATACCAAATTCTCCGATAAGAGAACATGTCCTCCAGGCTCTCAACATGTCCTCCAGGCTCTCAACATGTCCTCCAGGCTCTCAACATGTCCTCCAGGCTCTCAACATGTCCTCCAGGCTCTCAACATGTCCTCCAGGCTCTCAACATGTCCTCCAGGCTCTCAACATGTCCTCCAGGCTCTCAGCATGTCCTCCAGTTTCTCAACATGTCCTCCAGGCTCTCAACATGTCCTCCAGGCTCTCAACATGTCCTCCAGGCTCTCAACATGTCCTCCAAATATAGTGAAAGTTCTCCAGGCAGAGAACAAATTCTCCAATCACAGACCAAATGCTCCTAAAAGAGAAGAAGTCTTCCAAGCCCTGAACAAGTCCTCCAAGCTCTGAACAAGTCCTCCAAGCTCTGAACAATTCCTCTAACTCAAAACAAGTCCCCCAGATTCAGAACAAGTCCCCCAAACTCAGAACAATTCCTCCAACCCAGGAAAAATTTTTCAATCACAGTGCAAGCTCTCCAGGCACAGAACAAATTCTCCAATCACAGACCAAATTCTCCTAAAAGAGAACAAGTCCTCCAAGCTCTGAAAAAGTCCTCCAAGCTCTGAACAAGTCCTAAAATATCAGAACAACCACATCAAACTCAGAACATGTCCTCCAATCTCAAAACAAGTCCACCAATCTCAAAACAAGTCCTCCAATCTCAAAACAAGTCCTCCAATCTCAAAACAAGTCCTCCAATCTCAAAACAAGTCCTCCAATCTCAAAACAAGTCCTCCAATCGTCATAGTTCATGTTCACCAGGCACAGAACAAGTCCCCCAATGACATACCAAATGCTCCGATAAGAGAACATGTCCTCCAGGCTCTCAACATGTCCTCCAGGCTCTCAACATGTCCTCCAGGCTCTCAACATGTCCTCCAGGCTCTCAACATATCCTCCAAATATAGTGAAAGTTCTCCAGGCACAGAACAAATTCTCCAATCACAGACCAAATGCTCCTAAAAGAGAACAAGTCCTCCAAGCCCTGAACAAGTCCTCCAAGCTCTGAACAATTCCCCTAACTCAAAACAAGTCCCCCAGATTCAGAACAAGTCCCCCAAACTCAGAACAATTCCTCCAAGCCCAGAAAAAATTTTTCAATCACAGCGCAAGCTCTCCAGGCAAAGCACAAATTCTGCAATCAGAGACCAAATGCTCCTAAAAGAGAACAAGTCCTCCAAGCTCTGAACAAGTCCTCCGAGCTCTGTAAAAGTCCTAAAATATCAGAACAACCACATCAAACTCAGAACAAGTCCTCCAATCTCAAAACAAGTCCTCCAATCTCAAAACAAGTCCTCCAATCTCAAAACAAGTCCTCCAATCTCAAAACAAGTCCTCCAATCTCAAAATATGTCCTCCAATCGTCATAGTTCATGTTCACCAGGCACAGAACAAGTCCCCCAATGACATACCAAATGCTCCGATAAGAGAACATGTCCTCCAGGCTCTCAACATGTCCTCCAGGCTCTCAACATGTCCTCCAGGCTCTCAACATGTCCTCCAGGCTCTCAACATGTCCTCCAGGCTCTCAACATGTCCTCCAGGCTCTCAACATGTCCTCCAGGCTCTCAACATGTCCTCCAGGCTCTCAACATGTCCTCCAAATATAGTGAAAGTTCTCCAGGCAGAGAACAAATTCTCCAATCACAGACCAAATGCTCCTAAAAGAGAACAAGTCCTCCAAGCCCTGAACAAGTCCTCCAAGCTCTGAACAAGTCCTCCAATCTCAAAGCAATTCCTCTAACTCAAAACAAGTCCCCCAGATTCAGAACAAGTCCCCCAAACTCAGAACAATTCCTCCAAGCCCAGAAAAAATTTTTCAATCACAGTGCAAGCTCTCCAGGCACAGAACAAATTCTCCAATCACAGACCAAATGCTCCTTAAAGAGAACAAGTCCTCCAAGCTCTGAAAAAGTCCTAAAATATCAGAACAACCACATCAAACTCAGAACATGTCCTCCAATCTCAAAACAAGTCCTCCAATCTCAAAACAAGTCCTCCAATCTCAAAACAAGTCCTCCAATCGTCATAGTTCATGTTCACCATGCACAGAACAAGTCCCCCAATGACATACCAAATGCTCCGATAAGAGAACATGTCCTCCAGGCTCTCAACATGTCCTCCAGGCTCTCAACATGTCCTCCAGGCTCTCAACATGTCCTCCAGGCTCTCAACATGTCCTCCAGGCTCTCAACATGTCCTCCAGGCTCTCAACATGTCCTCCAGGCTCTCAACATGTCCTCCAGGCTCTCAACATGTCCTCCAAATATAGTGAAAGTTCTCCAGGCAGAGAACAAATTCTCCAATCACAGACCAAATGCTCCTAAAAGAGAACAAGTCCTCCAAGCTCTGAACAAGTCCTCCGAGCTCTGTAAAAGTCCTAAAATATCAGAACAACCACATCAAACTCAGAACAAGTCCTCCAATCTCAAAACAAGTCCTCCAATCTCAAAACAAGACCTTCAATCACACAACAAGTCCTCCAATATCAAAACAAGTCCTCCAATATCAAAACAAGTCCTCCAATATCAAAACAAGTCCTCCAATATCAAAACAAGTCCTCCAATATCAAAACAAGTCCTCCAATATCAAAACAAGTCCTCCAATCTCATCCTAGTTCATGTTCACCAAGCACAGAACAAGTTCCCCAATGACATACCAAATGCTCCGATAAGAGAACATGTCCTCCAGGCTCTCAACATGTCCTCCAGGCTGATCAACATGTCCTCCAGGCTCTCAACATGTCCTCCAGGCTCTCAACATGTCCTCCAGGCTCTCAACATGTCCTCCAGGCTCTCAACATGTCCTCCAGGCTCTCAACATGTCCTCCAAATATAGTGAAAGTTCTCCAGGCAGAGAACAAATTCTCCAATCACAGACCAAATGCTCCTAAAAGAGAACAAGTCCTCCAAGCTCTGAACAAGTCCTCCAAGCTCTGAACAAGTCCTCCAAGCTCTGAACAAGTCCTCCAAGCTCTGAACAAGTCCTCCAAGCTCTGAACAAGTCCTCCAAGCCCTGAACAAGTCCTCCAAGCCCTGAACAAGTCCTCCAAGCTCTGAACAAGTCCTCCAAGCTCTGAACAAGTCCTCCAAGCTCTGAACAAGTCCTAAAATATCAGAACAACCACATCAAACTCAGAACAAGTCCTCCAATCGCAAAACAAGTCCTCCAATCGCAAAACAAGTCCTCCAATCGCAAAACAAGTCCTCCAATCGCAAAACAAGTCCTCCAATCGCAAAACAAGTCCTCCAATCATCATAGTTCATGTTCACCAGGCACAGAACAAGTCCCCCAATGACATACCAAATGCTCCGATAAGAGAACAAGTCCTCCAGGCTCCCAACATGTCCTCCAGGCTCCCAACATGTCCTCCAGGCTCCCAACATGTCCTCCAGGCTCCCAACATGTCCTCCAGGCTCCCAACATGTCCTCCAGGCTCTCAACATGTCCTCCAAATATAGTGAAAGTTCTCCAGGCAGAGAACAAATTCTCCAATCACAAACCAAATGCTCCTAAAAGAGAACAAGTCCTCCAAGCTCTGAACAAGTCCTCCAATCTCTAAACAAGTCCTCCAATCTCAATACAAGTCCTCCAAGCTCAAAACAAGCCCTCCAAGCTCAAAACAAGCCCTCCAAGCTCAAAACAAGCCCTCCAAGCTCAAAACAAGGCCTCCAAGCTCAAAACAAGCCCTCCAAGCTGAAAACAAGCCCTCCAAGCTCAAAACAAGCCCTCCAATCATCATAGTTCATGTTCACCAGGCACAGAACAAGTCCCCCAATGACATACCAAATTCTCCGATAAGAGAACATGTCCTCCAGGCTCTCAACATGTCCTCCAGGCTCTCAACATGTCCTCCAGGCTCTCAACATGTCCTCCAGGCTCTCAACATGTCCTCCAGGCTCTCAGCATGTCCTCCAGGCTCTCAGCATGTCCTCCAGTTTCTCAACATGTCCTCCAGGCTCTCAACATGTCCTCCAGGCTCTCAACATGTCCTCCAGGCTCTCAACATGTCCTCCAAATATAGTGAAAGTTCTCCAGGCAGAGAACAAATTCTCCAATCACAGACCAAATGCTCCTAAAAGAGAAGAAGTCTTCCAAGCCCTGAACAAGTCCTCCAAGCTCTGAACAAGTCCTCCAAGCTCTGAAAAATTCCTCTAACTCAAAACAAGTCCCCCAGATTCAGAACAAGTCCCCCAAACTCAGAACAATTCCTCCAACCCAGGAAAAATTTTTCAATCACAGTGCAAGCTCTCCAGGCACAGAACAAATTCTCCAATCACAGACCAAATTCTCCTAAAAGAGAACAAGTCCTCCAAGCTCTGAAAAAGTCCTCCAAGCTCTGAACAAGTCCTAAAATATCAGAACAACCACATCAAACTCAGAACATGTCCTCCAATCTCAAAACAAGTCCACCAATCTCAAAACAAGTCCTCCAATCTCAAAACAAGTCCTCCAATCTCAAAACAAGTCCTCCAATCTCAAAACAAGTCCTCCAATCGTCATAGTTCATGTTCACCAGGCACAGAACAAGTCCCCCAATGACATACCAAATGCTCCGATAAGAGAACATGTCCTCCAGGCTCTCAACATGTCCTCCAGGCTCTCAACATGTCCTCCAGGCTCTCAACATGTCCTCCAGGCTCTCAACATGTCCTCCAAATATAGTGAAAGTTCTCCAGGCACAGAACAAATTCTCCAATCACAGACCAAATGCTCCTAAAAGAGAACAAGTCCTCCAAGCCCTGAACAAGTCCTCCAAGCTCTGAACAATTCCCCTAACTCAAAACAAGTCCCCCAGATTCAGAACAAGTCCCCCAAACTCAGAACAATTCCTCCAAGCCCAGAAAAAATTTTTCAATCACAGCGCAAGCTCTCCAGGCAAAGAACAAATTCTGCAATCAGAGACCAAATGCTCCTAAAAGGGAACAAGTCCTCCAAGCTCTGAACAAGTCCTCCGAGCTCTGTAAAAGTCCTAAAATATCAGAACAACCACATCAAACTCAGAACAAGTCCTCCAATCTCAAAACAAGTCCTCCAATCTCAAAACAAGTCCTCCAATCTCAAAACAAGTCCTCCAATCTCAAAACAAGTCCTCCAATCTCAAAACAAGTCCTCCAATCGTCATAGTTCATGTTCACCAGGCACAGAACAAGTCCCCCAATGACATACCAAATGCTCCGATAAGAGAACATGTCCTCCAGGCTCTCAACATGTCCTCCAGGCTCTCAACATGTCCTCCAGGCTCTCAACATGTCCTCCAGGCTCTCAACATGTCCTCCAGGCTCTCAACATGTCCTCCAGGCTCTCAACATGTCCTCCAAATATAGTGAAAGTTCTCCAGGCAGAGAACAAATTCTCCAATCACAGACCAAATGCTCCTAAAAGAGAACAAGTCCTCCAAGCCCTGAACAAGTCCTCCAAGCTCTGAACAAGTCCTCCAATCTCAAAGCAATTCCTCTAACTCAAAACAAGTCCCCCAGATTCAGAACAAGTCCCCCAAACTCAGAACAATTCCTCCAAGCCCAGAAAAAATTTTTCAATCACAGTGCAAGCTCTCCAGGCACAGAACAAATTCTCCAATCACAGACCAAATGCTCCTTAAAGAGAACAAGTCCTCCAAGCTCTGAAAAAGTCCTAAAATATCAGAACAACCACATCAAACTCAGAACATGTCCTCCAATCTCAAAACAAGTCCTCCAATCTCAAAACAAGTCCTCCAATCTCAAAACAAGTCCTCCAATCGTCATAGTTCATGTTCACCAGGCACAGAACAAGTCCCCCAATGACATACCAAATGCTCCGATAAGAGAACATGTCCTCCAGGCTCTCAACATGTCCTCCAGGCTCTCAACATGTCCTCCAGGCTCTCAACATGTCCTCCAGGCTCTCAACATGTCCTCCAGGCTCTCAACATGTCCTCCAGGCTCTCAACATGTCCTCCAGGCTCTCAACATGTCCTCCAGGCTCTCAACATGTCCTCCAAATATAGTGAAAGTTCTCCAGGCAGAGAACAAATTCTCCAATCACAGACCAAATGCTCCTAAAAGAGAACAAGTCCTCCAAGCTCTGAACAAGTCCTCCGAGCTCTGTAAAAGTCCTAAAATATCAGAACAACCACATCAAACTCAGAACAAGTCCTCCAATCTCAAAACAAGTCCTCCAATCTCAAAACAAGACCTTCAATCACACAACAAGTCCTCCAATATCAAAACAAGTCCTCCAATATCAAAACAAGTCCTCCAATATCAAAACAAGTCCTCCAATATCAAAACAAGTCCTCCAATATCAAAACAAGTCCTCCAATATCAAAACAAGTCCTCCAATCTCATCCTAGTTCATGTTCACCAAGCACAGAACAAGTTCCCCAATGACATACCAAATGCTCCGATAAGAGAACATGTCCTCCAGGCTCTCAACATGTCCTCCAGGCTGATCAACATGTCCTCCAGGCTCTCAACATGTCCTCCAGGCTCTCAACATGTCCTCCAGGCTCTCAACATGTCCTCCAGGCTCTCAACATGTCCTCCAGGCTCTCAACATGTCCTCCAGGCTCTCAACATGTCCTCCAGGCTCTCAACATGTCCTCCAGGCTCTCAACATGTCCTCCAGGCTCTCAACATGTCCTCCAGGCTCTCAACATGTCCTCCAGGCTCTCAACATGTCCTCCAAATATAGTGAAAGTTCTCCAGGCAGAGAACAAATTCTCCAATCACAGACCAAATGCTCCTAAAAGAGAACAAGTCCTCCAAGCTCTGAACAAGTCCTCCAAGCTCTGAACAAGTCCTCCAAGCTCTGAACAAGTCCTCCAAGCTCTGAACAAGTCCTCCAAGCTCTGAACAAGTCCTCCAAGCTCTGAACAAGTCCTCCAAGCCCTGAACAAGTCCTCCAAGCCCTGAACAAGTCCTCCAAGCCCTGAACAAGTCCTCCAAGCCCTGAACAAGTCCTCCAAGCCCTGAACAAGTCCTCCAAGCTCTGAACAAGTCCTTCAATCTCACAACAAGTCCTCCAATCTCACAACAAGTCCTCCAATCTCACAACAAGTCCTAAAATATCAGAACAACCACATCAAACTCAGAACAAGTCCTCCAATCGCAAAACAAGTCCTCCAATCGCAAAACAAGTCCTCCAATCGCAAAACAAGTCCTCCAATCGCAAAACAAGTCCTCCAATCGCAAAACAAGTCCTCCAATCATCATAGTTCATGTTCACCAGGCACAGAACTAGTCCCCCAATGACATACCAAATGCTCCGATAAGAGAACATGTCCTCCAGGCTCCCAACATGTCCTCCAAGCTCTGAACATGTCCTCCAGGCTCCCAACATGTCCTCCAGGCTCCCAACATGTCCTCCAGGCTCCCAACATGTCCTCCAGGCTCTCAACATGTCCTCCAAATATAGTGAAAGTTCTCCAGGCAGAGAACAAATTCTCCAATCACAAACCAAATGCTCCTAAAAGAGAACAAGTCCTCCAAGCCCTGAACAAGTCCTCCAAGCTCTTAAAAATTCCTCTAACTCAAAACAACTCCTCCAGATTCAGAACAAGTCCCCCAAACTCAGAACAATTCCTCCAACCCAGAAAAAATTTTTCAATCACAGTGCAAGCTCTCCAGGCACAGAACAAAGTTCTCCAATCACAGACCAAATGCTCCTAAAAGAGAACAAGTCCTCCAAGCTCTGAACAAGTCCTCTAAGCTCTGAAGAAGTCCTCCAAGCTCTGAACAAGTCCTCCAAGCTGTAAACAAGTCCTCCAGGCCCAGAAAAATTTCTTCAAACACAGTGGAAACTCTCCAGGCACAGAACAAATTCTCCAATCACAGACCAAATTCTCCTAAAAGAGAACAAGTCCTCCAAGCTCTGAACAAGTCCTCCAATCTCTAAACAAGTCCTCCAATCTCAATACAAGTCCTCCAAGCTCAAAACAAGCCCTCCAAGCTCAAAACAAGCCCTCCAAGCTCAAAACAAGCCCTCCAAGCTCAAAACAAGCCCTCCAAGCTGAAAACAAGCCCTCCAAGCTCAAAACAAGCCCTCCAAGCTCAAAACAAGCCCTCCAATCATCATAGTTCATGTTCACCAGGCACAGAACAAGTCCCCCAATGACATACCAAATTCTCCGATAAGAGAACATGTCCTCCAGGCTCTCAACATGTCCTCCAGGCTCTCAACATGTCCTCCAGGCTCTCAACATGTCCTCCAGGCTCTCAGCATGTCCTCCAGGCTCTCAGCATGTCCTCCAGGCTCTCAACATGTCCTCCAGGCTCTCAACATGTCCTCCAGGCTCTCAACATGTCCTCCAGGCTCTCAACATGTCCTCCAAATATAGTGAAAGTTCTCCAGGCAGAGAACAAATTCTCCAATCACAGACCAAATGCTCCTAAAAGAGAAGAAGTCTTCCAAGCCCTGAACAAGTCCTCCAAGCTCTGAACAAGTCCTCCAAGCTCTGAACAATTCCTCTAACTCAAAACAAGTCCCCCAGATTCAGAACAAGTCCCCCAAACTCAGAACAATTCCTCCAACCCAGGAAAAATTTTTCAATCACAGTGCAAGCTCTCCAGGCACAGAACAAATTCTCCAATCACAGACCAAATTCTCCTAAAAGAGAACAAGTCCTCCAAGCTCTGAAAAAGTCCTCCAAGCTCTGAACAAGTCCTAAAATATCAGAACAACCACATCAAACTCAGAACATGTCCTCCAATCTCAAAACAAGTCCACCAATCTCAAAACAAGTCCTCCAATCTCAAAACAAGTCCTCCAATCTCAAAACAAGTCCTCCAATCTCAAAACAAGTCCTCCAATCGTCATAGTTCATGTTCACCAGGCACAGAACAAGTCCCCCAATGACATACCAAATGCTCCGATAAGAGAACATGTCCTCCAGGCTCTCAACATGTCCTCCAGGCTCTCAAAATGTCCTCCAGGCTCTCAACATGTCCTCCAGGCTCTCAACATATCCTCCAAATATAGTGAAAGTTCTCCAGGCACAGAACAAATTCTCCAATCACAGACCAAATGCTCCTAAAAGAGAACAAGTCCTCCAAGCCCTGAACAAGTCCTCCAAGCTCTGAACAATTCCCCTAACTCAAAACAAGTCCCCCAGATTCAGAACAAGTCCCCCAAACTCAGAACAATTCCTCCAAGCCCAGAAAAAATTTTTCAATCACAGCGCAAGCTCTCCAGGCAAAGAACAAATTCTGCAATCAGAGACCAAATGCTCCTAAAAGAGAACAAGTCCTCCAAGCTCTGAACAAGTCCTCCGAGCTCTGTAAAAGTCCTAAAATATCAGAACAACCACATCAAACTCAGAACAAGTCCTCCAATCTCAAAACAAGTCCTCCAATCTCAAAACAAGTCCTCCAATCTCAAAACAAGACCTCCAATCTCAAAACAAGTCCTCCAATCTCAAAACAAGTCCTCCAATCTCAAAACAAGTCCTCCAATCTCAAAACATGTCCTCCAATCGTCATAGTTCATGTTCACCAGGCACAGAACAAGTCCCCCAATGACATACCAAATGCTCCGATAAGAGAACATGTCCTCCAGGCTCTCAACATGTCCTCCAGGCTCTCAACATGTCCTCCAGGCTCTCAACATGTCCTCCAGGCTCTCAACATGTCCTCCAGGCTCTCAACATGTCCTCCAGGCTCTCAACATGTCCTCCAGGCTCTCAACATGTCCTCCAGGCTCTCAACATGTCCTCCAGGCTCTCAACATGTCCTCCAGGCTCTCAACATGTCCTCCAAATATAGTGAAAGTTCTCCAGGCAGAGAACAAATTCTCCAATCACAGACCAAATGCTCCTAAAAGAGAACAAGTCCTCCAAGCCCTGAACAAGTCCTCCAAGCTCTGAACAAGTCCTCCAATCTCAAAGCAATTCCTCTAACTCAAAACAAGTCCCCCAGATTCAGAACAAGTCCCCCAAACTCAGAACAATTCCTCCAAGCCCAGAAAAAATTTTTCAATCACAGTGCAAGCTCTCCAGGCACAGAACAAATTCTCCAATCACAGACCAAATGCTCCTAAAAGAGAACAAGTCCTCCAAGCTCTGAACAAGTCCTCCGAGCTCTGTAAAAGTCCTAAAATATCAGAACAACCACATCAAACTCAGAACAAGTCCTCCAATCTCAAAACAAGTCCTCCAATCGCAAAACAAGTCCTCCAATCTCAAAACAAGTCCTCCAATCGCAGAACAAGTCCTCCAATCGCAAAACAAGTCCTCCAATCGCAAAACAAGTCCTCCAATCTCATCATAGTTCATGTTCACCAAGCACAGAACAAGTTCCCCAATGACATACCAAATGCCCCGATAAGAGAACATGTCCTCCAGGCTCTCAACATGTCCTCCAGGCTCTCAACATGTCCTCCAGGCTCTCAACATGTCCTCCAGGCTCTCAACATGTCCTCCAGGCTCTCAACATGTCCTCCAGGCTCTCAACATGTCCTCCAGGCTCTCAACATGTCCTCCAGGCTCTCAACATGTCCTCCAGGCTCTCAACATGTCCTCCAGGCTCTCAACATGTCCTCCAAATATAGTGAAAGTTCTCCAGGCAGAGAACAAATTCTCCAATCATCACAGACCAAATGCTCCCAAAAGAGAACAAGTCCTCCAAGCCCTGAACAAGTCCTCCAAGCTCTGAACAATTCCCGTAACTCAAAACAAGTCCCCCAGATTCAGAACAAGTCCCCCAAACTCAGAACAATTCCTCCAACCCAGAAAAAATTTTTCAATCACAGTGCAAGCTCTCCAGGCAGAGAACAAATTCTCCAATCACAGACCAAATGCTCCTAAAAGAGAACAAGTCCTCCAAGCACTAAACAAGTCCTCCAAGCTCTGAACAAGTCCTCCAAGCTCTGAACAAGTCCCCTAACTCAAAACAAGTCCCCCAGATTCAGAACAAGTCCCCCAGATTCAGAACAAGTCCCCCAAACTCAGAACAATTCCTCCAAGCCCAGAAAAAATTTTTCAATCACAGTGCAAGTTCTCCAGGCACAGAACAAATTCTCCAATCACAGACCAAATGCTCCTAAAAGAGCACAAGTCCTCCAAGCTCTGAACAAGTCCTCCAAGCTCTGAACAAGTCCTCCAAGCTCTGAACAAGTCCTCCAAGCTCTGAACAAGTCCTCCAAGCTCTGAAAAAGTCCTCCAAGCTCTGAAAAAGTCCTCCAAGCTCTGAAAAAGTCCTCCAAGCTCTGAAAAAGTCCTCCAAGCTCTGAAAAAGTCCTCCAAGCTCTGAAAAAGTCCTCCAAGCTCTGAAAAAGTCCTCCAAGCTCTGAACAAATCCTAAAATATCAGAACAACCGCATCAAACTCAGAACATGTCCTCCAATCTCAAAACAAGTCCTCCAATCTCAAAACAAGTCCTCCAATCTCAAAACAAGTCCTCCAATCGTCATAGTTCATGTTCACCAGGCACAGAACAAGTCCCCCAATGACATACCAAATGCTCCGATAAGAGAACATGTCCTCCAGGCTCTCAACATGTCCTCCAGGCTCTCAACATGTCCTCCAGGCTCTCAACATGTCCTCCAGGCTCTCAACATGTCCTCCAGGCTCTCAACATGTCCTCCAGGCTCTCAACCTGTCCTCCAAATATAGTGAAAGTTCTCCAGGCAGAGAACAAATTCTCCAATCACAGACCAAATGCTCCTAAAAGAGAACAAGTCCTCCAAGCCCTGAACAAGTCCTCCAAGCCCTGAACAAGTCCTCCAAGCCCTGAACAAGTCCTCCAAGCCCTGAACAAGTCCTCCAAGCCCTGAACAAGTCCTCCAAGCCCTGAACAAGTCCTCCAAGCCCTGAACAAGTCCTCCAAGCCCTGAACAAGTCCTCCAAGCTCTGAACAAGTCCTCCAAGCTCTGAACAAGTCCTAAAATATCAGAACAACCACATCAAACTCAGAACAAGTCCTCCAATCTCAAAACAAGTCCTCCAATCTCAAAACAAGTCCTTCAATCTCACAACAAGTCCTTCAATCTCACAACAAGTCCTCCAATCGCAAAACAAGTCCTCCAATCGCAAAACAAGTCCTCCAATCGCAAAACAAGTCCTCCAATCGCAAAACAAGTCCTCCAATCGCAAAACAAGTCCTCCAATCATCATAGTTCATGTTCACCAGGCACAGAACAAGTCCCCCAATGACATACCAAATGCTCCGATAAGAGAACATGTCCTCCAGGCTCCCAACATGTCCTCCAGGCTCCCAACATGTCCTCCAGGCTCCCAACATGTCCTCCAGGCTCCCAACATGTCCTCCAGGCTCCCAACATGTCCTCCAGGCTCCCAACATGTCCTCCAGGCTCTCAACATGTCCTCCAAATATAGTGAAAGTTCTCCAGGCAGAGAACAAATTCTCCAATCACAAACCAAATGCTCCTAAAAGAGAACAAGTCCTCCAAGCCCTGAACAAGTCCTCCAAGCTCTTAAAAATTCCTCTAACTCAAAACAACTCCTCCAGATTCAGAACAAGTCCCCCAAACTCAGAACAATTCCTCCAACCCAGAAAAAATTTTTCAATCACAGTGCAAGCTCTCCAGGCACAGAACAAAGTTCTCCAATCACAGACCAAATGCTCCTAAAAGAGAACAAGTCCTCCAAGCTCTGAACAAGTCCTCTAAGCTCTGAAGAAGTCCTCCAAGCTCTGAACAAGTCCTCCAAGCTGTAAACAAGTCCTCCAGGCCCAGAAAAATTTCTTCAAACACAGTGGAAACTCTCCAGGCACAGAACAAATTCTCCAATCACAGACCAAATTCTCCTAAAAGAGAACAAGTCCTCCAAGCTCTGAACAAGTCCTCCAATCTCTAAACAAGTCCTCCAATCTCAATACAAGTCCTCCAAGCTCAAAACAAGCCCTCCAAGCTCAAAACAAGCCCTCCAAGCTCAAAACAAGCCCTCCAAGCTCAAAACAAGCCCTCCAAGCTCAAAACAAGCCCTCCAAGCTCAAAACAAGCCCTCCAAGCTCAAAACAAGCCCTCCAAGCTCAAAACAAGCCCTCCAATCATCATAGTTCATGTTCACCAGGCACAGAACAAGTCCCCCAATGACATACCAAATTCTCCGATAAGAGAACATGTCCTCCAGGCTCTCAACATGTCCTCCAGGCTCTCAACATGTCCTCCAGGCTCTCAACATGTCCTCCAGGCTCTCAACATGTCCTCCAGGCTCTCAACATGTCCTCCAGGCTCTCAGCATGTCCTCCAGGCTCTCAGCATGTCCTCCAGTTTCTCAACATGTCCTCCAGGCTCTCAACATGTCCTCCAGGCTCTCAACATGTCCTCCAGGCTCTCAACATGTCCTCCAAATATAGTGAAAGTTCTCCAGGCAGAGAACAAATTCTCCAATCACAGACCAAATGCTCCTAAAAGAGAAGAAGTCTTCCAAGCCCTGAACAAGTCCTCCAAGCTCTGAACAAGTCCTCCAAGCTCTGAACAATTCCTCTAACTCAAAACAAGTCCCCCAGATTCAGAACAAGTCCCCCAAACTCAGAACAATTCCTCCAACCCAGGAAAAATTTTTCAATCACAGTGCAAGCTCTCCAGGCACAGAACAAATTCTCCAATCACAGACCAAATTCTCCTAAAAGAGAACAAGTCCTCCAAGCTCTGAAAAAGTCCTCCAAGCTCTGAACAAGTCCTAAAATATCAGAACAACCACATCAAACTCAGAACATGTCCTCCAATCTCAAAACAAGTCCACCAATCTCAAAACAAGTCCTCCAATCTCAAAACAAGTCCTCCAATCTCAAAACAAGTCCTCCAATCGTCATAGTTCATGTTCACCAGGCACAGAACAAGTCCCCCAATGACATACCAAATGCTCCGATAAGAGAACATGTCCTCCAGGCTCTCAACATGTCCTCCAGGCTCTCAACATGTCCTCCAGGCTCTCAACATGTCCTCCAGGCTCTCAACATATCCTCCAAATATAGTGAAAGTTCTCCAGGCACAGAACAAATTCTCCAATCACAGACCAAATGCTCCTAAAAGAGAACAAGTCCTCCAAGCCCTGAACAAGTCCTCCAAGCTCTGAACAATTCCCCTAACTCAAAACAAGTCCCCCAGATTCAGAACAAGTCCCCCAAACTCAGAACAATTCCTCCAAGCCCAGAAAAAATTTTTCAATCACAGCGCAAGCTCTCCAGGCAAAGAACAAATTCTGCAATCAGAGACCAAATGCTCCTAAAAGAGAACAAGTCCTCCAAGCTCTGAACAAGTCCTCCGAGCTCTGTAAAAGTCCTAAAATATCAGAACAACCACATCAAACTCAGAACAAGTCCTCCAATCTCAAAACAAGTCCTCCAATCTCAAAACAAGTCCTCCAATCTCAAAACAAGTCCTCCAATCTCAAAACAAGTCCTCCAATCTCAAAACATGTCCTCCAATCGTCATAGTTCATGTTCACCAGGCACAGAACAAGTCCCCCAATGACATACCAAATGCTCCGATAAGAGAACATGTCCTCCAGGCTCTCAACATGTCCTCCAGGCTCTCAACATGTCCTCCAGGCTCTCAACATGTCCTCCAGGCTCTCAACATGTCCTCCAGGCTCTCAACATGTCCTCCAGGCTCTCAACATGTCCTCCAGGCTCTCAACATGTCCTCCAGGCTCTCAACATGTCCTCCAGGCTCTCAACATGTCCTCCAGGCTCTCAACATGTCCTCCAAATATAGTGAAAGTTCTCCAGGCAGAGAACAAATTCTCCAATCACAGACCAAATGCTCCTAAAAGAGAACAAGTCCTCCAAGCCCTGAACAAGTCCTCCAAGCTCTGAACAAGTCCTCCAATCTCAAAGCAATTCCTCTAACTCAAAACAAGTCCCCCAGATTCAGAACAAGTCCCCCAAACTCAGAACAATTCCTCCAAGCCCAGAAAAAATTTTTCAATCACAGTGCAAGCTCTCCAGGCACAGAACAAATTCTCCAATCACAGACCAAATGCTCCTTAAAGAGAACAAGTCCTCCAAGCTCTGAAAAAGTCCTAAAATATCAGAACAACCACATCAAACTCAGAACATGTCCTCCAATCTCAAAACAAGTCCTCCAATCTCAAAACAAGTCCTCCAATCTCAAAACAAGTCCTCCAATCGTCATAGTTCATGTTCACCAGGCACAGAACAAGTCCCCCAATGACATACCAAATGCTCCGATAAGAGAACATGTCCTCCAGGCTCTCAACATGTCCTCCAGGCTCTCAACATGTCCTCCAGGCTCTCAACATGTCCTCCAGGCTCTCAACATGTCCTCCAGGCTCTCAACATGTCCTCCAGGCTCTCAACATGTCCTCCAGGCTCTCAACATGTCCTCCAGGCTCTCAACATGTCCTCCAGGCTCTCAACATGTCCTCCAGGCTCTCAACATGTCCTCCAGGCTCTCAACATGTCCTCCAAATATAGTGAAAGTTCTCCAGGCAGAGAACAAATTCTCCAATCACAGACCAAATGCTCCTAAAAGAGAACAAGTCCTCCAAGCTCTGAACAAGTCCTCCGAGCTCTGTAAAAGTCCTAAAATATCAGAACAACCACATCAAACTCAGAACAAGTCCTCCAATCTCAAAACAAGTCCTCCAATCTCAAAACAAGACCTTCAATCACACAACAAGTCCTCCAATATCAAAACAAGTCCTCCAATATCAAAACAAGTCCTCCAATATCAAAACAAGTCCTCCAATATCAAAACAAGTCCTCCAATATCAAAACAAGTCCTCCAATCTCATCCTAGTTCATGTTCACCAAGCACAGAACAAGTTCCCCAATGACATACCAAATGCTCCGATAAGAGAACATGTCCTCCAGGCTCTCAACATGTCCTCCAGGCTGATCAACATGTCCTCCAGGCTCTCAACATGTCCTCCAGGCTCTCAACATGTCCTCCAGGCTCTCAACATGTCCTCCAGGCTCTCAACATGTCCTCCAGGCTCTCAACATGTCCTCCAGGCTCTCAACATGTCCTCCAGGCTCTCAACATGTCCTCCAGGCTCTCAACATGTCCTCCAAATATAGTGAAAGTTCTCCAGGCAGAGAACAAATTCTCCAATCACAGACCAAATGCTCCTAAAAGAGAACAAGTCCTCCAAGCTCTGAACAAGTCCTCCAAGCTCTGAACAAGTCCTCCAAGCTCTGAACAAGTCCTCCAAGCTCTGAACAAGTCCTCCAAGCTCTGAACAAGTCCTCCAAGCTCTGAACAAGTCCTCCAAGCTCTGAACAAGTCCTCCAAGCTCTGAACAAGTCCTCTAACTCAAAACAAGTCCCCCAGATTCAGAACAAGTCCCCCAAACTCAGAACAATTCCTCCAAGCCCAGAAAAAATTTTTCAATCACAGTGCAAGCTCTCCAGGCAGAGAACAAATTCTCCAATCACAGACCAAATGCTCCTAAAAGAGAACAAGTCCTCCAAGCTCTGAACAAGTCCTCCGAGCTCTGAACAAGTCCTAAAATATCAGAACAACCACATCAAACTCAGAACAAGTCCTCCAATCTCAAAACAAGTCCTCCAATCTCAAAACAAGACCTTCAATCACACAACAAGTCCTCCAATATCAAAACAAGTCCTCCAATATCAAAACAAGTCCTCCAATATCAAAACAAGTCCTCCAATATCAAAACAAGTCCTCCAATATCAAAACAAGTCCTCCAATATCAAAACAAGTCCTCCAATCTCATCCTAGTTCATGTTCACCAAGCACAGAACAAGTTCCCCAATGACATACCAAATGCTCCGATAAGAGAACATGTCCTCCAGGCTCTCAACATGTCCTCCAGGCTGATCAACATGTCCTCCAGGCTCTCAACATGTCCTCCAGGCTCTCAACATGTCCTCCAGGCTCTCAACATGTCCTCCAGGCTCTCAACATGTCCTCCAGGCTCTCAACATGTCCTCCAGGCTCTCAACATGTCCTCCAAATATAGTGAAAGTTCTCCAGGCAGAGAACAAATTCTCCAATCACAGACCAAATGCTCCTAAAAGAGAACAAGTCCTCCAAGCTCTGAACAAGTCCTCCAAGCTCTGAACAAGTCCTCCAAGCTCTGAACAAGTCCTCCAAGCTCTGAACAAGTCCTCCAAGCTCTGAACAAGTCCCCCAGATTCAGAACAAGTCCCCCAAACTCAGAACAATTCCTCCAAGCCCAGAAAAAATTTTTCAATCACAGTGCAAGCTCTCCAGGCAGAGAACAAATTCTCCAATCACAGACCAAATGCTCCTTAAAGAGAACAAGTCCTCCAAGCTCTGAAAAAGTCCTCCAAGCTCTGAACAAGTCCTAAAATATCAGAACAACCACATCAAACTCAGAACATGTCCTCCAATCTCAAAACAAGTCCTCCAATCTCAAAACAAGTCCTCCAATCTCAAAACAAGTCCTCCAATCTCAAAACAAGTCCTCCAATCTCAAAACAAGTCCTCCAGTCGTCATAGTTCATGTTCACTAGGCACAGAACAAGTCCCCCAATGACATACCAAATGCTCCGATAAGAGAACATGTCCTCCAGGCTCTCAACATGTCCTCCAGGCTCTCAACATGTCCTCCAGGCTCTCAACATGTCCTCCAGGCTCTCAACATGTCCTCCAGGCTCTCAACATGTCCTCCAGGCTCTCAACAGGTCCTCCAAATATAGTGAAAGTTCTCCAGGCAGAGAACAAATTCTCCAATCACAGACCAAATGCTCCTAAAAGAGAACAAGTCCTCCAAGCCCTGAACAAGTCCTCCAAGCTCTGAACAATTCCCCTAAATCAAAAGAAGTCCCACAGATTCAGAACAATTCCTCCAAGCCCAGAAAAAATTTTTCAATCACAGTGCAAGCTCTCCAGGCACAGAAAAAATTCTCCAATCACAGACCAAATGCTCCTAAAAGAGAACAAGTCCTCCAAGCCCTGAACAAGTCCTCCAAGCTCTGAACAAGTCCTCCAAGCTCTGAACAAGTCCTCCAAGCTCTGAACAAGTCCTCCAAGCTCTGAACAAGTCCTCCAAGCTCTGAACAAGACCTAAAATATCAGAACAACCACATCAAACTCAGAACAAGTCCTCCAATCTCAAAACAAGTCCTTCAATCTCACAACAAGTCCTCCAATCTCAAAACAAGTCCTCCAATCTCAAAACAAGTCCTCCAATCGCAAAACAAGTCCGCCAATCTCAAAACAAGTCCTCCAATCATCATAGTTCATGTTCACCAGGCACAGAACAAGTCCCCCAATGACATACCAAATGCTCCGATAAGAGAACATGTCCTCCAGGCTCCCAACATGTCCTCCAGGCTCCCAACATGTCCTCCAGGCTCCCAACATGTCCTCCAGGCTCCCAACATGTCCTCCAGGCTCCCAACATGTCCTCCAGGCTCCCAACATGTCCTCCAAATATAGTGAAAGTTCTCCAGGCAGAGAACAAATTCTCCAATCACAAACCAAATGCTCCTAAAAGAGAACAAGTCCTCCAAGCCCTGAACAAGTCCTCCAAGCTCTTAAAAATTCACCAAACTCAAAACAAGTCCCCCAGATTCAGAACAAGTCCCCCAAACTCAGAACAATTCCTCCAACCCAGAAAAAATTTTTCAATCACAGTGCAAGCTCTCCAGGCACAGAACAAATTCTCCAATCACAGACCAAATGCTCCTAAAAGAGAACAAGTCCTCCAAGCTCTGAACAAGTCCTCCAAGCTCTGAACAAGTCCTCCAAGCTGTAAACAAGTCCTCCAAGCCCAGAAAAATTTCTTCAAACACAGTGGAAACTCTCCAGGCACAGAACAAATTCTCCAATCACAGACCAAATTCTCCTAAAAGAGAACAAGTCCTCCAAGCTCTGAACAAGTCCTCCAATCTCAAAACAAGTCCTCCAATCTCAAAACAAGTCCTCCAATCTCAAAACAAGTCCTCCAATCTCAAAACAAGTCCTCCAATCTCAAAACAAGTCCTTCAATCGCAAAACAAGTCCTCCAATCGCAAAACAAGTCCTCCAATCGCAAAACAAGTCCTCCAATCGCAAAACAAGTCCTCCAATCACAAAACAAGTCCTCCAATCACAAAACAAGTCCTCCAATCGCAAAACAAGTCCTCCAATCTCATCATAGGTCATGTTCACCAAGCACAGAACAAGTTCCCCAATGACATACCAAATGCCCGGTAAGAGAACATGTCCTCCAGGCTCTCAACATGTCCTCCAGGCTCTCAACATGTCCTCCAAGCTCTCAACATGTCCTCCAGGCTCTCAACATGTCCTCCAGGCTCTCAACATGTCCTCCAAATATAGTGAAAGTTCTCCAGGCAGAGAACAAATTCTCCAATCACAGACCAAATTCTCCTAAAAGAGAACAAGTCCTCCAAGCTCTGAACAAGTCCTCCAAGCTCTGAACAAGCCCTCCAAGCTCAAAACAAGACCTCCAAGCTCAAAACAAGCCCTCCAAGCTCAAAACAAGCCCTCCAAGCTCAAAACAAGCCCTCCAAGCTCAAAACAAGCCCTCCAAGCTCAAAACAAGCCCTCCAAGCTCAAAACAAGCCCTCCAAGCTCAAAACAAGCCCTCCAAGCTCAAAACAAGCCCTCCAAGCTCAAAACAAGCCCTCCAAGCTCAAAACAAGCCCTCCAATCATCATAGTTCATGTTCACCAGGCACAGAACAAGTCCCCCAATGACATACCAAATTCTCCGATAAGAGAACATGTCCTCCAGGCTCTCAACATGTCCTCCAGGCTCTCAGCATGTCCTCCAGACTCTCAGCATGTCCTCCAGACTCTCAACATGTCCTCCAGGCTCTCAACATGTCCTCCAGGCTCTCAACATGTCCTCCAAATATAGTGAAAGTTCTCCAGGCAGAGAACAAATTCTCCAATCACAGACCAAATGCTCCTAAAAGAGAACAAGTCCTCCAAGCCCTGAACAAGTCCTCCAAGCTCTGAACAAGTCCTCCAATCTCTGAACAATTCCTCTAACTCAAAACAAGTCCCCCAGATTCAGAACAAGTCCCCCAAACTCAGAACAATTCCTCCAAGCCCAGAAAAAATTTTTCAATCACAGTGCAAGCTCTCCAGGCACAGAACAAATTCTCCAATCACAGACCAAATGCTCCTTAAAGAGAACAAGTCCTCCAAGCTCTGAAAAAGTCCTCCAAGCTCTGAACAAGTCCTAAAATATCAGAACAACCACATCAAACTCAGAACATGTCCTCCAATCTCAAAACAAGTCCTCCAATCTCAAAACAAGTCCTCCAATCTCAAAACAAGTCCTCCAATCTCAAAACAAGTCCTCCAATCTCAAAACAAGTCCTCCAATCTCAAAACAAGTCCTCCAATCGTCATAGTTCATGTTCACCAGCCACAGAACAAGTCCCCCAATGACATACCAAATGCTCCGATAAGAGAACATGTCCTCCAGGCTCTCAACATGTCCTCCAGGCTCTCAACATGTCCTCCAGGCTCTCAACATGTCCTCCAGGCTCTCAACATGTCCTCCAGGCTCTCAAAATATCCTCCAAATATAGTGAAAGTTCTCCAGGCAGAGAACAAATTCTCCAATCACAGACCAAATGCTCCTAAAAGAGAACAAGTCCTCCAAGCTCTGAACAAGTCCTCCGAGCTCTGTAAAAGTCCTAAAATATCAGAACAACCACATCAAACTCAGAACAAGTCCTCCAATCTCAAAACATGTCCTCCAATCTCAAAACAAGTCCTCCAATCTCAAAACAAGACCTTCAATCACACAACAAGTCCTCCAATATCAAAACAAGTCCTCCAATATCAAAACAAGTCCTCCAATATCAAAACTAGTCCTCCAATATCAAAACAAGTCCTCCAATATCAAAACAAGTCCTCCAATCTCATCCTAGTTCATGTTCACCAAGCACAGAACAAGTTCCCCAATGACATACCAAATGCTCCGATAAGAGAACATGTCCTCCAGGCTCTCAACATGTCCTCCAGGCTGATCAACATGTCCTCCAGGCTCTCAACATGTCCTCCAGGCTCTCAACATGTCCTCCAGGCTCTCAACATGTCCTCCAGGCTCTCAACATGTCCTCCAGGCTCTCAACATGTCCTCCAAATATAGTGAAAGTTCTCCAGGCAGAGAACAAATTCTCCAATCACAGACCAAATGCTCCTAAAAGAGAACAAGTCCTCCAAGCTCTGAACAAGTCCTCCAAGCTCTGAACAAGTCCTCCAATCTCTGAACAAGTCCTCTAACTCAAAACAAGTCCCCCAGATTCAGAACAAGTCCCCCAAACTCAGAACAATTCCTCCAAGCCCAGAAAAAATTTTTCAATCACAGTGCAAGCTCTCCAGGCAGAGAACAAATTCTCCAATCACAGACCAAATGCTCCTTAAAGAGAACAAGTCCTCCAAGCTCTGAAAAAGTCCTCCAAGCTCTGAACAAGTCCTAAAATATCAGAACAACCACATCAAACTCAGAACATGTCCTCCAATCTCAAAACAAGTCCTCCAATCTCAAAACAAGTCCTCCAATCTCAAAACAAGTCCTCCAATCTCAAAACAAGTCCTCCAATCTCAAAACAAGTCCTCCAATCTCAAAACAAGTCCTCCAGTCGTCATAGTTCATGTTCACTAGGCACAGAACAAGTCCCCCAATGACATACCAAATGCTCCGATAAGAGAACATGTCCTCCAGGCTCTCAACATGTCCTCCAGGCTCTCAACATGTCCTCCAGGCTCTCAACATGTCCTCCAGGCTCTCAACATGTCCTCCAGGCTCTCAACATGTCCTCCAGGCTCTCAACATGTCCTCCAGGCTCTCAACATGTCCTCCAGGCTCTCAACATGTCCTCCAAATATAGTGAAAGTTCTCCAGGCAGAGAACAAATTCTCCAATCACAGACCAAATGCTCCTAAAAGAGAACAAGTCCTCCAAGCCCTGAAAAAGTCCTCCAAGCTCTGAACAATTCCCCTAACTCAAAAGAAGTCCCACAGATTCAGAACAATTCCTCCAAGCCCAGAAAAATTTTTCAATCACAGTGCAAGCTCTCCAGGCACAGAAAAAATTCTCCAATCACAGACCAAATGCTCCTAAAAGAGAACAAGTCCTCCAAGCCCTGAACAAGTCCTCCAAGCTCTGAACAAGTCCTCCAAGCTCTGAACAAGTCCTCCAAGCTCTGAACAAGTCCTCCAAGCTCTGAACAAGTCCTCCAAGCTCTGAACAAGTCCTCCAAGCTCTGAACAAGTCCTAAAATACCAGAACAACCACATCAAACTCAGAACAAGTCCTCCAATCTCAAAACAAGTCCTTCAATCTCACAACAAGTCCTCCAATCTCAAAACAAGTCCTTCAATGTCACAACAAGTCCTCCAATCGCAAAACAAGTCCGCCAATCTCAAAACAAGTCCTCCAATCATCATAGTTCATGTTCACCAGGCACAGAACAAGTCCCCCAATGACATACCAAATGCTCCGATAAGAGAACATGTCCTCCAGGCTCCCAACATGTCCCCCAGGCTCCCAACATGTCCTCCAGGCTCCCAACATGTCCTCCAGGCTCCCAACATGTCCTCCAGGCTCCCAACATGTCCTCCAGGCTCCCAACATGTCCTCCAAATATAGTGAAAGTTCTCCAGGCAGAGAACAAATTCTCCAATCACAAACCAAATGCTCCTAAAAGAGAACAAGTCCTCCAAGCCCTGAACAAGTCCTCCAAGCTCTTAAAAATTCACCAAACTCAAAACAAGTCCCCCAGATTCAGAACAAGTCCCCCAAACTCAGAACAATTCCTCCAACCCAGAAAAAATTTTTCAATCACAGTGCAAGCTCTCCAGGCACAGAACAAATTCTCCAATCACAGACCAAATGCTCCTAAAAGAGAACAAGTCCTCCAAGCCCTGAACAAGTCCTCCAAGCTCTGAACAAGTCCTCCAAGCTCTGAACAAGTCCTCCAAGCTCTGAACAAGTCCTCCAAGCCCAGAAAAATTTCTTCAAACACAGTGGAAACTCTCCAGGCACAGAACAAATTCTCCAATCACAGACCAAATTCTCCTAAAAGAGAACAAGTCCTCCAAGCTCTGAACAAGTCCTCCAAGCTCTGAACAAGTCCTCCAAGCTCTGAACAAGTCCTCCAAGCTCTGAACAAGTCCTCCAATCTCAAAACAAGTCCTCCAATCTCAAAACAAGTCCTCCAATCTCAAAACAAGTCCTCCAATCTCAAAACAAGTCCTCCAATCTCAAAACAAGTCCTCCAATATCAAAACAAGTCCTCCAATCGCAAAACAAGTCCTCCAATCGCAAAACAAGTCCTCCAATCGCAAAACAAGTCCTCCAATCGCAAAACAAGTCCTCCAATCTCATCATAGGTCATGTTCACCAAGCACAGAACAAGTTCCCCAATGACATACCAAATGCCCGGTAAGAGAACATGTCCTCCAGGCTCTCAACATGTCCTCCAGGCTCTCAACATGTCCTCCAGGCTCTCAACATGTCCTCCAGGCTCTCAACATGTCCTCCAGGCTCTCAACATGTCCTCCAGGCTCTCAACATGTCCTCCAGGCTCTCAACATGTCCTCCAGGCTCTCAACATGTCCTCCAGGCTCTCAACATGTCCTCCAGGCTCTCAAAATATCCTCCAAATATAGTGAAAGTTCTCCAGGCAGAGAACAAATTCTCCAATCACAGACCAAATGCTCCTAAAAGAGAACAAGTCCTCCAAGCTCTGAACAAGTCCTCCGAGCTCTGTAAAAGTCCTAAAATATCAGAACAACCACATCAAACTCAGAACAAGTCCTCCAATCTCAAAACATGTCCTCCAATCTCAAAACAAGTCCTCCAATCTCAAAACAAGTCCTCCAATATCAAAACAAGTCCTCCAATATCAAAACAAGTCCTCCAATATCAAAACAAGTCCTCCAATATCAAAACAAGTCCTCCAATATCAAAACAAGTCCTCCAATCTCATCCTAGTTCATGTTCACCAAGCACAGAACAAGTTCCCCAATGACATACCAAATGCTCCGATAAGAGAACATGTCCTCCAGGCTCTCAACATGTCCTCCAGGCTGATCAACATGTCCTCCAGGCTCTCAACATGTCCTCCAGGCTCTCAACATGTCCTCCAGGCTCTCAACATGTCCTCCAGGCTCTCAACATGTCCTCCAGGCTCTCAACATGTCCTCCAGGCTCTCAACATGTCCTCCAAATATAGTGAAAGTTCTCCAGGCAGAGAACAAATTCTCCAATCACAGACCAAATGCTCCTAAAAGAGAACAAGTCCTCCAAGCTCTGAACAAGTCCTCCAAGCTCTGAACAAGTCCTCCAATCTCTGAACAAGTCCTCTAACTCAAAACAAGTCCCCCAGATTCAGAACAAGTCCCCCAAACTCAGAACAATTCCTCCAAGCCCAGAAAAAATTTTTCAATCACAGTGCAAGCTCTCCAGGCAGAGAACAAATTCTCCAATCACAGACCAAATGCTCCTTAAAGAGAACAAGTCCTCCAAGCTCTGAAAAAGTCCTCCAAGCTCTGAACAAGTCCTAAAATATCAGAACAACCACATCAAACTCAGAACATGTCCTCCAATCTCAAAACAAGTCCTCCAATCTCAAAACAAGTCCTCCAATCTCAAAACAAGTCCTCCAATCTCAAAACAAGTCCTCCAGTCGTCATAGTTCATGTTCACTAGGCACAGAACAAGTCCCCCAATGACATACCAAATGCTCCGATAAGAGAACATGTCCTCCAGGCTCTCAACATGTCCTCCAGGCTCTCAACATGTCCTCCAGGCTCTCAACATGTCCTCCAGGCTCTCAACATGTCCTCCAGGCTCTCAACATGTCCTCCAGGCTCTCAACATGTCCTCCAGGCTCTCAACATGTCCTCCAGGCTCTCAACATGTCCTCCAGGCTCTCAACAGGTCCTCCAAATATAGTGAAAGTTCTCCAGGCAGAGAACAAATTCTCCAATCACAGACCAAATGCTCCTAAAAGAGAACAAGTCCTCCAAGCCCTGAACAAGTCCTCCAAGCTCTGAACAATTCCCCTAACTCAAAAGAAGTCCCACAGATTCAGAACAATTCCTCCAAGCCCAGAAAAATTTTTCAATCACAGTGCAAGCTCTCCAGGCACAGAAAAAATTCTCCAATCACAGACCAAATGCTCCTAAAAGAGAACAAGTCCTCCAAGACCTGAACAAGTCCTCCAAGCTCTGAACAAGTCCTCCAAGCTCTGAACAAGTCCTCCAAGCTCTGAACAAGTCCTCCAAGCTCTGAACAAGTCCTAAAATATCAGAACAACCACATCAAACTCAGAACAAGTCCTCCAATCTCAAAACAAGTCCTTCAATCTCACAACAAGTCCTCCAATCTCAAAACAAGTCCTCCAATCTCAAAACAAGTCCTCCAATCGCAAAACAAGTCCGCCAATCTCAAAACAAGTCCTCCAATCATCATAGTTCATGTTCACCAGGCACAGAACAAGTCCCCCAATGACATACCAAATGCTCCGATAAGAGAACATGTCCTCCAGGCTCCCAACATGTCCTCCAGGCTCCCAACATGTCCTCCAGGCTCCCAACATGTCCTCCAGGCTCCCAACATGTCCTCCAGGCTCTCAACATGTCCTCCAGGCTCCCAACATGTCCTCCAGGCTCCCAACATGTCCTCCAAATATAGTGAAAGTTCTCCAGGCAGAGAACAAATTCTCCAATCACAAACCAAATGCTCCTAAAAGAGAACAAGTCCTCCAAGCCCTGAACAAGTCCTCCAAGCTCTTAAAAATTCACCAAACTCAAAACAAGTCCCCCAGATTCAGAACAAGTCCCCCAAACTCAGAACAATTCCTCCAACCCAGAAAAAATTTTTCAATCACAGTGCAAGCTCTCCAGGCACAGAACAAATTCTCCAATCACAGACCAAATGCTCCTAAAAGAGAACAAGTCCTCCAAGCTCTGAACAAGTCCTTCAAGCTCTGAACAAGTCCTCCAAGCTGTAAACAAGTCCTCCAAGCCCAGAAAAATTTCTTCAAACACAGTGGAATCTCTCCAGGCACAGAACAAATTCTCCAATCACAGATCAAATTCTCCTAAAAGAGAACAAGTCCTCCAAGCTCTGAACAAGTCCTCCAATCTCAAAACAAGTCCTCCAATCTCAAAACAAGTCCTCCAATCTCAAAACAAGTCCTCCAATCTCAAAACAAGTCCTTCAATCGCAAAACAAGTCCTCCAATCGCAAAACAAGTCCTCCAATCTCAAAACAAGTCCTCCAATCGCAAAACAAGTCCTCCAATCGCAAAACAAGTCCTCCAATCGCAAAACAAGCCCTCCAATCGCAAAACAAGTCCTCCAATCTCATCATAGGTCATGTTCACCAAGCACAGAACAAGTTCCCCAATGACATACCAAATGCCCGGTAAGAGAACATGTCCTCCAGGCTCTCAACATGTCCTCCAGGCTCTCAACATGTCCTCCAAGCTCTCAACATGTCCTCCAGGCTCTCAACATGTCCTCCAGGCTCTCAACATGTCCTCCAGGCTCTCAACATGTCCTCCAAATATAGTGAAAGTTCTCCAGGCAGAGAACAAATTCTCCAATCACAGACCAAATTCTCCTAAAAGAGAACAAGTCCTCCAAGCTCTGAACAAGTCCTCCAAGCTCAAAACAAGCCCTCCAAGCTCAAAACAAGCCCTCCAAGCTCAAAACAAGCCCTCCAAGCTCAAAACAAGCCCTCCAAGCTCAAAACAAGCCCTCCAAGCTCAAAACAAGCCCTCCAAGCTCAAAACAAGCCCTCCAAGCTCAAAACAAGCCCTCCAATCATCATAGTTCATGTTCACCAGGCACAGAACAAGTCCCCCAATGACATACCAAATTCTCCGATAACAGAACATGTCCTCCAGGCTCTCAACATGTCCTCCAGGCTCTCAGCATGTCCTCCAGGCTCTCAGCATGTCCTCCAGACTCTCAACATGTCCTCCAGGCTCTCAACATGTCCTCCAGGCTCTCAACATGTCCTCCAAATATAGTGAAAGTTCTCCAGGCAGAGAACAAATTCTCCAATCACAGACCAAATGCTCCTAAAAGAGAACAAGTCCTCCAAGCCCTGAACAAGTCCTCCAAGCTCTGAACAAGTCCTCCAATCTCTGAACAATTCCTCTAACTCAAAACAAGTCCCCCAGATTCAGAACAAGTCCCCCAAACTCAGAACAATTCCTCCAACCCAGAAAAAATTTTTCAATCACAGTGGAAACTCTCCAGGCACTGAACAAATTCTCCAATCACAGACCAAATTCTCCTAAAAGAGAACAAGTCCTCCAAGCTCTGAACAACTCCTCCAATCTCTGAACAATTCCTCTAACTCAAAACAAGTCCCCCAGATTCAGAACAAATCCCCCAAACTCAGAACAATTCCTCCAAGCCCAGAAAAAATTTTTCAATCACAGTGCAAGCTCTCCAGGCACAGAACAAATTCTCCAATCACAGACCAAATGCTCCTTAAAGAGAAGAAGTCCTCCAAGCTCTGAAAAAGTCCTCCAAGCTCTGAACAAGTCCTAAAATATCAGAACAACCACATCAAACTCAGAACATGTCCTCCAATCTCAAAACAAGTCCTCCAATCTCAAAACAAGTCCTCCAATCTCAAAACAAGTCCTCCAATCTCAAAACAAGTCCTCCAATCTCAAAACAAGTCCTCCAATCGTCATAGTTCATGTTCACCAGGCACAGAACAAGTCCCCCAATGACATACCAAATGCTCCGATAAGAGAACATGTCCTCCAGGCTCTCAACATGTCCTCCAGGCTCTCAACATGTCCTCCAGGCTCTCAACATGTCCTCCAGGCTCTCAACATGTCCTCCAGGCTCTCAACATGTCCTCCAGGCTCTCAACATGTCCTCCAGGCTCTCAACATGTCCTCCAGGCTCTCAACATGTCCTCCAGGCTCTCAAAATATCCTCCAAATATAGTGAAAGTTCTCCAGGCAGAGAACAAATTCTCCAATCACAGACCAAATGCTCCTAAAATAGAACAAGTCCTCCAAGCTCTGAACAAGTCCTCCGAGCTCTGTAAAAGTCCTAAAATATCAGAACAAACACATCAAACTCAGAACAAGTCCTCCAATCTCAAAACATGTCCTCCAATCTCAAAACAAGTCCTCCAATCTCAAAACAAGACCTTCAATCACACAACAAGTCCTCCAATATCAAAACAAGTCCTCCAATATCAAAACAAGTCCTCCAATATCAAAACAAGTCCTCCAATATCAAAACAAGTCCTCCAATATCAAAACAAGTCCTCCAATCTCATCCTAGTTCATGTTCACCAAGCACAGAACAAGTTCCCCAATGACATACCAAATGCTCCGATAAGAGAACATGTCCTCCAGGCTCTCAACATGTCCTCCAGGCTGATCAACATGTCCTCCAGGCTCTCAACATGTCCTCCAGGCTCTCAACATGTCCTCCAGGCTCTCAACATGTCCTCCAGGCTCTCAACATGTCCTCCAGGCTCTCAACATGTCCTCCAGGCTCTCAACATGTCCTCCAAATATAGTGAAAGTTCTCCAGGCAGAGAACAAATTCTCCAATCACAGACCAAATGCTCCTAAAAGAGAACAAGTCCTCCAAGCTCTGAACAAGTCCTCCAAGCTCTGAACAAGTCCTCCAATCTCTGAACAAGTCCTCTAACTCAAAACAAGTCCCCCAGATTCAGAACAAGTCCCCCAAACTCAGAACAATTCCTCCAAGCCCAGAAAAAATTTTTCAATCACAGTGCAAGCTCTCCAGGCAGAGAACAAATTCTCCAATCACAGACCAAATGCTCCTTAAAGAGAACAAGTCCTCCAAGCTCTGAAAAAGTCCTCCAAGCTCTGAACAAGTCCTAAAATATCAGAACAACCACATCAAACTCAGAACATGTCCTCCAATCTCAAAACAAGTCCTCCAATCTCAAAACAAGTCCTCCAATCTCAAAACAAGTCCTCCAATCTCAAAACAAGTCCTCCAGTCGTCATAGTTCATGTTCACTAGGCACAGAACAAGTCCCCCAATGACATACCAAATGCTCCGATAAGAGAACATGTCCTCCAGGCTCTCAACATGTCCTCCAGGCTCTCAACATGTCCTCCAGGCTCTCAACATGTCCTCCAGGCTCTCAACATGTCCTCCAGGCTCTCAACATGTCCTCCAGGCTCTCAACATGTCCTCCAGGCTCTCAACATGTCCTCCAGGCTCTCAACATGTCCTCCAAATATAGTGAAAGTTCTCCAGGCAGAGAACAAATTCTCCAATCACAGACCAAATGCTCCTAAAAGAGAACAAGTCCTCCAAGCCCTGAACAAGTCCTCCAAGCTCTGAACAATTCCCCTAACTCAAAAGAAGTCCCACAGATTCAGAACAATTCCTCCAAGCCCAGAAAAATTTTTCAATCACAGTGCAAGATCTCCAGGCACAGAAAAAATTCTCCAATCACAGACCAAATGCTCCTAAAAGAGAACAAGTCCTCCAAGCCCTGAACAAGTCCTCCAAGCTCTGAACAAGTCCTCCAAGCTCTGAACAAGTCCTCCAAGCTCTGAACAAGTCCTCCAAGCTCTGAACAAGTCCTCCAAGCTCTGAACAAGTCCTCCAAGCTCTGAACAAGTCCTCCAAGCTCTGAACAAGTCCTAAAATACCAGAACAACCACATCAAACTCAGAACAAGTCCTCCAATCTCAAAACAAGTCCTTCAATCTCACAACAAGTCCTCCAATCTCAAAACAAGTCCTTCAATGTCACAACAAGTCCTCCAATCGCAAAACAAGTCCGCCAATCTCAAAACAAGTCCTCCAATCATCATAGTTCATGTTCACCAGGCACAGAACAAGTCCCCCAATGACATACCAAATGCTCCGATAAGAGAACATGTCCTCCAGGCTCCCAACATGTCCCCCAGGCTCCCAACATGTCCTCCAGGCTCCCAACATGTCCTCCAGGCTCCCAACATGTCCTCCAGGCTCCCAACATGTCCTCCAGGCTCCCAACATGTCCTCCAGGCTCCCAACATGTCCTCCAGGCTCCCAACATGTCCTCCAAATATAGTGAAAGTTCTCCAGGCAGAGAACAAATTCTCCAATCACAAACCAAATGCTCCTAAAAGAGAACAAGTCCTCCAAGCCCTGAACAAGTCCTCCAAGCTCTTAAAAATTCACCAAACTCAAAACAAGTCCCCCAGATTCAGAACAAGTCCCCCAAACTCAGAACAATTCCTCCAACCCAGAAAAAATTTTTCAATCACAGTGCAAGCTCTCCAGGCACAGAACAAATTCTCCAATCACAGACCAAATGCTCCTAAAAGAGAACAAGTCCTCCAAGCCCTGAACAAGTCCTCCAAGCTCTGAACAAGTCCTCCAAGCTCTGAACAAGTCCTCCAAGCTCTGAACAAGTCCTCCAAGCTCTGAACAAGTCCTCCAAGCCCAGAAAAATTTCTTCAAACACAGTGGAAACTCTCCAGGCACAGAACAAATTCTCCAATCACAGACCAAATTCTCCTAAAAGAGAACAAGTCCTCCAAGCTCTGAACAAGTCCTCCAAGCTCTGAACAAGTCCTCCAAGCTCTGAACAAGTCCTCCAATCTCAAAACAAGTCCTCCAATCTCAAAACAAGTCCTCCAATCTCAAAACAAGTCCTCCAATCTCAAAACAAGTCCTCCAATCTCAAAACAAGTCCTCCAATCTCAAAACAAGTCCTCCAATCGCAAAACAAGTCCTCCAATCGCAAAACAAGTCCTCCAATCGCAAAACAAGTCCTCCAATCGCAAAACAAGTCCTCCAATCTCATCATAGGTCATGTTCACCAAGCACAGAACAAGTTCCCCAATGACATACCAAATGCCCGGTAAGAGAACATGTCCTCCAGGCTCTCAACATGTCCTCCAGGCTCTCAACATGTCCTCCAGGCTCTCAACATGTCCTCCAGGCTCTCAACATGTCCTCCAGGCTCTCAACATGTCCTCCAGGCTCTCAACATGTCCTCCAGGCTCTCAACATGTCCTCCAGGCTCTCAACATGTCCTCCAGGCTCTCAACATGTCCTCCAAATATAGTGAAAGTTCTCCAGGCAGAGAACAAATTCTCCAATCACAGACCAAATTCTCCTAAAAGAGAACAAGTCCTCCAAGCTCTGAACAAGTCCTCCAAGCTCAAAACAAGCCCTCCAAGCTCAAAACAAGCCCTCCAAGCTCAAAACAAGCCCTCCAAGCTCAAAACAAGCCCTCCAAGCTCAAAACAAGCCCTCCAAGCTCAAAACAAGCCCTCCAAGCTCAAAACAAGCCCTCCAAGCTCAAAACAAGCCCTCCAAGCTCAAAACAAGCCCTCCAAGCTCAAAACAAGCCCTCCAAGCTCAAAACAAGCCCTCCAAGCTCAAAACAAGCCCTCCAAGCTCAAAACAAGCCCTCCAATCATCATAGTTCATGTTCACCAGGCACAGAACAAGTCCCCCAATGACATACCAAATTCTCCGATAACAGAACATGTCCTCCAGGCTCTCAGCATGTCCTCCAGGCTCTCAGCATGTCCTCCAGGCTCCCAACATGTCCTCCAGGCTCCCAACATGTCCTCCAGGGTCCCAACATGTCCTCCAGGGTCCCAACATGTCCTCCAGGGTCCCAACATGTCCTCCAAATATAGTGAAAGTTCTCCAGGCAGAGAACAAATTCTCCAATCACAGACCAAATGTTCCTAAAAGAGAACAAGTCCTCCAAGCCCTGAACAAGTCCTCCAAGCTCTGAACAAGTCCTCCAATCTCTGAACAATTCCTCTAACTCAAAACAAGTCCCCCAGATTCAGAACAAGTCCCCCAAACTCAGAACAATTCCTCCAAGCCCAGAAAAAATTTTTCAATCACAGTGCAAGCTCTCCAGGCACAGAACAAATTCTCCAATCACAGACCAAATGCTCCTTAAAGAGAACAAGTCCTCCAAGCTCTGAAAAAGTCCTCCAAGCTCTGAACAAGTCCTAAAATATCAGAACAACCACATCAAACTCAGAACATGTCCTCCAATCTCAAAACAAGTCCTCCAATCTCAAAACAAGTCCTCCAATCTCAAAACAAGTCCTCCAATCTCAAAACAAGTCCTCCAATCTCAAAACAAGTCCTCCAATCGTCATACTTCATGTTCACCAGCCACAGAACAAGTCCCCCAATGACATACCAAATGCTCCGATAAGAGAACATGTCCTCCAGGCTCTCAACATGTCCTCCAGGCTCTCAACATGTCCTCCAGGCTCTCAACATGTCCTCCAGGCTCTCAACATGTCCTCCAGGCTCTCAACATGTCCTCCAAATATAGTGAAAGTTCTCCAGGCAGAGAACAAATTCTCCAATCACAGACCAAATGCTCCTAAAAGAGAACAAGTCCTCCAAGCCCTGAACAAGTCCTCCAAGCTCTGCACAATTCCCCTAACTCAAAACAAGCCCCCAGATTCAGAACAAGTCCCCCAAACTCAGAACAATTCCTCCAAGCCCAGAAAAAATTTTTCAATCACAGCGCAAGCTCTCCAGGCAAAGAACAAATTCTGCAATCAGAGACCAAATGCTCCTAAAAGAGAACAAGTCCTCCAAGCTCTGAACAAGTCCTCCGAGCTCTGTAAAAGTCCTAAAATATCAGAACAACCACATCAAACTCAGAACAAGTCCTCCAATCTCAAAACAAGTCCTCCAATATCAAAACAAGTCCTCCAATATCAAAACAAGTCCTCCAATCTCATCCTAGTTCATGTTAACCAAGCACAGAACAAGTTCCCCAATGACATACCAAATGCTCCGATAAGAGAACATGTCCTCCAGGCTCTCAACATGTCCTCCAGGCTGATCAACATGTCCTCCAGGCTCTCAACATGTCCTCCAGGCTCTCAACATGTCCTCGAAATATAGTGAAAGTTCTCCAGGCAGAGAACAAATTCTCCAATCACAGACCAAATGCTCCTAAAAGAGAACAAGTCCTCCAAGCTCTGAACAAGTCCTCCAAGCTCTGAACAATTCCCCTAACTCAAAACAAGTCCCCCAGATTCAGAACAAGTCCCCCAAACTCAGAACAATTCCTCCAAGCCCAGAAAAAATTTTTCAATCACAGCGCAAGCTCTCCAGGCAAAGAACAAATTCTGCAATCAGAGACCAAATGCTCCTAAAAGAGAACAAGTCCTCCAAGCTCTGAACAAGTCCTCCGAGCTCTGTAAAAGACCTCCAATATCAGAACAACCACATCAAACTCAGAACAAGTCCTCCAATCTCAAAACAAGTCCTCCAATCTCAAAACAAGTCCTCCAATCTCAAAACAAGTCCTCCAATCTCAAAACAAGTCCTCCAATCTCAAAACAAGTCCTCCAATCTCAAAACAAGTCCTCCAATCTCAAAACAAGTCCTCCAATCTCAAAACAAGTCCTCCAATCTCAAAACAAGTCCTCCAATCTCAAAACAAGTCCTCCAATCTCAAAACAAGTCCTCCAATCTCAAAGCAAGTCCTTCAATCTCACAACAATTCCTCCAATCTCACAACACGTCCTCCAATCGCAAAACAAGTCCTCCAATCGCAAAACAAGTCCTCCAATCGCAAAACAAGTCCTCCAATCGCAAAACAAGTCCTCCAGTCCTCACAGTTCATGTTCACCAGGCACAGAACAAGTCCCCCAATGACATACCAAATGCTCCGATAAGAGAACATGTCCTCCAGGCTCCCAACATGTCCTCCAGGCTCCCAACATGTCCTCCAGGCTCCCAACATGTCCTCCAGGCTCCCAACATGTCCTCCAGGCTCCCAACATGTCCTCCAGGCTCCCAACATGTCCTCCAGGCTCCCAACATGTCCTCCAAATATAGTGAAATTTCTCCAGGCAGAGAACAAATTCTCCAATCACAAACCAAATGCTCCTAAAAGAGAACAAGTCCTCCAAGCCCTGAACAAGTCCTCCAAGCTCTGAACAAGTCCTCTAAGCTCTGAAGAAGTCCTCCAAGCTCTGAACAAGTCCTCCAAGCTGTAAACAAGTCCTCCAAGCTGTAAACAAGTCCTCCAAGCTGTAAACAAGTCCTCCAGGCCCAGAAAAATTTCTTCAAACACAGTGGAAACTCTCCAGGCACAGAACAAATTCTCCAATCACAGACCAAATTCTCCTAAAAGAGAACAAGTCCTCCAAGCTCTGAACAAGTCCTCCAATCTCAAAACAAGTCCTCCAAGCTCAAAACAAGTCCTCCAAGCTCAAAACAAGTCCTCCAAGCTCAAAACAAGTCCTCCAAGCTCAAAACAAGTCCTCCAAGCTCTGAACAAGTCCTCCAAGCTCTGAACAAGTCCTCCAAGCTCTGAACAAGTCCTCCAAGCTCTGAACAAGTCCTCCAAGCTCTGAACAAGTCCTCCAAGCTCTGAACAAGTCCTCTAACTCAAAACAAGTCCCCCAGATTCAGAACAAGTCCCCCAAACTCAGAACAATTCCTCCAAGCCCAGAAAAAATTTTTCAATCACAGTGCAAGCTCTCCAGGCACAGAACAAATTCTCCAATCACAGACCAAATGCTCCTTAAAGAGAACAAGTCCTCCAAGCTCTGAAAAAGTCCTCCAAGCTCTGAACAAGTCCTAAAATATCAGAACAACCACATCAAACTCAGAACATGTCCTCCAATCTCAAAACAAGTCCTCCAATCTCAAAACAAGTCCTCCAATCTCAAAACAAGTCCTCCAATCTCAAAACAAGGCCTCCAATCGTCATAGTTCATGTTCACCAGCCACAGAACAAGTCCCCCAATGACATACCAAATGCTCCGATAAGAGAACATGTCCTCCAGGCTCTCAACATGTCCTCCAGGCTCTCAACATGTCCTCCAGGCTCTCAACATGTCCTCCAGGCTCTCAACATGTCCTCCAGGCTCTCAACATGTCCTCCAGGCTCTCAACATGTCCTCCAGGCTCTCAACATGTCCTCCAGGCTCTCAACATGTCCTCCAAATATAGTGAAAGTTCTCCAGGCAGAGAACAAATTCTCCAATCACAGACCAAATGCTCCTAAAAGAGAACAAGTCCTCCAAGCCCTGAACAAGTCCTCCAAGCTCTGAACAATTCCCCTAACTCAAAACAAGCCCCCAGATTCAGAACAAGTCCCCCAAACTCAGAACAATTCCTCCAAGCCCAGAAAAAATTTTTCAATCACAGTGCAAGCTCTCCAGGCAAAGAACAAATTCTGCAATCAGAGACCAAATGCTCCTAAAAGAGAACAAGTCCTCCAAGCTCTGAACAAGTCCTCCGAGCTCTGTAAAAGTCCTAAAATATCAGAACAACCACATCAAACTCAGAACAAGTCCTCCAATCTCAAAACAAGTCCTCCAATATCAAAACAAGTCCTCCAATATCAAAACAAGTCCTCCAATATCAAAACAAGTCCTCCAATCTCATCCTAGTTCATGTTAACCAAGCACAGAACAAGTTCCCCAATGACATACCAAATGCTCCGATAAGAGAACATGTCCTCCAGGCTCTCAACATGTCCTCCAGTTTCTCAACATGTCCTCCAGGCTCTCAACATGTCCTCCAGGCTCTCAACATGTCCTCCAGGCTCTCAACATGTCCTCCAGGCTCCCAACATGTCCTCCAAATATAGTGAAAGTTCTCCAGGCAGAGAACAAATTCTCCAATCACAGACCATTTGCTCCTAAAAGAGAACAAGTCCTCCAAGCTCTGAACAAGTCCTCCAAGCTCTGAACAAGTCCTCCAATCTCTGAACAATTCCTCTAACTCAAAACAAGTCCCCCAGATTCAGAACAAGTCCCCCAAACTCAGAACAATTCCTCCAAGCCCAGAAAAAATTTTTCAATCACAGTGCAAGCTCTCCAGGCACAGAACAAATTCTCCAATCACAGACCAAATGCTCCTAAAAGAGAAGAGGTCCTCCAAGCTCTGAAAAAGTCCTCCAAGCTCTGAACAAGTCCTAAAATATCAGAACAACCACATCAAACTCAGAACATGTCCTCCAATCTCAAAACAAGTCCTCCAATCTCAAAACAAGGCCTCCAATCGTCATAGTTCATGTTCACCAGCCACAGAACAAGTCCCCCAATGACATACCAAATGCTCCGATAAGAGAAGATGTCCTCCAGGCTCTCAACATGTCCTCCAGGCTCTCAACATGTCCTCCAGGCTCTCAACATGTCCTCCAGGCTCTCAACATGTCCTCCAAATATAGTGAAAGTTCTCCAGGCAGAGAACAAATTCTCCAATCACAGACCAAATGCTCCTAAAAGAGAACAAGTCCTCCAAGCCCTGAACAAGTCTTCCAAGCTCTGAACAATTCCCCTAACTCAAAAGAAGTCCTCCAGATTCAGAACAATTCCTCCAAGCCCAGAAAAGTTTTTCAATCACAGTGCAAGCTCTCTAGGCACAGAACAAATTCTCCAATCACAGACCAAATGCTCCTAAAAGAGAACAAGTCCTCCAAGCCCTGAACAAGTCCTCCAAGCTCTGAACAAGTCCTCCAAGCTCTGAACAAGTCCTCCAAGCTCTGAACAAGTCCTCCAAGCTCTGAACAAGTCCTCCAAGCTCTGAACAAGTCCTCCAAGCTCTGAACAAGTCCTAAAATATCAGAACAACCACATCAAACTCAGAACAAGTCCTCCAATCTCAAAACACGTCCTTCAATCTCACAACAAGTCCTCCAATCTCACAAGAAGTCCTCCAATCTCAAAACAAGTCCTCCAATCTCAAAACAAGTCCTCCAATCTCAAAACAAGTCCTCCAATCTCAAAACAAGTCCTCCAATCTCAAAACAAGTCCTCCAATCTCAAAACAAGTCCTCCAATCTCAAAACAAGTCCTCCAATCTCAAAACAAGTCCTCCAATCTCAAAACAAGTCCTCCAATCTCACAACAAGTCCTCCAATCGCAAAACAAGTCCTCCAATCATCATAGTTCATGTTCACCAGGCACAGAATAAGTCCCCAAATGACATACCAAATGCTCCGATAAGAGAACATGTCCTCCAGGCTCCCAACATGTCCTCCAGGCTCCCAACATGTCCTCCAGGCTCCCAACATGTCCTCCAGGCTCCCAACATGTCCTCCAGGCTCCCAACATGTCCTCCAAGCTCCCAACATGTCCTCCAAGCTCCCAACATGTCCTCCAGGCTCCCAACATGTCCTCCAGGCTCTCAACATGTCCTCCAAATATAGTGAAAGTTCTCCAGGCAGAGAACAAATTCTCCAATCACAGACCAAATGCTCCTAAAAGAGAACAAGTCCTCCAAGCTCTGAACAAGTCCTCCAAGCTCTGAAGAAGTCCTCCAAGCTCTGAACAAGTCCTCCAAGCTCTGAACAAGTCCTCCAAGCTCTGAACAAGTCCTCCAAGCTCTGAACAAGTCCTCCAAGCTCTGAACAAGTCCTCCAAGCTCTGAACAAGTCCTCCAAGCTCTGAACAAGTCCTCCAAGCTCTGAACAAGTCCTCCAAGCTCTGAACAAGTCCTCCAAGCTCTGAACAAGTCCTCCAAGCTCTGAACAAGTCCTCCAAGCTCTGAACAAGTCCTCCAAGCTCTGAACAAGTCCTCCAAGCTCTGAACAAGTCCTCCAAGCTCTGAACAAGTCCTCCAAGCCCAGAAAAATTTCTTTAAACACAGTGGAAACTCTCCAGGCACAGAACATATTCTCCAATCACAGACCAAATTCTCCTAAAAGAGAACAAGTCCTCCAAGCTCTGAACAAGTCCTCCAATCTCAAAACAAGTCCTCCAATCTCAAAACAAGTCCTTCAATCTCACAACAAGTCCTCCAATCGCAAAACAAGTCCTCCAATCGCAAAACAAGTCCTCCAATCGCAAAACAAGTCCTCCAATCGCAAAACAAGTCCTCCAATCTCAAAACAAGTCCTCCAATCGCAAAACAAGTCCTCCAATCTCATCATAGTTCATGTTCACCAAGCACAGAACAAGTTCCCCAATGACATACCAAATGCCCCGATAAGAGAACATGTCCTCCAGGCTCTCAACATGTCCTCCAAATATAGTGAAAGTTCTCCAGGCAGAGAACAAATTCTCCAATCACAGACCAAATGCTCCTAAAAGAGAACAAGTCCTCCAAGCCCTGAACAAGTCTTCCAAGCTCTGAACAATTCCCCTAACTCAAAAGAAGTCCTCCAGATTCAGAACAATTCCTCCAAGCCCAGAAAAGTTTTTCAATCACAGTGCAAGCTCTCTAGGCACAGAACAAATTCTCCAATCACAGACCAAATGCTCCTAAAAGAGAACAAGTCCTCCAAGCCCTGAACAAGTCCTCCAAGCTCTGAACAAGTCCTCCAAGCTCTGAACAAGTCCTCCAAGCTCTGAACAAGTCCTCCAAGCTCTGAACAAGTCCTCCAAGCTCTGAACAAGTCCTAAAATATCAGAACAACCACATCAAACTCAGAACAAGTCCTCCAATCTCAAAACACGTCCTTCAATCTCACAACAAGTCCTCCAATCTCACAACAAGTCCTCCAATCTCAAAACACGTCCTCCAATCTCAAAACAAGTCCTCCAATCTCAAAACAAGTCCTCCAATCTCAAAACAAGTCCTCCAATCTCAAAACAAGTCCTCCAATCTCAAAACAAGTCCTCCAATCTCACAACAAGTCCTCCAATCATCATAGTTCATGTTCACCAGGCACAGAATAAGTCCCCCAATGACATACCAAATGCTCCGATAAGAGAACATGTCCTCCAGGCTCCCAACATGTCCTCCAGGCTCCCAACATGTCCTCCAGGCTCCCAACATGTCCTCCAGGCTCCCAACATGTCCTCCAAGCTCCCAACATGTCCTCCAAGCTCCCAACATGTCCTCCAGGCTCTCAACATGTCCTCCAAATATAGTGAAAGTTCTCCAGGCAGAGAACAAATTCTCCAATCACAGACCAAATGCTCCTAAAAGAGAACAAGTCCTCCAAGCTCTGAACAAGTCCTCTAAGCTCTGAAGAAGTCCTCCAAGCTCTGAACAAGTCCTCCAAGCTCTGAACAAGTCCTCCAAGCTCTGAACAAGTCCTCCAAGCTCTGAATAAGTCCTCCAAGCTGTAAACAAGTCCTCCAAGCCCAGAAAAATTTCTTTAAACACAGTGGAAACTCTCCAGGCACAGAACATATTCTCCAATCACAGACCAAATTCTCCTAAAAGAGAACAAGTCCTCCAAGCTCTGAACAAGTCCTCCAATCTCAAAACAAGTCCTCCAATCTCAAAACAAGTCCTTCAATCTCACAACAAGTCCTCCAATCGCAAAACAAGTCCTCCAATCGCAAAACAAGTCCTCCAATCTCAAAACAAGTCCTCCAATCGCAAAACAAGTCCTCCAATCGCAAAACAAGTCCTCCAATCTCATCATAGTTCATGTTCACCAGGCACAGAACAAGTTCCCCAATGACATACCAAATGCCCCGATAAGAGAACATGTCCTCCAGGCTCTCAACATGTCCTCCAGGCTCTCAACATGTCCTCCAGGCTCTCAACATGTCCTCCAGGCTCTCAACATGTCCTCCAGGCTCTCAACATGTCCTCCAGGCTCTCAACATGTCCTCCAGGCTCTCAACATGTCCTCCAGGCTCTCAACATGTCCTCCAGGCTCTCAACATGTCCTCCAAATATAGTGAAAGTTCTCCAGGCAGAGAACAAATTCTCCAATCACAGACCAAATGCTCCCAAAAGAGAACAAGTCCTCCAAGCCCTGAACAAGTCCTCCAAGCTCTGAACAATTCCCGTAACTCAAAACAAGTCCCCCAGATTCAGAACAAGTCCCCCAAACTCAGAACAATTCCTCCAAGCCCAGAAAAAATTTTTCAATCACATTGCAAGCTCTCCAGGCAGAGAACAAATTCTCCAATCACAGACCAAATGCTCCTAAAAGAGAACAAGTCCTCCAAGCCCTAAACAAGTCCTCCAAGCTCTGAACAAGTCCTCCAAGCTCTGAACGATTCCCCTAACTCAAAACAAGTCCCCCAGATTCAGAACAAGTCCCCCAAACTCAGAACAATTCCTCCAAGCCCAGAAAAAATTTTTCAATCACAGTGCAAGTTCTCCAGGCACAGAACAAATTCTCCAATCACAGACCAAATGCTCCTAAAAGAGCACAAGTCCTCCAAGCTCTGAACAAGTCCTCCAAGCTCTGAACAAGTCCTCCAAGCTCTGAACAAATCCTAAAATATCAGAACAACCGCATCAAACTCAGAACATGTCCTCCAATCTCAAAACAAGTCCTCCAATCTCAAAACAAGTCCTCCAATCGTCATAGTTCATGTTCACCAGGCACAGAACAAGTCCTCCAATGACATACCAAATGCTCCGATAAGAGAACATGTCCTCCAGGCTCTCAACATGTCCTCCAGGCTCTCAACATGTCCTCCAGGCTCTCAACATGTCCTCCAGGCTCTCAACATGTCCTCCAGGCTCTCAACATGTCCTCCAGGCTCTCAACATGTCCTCCAGGCTCTCAACATGTCCTCCAGGCTCTCAACATGTCCCCCAGGCTCTCAACCTGTCCTCCAAATATAGTGTAAGTTCTCCAGGCAGAGAACAAATTCTCCAATCACAGACCAAATGCTCCTAAAAGAGAACAAGTCCTCCAAGCCCTGAACAAGTCCTCCAAGCCCTGAACAAGTCCTCCAAGCCCTGAACAAGTCCTCCAAGCTCTGTAAAAGTCCTAAAATATCAGAACAACCACATCAAACTCAGAACAAGTCCTCCAATCGCAAAACAAGTCCTCCAATCGCAAAACAAGTCCTCCAATCGCAAAACAAGTCCTCCAATCGCAAAACAAGTCCTCCAATCGCAAAACAAGTCCTCCAATCGCAAAACAAGTCCTCCAATCGCAAAACAAGTCCTCCAATCGCAAAACAAGTCCTCCAATCTCATCATAGTTCATGTTCACCAAGCACAGAACAAGTCCCCCAATGACATACCAAATGCCCCGATAAGAGAACATGTCCTCCAGGCTCTCAACATGTGCTCCAGGCTCCCAACATGTCCTCCAGGCTCCCAACATGTCCTCCAGGCTCCCAACATGTCCTCCAGGCTCCCAACATGTCCTCTAAATATAGTGAAAGTTCTCCAGGCAGAGAACAAATTCTCCAATCACAAACCAAATGCTCCTAAAAGAGAACAAGTCCTCCAAGCCCTGAACAAGTCCTCCAAGCTCTTAAAAATTCCTCTAACTCAAAACAAGTCCCCCATATTCAGAACAAGTCCCCCAAACTCAGAACAATTCCTCCAACCCAGAAAAAATTTTTCAATCACAGTGGAAACTCTCCAGGCACAGAACAAATTCTCCAATCACAGACCAAATTCTCCTAAAAGAGAACAAGTCCTCCAAGCTCTGAACAAGTCCTCCAAGCTCTGAACAAGTCCTCTAACTCAAATCAAGACCCCCAGATTCAGAACAAGTCCCCCAAACTCAGAACAATTCCTCCAAGCCCAGAAAAAATTTTTCAATCACAGTGCAAGCTCTCCAGGCAGAGAACTAATTCTCCAATCACAGACCAAATGCTCCTAAAAGAGAAGAAGTCCTCCAAGCTCTGAAAAAGTCCTCCAAGCTCTGAACAAGTCCTAAAATATCAGAATAACCACATCAAACTCAGAACATGTCCTCCAATCTCAAAACAAGTCCTCCAATCTCAAAACAAGGCCTCCAATCGTCATAGTTCATGTTCACCAGCCACAGAACAAGTCCCCCAATGACATACCAAATGCTCCGATAAGAGAAGATGTCCTCCAGGCTCTCAACATGTCCTCCAGGCTCTCAACATGTCCTCCAGGCTCTCAACATGTCCTCCAGGCTCTCAACATGTCCTCCAGGCTCTCAACATGTCCTCCAGGCTCTCAACATGTCCTCCAGGCTCTCAACATGTCCTCCAAATATAGTGAAAGTTCTCCAGGCAGAGAACAAATTCTCCAATCACAGACCAAATGCTCCTAAAAGAGAACAAGTCCTCCAAGCCCTGAACAAGTCTTCCAAGCTCTGAACAATTCCCCTAACTCAAAAGAAGTCCTCCAGATTCAGAACAATTCCTCCAAGCCCAGAAAAATTTTTCAATCACAGTGCAAGCTCTCTAGGCACAGAACAAATTCTCCAATCACAGACCAAATGCTCCTAAAAGAGAACAAGTCCTCCAAGCCCTGAACAAGTCCTCCAAGCCCTGAACAAGTCCTCCAAGCTCTGAACAAGTCCTCCAAGCTCTGAACAAGTCCTCCAAGCTCTGAACAAGTCCTCCAAGCTCTGAACAAGTCCTCCAAGCTCTGAACAAGTCCTCCAAGCTCTGTAAAAGTCCTAAAATATCAGAACAACCACATCAAACTCAGAACAAGTCCTCCAATCTCAAAACAAGTCCTCCAATCTCAAAACAAGTCCTCCAATCTCAAAACAAGTCCTCCAATCTCAAAACAAGTCCTCCAATCTCAAAACAAGTCCTCCAATCTAACAACATCTCCTCCAATCTAACAACAAGTCCTCCAATGTAACAACAAGTCCTCCAATCGCAAAACAAGTCCTCCAATCATCATAGTTCATATTCACCAGGCACAGAATAAGTCCCCCAATGACATACCAAATGCTCCTATAAGAGAACATGTCCTCCAGGCTCCCAACATGTCCTCCAGGCTCCCAACATGTCCTCCAGGCTCCCAACATGTCCTCCAGGCTCCCAACATGTCCTCCAGGCTCCCAACATGTCCTCCAAATATAGTGAAAGTTCTCCAGGCAGAGAACAAATTCTCCAATCACAAACCAAATGCTCCTAAAAGAGAACAAGTCCTCCAAGCCCTGAACAAGTCCTCCGAGCTCTGTAAAAGTCCTAAAATATCAGAACAACCACATCAAACTCAGAACAAGTCCTCCAATCTCAAAACAAGTCCTCCAATCTCAAAACAAGTCCTCCAATCTCAAAACAAGTCCTCCAATCTCAAAACAAGTCCTCCAATATCAAAACAAGACCTCCAATATCAAAACAAGTCCTCCAATATCAAAACAAGTCCTCCAATATCAAAACAAGTCCTCCAATATCAAAACAAGTCCTCCAATCTCATCCTAGTTCATGTTCACCAAGCACAGAACAAGTTCCCCAATGACATACCAAATGCTCCGATAAGAGAACATGTCCTCCATGCTCTCAACATGTCCTCCAGGCTGATCAACATGTCCTCCAGGCTCTCAACATGTCCTCCAGGCTCTCAACATGTCCTCCAGGCTCTCAACATGTCCTCCAGGCTCTCAACATGTCCTCCAGGCTCTCAACATGTCCTCCAGGCTCTCAACATGTCCTCCAGGCTCTCAACATGTCCTCCAAATATAGTGAAAGTTCTCCAGGCAGAGAACAAATTCTCCAATCACAGACCAAATGCTCCTAAAAGAGAACAAGTCCTCCAAGCTCTGAACAAGTCCTCCAAGCTCTGAACAAGTCCTCCAAGCTCTGAACAAGTCCTCCAAGCTCTGAACAAGTCCTCTAACTCAAAACAAGTCCCCCAGATTCAGAACAAGTCCCCCAAACTTAGAACAATTCCTCCAAGCCCAGAAAAAATTTTTCAATCACAGTGCAAGCTCTCCAGGCAGAGAACAAATTCTCCAATCACAGACCAAATGCTCCTTAAAGAGAACAAGTCCTCCAAGCTCTGAAAAAGTCCTCCAAGCTCTGAACAAGTCCTAAAATATCAGAACAACCACATCAAACTCAGAACATGTCCTCCAATCTCAAAACAAGTCCTCCAATCTCAAAACAAGTCCTCCAATCTCAAAACAAGTCCTCCAATCTCAAAACAAGTCCTCCAATCGTCATAGTTCATGTTCACCAGGCACAGAACAAGTCCTCCAATGACATACCAAATGCTCCGATAAGAGAACATGTCCTCCAGGCTCTCAACATGTCCTCCAGGCTCTCAACATGTCCTCCAGGCTCTCAACATGTCCTCCAGGCTCTCAACATGTCCTCCAGGCTCTCAACATGTCCCCCAGGCTCTCAACCTGTCCTCCAAATATAGTGTAAGTTCTCCAGGCAGAGAACAAATTCTCCAATCACAGACCAAATGCTCCTAAAAGAGAACAAGTCCTCCAAGCCCTGAACAAGTCCTCCAAGCCCTGAACAAGTCCTCCAAGCCCTGAACAAGTCCTCCAAGCTCTGTAAAAGTCCTAAAATATCAGAACAACCACATCAAACTCAGAACAAGTCCTCCAATCGCAAAACAAGTCCTCCAATCGCAAAACAAGTCCTCCAATCGCAAAACAAGTCCTCCAATCGCAAAACAAGTCCTCCAATCGCAAAACAAGTCCTCCAATCGCAAAACAAGTCCTCCAATCGCAAAACAAGTCCTCCAATCGCAAAACAAGTCCTCCAATCGCAAAACAAGTCCTCCAATCGCAAAACAAGTCCTCCAATATCTCATCATAGTTCATGTTCACCAAGCACAGAACAAGTCCCCCAATGACATACCAAATGCCCCGATAAGAGAACATGTCCTCCAGGCTCTCAACATGTGCTCCAGGCTCCCAACATGTCCTCCAGGCTCCCAACATGTTCTCCAGGCTCCCAACATGTCCTCCAGGCTCCCAACATGTCCTCCAAATATAGTGAAAGTTCTCCAGGCAGAGAACAAATTCTCCAATCACAAACCAAATGCTCCTAAAAGAGAACAAGTCCTCCAAGCCCTGAACAAGTCCTCCAAGCTCTTAAAAATTCCTCTAACTCAAAACAAGTCCCCCATATTCAGAACAAGTCCCCCAAACTCAGAACAATTCCTCCAACCCAGAAAAAATTTTTCAATCACAGTGGAAACTCTCCAGGCACAGAACAAATTCTCCAATCACAGACCAAATGCTCCTAAAAGAGAACAAGTCCTCCAAGCTCTGAACAAGTCCTCCAAGCTCTGAAAAAGTCCTCTAACTCAAATCAAGTCCCCCAGATTCAGAACAAGTCCCCCAAACTCAGAACAATTCCTCCAAGCCCAGAAAAAATTTTTCAATCACAGTGCAAGCTCTCCAGGCAGAGAACTAATTCTCCAATCACAGACCAAATGCTCCTAAAAGAGAAGAAGTCCTCCAAGCTCTGAAAAAGTCCTCCAAGCTCTGAACAAGTCCTAAAATATCAGAACAACCACATCAAACTCAGAACATGTCCTCCAATCTCAAAACAAGTCCTCCAATCTCAAAACAAGGCCTCCAATCGTCATAGTTCATGTTCACCAGCCACAGAACAAGTCCCCCAATGACATACCAAATGCTCCGATAAGAGAAGATGTCCTCCAGGCTCTCAACATGTCCTCCAGGCTCTCAACATGTCCTCCAGGCTCTCAACATGTCCTCCAGGCTCTCAACATGTCCTCCAGGCTCTCAACATGTCCTCCAAATATAGTGAAAGTTCTCCAGGCAGAGAACAAATTCTCCAATCACAGACCAAATGCTCCTAAAAGAGAACAAGTCCTCCAAGCCCTGAACAAGTCTTCCAAGCTCTGAACAATTCCCCTAACTCAAAAGAAGTCCTCCAGATTCAGAACAATTCCTCCAAGCCCAGAAAAATTTTTCAATCACAGTGCAAGCTCTCTAGGCACAGAACAAATTCTCCAATCACAGACCAAATGCTCCTAAAAGAGAACAAGTCCTCCAAGCCCTGAACAAGTCCTCCAAGCCCTGAACAAGTCCTCCAAGCTCTGAACAAGTCCTCCAAGCTCTGAACAAGTCCTCCAAGCTCTGAACAAGTCCTCCAAGCTCTGAACAAGTCCTCCAAGCTCTGAACAAGTCCTCCAAGCTCTGTAAAAGTCCTAAAATATCAGAACAACCACATCAAACTCAGAACAAGTCCTCCAATCTCAAAACAAGTCCTCCAATCTCAAAACAAGTCCTCCAATCTCAAAACAAGTCCTCCAATCTCAAAACAAGTCCTCCAATCTCAAAACAAGTCCTCCAATCTCAAAACAAGTCCTCCAATCTCAAAACAAGTCCTCCAATCTCAAAACAAGTCCTCCAATCTCAAAACAAGTCCTCCAATCTAACAACATCTCCTCCAATCTAACAACAAGTCCTCCAATCTAACAACAAGTCCTCCAATCGCAAAACAAGTCCTCCAATCATCATAGTTCATATTCACCAGGCACAGAATAAGTCCCCCAATGACATACCAAATGCTCCTATAAGAGAACATGTCCTCCAGGCTCCCAACATGTCCTCCAGGCTCCCAACATGTCCTCCAGGCTCCCAACATGTCCTCCAGGCTCCCAACATGTCCTCCAGGCTCCCAACATGTCCTCCAAATATAGTGAAAGTTCTCCAGGCAGAGAACAAATTCTCCAATCACAGACCAAATGCTCCTTAAAGAGAACAAGTCCTCCAAGCTCTGAAAAAGTCCTCCAAGCTCTGAACAAGTCCTAAAATATCAGAACAACCACATCAAACTCAGAACATGTCCTCCAATCTCAAAACAAGTCCTCCAATCTCAAAACAAGTCCTCCAATCTCAAAACAAGTCCTCCAATCTCAAAACAAGTCCTCCAATCTCAAAACAAGTCCTCCAATCGTCATAGTTCATGTTCACCAGGCACAGAACAAGTCCCCCAATGACATACCAAATGCTCCGATAAGAGAACATGTCCTCCAGGCTCTCAACATGTCCTCCAGGCTCTCAACATGTCCTCCAGGCTCTCAACATGTCCTCCAGGCTCTCAACATGTCCTCCAGGCTCTCAACATGTCCTCCAGGCTCTCAACATGTCCTCCAGGCTCTCAAAATATCCTCCAAATATAGTGAAAGTTCTCCAGGCAGAGAACAAATTCTCCAATCACAGACCAAATGCTCCTAAAAGAGAACAAGTCCTCCAAGCTCTGAACAAGTCCTCCGAGCTCTGTAAAAGTCCTAAAATATCAGAACAACCACATCAAACTCAGAACAAGTCCTCCAATCTCAAAACATGTCCTCCAATCTCAAAACAAGTCCTCCAATCTCAAAACAAGACCTTCAATCACACAACAAGTCCTCCAATATCAAAACAAGTCCTCCAATATCAAAACAAGTCCTCCAATATCAAAACAAGTCCTCCAATATCAAAACAAGTCCTCCAATATCAAAACAAGTCCTCCAATCTCATCCTAGTTCATGTTAACCAAGCACAGAACAAGTTCCCCAATGACATACCAAATGCTCCGATAAGAGAACATGTCCTCCAGGCTCTCAACATGTCCTCCAGGCTGATCAACATGTCCTCCAGGCTCTCAACATGTCCTCCAGGCTCTCAACATGTCCTCCAGGCTCTCAACATGTCCTCCAGGCTCTCAACATGTCCTCCAGGCTCTCAACATGTCCTCCAGGCTCTCAACATGTCCTCCAAATATAGTGAAAGTTCTCCAGGCAGAGAACAAATTCTCCAATCACAGACCAAATGCTCCTAAAAGAGAACAAGTCCTCCAAGCTCTGAACAAGTCCTCCAAGCTCTGAACAAGTCCTCCAATCTCTGAACAAGTCCTCTAACTCAAAACAAGTCCCCCAGATTCAGAACAAGTCCCCCAAACTCAGAACAATTCCTCCAAGCCCAGAAAAAATTTTTCAATCACAGTGCAAGCTCTCCAGGCAGAGAACAAATTCTCCAATCACAGACCAAATGCTCCTTAAAGAGAACAAGTCCTCCAAGCTCTGAAAAATTCCTCCAAGCTCTGAACAAGTCCTAAAATATCAGAACAACCACATCAAACTCAGAACATGTCCTCCAATCTCAAAACAAGTCCTCCAATCTCAAAACAAGTCCTCCAATCTCAAAACAAGTCCTCCAATCTCAAAACAAGTCCTCCAATCTCAAAACAAGTCCTCCAGTCGTCATAGTTCATGTTCACTAGGCACAGAACAAGTCCCCCAATGACATACCAAATGCTCCGATAAGAGAACATGTCCTCCAGGCTCTCAACATGTCCTCCAGGCTCTCAACATGTCCTCCAGGCTCTCAACATGTCCTCCAGGCTCTCAACATGTCCTCCAGGCTCTCAACATGTCCTCCAGGCTCTCAACATGTCCCCCAAATATAGTGAAAGTTCTCCAGGCAGAGAACAAATTCTCCAATCACAGACCAAATGCTCCTAAAAGAGAACAAGTCCTCCAAGCCCTGAACAAGTCCTCCAAGCTCTGAACAATTCCCCTAACTTAAAAGAAGTCCCACAGATTCAGAACAATTCCTCCAAGCCCAGAAAAATTTTTCAATCACAGTGCAAGCTCTCCAGGCACAGAAAAAATTCTCCAATCACAGACCAAATGCTCCTAAAAGAGAACAAGTCCTCCAAGCCCTGAACAAGTCCTCCAAGCTCTGAACAAGTCCTCCAAGCTCTGAACAAGTCCTCCAAGCTCTGAACAAGTCCTAAAATACCAGAACAACCACATCAAACTCAGAACAAGTCCTCCAATCTCAAAACAAGTCCTTCAATCTCACAACAAGTCCTCCAATCTCAAAACAAGTCCTTCAATGTCACAACAAGTCCTCCAATCGCAAAACAAGTCCGCCAATCTCAAAACAAGTCCTCCAATCATCATAGTTCATGTTCACCAGGCACAGAACAAGTCCCCCAATGACATACCAAATGCTCCGATAAGAGAACATGTCCTCCAGGCTCCCAACATGTCCCCCAGGCTCCCAACATGTCCTCCAGGCTCCCAACATGTCCTCCAGGCTCCCAACATGTCCTCCAGGCTCCCAACATGTCCTCCAGGCTCCCAACATGTCCTCCAAATATAGTGAAAGTTCTCCAGGCAGAGAACAAATTCTCCAATCACAAACCAAATGCTCCTAAAAGAGAACAAGTCCTCCAAGCCCTGAACAAGTCCTCCAAGCTCTTAAAAATTCACCAAACTCAAAACAAGTCCCCCAGATTCAGAACAAGTCCCCCAAACTCAGAACAATTCCTCCAACCCAGAAAAAATTTTTCAATCACAGTGCAAGCTCTCCAGGCACAGAACAAATTCTCCAATCACAGACCAAATGCTCCTAAAAGAGAACAAGTCCTCCAAGCCCTGAACAAGTCCTCCAAGCTCTGAACAAGTCCTCCAAGCTCTGAACAAGTCCTCCAAGCTCTGAACAAGTCCTCCAAGCTCTGAACAAGTCCTCCAAGCCCAGAAAAATTTCTTCAAACACAGTGGAAACTCTCCAGGCACAGAACAAATTCTCCAATCACAGACCAAATTCTCCTAAAAGAGAACAAGTCCTCCAAGCTCTGAACAAGTCCTCCAAGCTCTGAACAAGTCCTCCAAGCTCTGAACAAGTCCTCCAATCTCAAAACAAGTCCTCCAATCTCAAAACAAGTCCTCCAATCTCAAAACAAGTCCTCCAATCGCAAAACAAGTCCTCCAATCGCAAAACAAGTCCTCCAATCGCAAAACAAGTCCTCCAATCGCAAAACAAGTCCTCCAATCGCAAAACAAGTCCTCCAATCGCAAAACAAGTCCTCCAATCTCATCATAGGTCATGTTCACCAAGCACAGAACAAGTTCCCCAATGACATACCAAATGCCCGGTAAGAGAACATGTCCTCCAGGCTCTCAACATGTCCTCCAGGCTCTCAACATGTCCTCCAGGCTCTCAACATGTCCTCCAGGCTCTCAACATGTCCTCCAGGCTCTCAACATGTCCTCCAGGCTCTCAACATGTCCTCCAGGCTCTCAACATGTCCTCCAGGCTCTCAACATGTCCTCCAAATATAGTGAAAGTTCTCCAGGCAGAGAACAAATTCTCCAATCACAGACCAAATTCTCCTAAAAGAGAACAAGTCCAAGTCCTCCAAGCTCTGAACAAGCCCTCCAAGCTCAAAACAAGCCCTCCAAGCTCAAAACAAGCCCTCCAAGCTCAAAACAAGCCCTCCAAGCTCAAAACAAGCCCTCCAAGCTCAAAACAAGCCCTCCAAGCTCAAAACAAGCCCTCCAAGCTCAAAACAAGCCCTCCAAGCTCAAAACAAGCCCTCCAAGCTCAAAACAAGCCCTCCAAGCTCAAAACAAGCCCTCCAAGCTCAAAACAAGCCCTCCAAGCTCAAAACAAGCCCTCCAACCTCAAAACAAGCCCTCCAACCTCAAAACAAGCCCTCCAAGCTCAAAACAAGCCCTCCAATCATCATAGTTCATGTTCACCAGGCACAGAACAAGTCCCCCAATGACATACCAAATTCTCCGATAACAGAACATGTCCTCCAGGCTCTCAGCATGTCCTCCAGGCTCTCAGCATGTCCTCCAGGCTCCCAACATGTCCTCCAGGCTCCCAACATGTCCTCCAGGCTCCCAACATGTCCTCCAGGCTCTCAACATGTCCTCCAAATATAGTGAAAGTTCTCCAGGCAGAGAACAAATTCTCCAATCACAGACCAAATGTTCCTAAAAGAGAACAAGTCCTCCAAGCCCTGAACAAGTCCTCCAAGCTCTGAACAAGTCCTCCAATCTCTGAACAATTCCTCTAACTCAAAACAAGTCCCCCAGATTCAGAACAAGTCCCCCAAACTCAGAACAATTCCTCCAAGCCCAGAAAAAATTTTTCAATCACAGTGCAAGCTCTCCAGGCACAGAACAAATTCTCCAATCACAGACCAAATGCTCCTTAAAGAGAACAAGTCCTCCAAGCTCTGAAAAAGTCCTCCAAGCTCTGAACAAGTCCTAAAATATCAGAACAACCACATCAAACTCAGAACATGTCCTCCAATCTCAAAACAAGTCCTCCAATCTCAAAACAAGTCCTCCAATCTCAAAACAAGTCCTCCAATCTCAAAACAAGTCCTCCAATCGTCATACTTCATGTTCACCAGCCACAGAACAAGTCCCCCAATGACATACCAAATGCTCCGATAAGAGAACATGTCCTCCAGGCTCTCAACATGTCCTCCAGGCTCTCAACATGTCCTCCAGGCTCTCAACATGTCCTCCAGGCTCTCAACATGTCCTCCAAATATAGTGAAAGTTCTCCAGGCAGAGAACAAATTCTCCAATCACAGACCAAATGCTCCTAAAAGAGAACAAGTCCTCCAAGCCCTGAACAAGTCCTCCAAGCTCTGCACAATTCCCCTAACTCAAAACAAGCCCCCAGATTCAGAACAAGTCCCCCAAACTCAGAACAATTCCTCCAAGCCCAGAAAAAATTTTTCAATCACAGTGCAAGCTCTCCAGGCAAAGAACAAATTCTGCAATCAGAGACCAAATGCTCCTAAAAGAGAACAAGTCCTCCAAGCTCTGAACAAGTCCTCCGAGCTCTGTAAAAGTCCTAAAATATCAGAACAACCACATCAAACTCAGAACAAGTCCTCCAATCTCAAAACAAGTCCTCCAATATCAAAACAAGTCCTCCAATATCAAAACAAGTCCTCCAATCTCATCCTAGTTCATGTTAACCAAGCACAGAACAAGTTCCCCAATGACATACCAAATGCTCCGATAAGAGAACATGTCCTCCAGGCTCTCAACATGTCCTCCAGGCTGATCAACATGTCCTCCAGGCTCTCAACATGTCCTCCAGGCTCTCAACATGTCCTCGAAATATAGTGAAAGTTCTCCAGGCAGAGAACAAATTCTCCAATCACAGACCAAATGCTCCTAAAAGAGAACAAGTCCTCCAAGCTCTGAACAAGTCCTCCAAGCTCTGAACAATTCCCCTAACTCAAAACAAGTCCCCCAGATTCAGAACAAGTCCCCCAAACTCAGAACAATTCCTCCAAGCCCAGAAAAAATTTTTCAATCACAGCGCAAGCTCTCCAGGCAAAGAACAAATTCTGCAATCAGAGACCAAATGCTCCTAAAAGAGAACAAGTCCTCCAAGCTCTGAACAAGTCCTCCGAGCTCTGTAAAAGACCTCCAATATCAGAACAACCACATCAAACTCAGAACAAGTCCTCCAATCTCAAAACAAGTCCTCCAATCTCAAAACAAGTCCTCCAATCTCAAAACAAGTCCTCCAATCTCAAAACAAGTCCTCCAATCTCAAAACAAGTCCTCCAATCTCAAAACAAGTCCTCCAATCTCAAAACAAGTCCTCCAATCTCAAAACAAGTCCTCCAATCTCAAAACAAGTCCTCCAATCTCAAAACAAGTCCTCCAATCTCAAAACAAGTCCTCCAATCTCAAAACAAGTCCTTCAATCTCACAACAATTCCTCCAATCTCACAACACGTCCTCCAATCGCAAAACAAGTCCTCCAATCGCAAAACAAGTCCTCCAATCGCAAAACAAGTCCTCCAGTCCTCACAGTTCATGTTCACCAGGCACAGAACAAGTCCCCCAATGACATACCAAATGCTCCGATAAGAGAACATGTCCTCCAGGCTCCCAACATGTCCTCCAGGCTCCCAACATGTCCTCCAGGCTCCCAACATGTCCTCCAGGCTCCCAACATGTCCTCCAGGCTCCCAACATGTCCTCCAGGCTCCCAACATGTCCTCCAAATATAGTGAAAGTTCTCCAGGCAGAGAACAAATTCTCCAATCACAAACCAAATGCTCCTAAAAGAGAACAAGTCCTCCAAGCCCTGAACAAGTCCTCCAAGCTCTTAAAAATTCCTCTAACTCAAAACAAGTCCCCCAGATTCAGAACAAGTCCCCCAAACTCAGAACAATTCCTCCAACGCAGAAAAAATTTTTCAATCACAGTGCAAGCTCTCCAGGCACAGAACAAAATTCTCCAATCACAGACCAAATGCTCCTAAAAGAGAACAAGTCCTCCAAGCTCTGAACAAGTCCTCTAAGCTCTGAAGAAGTCCTCCAAGCTCTGAACAAGTCCTCCAAGCTCTGAACAAGTCCTCCAAGCTGTAAACAAGTCCTCCAAGCTGTAAACAAGTCCTCCAGGCCCAGAAAAATTTCTTCAAACACAGTGGAAACTCTCCAGGCACAGAACAAATTCTCCAATCACAGACCAAATGCTCCTAAAAGAGAACAAGTCCTCCAAGCCCTGAACAAGTCCTCCAAGCCCTGAACAAGTCCTCCAAGCTCTGAACAAGTCCTCCAAGCTCTGAACAAGTCCTCCAAGCTCTGAACAAGTCCTCCAAGCTCTGAACAAGTCCTCCAAGCTCTGAACAAGTCCTCCAAGCTCTGTAAAAGTCCTAAAATATCAGAACAACCACATCAAACTCAGAACAAGTCCTCCAATCTCAAAACAAGTCCTCCAATCTCAAAACAAGTCCTCCAGGCTCTCAACATGTCCTCCAATCTCAAAACAAGTCCTCCAATCTCAAAACAAGTCCTCCAATCTCAAAACAAGTCCTCCAATCTCAAAACAAGTCCTCCAATCTCAAAACAAGTCCTCCAATCTCAAAACAAGTCCTCCAATCTAACAACATCTCCTCCAATCTAACAACAAGTCCTCCAATCTAACAACAAGTCCTCCAATCGCAAAACAAGTCCTCCAATCATCATAGTTCATATTCACCAGGCACAGAATAAGTCCCCCAATGACATACCAAATGCTCCTATAAGAGAACATGTCCTCCAGGCTCCCAACATGTCCTCCAGGCTCCCAACATGTCCTCCAGGCTCCCAACATGTCCTCCAGGCTCCCAACATGTCCTCCAGGCTCCCAACATGTCCTCCAAATATAGTGAAAGTTCTCCAGGCAGAGAACAAATTCTCCAATCACAGACCAAATGCTCCTTAAAGAGAACAAGTCCTCCAAGCTCTGAAAAAGTCCTCCAAGCTCTGAACAAGTCCTAAAATATCAGAACAACCACATCAAACTCAGAACATGTCCTCCAATCTCAAAACAAGTCCTCCAATCTCAAAACAAGTCCTCCAATCTCAAAACAAGTCCTCCAATCTCAAAACAAGTCCTCCAATCTCAAAACAAGTCCTCCAATCGTCATAGTTCATGTTCACCAGGCACAGAACAAGTCCCCCAATGACATACCAAATGCTCCGATAAGAGAACATGTCCTCCAGGCTCTCAACATGTCCTCCAGGCTCTCAACATGTCCTCCAGGCTCTCAACATGTCCTCCAGGCTCTCAACATGTCCTCCAGGCTCTCAACATGTCCTCCAGGCTCTCAACATGTCCTCCAGGCTCTCAAAATATCCTCCAAATATAGTGAAAGTTCTCCAGGCAGAGAACAAATTCTCCAATCACAGACCAAATGCTCCTAAAAGAGAACAAGTCCTCCAAGCTCTGAACAAGTCCTCCGAGCTCTGTAAAAGTCCTAAAATATCAGAACAACCACATCAAACTCAGAACAAGTCCTCCAATCTCAAAACATGTCCTCCAATCTCAAAACAAGTCCTCCAATCTCAAAACAAGACCTTCAATCACACAACAAGTCCTCCAATATCAAAACAAGTCCTCCAATATCAAAACAAGTCCTCCAATATCAAAACAAGTCCTCCAATATCAAAACAAGTCCTCCAATATCAAAACAAGTCCTCCAATCTCATCCTAGTTCATGTTAACCAAGCACAGAACAAGTTCCCCAATGACATACCAAATGCTCCGATAAGAGAACATGTCCTCCAGGCTCTCAACATGTCCTCCAGGCTGATCAACATGTCCTCCAGGCTCTCAACATGTCCTCCAGGCTCTCAACATGTCCTCCAGGCTCTCAACATGTCCTCCAGGCTCTCAACATGTCCTCCAGGCTCTCAACATGTCCTCCAGGCTCTCAACATGTCCTCCAAATATAGTGAAAGTTCTCCAGGCAGAGAACAAATTCTCCAATCACAGACCAAATGCTCCTAAAAGAGAACAAGTCCTCCAAGCTCTGAACAAGTCCTCCAAGCTCTGAACAAGTCCTCCAATCTCTGAACAAGTCCTCTAACTCAAAACAAGTCCCCCAGATTCAGAACAAGTCCCCCAAACTCAGAACAATTCCTCCAAGCCCAGAAAAAATTTTTCAATCACAGTGCAAGCTCTCCAGGCAGAGAACAAATTCTCCAATCACAGACCAAATGCTCCTTAAAGAGAACAAGTCCTCCAAGCTCTGAAAAAGTCCTCCAAGCTCTGAACAAGTCCTAAAATATCAGAACAACCACATCAAACTCAGAACATGTCCTCCAATCTCAAAACAAGTCCTCCAATCTCAAAACAAGTCCTCCAATCTCAAAACAAGTCCTCCAATCTCAAAACAAGTCCTCCAATCTCAAAACAAGTCCTCCAGTCGTCATAGTTCATGTTCACTAGGCACAGAACAAGTCCCCCAATGACATACCAAATGCTCCGATAAGAGAACATGTCCTCCAGGCTCTCAACATGTCCTCCAGGCTCTCAACATGTCCTCCAGGCTCTCAACATGTCCTCCAGGCTCTCAACATGTCCTCCAGGCTCTCAACATGTCCTCCAGGCTCTCAACATGTCCTCCAGGCTCTCAACATGTCCTCCAGGCTCTCAACATGTCCCCCAAATATAGTGAAAGTTCTCCAGGCAGAGAACAAATTCTCCAATCACAGACCAAATGCTCCTAAAAGAGAACAAGTCCTCCAAGCCCTGAACAAGTCCTCCAAGCTCTGAACAATTCCCCTAACTTAAAAGAAGTCCCACAGATTCAGAACAATTCCTCCAAGCCCAGAAAAATTTTTCAATCACAGTGCAAGCTCTCCAGGCACAGAAAAAATTCTCCAATCACAGACCAAATGCTCCTAAAAGAGAACAAGTCCTCCAAGCCCTGAACAAGTCCTCCAAGCTCTGAACAAGTCCTCCAAGCTCTGAACAAGTCCTCCAAGCTCTGAACAAGTCCTAAAATACCAGAACAACCACATCAAACTCAGAACAAGTCCTCCAATCTCAAAACAAGTCCTTCAATCTCACAACAAGTCCTCCAATCTCAAAACAAGTCCTTCAATGTCACAACAAGTCCTCCAATCGCAAAACAAGTCCGCCAATCTCAAAACAAGTCCTCCAATCATCATAGTTCATGTTCACCAGGCACAGAACAAGTCCCCCAATGACATACCAAATGCTCCGATAAGAGAACATGTCCTCCAGGCTCCCAACATGTCCCCCAGGCTCCCAACATGTCCTCCAGGCTCCCAACATGTCCTCCAGGCTCCCAACATGTCCTCCAGGCTCCCAACATGTCCTCCAGGCTCCCAACATGTCCTCCAAATATAGTGAAAGTTCTCCAGGCAGAGAACAAATTCTCCAATCACAAACCAAATGCTCCTAAAAGAGAACAAGTCCTCCAAGCCCTGAACAAGTCCTCCAAGCTCTTAAAAATTCACCAAACTCAAAACAAGTCCCCCAGATTCAGAACAAGTCCCCCAAACTCAGAACAATTCCTCCAACCCAGAAAAAATTTTTCAATCACAGTGCAAGCTCTCCAGGCACAGAACAAATTCTCCAATCACAGACCAAATGCTCCTAAAAGAGAACAAGTCCTCCAAGCCCTGAACAAGTCCTCCAAGCTCTGAACAAGTCCTCCAAGCTCTGAACAAGTCCTCCAAGCTCTGAACAAGTCCTCCAAGCTCTGAACAAGTCCTCCAAGCCCAGAAAAATTTCTTCAAACACAGTGGAAACTCTCCAGGCACAGAACAAATTCTCCAATCACAGACCAAATTCTCCTAAAAGAGAACAAGTCCTCCAAGCTCTGAACAAGTCCTCCAAGCTCTGAACAAGTCCTCCAAGCTCTGAACAAGTCCTCCAATCTCAAAACAAGTCCTCCAATCTCAAAACAAGTCCTCCAATCTCAAAACAAGTCCTCCAATCGCAAAACAAGTCCTCCAATCGCAAAACAAGTCCTCCAATCGCAAAACAAGTCCTCCAATCGCAAAACAAGTCCTCCAATCGCAAAACAAGTCCTCCAATCGCAAAACAAGTCCTCCAATCTCATCATAGGTCATGTTCACCAAGCACAGAACAAGTTCCCCAATGACATACCAAATGCCCGGTAAGAGAACATGTCCTCCAGGCTCTCAACATGTCCTCCAGGCTCTCAACATGTCCTCCAGGCTCTCAACATGTCCTCCAGGCTCTCAACATGTCCTCCAGGCTCTCAACATGTCCTCCAGGCTCTCAACATGTCCTCCAGGCTCTCAACATGTCCTCCAGGCTCTCAACATGTCCTCCAAATATAGTGAAAGTTCTCCAGGCAGAGAACAAATTCTCCAATCACAGACCAAATTCTCCTAAAAGAGAACAAGTCCAAGTCCTCCAAGCTCTGAACAAGCCCTCCAAGCTCAAAACAAGCCCTCCAAGCTCAAAACAAGCCCTCCAAGCTCAAAACAAGCCCTCCAAGCTCAAAACAAGCCCTCCAAGCTCAAAACAAGCCCTCCAAGCTCAAAACAAGCCCTCCAAGCTCAAAACAAGCCCTCCAAGCTCAAAACAAGCCCTCCAAGCTCAAAACAAGCCCTCCAAGCTCAAAACAAGCCCTCCAAGCTCAAAACAAGCCCTCCAAGCTCAAAACAAGCCCTCCAACCTCAAAACAAGCCCTCCAAGCTCAAAACAAGCCCTCCAATCATCATAGTTCATGTTCACCAGGCACAGAACAAGTCCCCCAATGACATACCAAATTCTCCGATAACAGAACATGTCCTCCAGGCTCTCAGCATGTCCTCCAGGCTCTCAGCATGTCCTCCAGGCTCCCAACATGTCCTCCAGGCTCCCAACATGTCCTCCAGGCTCCCAACATGTCCTCCAGGCTCTCAACATGTCCTCCAAATATAGTGAAAGTTCTCCAGGCAGAGAACAAATTCTCCAATCACAGACCAAATGTTCCTAAAAGAGAACAAGTCCTCCAAGCCCTGAACAAGTCCTCCAAGCTCTGAACAAGTCCTCCAATCTCTGAACAATTCCTCTAACTCAAAACAAGTCCCCCAGATTCAGAACAAGTCCCCCAAACTCAGAACAATTCCTCCAAGCCCAGAAAAAATTTTTCAATCACAGTGCAAGCTCTCCAGGCACAGAACAAATTCTCCAATCACAGACCAAATGCTCCTTAAAGAGAACAAGTCCTCCAAGCTCTGAAAAAGTCCTCCAAGCTCTGAACAAGTCCTAAAATATCAGAACAACCACATCAAACTCAGAACATGTCCTCCAATCTCAAAACAAGTCCTCCAATCTCAAAACAAGTCCTCCAATCTCAAAACAAGTCCTCCAATCTCAAAACAAGTCCTCCAATCGTCATACTTCATGTTCACCAGCCACAGAACAAGTCCCCCAATGACATACCAAATGCTCCGATAAGAGAACATGTCCTCCAGGCTCTCAACATGTCCTCCAGGCTCTCAACATGTCCTCCAGGCTCTCAACATGTCCTCCAGGCTCTCAACATGTCCTCCAAATATAGTGAAAGTTCTCCAGGCAGAGAACAAATTCTCCAATCACAGACCAAATGCTCCTAAAAGAGAACAAGTCCTCCAAGCCCTGAACAAGTCCTCCAAGCTCTGCACAATTCCCCTAACTCAAAACAAGCCCCCAGATTCAGAACAAGTCCCCCAAACTCAGAACAATTCCTCCAAGCCCAGAAAAAATTTTTCAATCACAGTGCAAGCTCTCCAGGCAAAGAACAAATTCTGCAATCAGAGACCAAATGCTCCTAAAAGAGAACAAGTCCTCCAAGCTCTGAACAAGTCCTCCGAGCTCTGTAAAAGTCCTAAAATATCAGAACAACCACATCAAACTCAGAACAAGTCCTCCAATCTCAAAACAAGTCCTCCAATATCAAAACAAGTCCTCCAATATCAAAACAAGTCCTCCAATCTCATCCTAGTTCATGTTAACCAAGCACAGAACAAGTTCCCCAATGACATACCAAATGCTCCGATAAGAGAACATGTCCTCCAGGCTCTCAACATGTCCTCCAGGCTGATCAACATGTCCTCCAGGCTCTCAACATGTCCTCCAGGCTCTCAACATGTCCTCGAAATATAGTGAAAGTTCTCCAGGCAGAGAACAAATTCTCCAATCACAGACCAAATGCTCCTAAAAGAGAACAAGTCCTCCAAGCTCTGAACAAGTCCTCCAAGCTCTGAACAATTCCCCTAACTCAAAACAAGTCCCCCAGATTCAGAACAAGTCCCCCAAACTCAGAACAATTCCTCCAAGCCCAGAAAAAATTTTTCAATCACAGCGCAAGCTCTCCAGGCAAAGAACAAATTCTGCAATCAGAGACCAAATGCTCCTAAAAGAGAACAAGTCCTCCAAGCTCTGAACAAGTCCTCCGAGCTCTGTAAAAGACCTCCAATATCAGAACAACCACATCAAACTCAGAACAAGTCCTCCAATCTCAAAACAAGTCCTCCAATCTCAAAACAAGTCCTCCAATCTCAAAACAAGTCCTCCAATCTCAAAACAAGTCCTCCAATCTCAAAACAAGTCCTCCAATCTCAAAACAAGTCCTCCAATCTCAAAACAAGTCCTCCAATCTCAAAACAAGTCCTCCAATCTCAAAACAAGTCCTCCAATCTCAAAACAAGTCCTCCAATCTCAAAACAAGTCCTTCAATCTCACAACAATTCCTCCAATCTCACAACACGTCCTCCAATCGCAAAACAAGTCCTCCAATCGCAAAACAAGTCCTCCAATCGCAAAACAAGTCCTCCAGTCCTCACAGTTCATGTTCACCAGGCACAGAACAAGTCCCCCAATGACATACCAAATGCTCCGATAAGAGAACATGTCCTCCAGGCTCCCAACATGTCCTCCAGGCTCCCAACATGTCCTCCAGGCTCCCAACATGTCCTCCAGGCTCCCAACATGTCCTCCAGGCTCCCAACATGTCCTCCAGGCTCCCAACATGTCCTCCAAATATAGTGAAAGTTCTCCAGGCAGAGAACAAATTCTCCAATCACAAACCAAATGCTCCTAAAAGAGAACAAGTCCTCCAAGCCCTGAACAAGTCCTCCAAGCTCTTAAAAATTCCTCTAACTCAAAACAAGTCCCCCAGATTCAGAACAAGTCCCCCAAACTCAGAACAATTCCTCCAACGCAGAAAAAATTTTTCAATCACAGTGCAAGCTCTCCAGGCACAGAACAAAATTCTCCAATCACAGACCAAATGCTCCTAAAAGAGAACAAGTCCTCCAAGCTCTGAACAAGTCCTCTAAGCTCTGAAGAAGTCCTCCAAGCTCTGAACAAGTCCTCCAAGCTCTGAACAAGTCCTCCAAGCTGTAAACAAGTCCTCCAAGCTGTAAACAAGTCCTCCAGGCCCAGAAAAATTTCTTCAAACACAGTGGAAACTCTCCAGGCACAGAACAAATTCTCCAATCACAGACCAAATTCTCCTAAAAGAGAACAAGTCCTCCAAGCCCTGAACAAGTCCTCCAATCTCAAAACAAGTCCTCCAAGCTCAAAACAAGTCCTCCAAGCTCAAAACAAGTCCTCCAAGCTCTGAACAAGTCCTCCAAGCTCTGAACAAGTCCTCCAAGCTCTGAACAAGTCCTCCAAGCTCTGAACAAGTCCTCCAAGCTCTGAACAAGTCCTCTAACTCAAAACAAGTCCCCCAGATTCAGAACAAGTCCCCCAAACTCAGAACAATTCCTCCAAGCCCAGAAAAAATTTTTCAATCACAGTGCAAGCTCTCCAGGCACAGAACAAATTCTCCAATCACAGACCAAATGCTCCTAAAAGAGAAGAGGTCCTCCAAGCTCTGAAAAAGTCCTCCAAGCTCTGAACAAGTCCTAAAATATCAGAACAACCACATCAAACTCAGAACATGTCCTCCAATCTCAAAACAAGTCCTCCAATCTCAAAACAAGGCCTCCAATCGTCATAGTTCATGTTCACCAGCCACAGAACAAGTCCCCCAATGACATACCAAATGCTCCGATAAGAGAAGATGTCCTCCAGGCTCTCAACATGTCCTCCAGGCTCTCAACATGTCCTCCAGGCTCTCAACATGTCCTCCAGGCTCTCAACATGTCCTCCAAATATAGTGAAAGTTCTCCAGGCAGAGAACAAATTCTCCAATCACAGACCAAATGCTCCTAAAAGAGAACAAGTCCTCCAAGCCCTGAACAAGTCTTCCAAGCTCTGAACAATTCCCCTAACTCAAAAGAAGTCCTCCAGATTCAGAACAATTCCTCCAAGCCCAGAAAAGTTTTTCAATCACAGTGCAAGCTCTCTAGGCACAGAACAAATTCTCCAATCACAGACCAAATGCTCCTAAAATAGAACAAGTCCTCCAAGCCCTGAACAAGTCCTCCAAGCTCTGAACAAGTCCTCCAAGCTCTGAACAAGTCCTCCAAGCTCTGAACAAGTCCTCCAAGCTCTGAACAAGTCCTCCAAGCTCTGAACAAGTCCTCCAAGCTCTGAACAAGTCCTCCAAGCTCTGAACAAGTCCTCCAAGCTCTGAACAAGTCCTAAAATATCAGAACAACCACATCAAACTCAGAACAAGTCCTCCAATCTCAAAACACGTCCTTCAATCTCACAACAAGTCCTCCAATCTCACAACAAGTCCTCCAATCTCAAAACAAGTCCTCCAATCTCAAAACAAGTCCTCCAATCTCAAAACAAGTCCTCCAATCTCAAAACAAGTCCTCCAATCTCACAACAAGTCCTCCAATCGCAAAACAAGTCCTCCAATCATCATAGTTCATGTTCACCAGGCACAGAATAAGTCCCCCAATGACATACCAAATGCTCCGATAAGAGAACATGTCCTCCAGGCTCCCAACATGTCCTCCAGGCTCCCAACATGTCCTCCAGGCTCCCAACATGTCCTCCAGGCTCCCAACATGTCCTCCAGGCTCCCAACATGTCCTCCAGGCTCCCAACATGTCCTCCAGGCTCTCAACATGTCCTCCAAATATAGTGAAAGTTCTCCAGGCAGAGAACAAATTCTCCAATCACAGACCAAATGCTCCTAAAAGAGAACAAGTCCTCCAAGCTCTGAACAAGTCCTCTAAGCTCTGAAGAAGTCCTCCAAGCTCTGAACAAGTCCTCCAAGCTCTGAACAAGTCCTCCAAGCTCTGAACAAGTCCTCCAAGCTCTGAACAAGTCCTCCAAGCTGTAAACAAGTCCTCCAAGCCCAGAAAAATTTCTTTAAACACAGTGGAAACTCTCCAGGCACAGAACATATTCTCCAATCACAGACCAAATTCTCCTAAAAGAGAACAAGTCCTCCAAGCTCTGAACAAGTCCTCCAATCTCAAAACAAGTCCTCCAATCTCAAAACAAGTCCTTCAATCTCACAACAAGTCCTCCAATCGCAAAACAAGTCCTCCAATCGCAAAACAAGTCCTCCAATCGCAAAACAAGTCCTCCAATCGCAAAACAAGTCCTCCAATCGCAAAACAAGTCCTCCAATCGCAAAACAAGTCCTCCAATCGCAAAACAAGTCCTCCAATCTCATCATAGTTCATGTTCACCAAGCACAGAACAAGTTCCCCAATGACATACCAAATGCCCCGATAAGAGAACATGTCCTCCAGGCTCTCAACATGTCCTCCAGGCTCTCAACATGTCCTCCAGGCTCTCAACATGTCCTCCAGGCTCTCAACATGTCCTCCAGGCTCTCAACATGTCCTCCAGGCTCTCAACATGTCCTCCAGGCTCTCAACATGTCCTCCAAATATAGTGAAAGTTCTCCAGGCAGAGAACAAATTCTCCAATCACAGACCAAATGCTCCCAAAAGAGAACAAGTCCTCCAAGCCCTGAACAAGTCCTCCAAGCTCTGAACAATTCCCGTAACTCAAAACAAGTCCCCCAGATTCAGAACAAGTCCCCCAAACTCAGAACAATTCCTCCAAGCCCAGAAAAAATTTTTCAATCACATTGCAAGCTCTCCAGGCAGAGAACAAATTCTCCAATCACAGACCAAATGCTCCTAAAAGAGAACAAGTCCTCCAAGCCCTAAACAAGTCCTCCAAGCTCTGAACAAGTCCTCCAAGCTCTGAACGATTCCCCTAACTCAAAACAAGTCCCCCAGATTCAGAACAAGTCCCCCAAACTCAGAACAATTCCTCCAAGCCCAGAAAAAATTTTTCAATCACAGTGCAAGTTCTCCAGGCACAGAACAAATTCTCCAATCACAGACCAAATGCTCCTAAAAGAGCACAAGTCCTCCAAGCTCTGAACAAGTCCTCCAAGCTCTGAACAAGTCCTCCAAGCTCTGAACAAGTCCTCCAAGCTCTGAACAAGTCCTCCAAGCTCTGAACAAATCCTAAAATATCAGAACAACCGCATCAAACTCAGAACATGTCCTCCAATCTCAAAACAAGTCCTCCAATCTCAAAACAAGTCCTCCAATCGTCATAGTTCATGTTCACCAGGCACAGAACAAGTCCTCCAATGACATACCAAATGCTCCGATAAGAGAACATGTCCTCCAGGCTCTCAACATGTCCTCCAGGCTCTCAACATGTCCTCCAGGCTCTCAACATGTCCTCCAGGCTCTCAACATGTCCTCCAGGCTCTCAACATGTCCTCCAGGCTCTCAACATGTCCTCCAGGCTCTCAACATGTCCTCCAGGCTCTCAACATGTCCCCCAGGCTCTCAACCTGTCCTCCAAATATAGTGTAAGTTCTCCAGGCAGAGAACAAATTCTCCAATCACAGACCAAATGCTCCTAAAAGAGAACAAGTCCTCCAAGCCCTGAACAAGTCCTCCAAGCCCTGAACAAGTCCTCCAAGCTCTGAACAAGTCCTCCAAGCTCTGTAAAAGTCCTAAAATATCAGAACAACCACATCAAACTCAGAACAAGTCCTCCAATCGCAAAACAAGTCCTCCAATCGCAAAACAAGTCCTCCAATCGCAAAACAAGTCCTCCAATCGCAAAACAAGTCCTCCAATCGCAAAACAAGTCCTCCAATCGCAAAACAAGTCCTCCAATCGCAAAACAAGTCCTCCAATCGCAAAACAAGTCCTCCAATCGCAAAACAAGTCCTCCAATCGCAAAACAAGTCCTCCAATCGCAAAACAAGTCCTCCAATCGCAAAACAAGTCCTCCAATCGCAAAACAAGTCCTCCAATCGCAAAACAAGTCCTCCAATCGCAAAACAAGTCCTCCAATCGCAAAACAAGTCCTCCAATCGCAAAACAAGTCCTCCAATCTCATCATAGTTCATGTTCACCAAGCACAGAACAAGTCCCCCAATGACATACCAAATGCCCCGATAAGAGAACATGTCCTCCAGGCTCTCAACATGTGCTCCAGGCTCCCAACATGTCCTCCAGGCTCCCAACATGTTCTCCAGGCTCCCAACATGTCCTCCAGGCTCCCAACATGTCCTCCAAATATAGTGAAAGTTCTCCAGGCAGAGAACAAATTCTCCAATCACAAACCAAATGCTCCTAAAAGAGAACAAGTCCTCCAAGCCCTGAACAAGTCCTCCAAGCTCTTAAAAATTCCTCTAACTCAAAACAAGTCCCCCATATTCAGAACAAGTCCCCCAAACTCAGAACAATTCCTCCAACCCAGAAAAAATTTTTCAATCACAGTGGAAACTCTCCAGGCACAGAACAAATTCTCCAATCACAGACCAAATTCTCCTAAAAGAGAACAAGTCCTCCAAGCTCTGAACAAGTCCTCCAAGCTCTGAACAAGTCCTCTAACTCAAATCAAGTCCCCCAGATTCAGAACAAGTCCCCCAAACTCAGAACAATTCCTCCAAGCCCAGAAAAAATTTTTCAATCACAGTGCAAGCTCTCCAGGCAGAGAACTAATTCTCCAATCACAGACCAAATGCTCCTAAAAGAGAAGAAGTCCTCCAAGCTCTGAAAAAGTCCTCCAAGCTCTGAACAAGTCCTAAAATATCAGAACAACCACATCAAACTCAGAACATGTCCTCCAATCTCAAAACAAGTCCTCCAATCTCAAAACAAGGCCTCCAATCGTCATAGTTCATGTTCACCAGCCACAGAACAAGTCCCCCAATGACATACCAAATGCTCCGATAAGAGAAGATGTCCTCCAGGCTCTCAACATGTCCTCCAGGCTCTCAACATGTCCTCCAGGCTCTCAACATGTCCTCCAGGCTCTCAACATGTCCTCCAGGCTCTCAACATGTCCTCCAAATATAGTGAAAGTTCTCCAGGCAGAGAACAAATTCTCCAATCACAGACCAAATGCTCCTAAAAGAGAACAAGTCCTCCAAGCCCTGAACAAGTCTTCCAAGCTCTGAACAATTCCCCTAACTCAAAAGAAGTCCTCCAGATTCAGAACAATTCCTCCAAGCCCAGAAAAATTTTTCAATCACAGTGCAAGCTCTCTAGGCACAGAACAAATTCTCCAATCACAGACCAAATGCTCCTAAAAGAGAACAAGTCCTCCAAGCCCTGAACAAGTCCTCCAAGCCCTGAACAAGTCCTCCAAGCTCTGAACAAGTCCTCCAAGCTCTGAACAAGTCCTCCAAGCTCTGAACAAGTCCTCCAAGCTCTGAACAAGTCCTCCAAGCTCTGAACAAGTCCTCCAAGCTCTGAACAAGTCCTCCAAGCTCTGAACAAGTCCTCCAAGCTCTGTAAAAGTCCTAAAATATCAGAACAACCACATCAAACTCAGAACAAGTCCTCCAATCTCAAAACAAGTCCTCCAATCTCAAAACAAGTCCTCCAATCTCAAAACAAGTCCTCCAATCTCAAAACAACTCCTCCAATCTCAAAACAAGTCCTCCAATCTCAAAACAAGTCCTCCAATCTCAAAACAAGTCCTCCAATCTCACAACATCTCCTCCAATCTAACAACAAGTCCTCCAATCTAACAACAAGTCCTCCAATCGCAAAACAAGTCCTCCAATCATCATAGTTCATATTCACCAGGCACAGAATAAGTCCCCCAATGACATACCAAATGCTCCGATAAGAGAACATGTCCTCCAGGCTCCCAACATGTCCTCCAGGCTCCCAACATGTCCTCCAGGCTCCCAACATGTCCTCCAGGCTCCCAACATGTCCTCCAGGCTCCCAACATGTCCTCCAGGCTCCCAACATGTCCTCCAGGCTCCCAACATGTCCTCCAAATATAGTGAAAGTTCTCCAGGCAGAGAACAAATTCTCCAATCACAAACCAAATGCTCCTAAAAGAGAACAAGTCCTCCAAGCCCTGAACAAGTCCTCCGAGCTCTGTAAAAGTCCTAAAATATCAGAACAACCACATCAAACTCAGAACAAGTCCTCCAATCTCAAAACAAGTCCTCCAATCTCAAAACAAGACCTTCAATCACACAACAAGTCCTCCAATATCAAAACAAGTCCTCCAATATCAAAACAAGTCCTCCAATATCAAAACAAGTCCTCCAATATCAAAACAAGTCCTCCAATATCAAAACAAGTCCTCCAATATCAAAACAAGTCCTCCAATATCAAAACAAGTCCTCCAATATCAAAACAAGTCCTCCAATCTCATCCTAGTTCATGTTCACCAAGCACAGAACAAGTTCCCCAATGACATACCAAATGCTCCGATAAGAGAACATGTCCTCCAGGCTCTCAACATGTCCTCCAGGCTGATCAACATGTCCTCCAGGCTGATCAACATGTCCTCCAGGCTCTCAACATGTCCTCCAGGCTCTCAACATGTCCTCCAGGCTCTCAACATGTCCTCCAGGCTCTCAACATGTCCTCCAGGCTCTCAACATGTCCTCCAGGCTCTCAACATGTCCTCCAGGCTCTCAACATGTCCTCCAGGCTCTCAACATGTCCTCCAGGCTCTCAACATGTCCTCCAGGCTCTCAACATGTCCTCCAGGCTCTCAACATGTCCTCCAAATATAGTGAAAGTTCTCCAGGCAGAGAACAAATTCTCCAATCACAGACCAAATGCTCCTAAAAGAGAACAAGTCCTCCAAGCTCTGAACAAGTCCTCCAAGCTCTGAACAAGTCCTCCAAGCTCTGAACAAGTCCTCCAAGCTCTGAACAAGTCCTCTAACTCAAAACAAGTCCCCCAGATTCAGAACAAGTCCCCCAAACTCAGAACAATTCCTCCAAGCCCAGAAAAAATTTTTCAATCACAGTGCAAGCTCTCCAGGCAGAGAACAAATTCTCCAATCACAGACCAAATGCTCCTTAAAGAGAACAAGTCCTCCAAGCTCTGAAAAAGTCCTCCAAGCTCTGAACAAGTCCTAAAATATCAGAACAACCACATCAAACTCAGAACATGTCCTCCAATCTCAAAACAAGTCCTCCAATCTCAAAACAAGTCCTCCAATCTCAAAACAAGTCCTCCAACCTCAAAACAAGTCCTCCAATCTCAAAACAAGTCCTCCAGTCGTCATAGTTCATGTTCACTAGGCACAGAACAAGTCCCCCAATGACATACCAAATGCTCCGATAAGAGAACATGTCCTCCAGGCTCCCAACATGTCCTCCAGGCTCTCAACATGTCCTCCAGGCTCTCAACATGTCCTCCAGGCTCTCAACATGTCCTCCAGGCTCTCAACATGTCCTCCAGGCTCTCAACATGTCCTCCAGGCTCTCAACGTGTCCTCCAGGCTCTCAACATGTCCTCCAGGCTCTCAACATGTCCTCCAGGCTCTCAACAGGTCCTCCAAATATAGTGAAAGTTCTCCAGGCAGAGAACAAATTCTCCAATCACAGACCAAATGCTCCTAAAAGAGAACAAGTCCTCCAAGCCCTGAACAAGTCCTCCAAGCTCTGAACAATTCCCCTAACTCAAAAGAAGTCCCACAGATTCAGAACAATTCCTCCAAGCCCAGAAAAATTTTTCAATCACAGTGCAAGCTCTCCAGGCACAGAAAAAATTCTCCAATCACAGACCAAATGCTCCTAAAAGAGAACAAGTCCTCCAAGCCCTGAACAAGTCCTCCAAGCTCTGAACAAGTCCTCCAAGCTCTGAACAAGTCCTCCAAGCTCTGAACAAGTCCTCCAAGCTCTGAACAAGTCCTAAAATATCAGAACAACCACATCAAACTCAGAACAAGTCCTCCAATCTCAAAACAAGTCCTTCAATCTCACAACAAGTCCTCCAATCTCAAAACAAGTCCTCCAATCTCAAAACAAGTCCTCCAATCGCAAAACAAGTCCGCCAATCGCAAAACAAGTCCGCCAATCGCAAAACAAGTCCTCCAATCATCATAGTTCATGTTCACCAGGCACAGAACAAGTCCCCCAATGACATACCAAATGCTCCGATAAGAGAACATGTCCTCCAGGCTCCCAACATGTCCTCCAGGCTCCCAACATGTCCTCCAGGCTCCCAACATGTCCTCCAGGCTCCCAACATGTCCTCCAGGCTCCCAACATGTCCTCCAGGCTCCCAACATGTCCTCCAGGCTCCCAACATGTCCTCCAGGCTCCCAACATGTCCTCCAAATATAGTGAAAGTTCTCCAGGCAGAGAACAAATTCTCCAATCACAAACCAAATGCTCCTAAAAGAGAACAAGTCCTCCAAGCCCTGAACAAGTCCTCCAAGCTCTTAAAAATTCACCAAACTCAAAACAAGTCCCCCAGATTCAGAACAAGTCCCCCAAACTCAGAACAATTCCTCCAACCCAGAAAAAAATTTTCAATCACAGTGCAAGCTCTCCAGGCACAGAACAAATTCTCCAATCACAGACCAAATGCTCCTAAAAGAGAACAAGTCCTCCAAGCTCTGAACAAGTCCTCCAAGCTCTGAACAAGTCCTCCAAGCTCTGTAAAAGTCCTCCAAGCCCAGAAAAATTTCTTCAAACACAGTGGAAACTCTCCAGGCACAGAACAAATTCTCCAATCACAGACCAAATTCTCCTAAAAGAGAACAAGTCCTCCAAGCTCTGAACAAGTCCTCCAATCTCAAAACAAGTCCTCCAATCTCAAAACAAGTCCTCCAATCTCAAAACAAGTCCTCCAATCTCAAAACAAGTCCTTCAATCGCAAAACAAGTCCTCCAATCGCAAAACAAGTCCTCCAATCTCAAAACAAGTCCTCCAATCTCAAAACAAGTCCTCCAATCGCAAAACAAGTCCTCCAATCTCAAAACAAGTCCTCCAATCGCAAAACAAGTCCTCCAATCGCAAAACAAGTCCTCCAATCTCATCATAGGTCATGTTCACCAAGCACAGAACAAGTTCCCCAATGACATACCAAATGCCCGGTAAGAGAACATGTCCTCCAGGCTCTCAACATGTCCTCCAGGCTCTCAACATGTCCTCCAAGCTCTCAACATGTCCTCCAGGCTCTCAACATGTCCTCCAGGCTCTCAACATGTCCTCCAGGCTCTCAACATGTCCTCCAGGCTCTCAACATGTCCTCCAGGCTCTCAACATGTCCTCCAGGCTCTCAACATGTCCTCCAGGCTCTCAACATGTCCTCCAGGCTCTCAACATGTCCTCCAGGCTCTCAACATGTCCTCCAAATATAGTGAAAGTTCTCCAGGCAGAGAACAAATTCTCCAATCACAGACCAAATTCTCCTAAAAGAGAACAAGTCCTCCAAGCTCTGAACAAGTCCTCCAAGCTCAAAACAAGCCCTCCAAGCTCAAAACAAGCCCTCCAAGCTCAAAACAAGCCCTCCAAGCTCAAAACAAGCCCTCCAAGCTCAAAACAAGCCCTCCAAGCTCAAAACAAGCCCTCCAAGCTCAAAACAAGCCCTCCAAGCTCAAAACAAGCCCTCCAAGCTCAAAACAAGCCCTCCAAGCTCAAAACAAGCCCTCCAAGCTCAAAACAAGCCCTCCAAGCTCAAAACAAGCCCTCCAAGCTCAAAACAAGCCCTCCAATCATCATAGTTCATGTTCACCAGGCACAGAAGAAGTCCCCCAATGACATACCAAATTCTCCGATAAGAGAACATGTCCTCCAGGCTCTCAACATGTCCTCCAGGCTCTCAGCATGTCCTCCAGACTCTCAGCATGTCCTCCAGACTCTCAACATGTCCTCCAGGCTCTCAACATGTCCTCCAGGCTCTCAACATGTCCTCCAAATATAGTGAAAGTTCTCCAGGCAGAGAACAAATTCTCCAATCACAGACCAAATGCTCCTAAAAGAGAACAAGTCCTCCAAGCCCTGAACAAGTCCTCCAAGCTCTGAACAAGTCCTAAAATATCAGAACAACCACATCAAACTCAGAACATGTCCTCCAATCTCAAAACAAGTCCTCCAATCTCAAAACAAGGCCTCCAATCGTCATAGTTCATGTTCACCAGCCACAGAACAAGTCCCCCAATGACATACCAAATGCTCCGATAAGAGAACATGTCCTCCAGGCTCCCAACATGTCCTCCAGGCTCCCAACATGTCCTCCAGGCTCCCAACATGTCCTCCAGGCTCCCAACATGTCCTCCAGGCTCCCAACATGTCCTCCAGGCTCTCAACATGTCCTCCAGGCTCTCAACATGTCCTCCAAATATAGTGAAAGTTCTCCAGGCAGAGAACAATTTCTCCAATCACAGACCAAATGCTCCTAAAAGAGAACAAGTCCTCCAAGCCCTGAACAAGTCCTCCAAGCTCTGACTAATTCCCCTAACTCAATAGAAGTCCCACAGATTCAGAACAATTGCTCCAAGCCCAGAAAAATTTTTCAATCACAGTGCAAGCTCTCCAGGCACAGAACAAATTCTCCAATCACAGACCAAATGCTCCTAAAAGAGAACAAGTCCTCCAAGCCCTGAACAAGTCCTCCAAGCTTTGAACAAGTCCTCCAATCTCTGAACAATTCCTCTAACTCAAAACAAGTCCCCCAGATTCAGAACAAGTCCCCCAAACTCAGAACAATTCCTCCAAGCCCAGAAAAAATTTTTCAATCACAGTGCAAGCTCTCCAGGCACAGAACAAATTCTCCAATCACAGACCAAATGCTCCTAAAAGAGAACAAGTCCTCCAAGCCCTGAACAAGTCCTCCAAGCTCTGAACAAGTCCTCCAATCTCTGAACAATTCCTCTAACTCAAAACAAGTCCCCCAGATTCAGAACAAGTCCCCCAAACTCAGAACAATTCCTCCAAGCCCAGAAAAAATTTTTCAATCACAGTGCAAGCTCTCCAGGCACAGAACAAATTCTCCAATCACAGACCAAATGCTCCTTAAAGAGAACAAGTCCTCCAAGCTCTGAAAAAGTCCTCCAAGCTCTGAACAAGTCCTAAAATATCAGAACAACCACATCAAACTCAGAACATGTCCTCCAATCTCAAAACAAGTCCTCCAATCTCAAAACAAGGCCTCCAATCGTCATAGTTCATGTTCACCAGCCACAGAACAAGTCCCCCAATGACATACCAAATGCTCCGATAAGAGAAGATGTCCTCCAGGCTCTCAACATGTCCTCCAGGCTCTCAACATGTCCTCCAGGCTCTCAACATGTCCTCCAAATATAGTGAAAGTTCTCCAGGCAGAGAACAAATTCTCCAATCACAGACCAAATGCTCCTAAAAGAGAACAAGTCCTCCAAGCCCTGAACAAGTCTTCCAAGCTCTGAACAATTCCCCTAACTCAAAAGAAGTCCTCCAGATTCAGAACAATTCCTCCAAGCCCAGAAAAGTTTTTCAATCACAGTGCAAGCTCTCTAGGCACAGAACAAATTCTCCAATCACAGACCAAATGCTCCTAAAATAGAACAAGTCCTCCAAGCCCTGAACAAGTCCTCCAAGCTCTGAACAAGTCCTCCAAGCTCTGAACAAGTCCTCCAAGCTCTGAACAAGTCCTCCAAGCTCTGAACAAGTCCTCCAAGCTCTGAACAAGTCCTCCAAGCTCTGAACAAGTCCTCCAAGCTCTGAACAAGTCCTCCAAGCTCTGAACAAGTCCTCCAAGCTCTGAACAAGTCCTAAAATATCAGAACAACCACATCAAACTCAGAACAAGTCCTCCAATCTCAAAACACGTCCTTCAATCTCACAACAAGTCCTCCAATCTCACAACAAGTCCTCCAATCTCAAAACAAGTCCTCCAATCTCAAAACAAGTCCTCCAATCTCAAAACAAGTCCTCCAATCTCAAAACAAGTCCTCCAATCTCAAAACAAGTCCTCCAATCTCACAACAAGTCCTCCAATCGCAAAACAAGTCCTCCAATCATCATAGTTCATGTTCACCAGGCACAGAATAAGTCCCCCAATGACATACCAAATGCTCCGATAAGAGAACATGTCCTCCAGGCTCCCAACATGTCCTCCAGGCTCCCAACATGTCCTCCAGGCTCCCAACATGTCCTCCAGGCTCCCAACATGTCCTCCAGGCTCCCAACATGTCCTCCAGGCTCCCAACATGTCCTCCAGGCTCCCAACATGTCCTCCAAATATAGTGAAAGTTCTCCAGGCAGAGAACAAATTCTCCAATCACAGACCAAATGCTCCTAAAAGAGAACAAGTCCTCCAAGCTCTGAACAAGTCCTCTAAGCTCTGAAGAAGTCCTCCAAGCTCTGAACAAGTCCTCCAAGCTCTGAACAAGTCCTCCAAGCTCTGAACAAGTCCTCCAAGCTCTGAACAAGTCCTCCAAGCTGTAAACAAGTCCTCCAAGCCCAGAAAAATTTCTTTAAACACAGTGGAAACTCTCCAGGCACAGAACATATTCTCCAATCACAGACCAAATTCTCCTAAAAGAGAACAAGTCCTCCAAGCTCTGAACAAGTCCTCCAATCTCAAAACAAGTCCTCCAATCTCAAAACAAGTCCTTCAATCTCACAACAAGTCCTCCAATCGCAAAACAAGTCCTCCAATCGCAAAACAAGTCCTCCAATCGCAAAACAAGTCCTCCAATCGCAAAACAAGTCCTCCAATCGCAAAACAAGTCCTCCAATCGCAAAACAAGTCCTCCAATCTCATCATAGTTCATGTTCACCAAGCACAGAACAAGTTCCCCAATGACATACCAAATGCCCCGATAAGAGAACATGTCCTCCAGGCTCTCAACATGTCCTCCAGGCTCTCAACATGTCCTCCAGGCTCTCAACATGTCCTCCAGGCTCTCAACATGTCCTCCAGGCTCTCAACATGTCCTCCAGGCTCTCAACATGTCCTCCAGGCTCTCAACATGTCCTCCAGGCTCTCAACATGTCCTCCAGGCTCTCAACATGTCCTCCAGGCTCTCAACATGTCCTCCAGGCTCTCAACATGTCCTCCAGGCTCTCAACATGTCCTCCAAATATAGTGAAAGTTCTCCAGGCAGAGAACAAATTCTCCAATCACAGACCAAATGCTCCCAAAAGAGAACAAGTCCTCCAAGCCCTGAACAAGTCCTCCAAGCTCTGAACAATTCCCGTAACTCAAAACAAGTCCCCCAGATTCAGAACAAGTCCCCCAAACTCAGAACAATTCCTCCAAGCCCCGAAAAAATTTTTCAATCACATTGCAAGCTCTCCAGGCAGAGAACAAATTCTCCAATCACAGACCAAATGCTCCTAAAAGAGAACAAGTCCTCCAAGCCCTAAACAAGTCCTCCAAGCTCTGAACAAGTCCTCCAAGCTCTGAACGATTCCCCTAACTCAAAACAAGTCCCCCAGATTCAGAACAAGTCCCCCAAACTCAGAACAATTCCTCCAAGCCCAGAAAAAATTTTTCAATCACAGTGCAAGTTCTCCAGGCACAGAACAAATTCTCCAATCACAGACCAAATGCTCCTAAAAGAGCACAAGTCCTCCAAGCTCTGAACAAGTCCTCCAAGCTCTGAACAAGTCCTCCAAGCTCTGAACAAATCCTAAAATATCAGAACAACCGCATCAAACTCAGAACATGTCCTCCAATCTCAAAACAAGTCCTCCAATCTCAAAACAAGTCCTCCAATCGTCATAGTTCATGTTCACCAGGCACAGAACAAGTCCTCCAATGACATACCAAATGCTCCGATAAGAGAACATGTCCTCCAGGCTCTCAACATGTCCTCCAGGCTCTCAACATGTCCTCCAGGCTCTCAACATGTCCTCCAGGCTCTCAACATGTCCTCCAGGCTCTCAACATGTCCTCCAGGCTCTCAACATGTCCTCCAGGCTCTCAACATGTCCCCCAGGCTCTCAACCTGTCCTCCAAATATAGTGTAAGTTCTCCAGGCAGAGAACAAATTCTCCAATCACAGACCAAATGCTCCTAAAAGAGAACAAGTCCTCCAAGCCCTGAACAAGTCCTCCAAGCCCTGAACAAGTCCTCCAAGCCCTGAACAAGTCCTCCAAGCTCTGTAAAAGTCCTAAAATATCAGAACAACCACATCAAACTCAGAACAAGTCCTCCAATCGCAAAACAAGTCCTCCAATCGCAAAACAAGTCCTCCAATCGCAAAACAAGTCCTCCAATCGCAAAACAAGTCCTCCAATCGCAAAACAAGTCCTCCAATCGCAAAACAAGTCCTCCAATCGCAAAACAAGTCCTCCAATCGCAAAACAAGTCCTCCAATCGCAAAACAAGTCCTCCAATCGCAAAACAAGTCCTCCAATCGCAAAACAAGTCCTCCAATCGCAAAACAAGTCCTCCAATCTCATCATAGTTCATGTTCACCAAGCACAGAACAAGTCCCCCAATGACATACCAAATGCCCCGATAAGAGAACATGTCCTCCAGGCTCTCAACATGTGCTCCAGGCTCCCAACATGTCCTCCAGGCTCCCAACATGTTCTCCAGGCTCCCAACATGTCCTCCAGGCTCCCAACATGTCCTCCAAATATAGTGAAAGTTCTCCAGGCAGAGAACAAATTCTCCAATCACAAACCAAATGCTCCTAAAAGAGAACAAGTCCTCCAAGCCCTGAACAAGTCCTCCAAGCTCTTAAAAATTCCTCTAACTCAAAACAAGTCCCCCATATTCAGAACAAGTCCCCCAAACTCAGAACAATTCCTCCAACCCAGAAAAAATTTTTCAATCACAGTGGAAACTCTCCAGGCACAGAACAAATTCTCCAATCACAGACCAAATTCTCCTAAAAGAGAACAAGTCCTCCAAGCTCTGAACAAGTCCTCCAAGCTCTGAACAAGTCCTCTAACTCAAATCAAGTCCCCCAGATTCAGAACAAGTCCCCCAAACTCAGAACAATTCCTCCAAGCCCAGAAAAAATTTTTCAATCACAGTGCAAGCTCTCCAGGCAGAGAACTAATTCTCCAATCACAGACCAAATGCTCCTAAAAGAGAAGAAGTCCTCCAAGCTCTGAAAAAGTCCTCCAAGCTCTGAACAAGTCCTAAAATATCAGAACAACCGCATCAAACTCAGAACATGTCCTCCAATCTCAAAACAAGTCCTCCAATCTCAAAACAAGGCCTCCAATCGTCATAGTTCATGTTCACCAGCCACAGAACAAGTCCCCCAATGACATACCAAATGCTCCGATAAGAGAAGATGTCCTCCAGGCTCTCAACATGTCCTCCAGGCTCTCAACATGTCCTCCAGGCTCTCAACATGTCCCCCAGGCTCTCAACATGTCCTCCAAATATAGTGAAAGTTCTCCAGGCAGAGAACAAATTCTCCAATCACAGACCAAATGCTCCTAAAAGAGAACAAGTCCTCCAAGCCCTGAACAAGTCTTCCAAGCTCTGAACAATTCCCCTAACTCAAAAGAAGTCCTCCAGATTCAGAACAATTCCTCCAAGCCCAGAAAAATTTTTCAATCACAGTGCAAGCTCTCTAGGCACAGAACAAATTCTCCAATCACAGACCAAATGCTCCTAAAAGAGAACAAGTCCTCCAAGCCCTGAACAAGTCCTCCAAGCCCTGAACAAGTCCTCCAAGCTCTGAACAAGTCCTCCAAGCTCTGAACAAGTCCTCCAAGCTCTGAACAAGTCCTCCAAGCTCTGAACAAGTCCTCCAAGCTCTGAACAAGTCCTCCAAGCTCTGAACAAGTCCTCCAAGCTCTGTAAAAGTCCTAAAATATCAGAACAACCACATCAAACTCAGAACAAGTCCTCCAATCTCAAAACAAGTCCTCCAATCTCAAAACAAGTCCTCCAATCTCAAAACAAGTCCTCCAATCTCAAAACAAGTCCTCCAATCTCAAAACAAGTCCTCCAATCTCAAAACAAGTCCTCCAATCTCAAAACAAGTCCTCCAATCTCACAACATCTCCTCCAATCTAACAACAAGTCCTCCAATCTAACAACAAGTCCTCCAATCGCAAAACAAGTCCTCCAATCATCATAGTTCATATTCACCAGGCACAGAATAAGTCCCCCAATGACATACCAAATGCTCCTATAAGAGAACATGTCCTCCAGGCTCCCAACATGTCCTCCAGGCTCCCAACATGTCCTCCAGGCTCCCAACATGTCCTCCAGGCTCCCAACATGTCCTCCAGGCTCCCAACATGTCCTCCAGGCTCCCAACATGTCCTCCAGGCTCCCAACATGTCCTCCAAATATAGTGAAAGTTCTCCAGGCAGAGAACAAATTCTCCAATCACAAACCAAATGCTCCTAAAAGAGAACAAGTCCTCCAAGCCCTGAACAAGTCCTCCGAGCTCTGTAAAAGTCCTAAAATATCAGAACAACCACATCAAACTCAGAACAAGTCCTCCAATCTCAAAACAAGTCCTCCAATCTCAAAACAAGACCTTCAATCACACAACAAGTCCTCCAATATCAAAACAAGTCCTCCAATATCAAAACAAGTCCTCCAATATCAAAACAAGTCCTCCAATATCAAAACAAGTCCTCCAATATCAAAACAAGTCCTCCAATATCAAAACAAGTCCTCCAATATCAAAACAAGTCCTCCAATATCAAAACAAGTCCTCCAATATCAAAACAAGTCCTCCAATCTCATCCTAGTTCATGTTCACCAAGCACAGAACAAGTTCCCCAATGACATACCAAATGCTCCGATAAGAGAACATGTCCTCCAGGCTCTCAACATGTCCTCCAGGCTGATCAACATGTCCTCCAGGCTGATCAACATGTCCTCCAGGCTCTCAACATGTCCTCCAGGCTCTCAACATGTCCTCCAGGCTCTCAACATGTCCTCCAGGCTCTCAACATGTCCTCCAGGCTCTCAACATGTCCTCCAGGCTCTCAACATGTCCTCCAGGCTCTCAACATGTCCTCCAGGCTCTCAACATGTCCTCCAGGCTCTCAACATGTCCTCCAGGCTCTCAACATGTCCTCCAGGCTCTCAACATGTCCTCCAGGCTCTCAACATGTCCTCCAGGCTCTCAACATGTCCTCCAAATATAGTGAAAGTTCTCCAGGCAGAGAACAAATTCTCCAATCACAGACCAAATGCTCCTAAAAGAGAACAAGTCCTCCAAGCTCTGAACAAGTCCTCCAAGCTCTGAACAAGTCCTCCAAGCTCTGAACAAGTCCTCCAAGCTCTGAACAAGTCCTCTAACTCAAAACAAGTCCCCCAGATTCAGAACAAGTCCCCCAAACTCAGAACAATTCCTCCAAGCCCAGAAAAAATTTTTCAATCACAGTGCAAGCTCTCCAGGCAGAGAACAAATTCTCCAATCACAGACCAAATGCTCCTTAAAGAGAACAAGTCCTCCAAGCTCTGAAAAAGTCCTCCAAGCTCTGAACAAGTCCTAAAATATCAGAACAACCACATCAAACTCAGAACATGTCCTCCAATCTCAAAACAAGTCCTCCAATCTCAAAACAAGTCCTCCAATCTCAAAACAAGTCCTCCAATCTCAAAACAAGTCCTCCAATCTCAAAACAAGTCCTCCAGTCGTCATAGTTCATGTTCACTAGGCACAGAACAAGTCCCCCAATGACATACCAAATGCTCCGATAAGAGAACATGTCCTCCAGGCTCTCAACATGTCCTCCAGGCTCTCAACATGTCCTCCAGGCTCTCAACATGTCCTCCAGGCTCTCAACATGTCCTCCAGGCTCTCAACATGTCCTCCAGGCTCTCAACATGTCCTCCAGGCTCTCAACATGTCCTCCAGGCTCTCAACATGTCCTCCAGGCTCTCAACATGTCCTCCAGGCTCTCAACATGTCCTCCAGGCTCTCAACAGGTCCTCCAAATATAGTGAAAGTTCTCCAGGCAGAGAACAAATTCTCCAATCACAGACCAAATGCTCCTAAAAGAGAACAAGTCCTCCAAGCCCTGAACAAGTCCTCCAAGCTCTGAACAATTCCCCTAACTCAAAAGAAGTCCCACAGATTCAGAACAATTCCTCCAAGCCCAGAAAAATTTTTCAATCACAGTGCAAGCTCTCCAGGCACAGAAAAAATTCTCCAATCACAGACCAAATGCTCCTAAAAGAGAACAAGTCCTCCAAGCCCTGAACAAGTCCTCCAAGCTCTGAACAAGTCCTCCAAGCTCTGAACAAGTCCTCCAAGCTCTGAACAAGTCCTCCAAGCTCTGAACAAGTCCTCCAAGCTCTGAACAAGTCCTAAAATATCAGAACAACCACATCAAACTCAGAACAAGTCCTCCAATCTCAAAACAAGTCCTTCAATCTCACAACAAGTCCTCCAATCTCAAAACAAGTCCTCCAATCTCAAAACAAGTCCTCCAATCGCAAAACAAGTCCGCCAATCGCAAAACAAGTCCGCCAATCGCAAAACAAGTCCTCCAATCATCATAGTTCATGTTCACCAGGCACAGAACAAGTCCCCCAATGACATACCAAATGCTCCGATAAGAGAACATGTCCTCCAGGCTCCCAACATGTCCTCCAGGCTCCCAACATGTCCTCCAGGCTCCCAACATGTCCTCCAGGCTCCCAACATGTCCTCCAGGCTCCCAACATGTCCTCCAGGCTCCCAACATGTCCTCCAAATATAGTGAAAGTTCTCCAGGCAGAGAACAAATTCTCCAATCACAAACCAAATGCTCCTAAAAGAGAACAAGTCCTCCAAGCCCTGAACAAGTCCTCCAAGCTCTTAAAAATTCACCAAACTCAAAACAAGTCCCCCAGATTCAGAACAAGTCCCCCAAACTCAGAACAATTCCTCCAACCCAGAAAAAATTTTTCAATCACAGTGCAAGCTCTCCAGGCACAGAACAAATTCTCCAATCACAGACCAAATGCTCCTAAAAGAGAACAAGTCCTCCAAGCTCTGAACAAGTCCTCCAAGCTCTGAACAAGTCCTCCAAGCTGTAAACAAGTCCTCCAAGCCCAGAAAAATTTCTTCAAACACAGTGGAAACTCTCCAGGCACAGAACAAATTCTCCAATCACAGACCAAATTCTCCTAAAAGAGAACAAGTCCTCCAAGCTCTGAACAAGTCCTCCAATCTCAAAACAAGTCCTCCAATCTCAAAACAAGTCCTCCAATCTCAAAACAAGTCCTCCAATCTCAAAACAAGTCCTCCAATCTCAAAACAAGTCCTTCAATCGCAAAACAAGTCCTCCAATCGCAAAACAAGTCCTCCAATCGCAAAACAAGTCCTCCAATCTCAAAACAAGTCCTCCAATCGCAAAACAAGTCCTCCAATCGCAAAACAAGTCCTCCAATCGCAAAACAAGTCCTCCAATCGCAAAACAAGTCCTCCAATCTCATCATAGGTCATGTTCACCAAGCACAGAACAAGTTCCCCAATGACATACCAAATGCCCGGTAAGAGAACATGTCCTCCAGGCTCTCAACATGTCCTCCAGGCTCTCAACATGTCCTCCAAGCTCTCAACATGTCCTCCAGGCTCTCAACATGTCCTCCAGGCTCTCAACATGTCCTCCAGGCTCTCAACATGTCCTCCAGGCTCTCAACATGTCCTCCAAATATAGTGAAAGTTCTCCAGGCAGAGAACAAATTCTCCAATCACAGACCAAATTCTCCTAAAAGAGAACAAGTCCTCCAAGCTCTGAACAAGCCCTCCAAGCTCAAAACAAGCCCTCCAAGCTCAAAACAAGCCCTCCAAGCTCAAAACAAGCCCTCCAAGCTCAAAACAAGCCCTCCAAGCTCAAAACAAGCCCTCCAAGCTCAAAACAAGCCCTCCAAGCTCAAAACAAGCCCTCCAAGCTCAAAACAAGCCCTCCAAGCTCAAAACAAGCCCTCCAAGCTCAAAACAAGCCCTCCAAGCTCAAAACAAGCCCTCCAAGCTCAAAACAAGCCCTCCAATCATCATAGTTCATGTTCACCAGGCACAGAACAAGTCCCCCAATGACATACCAAATTCTCCGATAAGAGAACATGTCCTCCAGGCTCTCAACATGTCCTCCAGGCTCTCAGCATGTCCTCCAGACTCTCAGCATGTCCTCCAGACTCTCAACATGTCCTCCAGGCTCTCAACATTTCCTCCAGGCTCTCAACATGTCCTCCAAATATAGTGAAAGTTCTCCAGGCAGAGAACAAATTCTCCAATCACAGACCAAATGCTCCTAAAAGAGAACAAGTCCTCCAAGCCCTGAACAAGTCCTCCAAGCTCTGAACAAGTCCTCCAATCTCTGAACAATTCCTCTAACTCAAAACAAGTCCCCCAGATTCAGAACAAATCCCCCAAACTCAGAACAATTCCTCCAAGCCCAGAAAAAATTTTTCAATCACAGTGCAAGCTCTCCAGGCACAGAACAAATTCTCCAATCACAGACCAAATGCTCCTAAAAGAGAAGAAGTCCTCCAAGCTCTGAAAAAGTCCTCCAAGCTCTGAACAAGTCCTAAAATATCAGAACAACCACATCAAACTCAGAACATGTCCTCCAATCTCAAAACAAGTCCTCCAATCTCAAAACAAGGCCTCCAATCGTCATAGTTCATGTTCACCAGCCACAGAACAAGTCCCCCAATGACATACCAAATGCTCCGATAAGAGAACATGTCCTCCAGGCTCCCAACATGTCCTCCAGGCTCCCAACATGTCCTCCAGGCTCCCAACATGTCCTCCAGGCTCCCAACATGTCCCCCAGGCTCCCAACATGTCCCCCAGGCTCCCAACATGTCCTCCAAATATAGTGAAAGTTCTCCAGGCAGAGAACAAATTCTCCAATCACAGACCAAATGCTCCTAAAAGAGAACAAGTCCTCCAAGCTCTGAACAAGTCCTCCAAGCTCTGAACAAGTCCTCCAAGCTCTGAACAAGTCCTCCAAGCCCAGAAAAATTTCTTTAAACACAGTGGAAACTCTCCAGGCACAGAACAAATTCTCCAATCACAGACCAAATTCTCCTAAAAGAGAACAAGTCCTCCAAGCTCTGAACAAGTCCTCCGCTCTCAAAACAAGTCCTCCAATCTCAAAACAAGTCCTTCAATCTCACAACAAGCCCTCCAATCGCAAAACAAGTCCTCCAATCGCAAAACAAGTCCTCCAATCGCAAAACAAGTCCTCCAATCGCAAAACAAGTCCTCCAATCGCAAAATAAGTCCTCTAATCGCAAAACAAGTCCTCCAATCGCAAAACAAGTCCTCCAATCATCATAGTTCATATTCACCAGGCACAGAATAAGTCCCCCAATGACATACCAAATGCTCCGATAAGAGAACATGTCCTCCAAGCTCCCAACATGTCCTCCAGGCTCCCAACATGTCCTCCAGGCTCCCAACATGTCCTCCAGGCTCCCAACATGTCCTCCAGGCTCCCAACATGTCCTCCAGGCTCCCAACATGTCCTCCAGGCTCCCAACATGTCCTCCAAATATAGTGAAAGTTCTCCAGGCAGAGAACAAATTCTCCAATCACAAACCAAATGCTCCTAGAAGAGAACAAGTCCTCCAAGCCCTGAACAAGTCCTCCAAGCTCTTAAAAATTCCTCTAACTCAAAACAACTCCCCCAGATTCAGAACAAGTCCCCCAAACTCAGAACAATTCCTCCAACCCAGAAAAAATTTTTCAATCACAGTGCAAGCTCTCCAGGCACAGATCAAAATTCTCCAATCACAGACCAAATGCTCTTAAAAGAGAACAAGTCCTCCAAGCTCTGAACAAGTCCTCTAAGCTCTGAAGAAGTCCTCCAAGCTCTGAACAAGTCCTCCAAGCTCTGAACAAGTCCTCCAGGCCCAGAAAAATTTCTTCAAACACAGTGGAAACTCTCCAGGCACAGAACAAATTCTCCAATCACAGACCAAATTCTCCTAAAAGAGAACAAGTCCTCCAAGCTCTGAACAAGTCCTCCAAGCTCAAAACAAGCCCTCCAAGCTCAAAACAAGCCCTCCAAGCTCAAAACAAGCCCTCCAAGCTCAAAACAAGCCCTCCAAGCTCAAAACAAGCCCTCCAAGCTCAAAACAAGCCCTCCAAGCTCAAAACAAGCCCTCCAAGCTCAAAACAAGCCCTCCAAGCTCAAAACAAGCCCTCCAAGCTCAAAACAAGTCCTCCAATCTCAAAACAAGTCCTCCAATCGTCATAGTTCATGTTCACCAGGCACAGAACAAGTCCCCCAATGACATACCAAATGCTCCGATAAGAGAACATGTCCTCCAGGCTCTCAACATGTCCTCCAGGCTCTCAACATGTCCTCCAGGCTCTCAACATGTCCTCCAGGCTCTCAACATGTCCTCCAGGCTCTCAACATGTCCTCCAGGCTCTCAACATGTCCTCCAGGCTCTCAACATGTCCTCCAGGCTCTCAACATGTCCTCCAGGCTCTCAACATGTCCTCCAGGCTCTCAACATGTCCTCCAAATATAGTGAAAGTTCTCCAGGCAGAGAACAAATTCTCCAATCACAGACCAAATTCTCCTAAAAGAGAACAAGTCCTCCAAGCTCTGAACAAGTCCTCCAAGCTCTGAACAAGCCCTCCAAGCTCAAAACAAGCCCTCCAAGCTCAAAACAAGCCCTCCAAGCTCAAAACAAGCCCTCCAAGCTCAAAACAAGCCCTCCAAGCTCAAAACAAGCCCTCCAAGCTCAAAACAAGCCCTCCAAGCTCAAAACAAGCCCTCCAAGCTCAAAACAAGCCCTCCAACCTCAAAACAAGCCCTCCAAGCTCAAAACAAGCCCTCCAATCATCATAGTTCATGTTCACCAGGCACAGAACAAGTCCCCCAATGACATACCAAATTCTCCGATAACAGAACATGTCCTCCAGGCTCTCAGCATGTCCTCCAGGCTCTCAGCATGTCCTCCAGGCTCCCAACATGTCCTCCAGGCTCCCAACATGTCCTCCAGGCTCCCAACATGTCCTCCAGGCTCTCAACATGTCCTCCAAATATAGTGAAAGTTCTCCAGGCAGAGAACAAATTCTCCAATCACAGACCAAATGTTCCTAAAAGAGAACAAGTCCTCCAAGCCCTGAACAAGTCCTCCAAGCTCTGAACAAGTCCTCCAATCTCTGAACAATTCCTCTAACTCAAAACAAGTCCCCCAGATTCAGAACAAGTCCCCCAAACTCAGAACAATTCCTCCAAGCCCAGAAAAAATTTTTCAATCACAGTGCAAGCTCTCCAGGCACAGAACAAATTCTCCAATCACAGACCAAATGCTCCTTAAAGAGAACAAGTCCTCCAAGCTCTGAAAAAGTCCTCCAAGCTCTGAACAAGTCCTAAAATATCAGAACAACCACATCAAACTCAGAACATGTCCTCCAATCTCAAAACAAGTCCTCCAATCTCAAAACAAGTCCTCCAATCTCAAAACAAGTCCTCCAATCTCAAAACAAGTCCTCCAATCTCAAAACAAGTCCTCCAATCTCAAAACAAGTCCTCCAATCTCAAAACAAGTCCTCCAATCTCAAAACAAGTCCTCCAATCGTCATAGTTCATGTTCACCAGCCACAGAACAAGTCCCCCAATGACATACCAAATGCTCCGATAAGAGAACATGTCCTCCAGGCTCTCAACATGTCCTCCAGGCTCTCAACATGTCCTCCAGGCTCTCAACATGTCCTCCAGGCTCTCAACATGTCCTCCAGGCTCTCAACATGTCCTCCAAATATAGTGAAAGTTCTCCAGGCAGAGAACAAATTCTCCAATCACAGACCAAATGCTCCTAAAAGAGAACAAGTCCTCCAAGCCCTGAACAAGTCCTCCAAGCTCTGAACAATTCCCCTAACTCAAAACAAGCCCCCAGATTCAGAACAAGTCCCCCAAACTCAGAACAATTCCTCCAAGCCCAGAAAAAATTTTTCAATCACAGTGCAAGCTCTCCAGGCAAAGAACAAATTCTGCAATCAGAGACCAAATGCTCCTAAAAGAGAACAAGTCCTCCAAGCTCTGAACAAGTCCTCCGAGCTCTGTAAAAGTCCTAAAATATCAGAACAACCACATCAAACTCAGAACAAGTCCTCCAATCTCAAAACAAGTCCTCCAATCTCAAAACAAGTCCTCCAATATCAAAACAAGTCCTCCAATATCAAAACAAGTCCTCCAATCTCATCCTAGTTCATGTTAACCAAGCACAGAACAAGTTCCCCAATGACATACCAAATGCTCCGATAAGAGAACATGTCCTCCAGGCTCTCAACATGTCCTCCAGGCTGATCAACATGTCCTCCAGGCTCTCAACATGTCCTCCAGGCTCTCAACATGTCCTCCAAATATAGTGAAAGTTCTCCAGGCAGAGAACAAATTCTCCAATCACAGACCAAATGCTCCTAAAAGAGAACAAGTCCTCCAAGCTCTGAACAAGTCCTCCAAGCTCTGAACAATTCCCCTAACTCAAAACAAGTCCCCCAGATTCAGAACAAGTCCCCCAAACTCAGAACAATTCCTCCAAGCCCAGAAAAAATTTTTCAATCACAGCGCAAGCTCTCCAGGCAAAGAACAAATTCTGCAATCAGAGACCAAATGCTCCTAAAAGAGAACAAGTCCTCCAAGCTCTGAACAAGTCCTCCGAGCTCTGTAAAAGACCTCCAATATCAGAACAACCACATCAAACTCAGAACAAGTCCTCCAATCTCAAAACAAGTCCTCCAATCTCAAAACAAGTCCTCCAATCTCAAAACAAGTCCTCCAATCTCAAAACAAGTCCTCCAATCTCAAAACAAGTCCTCCAATCTCAAAACAAGTCCTCCAATCTCAAAACAAGTCCTCCAATCTCAAAGCAAGTCCTTCAATCTCACAACAATTCCTCCAATCTCACAACACGTCCTCCAATCGCAAAACAAGTCCTCCAATCGCAAAACAAGTCCTCCAGTCCTCACAGTTCATGTTCACCAGGCACAGAACAAGTCCCCCAATGACATACCAAATGCTCCAATAAGAGAACATGTCCTCCAGGCTCCCAACATGTCCTCCAGGCTCCCAACATGTCCTCCAGGCTCCCAACATGTCCTCCAGGCTCCCAACATGTCCTCCAGGCTCCCAACATGTCCTCCAGGCTCCCAACATGTCCTCCAAATATAGTGAAAGTTCTCCAGGCAGAGAACAAATTCTCCAATCACAAACCAAATGCTCCTAAAAGAGAACAAGTCCTCCAAGCCCTGAACAAGTCCTCCAAGCTCTTAAAAATTCCTCTAACTCAAAACAAGTCCCCCAGATTCAGAACAAGTCCCCCAAACTCAGAACAATTCCTCCAACGCAGAAAAAATTTTTCAATCACAGTGCAAGCTCTCCAGGCACAGAACAAAATTCTCCAATCACAGACCAAATGCTCCTAAAAGAGAACAAGTCCTCCAAGCTCTGAACAAGTCCTCTAAGCTCTGTAGAAGTCCTCCAAGCTCTGAACAAGTCCTCCAAGCTCTGAACAAGTCCTCCAAGCTGTAAACAAGTCCTCCAAGCTGTAAACAAATCCTCCAGGCCCAGAAAAATTTCTTCAAACACAGTGGAAACTCTCCAGGCACAGAACAAATTCTCCAATCACAGACCAAATTCTCCTAAAAGAGAACAAGTCCTCCAAGCTCTGAACAAGTCCTCCAAGCTCAAAACAATTCCTCCAAGCTCAAAACAAGTCCTCCAAGCTCTGAACAAGTCCTCCAAGCTCTGAACAAGTCCTCCAAGCTCTGAACAAGTCCTCCAAGCTCTGAACAAGTCCTCCAAGCTCTGAACAAGTCCTCCAAGCTCTGAACAAGTCCTCCAAGCTCTGAACAAGTCCTCCAAGCTCTGAACAAGTCCTCCAAGCTCTGAACAAGTCCTCCAAGCTCTGAACAAGTCCTCCAAGCTCTGAACAAGTCCCCCAGATTCAGAACAAGTCCCCCAAACTCAGAACAATTCCTCCAAGCCCAGAAAAAATTTTTCAATCACAGTGCAAGCTCTCCAGGCACAGAACAAATTCTCCAATCACAGACCAAATGCTCCTAAAAGAGAAGAGGTCCTCCAAGCTCTGAAAAAGTCCTCCAAGCTCTGAACAAGTCCTAAAATATCAGAACAACCACATCAAACTCAGAACATGTCCTCCAATCTCAAAACAAGTCCTCCAATCTCAAAACAAGGCCTCCAATCGTCATAGTTCATGTTCACCAGCCACAGAACAAGTCCCCCAATGACATACCAAATGCTCCGATAAGAGAAGATGTCCTCCAGGCTCTCAACATGTCCTCCAGGCTCTCAACATGTCCTCCAGGCTCTCAACATGTCCTCCAGGCTCTCAACATGTCCTCCAGGCTCTCAACATGTCCTCCAAATATAGTGAAAGTTCTCCAGGCAGAGAACAAATTCTCCAATCACAGACCAAATGCTCCTAAAAGAGAACAAGTCCTCCAAGCCCTGAACAAGTCTTCCAAGCTCTGAACAATTCCCCTAACTCAAAAGAAGTCCTCCAGATTCAGAACTATTCCTCCAAGCCCAGAAAAGTTTTTCAATCACAGTGCAAGCTCTCTAGGCACAGAACAAATTCTCCAATCACAGACCAAATGCTCCTAAAAGAGAACAAGTCCTCCAAGCCCTAAACAAGTCCTCCAAGCTCTGAACAAGTCCTCCAAGCTCTGAACAAGTCCTCCAAGCTCTGAACAAGTCCTCCAAGCTCTGAACAAGTCCTCCAAGCTCTGAACAAGTCCTCCAAGCTCTGAACAAGTCCTCCAAGCTCTGAACAAGTCCTCCAAGCTCTGAACAAGTCCTCTAACTCAAAACAAGTCCCCCAGATTCAGAACAAGTCCCCCAAACTCAGAACAATACCTCCAAGCCCAGAAAAAATTTTTCAATCACAGTGCAAGCTCTCTAGGTACAGAACAAATTCTCCAATCACAGACCAAATGCTCCTAAAAGAGAACAAGTCCTCCAAGCCCTGAACAAGTCCTCCAAGCTCTGAACAAGTCCTCCAAGCTCTGAACAAGTCCTCCAAGCTCTGAACAAGTCCTCCAAGCTCTGAACAAGTCCTCCAAGCTCTGAACAAGTCCTAAAATATCAGAACAACCACATCAAACTCAGAACAAGTCCTCCAATCTCACAACAAGTCCTCCAATCTCACAACAAGTCCTCCAATCTCACAACAAGTCCTCCAATCTCACAAGTCCTCCAATCTCACAACAAGTCCTCCAATCTCACAACAAGTCCTCCAATCTCACAACAAGTCCTCCAATCTCACAACAAGTCCTCCAATCTCACAACAACTCCTCCAATCGCACAACAAGTCCTCCAATCATCATAGTTCATGTTCACCAGGCACAGAATAAGTCCCCCAATGACATACCAAATGCTCCGATAAGAGAACATGTCCTCCAGGCTCTCAACATGTCCTCCAGGCTCCCAACATGTCCTCCAGGCTCCCAACATGTCCTCCAGGCTCCCAACATGTCCTCCAGGCTCTCAACATGTCCTCCAAATATAGTGAAAGTTCTCCAGGCAGAGAACAAATTCTCCAATCACAGACCAAATGCTCCTAAAAGAGAACAAGTCCTCCAAGCTCTGAACAAGTCCTCCAAGCTCTGAACAAGTCCTCCAAGCTCTGAACAAGTCCTCCAAGCTCTGAACAAGTCCTCCAAGCTCTGAACAAGTCCTCCAAGCTCTGAACAAGTCCTCCAAGCTCTGAACAAGTCCTCCAAGCTCTGAACAAGTCCTCCAAGCTCTGAACAAGTCCTCCAATCGCAAAACAAGTCCTCCAATCGCAAAACAAGTCCTCCAATCGCAAAACAAGTCCTCCAATCGCAAAACAAGTCCTCCAATCGCAAAACAAGTCCTCCAATCGCAAAACAAGACCTCCAATCGCAAAACAAGTCCTCCAATCGCAAAACAAGTCCTCCAATCGCAAAACAAGTCCTCCAATCTCATCATAGTTCATGTTCACCAAGCACAGAACAAGTTCCCCAATGACATACCAAATGCCCCGATAAGAGAACATGTCCTCCAGGCTCTCAACATGTGCTCCAGGCTCTCAACATGTGCTCCAGGCTCTCAACATGTGCTCCAGGCTCTCAACATGTGCTCCAGCCTCTCAACATGTGCTCCAGCCTCTCAACATGTCCTCCAGGCTCTCAACATGTCCTCCAGGCTCTCAACATGTCCTCCAGGCTCTCAACATATCCTCCAAATATAGTGAAAGTTCTCCAGGCAGAGAACAAATTCTCCAATCACAGACCAAATGCTCCCAAAAGAGAACAAGTCCTCCAAGCCCTGAACAAGTCCTCCAAGCTCTGAACAATTCCCGTATCTCAAAACAAGTCCCCCAGATTCAGAACAAGTCCCCCAAACTCAGAACAATTCCTCCAAGCCCAGAAAAAATTTTTCAATCACAGTGCAAGCTCTCCAGGCAGAGAACAAATTCTCCAATCACAGACCAAATGCTCCTAAAAGAGAACAAGTCCTCCAAGCCCTAAACAAGTCCTCCAAGCTCTGAACAAGTCCTCCAAGCTCTGAACAATTCCCCTAACTCAAAACAAGTCCCCCAGATTCAGAACAAGTCCCCCAAACTCAGAACAATTCGTCCAAGCCCAGAAAAAATTTTTCAATCACAGTGCAAGTTCTCCAGGCACAGAACAAATTCTCCAATCACAGACCAAATGCTCCTAAAAGAGCACAAGTCCTCCAAGCTCTGAACAAGTCCTCCAAGCTCTGAACAAGTCCTCCAAGCTCTGAACAAATCCTAAAATATCAGAACAACCGCATCAAACTCAGAACATGTCCTCCAATCTCAAAACAAGTCCTCCAATCTCAAAACAAGTCCTCCAATCGTCATAGTTCATGTTCACCAGGCACAGAACAAGTCCCCCAATGACATACCAAATGCTCCGATAAGAGAAGATGTCCTCCAGGCTCTCAACATGTCCTCCAGGCTCTCAACATGTCCTCCAGGCTCTCAACATGTCCTCCAGGCTCTCAACATGTCCTCCAGGCTCTCAACATGTCCTCCAGGCTCTCAACATGTCCTCCAGGCTCTCAACATGTCCTCCAGGCTCTCAACATGTCCTCCAAATATAGTGAAAGTTCTCCAGACAGAGAACAAATTCTCCAATCAGAGACCAAATGCTCCTAAAAGAGAACAACTCCTCCAAGCCCTGAACAAGTCCTCCAAGCCCTGAACAAGTCCTCCAAGCTCTGAACAAGTCCTCCAAGCTCTGTAACAGTCCTAAAATATCAGAACAACCACATCAAACTCAGAACAAGTCCTCCAATCTCAAAACAAGTCCTTCAATCTCACAACAAGTCCTCCAATCTCAAAACAAGTCCTCCAATCTCACAACAAGTCCTCCAATCGCAAAACAAGTCCTCCAATCGCAAAACAAGTCCTCCAATCGCAAAACAAGTCCTCCAATCGCAAAACAAGTCCTCCAATCGCAAAACAAGTCCTCCAATCGCAAAACAAGTCCTCCAATCGCAAAACAAGTCCTCCAATCGCAAAACAAGTCCTCCAATCATCATAGTTCATGTTCACCAGGCACAGAACAAGTCCCCCAATGACATACCAAATGCTCCGATAAGAGAACATGTCCTCCAGGCTCCCAACATGTCCTCCAGGCTCCCAACATGTCCTCCAGGCTCCCAACATGTCCTCCAGGCTCCCAACATGTCCTCCAGGCTCCCAACATGTCCTCCAGGCTCCCAACATGTCCTCCAGGCTCCCAACATGTCCTCCAGGCTCCCAACATGTCCTCCAGGCTCCCAACATGTCCTCCAGGCTCCCAACATGTCCTCCAGGCTCCCAACATGTCCTCCAAATATAGTGAAAGTTCTCCAGGCAGAGAACAAATTCTCCAATCACAAACCAAATGCTCCTAAAAGAGAACAAGTCCTCCAAGCCCTGAACAAGTCCTCCAAGCTCTTAAAAATTCCTCTAACTCAAAACAAGTCCCCCAGATTCAGAACAAATCTCCCAAACTCAGAACAATTCCTCCAACCCAGAAAAAATTTTTCAATCACAGTGCAAGCTCTCCAGGCACAGAACAAAATTCTCCAATCACAGACCAAATGCTCCTAAAAGAGAACAAGTCCTCCAAGCTCTGAACAAGTCCTCTAAGCTCTGAAGAAGTCCTCCAAGCTCTGAACAAGTCCTCCAAACTCTGAACAAGTCCTCCAAGCTCTGAACAAGTCCTCCAAGCTCTGAACAAGTCCTCCAAGCTCTGAACAAGTCCTCCAAGCTCTGAACAAGTCCTCCAAGCTCTGAACAAGTCCTCCAAGCTCTGAACAAGTCCTCCAGGCCCAGAAAAATTTCTTCAAACACAGTGGAAACTCTCCAGGCACAGAACAAATTCTCCAATCACAGACCAAATTCTCCTAAAAGAGAACAAGTCCTCCAAGCTCTGAACAAGTCCTCCAAGCTCAAAACAAGCCCTCCAAGCTCAAAACAAGCCCTCCAAGCTCAAAACAAGCCCTCCAATCATCATAGTTCATGTTCACCAGGCACAGAACAAGTCCCCCAATGACATACCAAATTCTCCGATAACAGAACATGTCCTCCAGGCTCTCAGCATGTCCTGAAGGCTCTCAACATGTCCTGAAGGCTCTCAACATGTCCTCCAGGCTCTCAGCATGTCCTCCAGGCTCCCAACATGTCCTCCAGGCTCTCAACATGTCCTCCAAATATAGTGAAAGTTCTCCAGGCAGAGAACAAATTCTCCAATCACAGACCAAATGCTCCTAAAAGAGAACAAGTCCTCCAAGCCCTGAACAAGTCCTCCAAGCTCTGAACAAGTCCTCCAAGCTCTGAACAAGTCCTCCAAGCTCTGAACAAGTCCTCCAAGCTCTGAACAAGTCCTCTAACTCAAAACAAGTCCCCCAGATTCAGAACAAGTCCCCCAAACTCAGAACAATTCCTCCAAGCCCAGAAAAAATTTTTCAATCACAGTGCAAGCTCTCCAGGCACAGAACAAATTCTCCAATCAGAGACCAAATGCTCCTAAAAGAGAACAAGTCCTCCAAGCTCTGAACAAGTCCTCCGAGCTCTGTAAAAGTCCTAAAATATCGGAACAACCACATCAAACTCAGAACATGTCCTCCAATCTCAAAACAAGTCCTCCAATCTCAAAACAAGTCCTCCAATCTCAAAACAAGTCCTCCAATCTCAAAACAAGTCCTCCAATCTCAAAACAAGTCCTCCAATCTCAAAACAAGTCCTCCAATCTCAAAACAAGTCCTCCAATCGTCATAGTTCATGTTCACCAGGCACAGAACAAGTCCCCCAATGACATACCAAATGCTCCGATAAGAGAACATGTCCTCCAACCCCTTAACAAGTCCTCCAAGCTCTGAACAAGTCCTCCGAGCTCTGTAAAAGTCCTAAAATATCAGAACAACCACATCAAACTCAGAACAAGTCCTCCAATCTCAAAACAAGTCCTCCAACCTCAAAACAAGTCCTCCAATCTCACAACAAGTCCTCCAATCTCACAACAAGTCCTCCAATCTCACAACAAGTCCTTCAATCTCACAACAAGTCCTCCAATCGCAAAACAAGTCCTCCAATCGCAAAACAAGTCCTCCAATCGCAAAACAAGTCCTCCAATCGCAAAACAAGTCCTCCAATCGCAAAACAAGTCCTCCAATCGCAAAACAAGTCCTCCAATCATCATAGTTCATGTTCACCAGGCACAGAACAAGTCCCCCAATGACATACCAAATGCTCCGATAAGAGAACATGTCCTCCAGGCTCCCAACATGTCCTCCAGGCTCCCAACATGTCCTCCAGGCTCCCAACATGTCCTCCAGGCTCCCAACATGTCCTCCAGGCTCCCAACATGTCCTCCAGGCTCCCAACATGTCCTCCAGGCTCCCAACATGTCCTCCAGGCTCCCAACATGTCCTCCAGGCTCCCAACATGTCCTCCAAATATAGTGAAAGTTCTCCAGGCAGAGAACAAATTCTCCAATCACAGACCAAATGCTCCTAAAAGAGAACAAGTCCTCCAAGCCCTGAACAAGTCCTCCAAGCTCTTAAAAATTCCTCTAACTCAAAACAAGTCCCCCAGATTCAGAACAAGTCCCCCAAACTCAGAACAATTCCTCCAACCCAGAAAAAAATTTTCAATCACAGTGCAAGCTCTCCAGGCACAGAACAAAATTCTCCAATCACAGACCAAATGCTCCTAAAAGAGAACAAGTCCTCCAAGCTCTGAACAAGTCCTCTAAGCTCTGAACAAGTCCTCCAAGCTCTGAACAAGTCCTCCAAGCTCTGAACAAGTCCTCCAAGCTCTGAACAAGTCCTCCAAGCTCTGAACAAGTCCTCCAGGCCGAGAAAAATTTCTTCAAACACAGTGGAAACTCTCCAGGCACAGAACAAATTCTCCAATCACAGACCAAATTCTCCTAAAAGAGAACAAGTCCTCCAAGCTCTGAACAAGTCCTCCAATCTCAAAACAAGTCCTCCAAGCTCAAAACAAGTCCTCCAAGCTCAAAACAAGTCCTCCAAGCTCAAAACAAGTCCTCCAAGCTCAAAACAAGCCCTCCAAGCTCAAAACAAGCCCTCCAAGCTCAAAACAAGCCCTCCAAGCTCAAAACAAGCCCTCCAAGCTCAAAACAAGCCCTCCAATCATCATAGCTCATGTTCACCAGGCACAGAACAAGTCCCCCAATGACATACCAAATTCTCCGATAAGAGAACATGTCCTCCAGGCTCTCAACATGTCCTCCAGGCTCTCAACATGTCCTCCAGGCTCTCAACATGTCCTCCAGGCTCTCAACATGTCCTCCAGGCTCTCAACATGTCCTCCAGGCTCTCAACATGTCCTCCAGGCTCTCAACATGTCCTCCAGGCTCTCAACATGTCCTCCAGGCTCTCAACATGTCCTCCAGGCTCTCAACATGTCCTCCAGGCTCTCAACATGTCCTCCAGGCCCTCAACATGTCCTCCAGGCTCCCAACATATCCTCCAGGCTCTCAACATGTCCTCCAAATATAGTGAAAGTTCTCCAGGCAGAGAACAAATTCTCCAATCACAGACCAAATGCTCCTAAAAGAGAACAAGTCCTCCAAGCCCTGAACAAGTCCTCCAAGCTCTGAACAAGTCCTCTAACTCAAAACAAGTCCCCCAGATTCAGAACAAGTCCCCCAAACTCAGAACAATTCCTCCAAGCCCAGAAAAAATTTTTCAATCACAGTGCAAGCTCTCCAGGCACAGAACAAATTCTCCAATCACAGACCGAATGCTCCTTAAAGAGAACAAGTCCTCCAAGCTCTGAAAAAGTCCTCCAAGCTCTGAACAAGTCCTAAAATATCAGAACAACCACATCAAACTCAGAACATGTCCTCCAATCTCAAAACAAGTCCTCCAATCTCAAAACAAGTCCTCCAATCTCAAAACAAGTCCTCCAATCTCAAAACAAGTCCTCCAATCTCAAAACAAGTCCTCCAATCTCAAAACAAGACCTTCAATCACACAACAAGTCCTCCAATCGCAAAAGAAGTCCTCCAATCGCAAAACAAGTCCTCCAATCGCAAAACAAGTCCTCCAATCGCAAAACAAGTCCTCCAATCGCAAAACAAGTCCTCCAATCGCAAAACAAGTCCTCCAATCGCAAAACAAGTCCTCCAATCGCAAAACAAGTCCTCCAATCATCATAGTTCATGTTCACCAGGCACAGAACAAGTCCCCCAATGACATACCAAATGCTCCGATAAGAGAACATGTCCTCCAGGCTCTCAACATGTCCTCCAGGCTCTCAACATGTCCTCCAGGCTCTCAACATGTCCTCCAGGCTCTCAACATGTCCTCCAGGCTCTCAACATGTCCTCCAGGCTCTCAACATGTCCTCCAGGCTCTCAACATGTCCTCCAAATATAGTGAAAGTTCTCCAGGCAGAGAACAAATTCTCCAATCACAGACCAAATGCTCCTAAAAGAGAACAAGTCCTCCAAGCCCTGAACAAGTCCTCCAAGCTCTGAACAAGTCCTCCAAGCTCTGAACAAGTCCTCCAAGCTCTGAACAAGTCCTAAAATATCAGAACAACCACATCAAACTCAGAACATGTCCTCCAATCTCAAAACAAGTCCTTCAATCTCAAAACAAGTCCTCCAATCTCACAACAAGTCCTCCAATCTCAAAACAAGTCCTCCAATCGCAAAACAAGTCCTCCAATCGCAAAACAAGTCCTCCAATCGCAAAACAAGTCCTCCAATCGCAAAACAAGTCCTCCAATCGCAAAACAATTCCTCCAATCATCATAGTTCATGTTCACCAGGCACAGAACAAGTCCCCCAATGACATACCAAATGCTCCGATAAGAGAACATGTCCTCCAGGCTCCCAACATGTCCTCCAGGCTCCCAACATGTCCTCCAGGCTCCCAACATGTCCTCCAGGCTCCCAACATGTCCTCCAGGCTCCCAACATGTCCTCCAAATATAGTGAAAGTTCTCCAGGCACAGAACAAATTCTCCAATCACAAACCAAATGCTCCTAAAAGAGAACAAGTCCTCCAAGCCCTGAGCAAGTCCTCCAAGCTCTTAAAAATTCCTCTAACTCAAAACAAGTCCCCCAGATTCAGAACAAGTCCCCCAAACTCAGAACAATTCCTCCAACCCAGAAAAAATTTTTCAATCACAGTGCAAGCTCTCCAGGCACAGAACAAATTCTCCAATCACAGACCAAATGCTCCTAAAAGAGAACAAGTCCTCCAAGCTCTGAACAAGTCCTCCAAGCTCTGAACAAGTCCTCCAAGCTCTGAACAAGTCCTCCAAGCTCTGAACAAGTCCTCCAAGCTCTGAACAAGTCCTCCAAGCTCTGAAGAAGTCCTCCAAGCTCTGAACAAGTCCTCCAAGCTCTGAACAAGTCCTCCAAGCTCTGAACAAGTCCTCCAAGCTCTGAACAAGTCCTCCAAGCTCTGAACAAGTCCTCCAAGCTCTGAACAAGTCCTCCAAGCTCTGAACAAGTCCTCCAAGCTCTGAACAAGTCCTCCAAGCTCTGAACAAGTCCTCCAAGCTCTGAACAAGTCCTCCAGGCCCAGAAAAATTTCTTCAAACACAGTGGAAACTCTCCAGGCACAGAACAAATTCTCCAATCACAGACCAAATTCTCCTAAAAGAGAACAAGTCCTCCAAGCTCTGAACAAGTCCTCCAATCTCAAAACAAGCCCTCCAATCTCAAAACAAGCCCTCCAAGCTGAAAACAAGTCCTCCAAGCTCAAAACAAGCCCTCCAAGCTCAAAACAAGCCCTCCATGCTCAAAACAAGCCCTCCAAGCTCAAAACAAGCCCTCCAAGCTCAAAACAAGCCCTCCAAGCTCAAAACAAGCCCTCCAAGCTCAAAACAAGCCCTCCAAGCTCAAAACAAGCCCTCCAATCATCATAGTTCATGTTCACCAGGCACAGAACATGTCCCCCAATGACATACCAAATTCTCCGATAAGAGAACATGTCCTCCAGGCTCTCAACATGTCCTCCAGGCTCTCAACATGTCCTCCAGGCTCTCAACATGTCCTCCAGCCTCTCAACATGTCCTCCAGCCTCTCAACATGTCCTCCAGCCTCTCAACATGTCCTCCAGCCTCTCAACATGTCCTCCAGCCTCTCAACATGTCCTCCAGCCTCTCAACATGTCCTCCAGCCTCTCAACATGTCCTCCAGCCTCTCAACATGTCCTCCAGCCTCTCAACATGTCCTCCAGCCTCTCAACATGTCCTCCAGCCTCTCAACATGTCCTCCAGCCTCTCAACATGTCCTCCAGCCTCTCAACATGTCCTCCAGCCTCTCAACATGTCCTCCAGCCTCTCAACATGTCCTCCAGCCTCTCAACATGTCCTCCAGCCTCTCAACATGTCCTCCAGCCTCTCAACATGTCCTCCAGCCTCTCAACATGTCCTCCAGCCTCTCAACATGTCCTCCAGGCTCCCAACATGTCCTCCAGGCTCTCAACATGTCCTCCAAATATAGTGAAAGTTCTCCAGGCAGAGAACAAATTCTCCAATCACAGACCAAATGCTCCTAAAAGAGAACAAGTCCTCCAAGCTCTGAACAAGTCCTCCAAGCTCTGAACAACTCCTCCAAGCTCTGAACAAGTCCTCTAACTCAAAACAAGTCCCCCAGATTCAGAACAAGTCCCCCAAACTCAGAACAATTCCTCCAAGCCCAGAAAAAATTTTTCGATCACAGTGCAAGCTCTCCAGGCACAGAACAAATTCTCCAATCACAGACCAAATGCTCCTAAAAGAGAACAAGTCCTCCAAGCTCTGAAAAAGTCCTCCAAGCTCTGAACAAGTCCTAAAATATCAGAACAACCACATCAAACTCAGAACATGTCCTCCAATCTCAAAACAAGTCCTCCAATCTCAAAACAAGTCCTCCAATCGTCATAGTTCATGTTCACCAGCCACAGAACAAGTCCCCCAATGCCATACCAAATGCTCCGATAAGAGAACATGTCCTCCAGGCTCTCAACATGTCCTCCAGGCTCTCAACATGTCCTCCAGGCTCTCAACATGTCCTCCAGGCTCTCAACATGTCCTCCAGGCTCTCAACCTGTCCTCCAAATATAGTGAAAGTTCTCCAGGCAGAGAACAATTTCTCCAATCACAGACCAAATGCTCCTAAAAGAGAACAAGTCCTCCAAGCCCTGAACAAGTCCTCCAAGCTCTGAACAAGTCCTCCAAGCTCTGAACAAGTCTTCCAAGCTCTGAACAAGTCCTCCAAGCTCTGAACAAATCCTAAAATATCAGAACAACCGCATCAAACTCAGAACATGTCCTCCAATCTCAAAACAAGTCCTCCAATCGTCATAGTTCATGTTCACCAGGCACAGAACAAGTCCCCCAATGACATACCAAATGCTCCGATAAGAGAACATGTCCTCCAGGCTCTCAACATGTCCTCCAGGCTCTCAACATGTCCTCCAGGCTCTCAACATGTCCTCCAGGCTCTCAACATGTCCTCCAGGCTCTCAACCTGTCCTCCAAATATAGTGAAAGTTCTCCAGGCAGAGAACAATTTCTCCAATCACAGACCAAATGCTCCTAAAAGAGAACAAGTCCTCCAAGCACTGAACAAGTCCTCCAAGCTCTGAACAAGTCCTCCAAGCTCTGAACAAGTCCTCCAAGCTCTGAACAAGTCCTCCAAGCTCTGAACAAGTCCTAAAATATCAGAACAACCACATCAAACTCAGAACTAGTCCTCCAATTTCAAAACAAGTCCTTCAATCTCACAACAAGTCCTCCAATCTCAAAACAAGTCCTTCAATCTCACAACAAGTCCTCCAATCTCACAACAAGTCCTCCAATCGCAAAACAAGTCCTCCAATCGCAAAACAAGTCCTCCAATCGCAAAACAAGTCCTCCAATCGCAAAACAAGTCCTCCAATCGCAAAACAAGTCCTCCAATCGCAAAACAAGTCCTCCAATCATCATAGTTCATGTTCACCAGGCACAGAACAAGTCCCCCAATGACATACCAAATGCTCCGATAAGAGAACATGTCCTCCAGGCTCCCAACATGTCCTCCAGGCTCCCAACATGTCCTCCAGGCTCCCAACATGTCCTCCAGGCTCCCAACATGTCCTCCAGGCTCCCAACATGTCCTCCAGGCTCCCAACATGTCCTCCAAATATAGTGAAATTTCTCCAGGCAGAGAACAAATTCTCCAATCACAAACCAAATGCTCCTAAAAGAGAACAAGTCCTCCAAGCCCTGAGCAAGTCCTCCAAGCTCTTAAAAATTCCTCTAACTCAAAACAAGTCCCCCAGATTCAGAACAAGTCCCCCAAACTCAGAACAATTCCTCCAACCCAGAAAAAATTTTTCAATCACAGTGCAAGCTCTCCAGGCACAGAACAAATTCTCCAATCACAGACCAAATGCTCCTAAAAGAGAACAAGTCCTCCAAGCTCTGAACAAGTCCTCCAAGCTCTGAACAAGTCCTCCAAGCTCTGAACAAGTCCTCCAAGCTCTGAACAAGTCCTCCAAGCTCTGAACAAGTCCTCCAAGCTCTGAACAAGTCCTCCAAGCTCTGAACAAGTCCTCCAGGCCCTGAAAAATTTCTTCAAACACAGTGGAAACTCTCCAGGCACAGAACAAATTCTCCAATCACAGACCAAATTCTCCTAAAAGAGAACAAGTCCTCCAAGCTCTGAACAAGTCCCCCAATCTCAAAACAAGTCCTCCAATCTCAAAACAAGTCCTCCAAGCTGAAAACAAGCCCTCCAAGCTCAAAACAAGCCCTCCAAGCTCAAAACAAGCCCTCCAAGCTCAAAACAAGCCCTCCAAGCTCAAAACAAGCCCTCCAAGCTCAAAACAAGCCCTCCAAGCTCAAAACAAGCCCTCCAAGCTCAAAACAAGCCCTCCAAGCTCAAAACAAGCCCTCCAAGCTCAAAACAAGCCCTCCAAGCTCAAAACAAGCCCTCCAAGCTCAAAACAAGCCCTCCAAGCTCAAAACAAGCCCTCCAAGCTCAAAACAAGCCCTCCAATCATCATAGTTCATGTTCACCAGGCACAGAACAAGTCCCCCAATGACATACCAAATTCTCCGATAAGAGAACATGTCCTCCAGGCTCTCAACATGTCCTCCAGGCCCTCAACATGTCCTCCAGGCCCTCAACATGTCCTCCAGGCTCTCAACATGTCCTCCAGGCTCTCAACATGTCCTCCAGGCTCTCAACATGTCCTCCAGGCTCTCAACATGTCCTCCAAATATAGTGAAAGTTCTCCAGGCAGAGAACAAATTCTCCAATCACAGACCAAATGCTCCTAAAAGAGAACAAGTCCTCCAAGCCCTGAACAAGTCCTCCAAGCTCTGAACAAGTCCTCCAATCTCTGAACAATTCCTCTAACTCAAAACAAGTCCCCCAGATTCAGAACAAGTCCCCCAAACTCAGAACAATTCCTCCAACCCAGAAAAAATTTTTCAATCACAGTGGAAACTCTCCAGGCACTGAACAAATTCTCCAATCACAGACCAAATTCTCCTAAAAGAGAACAAGTCCTCCAAGCTCTGAACAAGTCCTCCAATCTCTGAACAATTCCTCTAACTCAAAACAAGTCCCCCAGATTCAGAACAAATCCCCCAAACTCAGAACAATTCCTCCAAGCCCAGAAAAAATTTTTCAATCACAGTGCAAGCTCTCCAGGCACAGAACAAATTCTCCAATCACAGACCAAATGCTCCTAAAAGAGAAGAAGTCCTCCAAGCTCTGAAAAAGTCCTCCAAGCTCTGAACAAGTCCTAAAATATCAGAACAACCACATCAAACTCAGAACATGTCCTCCAATCTCAAAACAAGTCCTCCAATCTCAAAACAAGGCCTCCAATCGTCATAGTTCATGTTCACCAGCCACAGAACAAGTCCCCCAATGACATACCAAATGCTCCGATAAGAGAACATGTCCTCCAGGCTCCCAACATGTCCTCCAGGCTCCCAACATGTCCTCCAGGCTCCCAACATGTCCTCCAGGCTCCCAACATGTCCTCCAGGCTCCCAACATGTCCTCCAGGCTCCCAACATGTCCCCCAGGCTCCCAACATGTCCCCCAGGCTCCCAACATGTCCTCCAAATATAGTGAAAGTTCTCCAGGCAGAGAACAAATTCTCCAATCACAGACCAAATGCTCCTAAAAGAGAACAAGTCCTCCAAGCTCTGAACAAGTCCTCCAAGCTCTGAACAAGTCCTCCAAGCTCTGAACAAGTCCTCCAAGCTCTGAACAAGTCCTCCAAGCCCAGAAAAATTTCTTTAAACACAGTGGAAACTCTCCAGGCACAGAACAAATTCTCCAATCACAGACCAAATTCTCCTAAAAGAGAACAAGTCCTCCAAGCTCTGAACAAGTCCTCCGCTCTCAAAACAAGTCCTCCAATCTCAAAACAAGTCCTTCAATCTCACAACAAGCCCTCCAATCGCAAAACAAGTCCTCCAATCTCAAAACAAGTCCTCCAATCGCAAAACAAGTCCTCCAATCGCAAAATAAGTCCTCTAATCGCAAAACAAGTCCTCCAATCGCAAAACAAGTCCTCCAATCATCATAGTTCATATTCACCAGGCACAGAATAAGTCCCCCAATGACATACCAAATGCTCCGATAAGAGAACATGTCCTCCAAGCTCCCAACATGTCCTCCAGGCTCCCAACATGTCCTCCAGGCTCCCAACATGTCCTCCAGGCTCCCAACATGTCCTCCAGGCTCCCAACATGTCCTCCAGGCTCCCAACATGTCCTCCAGGCTCCCAACATGTCCTCCAAATATAGTGAAAGTTCTCCAGGCAGAGAACAAATTCTCCAATCACAAACCAAATGCTCCTAGAAGAGAACAAGTCCTCCAAGCCCTGAACAAGTCCTCCAAGCTCTTAAAAATTCCTCTAACTCAAAACAACTCCCCCAGATTCAGAACAAGTCCCCCAAACTCAGAACAATTCCTCCAACCCAGAAAAAATTTTTCAATCACAGTGCAAGCTCTCCAGGCACAGATCAAAATTCTCCAATCACAGACCTAATGCTCTTAAAAGAGAACAAGTCCTCCAAGCTCTGAACAAGTCCTCTAAGCTCTGAAGAAGTCCTCCAAGCTCTGAACAAGTCCTCCAAGCTCTGAACAAGTCCTCCAGGCCCAGAAAAATTTCTTCAAACACAGTGGAAACTCTCCAGGCACAGAACAAATTCTCCAATCACAGACCAAATTCTCCTAAAAGAGAACAAGTCCTCCAAGCTCTGAACAAGTCCTCCAATCTCTAAACAAGTCCTCCAAGCTCAAAACAAGCCCTCCAAGCTCAAAACAAGCCCTCCAAGCTCAAAACAAGCCCTCCAAGCTCAAAAACAAGCCCTCCAAGCTCAAAACAAGCCCTCCAAGCTCAAAACAAGCCCTCCAAGCTCAAAACAAGCCCTCCAAGCTCAAAACAAGCCCTCCAAGCTCAAAACAAGTCCTCCAATCATCATAGTTCATGTTCACCAGGCACAGAACAAGTCCCCCAATGACATACCAAATGCTCCGATAAGAGAACATGTCCTCCAGGCTCTCAACATGTCCTCCAGGCTCTCAACATGTCCTCCAGGCTCTCAACATGTCCTCCAGGCTCTCAACATGTCCTCCAGGCTCTCAACATGTCCTCCAGGCTCTCAACATGTCCTCCAGGCTCTCAACATGTCCTCCAAATATAGTGAAAGTTCTCCAGGCAGAGAACAAATTCTCCAATCACAGACCAAATTCTCCTAAAAGAGAACAAGTCCTCCAAGCTCTGAACAAGTCCTCCAAGCTCTGAACAAGTCCTCCAAGCTCTGAACAAGCCCTCCAAGCTCAAAACAAGCCCTCCAAGCTCAAAACAAGCCCTCCAAGCTCAAAACAAGCCCTCCAAGCTCAAAACAAGCCCTCCAAGCTCAAAACAAGCCCTCCAAGCTCAAAACAAGCCCTCCAAGCTCAAAACAAGCCCTCCAAGCTCAAAACAAGCCCTCCAAGCTCAAAACAAGCCCTCCAAGCTCAAAACAAGCCCTCCAAGCTCAAAACAAGCCCTCCAAGCTCAAAACAAGCCCTCCAAGCTCAAAACAAGCTCTCCAATCATCATAGTTCATGTTCACCAGGCACAGAACAAGTCCCCCAATGACATACCAAATTCTCCGATAACAGAACATGTCCTCCAGGCTCTCAGCATGTCCTCCAGGCTCTCAGCATGTCCTCCAGGCTCCCAACATGTCCTCCAGGCTCCCAACATGTCCTCCAGGCTCCCAACATGTCCTCCAGGCTCTCAACATGTCCTCCAAATATAGTGAAAGTTCTCCAGGCAGAGAACAAATTCTCCAATCACAGACCAAATGTTCCTAAAAGAGAACAAGTCCTCCAAGCTCTGAAAAAGTCCTCCAAGCTCTGAACAAGTCCTAAAATATCAGAACAACCACATCAAACTCAGAACATGTCCTCCAATCTCAAAACAAGTCCTCCAATCTCAAAACAAGTCCTCCAATCTCAAAACAAGTCCTCCAATCTCAAAACAAGTCCTCCAATCTCAAAACAAGTCCTCCAATCTCAAAACAAGTCCTCCAATCGTCATAGTTCATGTTCACCAGCCACAGAACAAGTCCCCCAATGACATACCAAATGCTCCGATAAGAGAACATGTCCTCCAGGCTCTCAACATGTCCTCCAGGCTCTCAACATGTCCTCCAGGCTCTCAACATGTCCTCCAGGCTCTCAACATGTCCTCCAAATATAGTGAAAGTTCTCCAGGCAGAGAACAAATTCTCCAATCACAGACCAAATGCTCCTAAAAGAGAACAAGTCCTCCAAGCCCTGAACAAGTCCTCCAAGCTCTGAACAATTCCCCTAACTCAAAACAAGCCCCCAGATTCAGAACAAGTCCCCCAAACTCAGAACAATTCCTCCAAGCCCAGAAAAAATTTTTCAATCACAGTGCAAGCTCTCCAGGCAAAGAACAAATTCTGCAATCAGAGACCAAATGCTCCTAAAAGAGAACAAGTCCTCCAAGCTCTGAACAAGTCCTCCGAGCTCTGTAAAAGTCCTAAAATATCAGAACAACCACATCAAACTCAGAACAAGTCCTCCAATCTCAAAACAAGTCCTCCAATCTCAAAACAAGTCCTCCAATATCAAAACAAGTCCTCCAATATCAAAACAAGTCCTCCAATCTCATCCTAGTTCATGTTAACCAAGCACAGAACAAGTTCCCCAATGACATACCAAATGCTCCGATAAGAGAACATGTCCTCCAGGCTCTCAACATGTCCTCCAGGCTGATCAACATGTCCTCCAGGCTCTCAACATGTCCTCCAGGCTCTCAACATGTCCTCCAAATATAGTGAAAGTTCTCCAGGCAGAGAACAAATTCTCCAATCACAGACCAAATGCTCCTAAAAGAGAACAAGTCCTCCAAGCTCTGAACAAGTCCTCCAAGCTCTGAACAATTCCCCTAACTCAAAACAAGTCCCCCAGATTCAGAACAAGTCCCCCAAACTCAGAACAATTCCTCCAAGCCCAGAAAAAATTTTTCAATCACAGCGCAAGCTCTCCAGGCAAAGAACAAATTCTGCAATCAGAGACCAAATGCTCCTAAAAGAGAACAAGTCCTCCAAGCTCTGAACAAGTCCTCCGAGCTCTGTAAAAGACCTCCAATATCAGAACAACCACATCAAACTCAGAACAAGTCCTCCAATCTCAAAACAAGTCCTCCAATCTCAAAACAAGTCCTCCAATCTCAAAACAAGTCCTCCAATCTCAAAACAAGTCCTCCAATCTCAAAACAAGTCCTCCAATCTCAAAACAAGTCCTCCAATCTCAAAACAAGTCCTCCAATCTCAAAACAAGTCCTCCAATCTCAAAACAAGTCCTCCAATCTCAAAGCAAGTCCTTCAATCTCACAACAATTCCTCCAATCTCACAACACGTCCTCCAATCGCAAAACAAGTCCTCCAATCGCAAAACAAGTCCTCCAGTCCTCACAGTTCATGTTCACCAGGCACAGAACAAGTCCCCCAATGACATACCAAATGCTCCGATAAGAGAACATGTCCTCCAGGCTCCCAACATGTCCTCCAGGCTCCCAACATGTCCTCCAGGCTCCCAACATGTCCTCCAGGCTCCCAACATGTCCTCCAGGCTCCCAACATGTCCTCCAGGCTCCCAACATGTCCTCCAGGCTCCCAACATGTCCTCCAAATATAGTGAAAGTTCTCCAGGCAGAGAACAAATTCTCCAATCACAAACCAAATGCTCGTAAAAGAGAACAAGTCCTCCAAGCCCTGAACAAGTCCTCCAAGCTCTTAAAAGTTCCTCTAACTCAAAACAAGTCCCCCAGATTCAGAACAAGTCCCCCAAACTCAGAACAATTCCTCCAACGCAGAAAAAATTTTTCAATCACAGTGCAAGCTCTCCAGGCACAGAACAAAATTCTCCAATCACAGACCAAATGCTCCTAAAAGAGAACAAGTCCTCCAAGCTCTGAACAAGTCCTCTAAGCTCTGAAGAAGTCCTCCAAGCTCTGAACAAGTCCTCCAAGCTCTGAACAAGTCCTCCAAGCTCTGAACAAGTCCTCCAAGCTCTGAACAAGTCCTCCAAGCTCTGAACAAGTCCTCCAAGCTGTAAACAAGTCCTCCAAGCTGTAAACAAGTCCTCCAAGCTGTAAACAAGTCCTCCAAGCTGTAAACAAGTCCTCCAGGCCCAGAAAAATTTCTTCAAACACAGTGGAAACTCTCCAGGCACAGAACAAATTCTCCAATCACAGACCAAATTCTCCTAAAAGAGAACAAGTCCTCCAAGCTCTGAACAAGTCCTCCAAGCTCAAAACAAGTCCTCCAAGCTCTGAACAAGTCCTCCAAGCTCTGAACAAGTCCTCCAAGCTCTGAACAAGTCCTCCAAGCTCTGAACAAGTCCTCCAAGCTCTGAACAAGTCCTCCAAGCTCTGAACAAGTCCTCCAAGCTCTGAACAAGTCCTCCAAGCTCTGAACAAGTCCTCCAAGCTCTGAACAAGTCCTCCAAGCTCTGAACAAGTCCTCCAAGCTCTGAACAAGTCCTCTAACTCAAAACAAGTCCCCCAGATTCAGAACAAGTCCCCCAAACTCAGAACAATTCCTCCAAGCCCAGAAAAAATTTTTCAATCACAGTGCAAGCTCTCCAGGCACAGAACAAATTCTCCAATCACAGACCAAATGCTCCTAAAAGAGAAGAGGTCCTCCAAGCTCTGAAAAAGTCCTCCAAGCTCTGAACAAGTCCTAAAATATCAGAACAACCACATCAAACTCAGAACATGTCCTCCAATCTCAAAACAAGTCCTCCAATCTCAAAACAAGGCCTCCAATCGTCATAGTTCATGTTCACCAGCCACAGAACAAGTCCCCCAATGACATACCAAATGCTCCGATAAGAGAAGATGTCCTCCAGGCTCTCAACATGTCCTCCAGGCTCTCAACATGTCCTCCAGGCTCTCAACATGTCCTCCAGGCTCTCAACATGTCCTCCAAATATAGTGAAAGTTCTCCAGGCAGAGAACAAATTCTCCAATCACAGACCAAATGCTCCTAAAAGAGAACAAGTCCTCCAAGCCCTGAACAAGTCTTCCAAGCTCTGAACAATTCCCCTAACTCAAAAGAAGTCCTCCAGATTCAGAACAATTCCTCCAAGCCCAGAAAAGTTTTTCAATCACAGTGCAAGCTCTCTAGGCACAGAACAAATTCTCCAATCACAGACCAAATGCTCCTAAAAGAGAACAAGTCCTCCAAGCCCTGAACAAGTCCTCCAAGCTCTGAACAAGTCCTCCAAGCTCTGAACAAGTCCTCCAAGCTCTGAACAAGTCCTCCAAGCTCTGAACAAGTCCTCCAAGCTCTGAACAAGTCCTCCAAGCTCTGAACAAGTCCTCTAACTCAAAACAAGTCCCCCAGATTCAGAACAAGTCCCCCAAACTCAGAACAATACCTCCAAGCCCAGAAAAAATTTTTCAATCACAGTGCAAGCTCTCTAGGTACAGAACAAATTCTCCAATCACAGACCAAATGCTCCTAAAAGAGAACAAGTCCTCCAAGCCCTGAACAAGTCCTCCAAGCTCTGAACAAGTCCTCCAAGCTCTGAACAAGTCCTCCAAGCTCTGAACAAGTCCTCCAAGCTCTGAACAAGTCCTAAAATATCAGAACAACCACATCAAACTCAGAACAAGTCCTCCAATCTCACAACAAGTCCTCCAATCTCACAACAAGTCCTCCAATCTCACAACAAGTCCTCCAATCTCACAACAAGTCCTCCAATCTCACAACAAGTCCTCCAATCTCACAACAAGTCCTCCAATCTCACAACAACTCCTCCAATCGCACAACAACTCCTCCAATCATCATAGTTCATGTTCACCAGGCACAGAATAAGTCCTCCAATGACATACCAAATGCTCCGATAAGAGAACATGTCCTCCAGGCTCTCAACATGTCCTCCAGGCTCCCAACATGTCCTCCAGGCTCCCAACATGTCCTCCAGGCTCCCAACATGTCCTCCAGGCTCCCAACATGTCCTCCAAATATAGTGAAAGTTCTCCAGGCAGAGAACAAATTCTCCAATCACAGACCAAATGCTCCTAAAAGAGAACAAGTCCTCCAAGCTCTGAACAAGTCCTCCAAGCTCTGAACAAGTCCTCCAAGCTCTGAACAAGTCCTCCAAGCTCTGAACAAGTCCTCCAAGCTCTGAACAAGTCCTCCAAGCTCTGAACAAGTCCTCCAAGCTCTGAACAAGTCCTCCAAGCTCTGAACAAGTCCTCCAAGCTCTGAACAAGTCCTCCAAGCTCTGAACAAGTCCTCCAAGCTCTGAACAAGTCCTCCAAGCTCTGAACAAGTCCTCCAAGCTCTGAACAAGTCCTCCAAGCTCTGAACAAGTCCTCCAAGCTCTGAACAAGTCCTCCAAGCTCTGAACAAGTCCTCCAATCTCAAAACAAGTCCTCCAATCGCAAAACAAGTCCTCCAATCGCAAAACAAGTCCTCCAATCGCAAAACAAGTCCTCCAATCGCAAAACAAGTCCTCCAATCGCAAAACAAGTCCTCCAATCGCAAAACAAGTCCTCCAATCGCAAAACAAGTCCTCCAATCGCAAAACAAGTCCTCCAATCGCAAAACAAGTCCTCCAATCGCAAAACAAGTCCTCCAATCGCAAAACAAGTCCTCCAATCGCAAAACAAGTCCTCCAATCGCAAAACAAGTCCTCCAATCGCAAAACAAGTCCTCCAATCTCATCATAGTTCATGTTCACCAAGCACAGAACAAGTTCCCCAATGACATACCAAATGCCCCGATAAGAGAACATGTCCTCCAGGCTCTCAACATGTGCTCCAGGCTCTCAACATGTGCTCCAGGCTCTCAACATGTGCTCCAGGCTCTCAACATGTGCTCCAGCCTCTCAACATGTGCTCCAGCCTCTCAACATGTGCTCCAGCCTCTCAACATGTGCTCCAGCCTCTCAACATGTGCTCCAGCCTCTCAACATATCCTCCAAATATAGTGAAAGTTCTCCAGGCAGAGAACAAATTCTCCAATCACAGACCAAATGCTCCCAAAAGAGAACAAGTCCTCCAAGCCCTGAACAAGTCCTCCAAGCTCTGAACAATTCCCGTATCTCAAAACAAGTCCCCCAGATTCAGAACAAGTCCCCCAAACTCAGAACAATTCCTCCAAGCCCAGAAAAAATTTTTCAATCACAGTGCAAGCTCTCCAGGCAGAGAACAAATTCTCCAATCACAGACCAAATGCTCCTAAAAGAGAACAAGTCCTCCAAGCCCTAAACAAGTCCTCCAAGCTCTGAACAAGTCCTCCAAGCTCTGAACAATTCCCCTAACTCAAAACAAGTCCCCCAGATTCAGAACAAGTCCCCCAAACTCAGAACAATTCGTCCAAGCCCAGAAAAAATTTTTCAATCACAGTGCAAGTTCTCCAGGCACAGAACAAATTCTCCAATCACAGACCAAATGCTCCTAAAAGAGCACAAGTCCTCCAAGCTCTGAACAAGTCCTCCAAGCTCTGAACAAGTCCTCCAAGCTCTGAACAAGTCCTCCAAGCTCTGAACAAATCCTAAAATATCAGAACAACCGCATCAAACTCAGAACATGTCCTCCAATCTCAAAACAAGTCCTCCAATCTCAAAACAAGTCCTCCAATCGTCATAGTTCATGTTCACCAGGCACAGAACAAGTCCCCCAATGACATACCAAATGCTCCGATAAGAGAAGATGTCCTCCAGGCTCTCAACATGTCCTCCAGGCTCTCAACATGTCCTCCAGGCTCTCAACATGTCCTCCAGGCTCTCAACATGTCCTCCAGGCTCTCAACATGTCCTCCAGGCTCTCAACATGTCCTCCAGGCTCTCAACATGTCCCCCAGGCTCTCAACATGTCCCCCAGGCTCTCAACATGTCCTCCAAATATAGTGAAAGTTCTCCAGACAGAGAACAAATTCTCCAATCAGAGACCAAATGCTCCTAAAAGAGAACAAGTCCTCCAAGCCCTGAACAAGTCCTCCAAGCCCTGAACAAGTCCTCCAAGCTCTGAACAAGTCCTCCAAGCTCTGTAACAGTCCTAAAATATCAGAACAACCACATCAAACTCAGAACAAGTCCTCCAATCTCAAAACAAGTCCTTCAATCTCACAACAAGTCCTCCAATCTCACAACAAGTCCTCCAATCGCAAAACAAGTCCTCCAATCGCAAAACAAGTCCTCCAATCGCAAAACAAGTCCTCCAATCGCAAAACAAGTCCTCCAATCGCAAAACAAGTCCTCCAATCGCAAAACAAGTCCTCCAATCGCAAAACAAGTCCTCCAATCGCAAAACAAGTCCTCCAATCGCAAAACAAGTCCTCCAATCATCATAGTTCATGTTCACCAGGCACAGAACAAGTCCCCCAATGACATACCAAATGCTCCGATAAGAGAACATGTCCTCCAGGCTCCCAACATGTCCTCCAGGCTCCCAACATGTCCTCCAGGCTCCCAACATGTCCTCCAGGCTCCCAACATGTCCTCCAGGCTCCCAACATGTCCTCCAGGCTCCCAACATGTCCTCCAGGCTCCCAACATGTCCTCCAGGCTCCCAACATGTCCTCCAGGCTCCCAACATGTCCTCCAGGCTCACAACATGTCCTCCAGGCTCACAACATGTCCTCCAGGCTCACAACATGTCCTCCAAATATAGTGAAAGTTCTCCAGGCAGAGAACAAATTCTCCAATCACAAACCAAATGCTCCTAAAAGAGAACAAGTCCTCCAAGCCCTGAACAAGTCCTCCAAGCTCTTAAAAATTCCTCTAACTCAAAACAAGTCCCCCAGATTCAGAACAAATCTCCCAAACTCAGAACAATTCCTCCAACCCAGAAAAAATTTTTCAATCACAGTGCAAGCTCTCCAGGCACAGAACAAAATTCTCCAATCACAGACCAAATGCTCCTAAAAGAGAACAAGTCCTCCAAGCTCTGAACAAGTCCTCCAAGCTCTGAACAAGTCCTCCAAGCTCTGAACAAGTCCTCCAAACTCTGAACAAGTCCTCCAAGCTCTGAACAAGTCCTCCAAGCTCTGAACAAGTCCTCCAAGCTCTGAACAAGTCCTCCAAGCTCTGAACAAGTCCTCCAAGCTCTGAACAAGTCCTCCAAGCTCTGAACAAGTCCTCCAAGCTCTGAACAAGTCCTCCAAGCTCTGAACAAGTCCTCCAGGCCCAGAAAAATTTCTTCAAACACAGTGGAAACTCTCCAGGCACAGAAAAAATTCTCCAATCACAGACCAAATTCTCCTAAAAGAGAACAAGTCCTCCAAGCTCTGAACAAGTCCTCCAAGCTCAAAACAAGCCCTCCAAGCTCAAAACAAGCCCTCCAAGCTCAAAACAAGCCCTCCAAGCTCAAAACAAGCCCTCCAATCATCATAGTTCATGTTCACCAGGCACAGAACAAGTCCCCCAATGACATACCAAATTCTCCGATAAGAGAACATGTCCTCCAGGCTCTCAACATGTCCTGAAGGCTCTCAACATGTCCTGAAGGCTCTCAACATGTCCTCCAGGCTCTCAGCATGTCCTCCAGGCTCTCAGCATGTCCTCCAGGCTCCCAACATGTCCTCCAGGCTCTCAACATGTCCTCCAAATATAGTGAAAGTTCTCCAGGCAGAGAACAAATTCTCCAATCACAGACCAAATGCTCCTAAAAGAGAACAAGTCCTCCAAGCCCTGAACAAGTCCTCCAAGCTCTGAACAAGTCCTCCAAGCTCTGAACAAGTCCTCCAAGCTCTGAACAAGTCCTCTAACTCAAAACAAGTCCCCCAGATTCAGAACAAGTCCCCCAAACTCAGAACAATTCCTCCAAGCCCAGAAAAAATTTTTCAATCACAGTGCAAGCTCTCCAGGCACAGAACAAATTCTCCAATCAGAGACCAAATGCTCCTAAAAGAGAACAAGTCCTCCAAGCTCTGAACAAGTCCTCCGAGCTCTGTAAAAGTCCTAAAATATCAGAACAACCACATCAAACTCAGAACATGTCCTCCAATCTCAAAACAAGTCCTCCAATCTCAAAACAAGTCCTCCAATCTCAAAACAAGTCCTCCAATCTCAAAACAAGTCCTCCAATCTCAAAACAAGTCCTCCAATCTCAAAACAAGTCCTCCAATCGTCATAGTTCATGTTCACCAGGCACAGAACAAGTCCCCCAATGACATACCAAATGCTCCGATAAGAGAACATGTCCTCCAACCCCTTAACAAGTCCTCCAAGCTCTGAACAAGTCCTCCGAGCTCTGTAAAAGTCCTAAAATATCAGAACAACCACATCAAACTCAGAACAAGTCCTCCAATCTCAAAACAAGTCCTCCAATCTCAAAACAAGTCCTCCAATCTCACAACAAGTCCTCCAATCTCACAACAAGTCCTCCAATCTCACAACAAGTCCTTCAATCTCACAACAAGTCCTCCAATCTCACAACAAGTCCTCCAATAGCAAAACAAGTCCTCCAATCGCAAAAGAAGTCCTCCAATCGCAAAAGAAGTCCTCCAATCGCAAAACAAGTCCTCCAATCGCAAAACAAGTCCTCCAATCATCATAGTTCATGTTCACCAGGCACAGAACAAGTCCCCCAATGACATACCAAATGCTCCGATAAGAGAACATGTCCTCCAGGCTCCCAACATGTCCTCCAGGCTCCCAACATGTCCTCCAGGCTCCCAACATGTCCTCCAGGCTCCCAACATGTCCTCCAGGCTCCCAACATGTCCTCCAGGCTCCCAACATGTCCTCCAGGCTCCCAACATGTCCTCCAGGCTCCCAACATGTCCTCCAGGCTCCCAACATGTCCTCCAAATATAGTGAAAGTTCTCCAGGCAGAGAACAAATTCTCCAATCACAGACCAAATGCTCCTAAAAGAGAACAAGTCCTCCAAGCCCTGAACAAGTCCTCCAAGCTCTTAAAAATTCCTCTAACTCAAAACAAGTCCCCCAGATTCAGAACAAGTCCCCCAAACTCAGAACAATTCCTCCAACCCAGAAAAAAATTTTCAATCACAGTGCAAGCTCTCCAGGCACAGAACAAAATTCTCCAATCACAGACCAAATGCTCCTAAAAGAGAACAAGTCCTCCAAGCTCTGAACAAGTCCTCTAAGCTCTGAACAAGTCCTCCAAGCTCTGAACAAGTCCTCCAAGCTCTGAACAAAAGTCCTCCAAGCTCTGAACAAGTCCTCCAAGCTCTGAACAAGTCCTCCAAGCTCTGAACAAGTCCTCCAGGCCGAGAAAAATTTCTTCAAACACAGTGGAAACTCTCCAGGCACAGAACAAATTCTCCAATCACAGACCAAATTCTCCTAAAAGAGAGCAAGTCCTCCAAGCTCTGAACAAGTCCTCCAATCTCAAAACAAGTCCTCCAATCTCAAAACAAGTCCTCCAATCTCAAAACAAGTCCTCCAAGCTCAAAACAAGCCCTCCAAGCTCAAAACAAGCCCTCCAAGCTCAAAACAAGCCCTCCAAGCTCAAAACAAGCCCTCCAATCATCATAGCTCATGTTCACCAGGCACAGAACAAGTCCCCCAATGACATACCAAATTCTCCGATAAGAGAACATGTCCTCCAGGCTCTCAACATGTCCTCCAGGCTCTCAACATGTCCTCCAGGCTCTCAACATGTCCTCCAGGCTCTCAACATGTCCTCCAGGCTCTCAACATGTCCTCCAGGCTCTCAACATGTCCTCCAGGCTCTCAACATGTCCTCCAGGCTCTCAACATGTCCTCCAGGCTCTCAACATGTCCTCCAGGCTCTCAACATGTCCTCCAGGCTCTCAACATGTCCTCCAGGCTCTCAACATGTCCTCCAGGCTCTCAACATGTCCTCCAGGCCCTCAACATGTCCTCCAGGCCCTCAACATGTCCTCCAGGCTCCCAACATATCCTCCAGGCTCTCAACATGTCCTCCAAATATAGTGAAAGTTCTCCAGGCAGAGAACAAATTCTCCAATCACAGACCAAATGCTCCTAAAAGAGAACAAGTCCTCCAAGCCCTGAACAAGTCCTCCAAGCTCTGAACAAGTCCTCTAACTCAAAACAAGTCCCCCAGATTCAGAACAAGTCCCCCAAACTCAGAACAATTCCTCCAAGCCCAGAAAAAATTTTTCAATCACAGTGCAAGCTCTCCAGGCACAGAACAAATTCTCCAATCACAGACCGAATGCTCCTTAAAGGGAACAAGTCCTCCAAGCTCTGAAAAAGTCCTCCAAGCTCTGAACAAGTCCTAAAATATCAGAACAACCACATCAAACTCAGAACATGTCCTCCAATCTCAAAACAAGTCCTCCAATCTCAAAACAAGTCCTCCAATCTCAAAACAAGTCCTCCAATCTCAAAACAAGTCCTCCAATCTCAAAACAAGTCCTCCAATCTCAAAACAAGTCCTCCAGTCTCAAAACAAGACCTTCAATCACACAACAAGTCCTCCAATCGCAAAACAAGTCCTCCAATCGCAAAACAAGTCCTCCAATCGCAAAACAAGTCCTCCAATCGCAAAACAAGTCCTCCAATCGCAAAACAAGTCCTCCAATCGCAAAACAAGTCCTCCAATCGCAAAACAAGTCCTCCAATCTCATCCTAGTTCATGTTCACCAAGCACAGAACAAGTTCCCCAATGACATACCAAATGCTCCGATAAGAGAACATGTCCTCCAGGCTCTCAACATGTCCTCCAGGCTGATCAACATGTCCTCCAGGCTCTCAACATGTCCTCCAGGCTCTCAACATGTCCTCCAGGCTCTCAACATGTCCTCCAGGCTCTCAACATGTCCTCCAGGCTCTCAACATGTCCTCCAGGCTCTCAACATGTCCTCCAGGCTCTCAACATGTCCTCCAGGCTCTCAACATGTCCTCCAGGCTCTCAACATGTCCTCCAAATATAGTGCAAGCTCTCCAGGCAGAGAACAAATTCTCCAATCACAGACCAAATGCTCCTAAAAGAGAACAAGTCCTCCAAGCCCTAAACAAGTCCTCCAAGCTCTGAACAAGTCCTCCAAGCTCTGAACAATTCCCCTAACTCAAAACAAGTCCCCCAGATTCAGAACAAGTCCCCCAAACTCAGAACAATTCCTACAAGCCCAGAAAAAATTTTTCAATCACAGTGCAAGTTCTCCAGGCACAGAACAAATTCTCCAATCACAGACCAAATGCTCCTAAAAGAGAACAAGTCCTCCAAGCTCTGAACAAGTCCTCCAAGCTCTGAACAACTCCTCCAAGCTCTGAACAAATCCTAAAATATCAGAACAACCGCATCAAACTCAGAACATGTCCTCCAATCTCAAAACAAGTCCTCCAATCTCAAAACAAGTCCTCCAATCGTCATAGTTCATGTTCACCAGGCACAGAACAAGTCCCCCAATGACATACCAAATGCTCCGATAAGAGAACATGTCCTCCAGGCTCTCAACATGTCCTCCAGGCTCTCAACATGTCCTCCAGGCTCTCAACATGTCCTCCAGGCTCTCAACATGTCCTCCAGGCTCTCAACATGTCCTCCAAATATAGTGAAAGTTCTCCAGGCAGAGAACAAATTCTCCAATCACAGACCAAATGCTCCTAAAAGAGAACAAGTCCTCCAAGCCCTGAACAAGTCCTCCAAGCTCTGAACAAGTCCTCCAAGCTCTGAACAAGTCCTCCAAGCTCTGAACAAGTCCTAAAATATCAGAACAACCACATCAAACTCAGAACATGTCCTCCAATCTCAAAACAAGTCCTTCAATCTCAAAACAAGTCCTCCAATCTCACAACAAGTCCTCCAATCTCAAAACAAGTCCTCCAATCTCAAAACAAGTCCTCCAATCGCAAAACAAGTCCTCCAATCGCAAAACAAGTCCTCCAATCATCATAGTTCATGTTCACCAGGCACAGAACAAGTCCCCCAATGACATACCAAATGCTCCGATAAGAGAACATGTCCTCCAGGCTCCCAACATGTCCTCCAGGCTCCCAACATGTCCTCCAGGCTCCCAACATGTCCTCCAGGCTCCCAACATGTCCTCCAGGCTCCCAACATGTCCTCCAGGCTCCCAACATGTCCTCCAAATATAGTGAAAGTTCTCCAGGCACAGAACAAATTCTCCAATCACAAACCAAATGCTCCTAAAAGAGAACAAGTCCTCCAAGCCCTGAGCAAGTCCTCCAAGCTCTTAAAAATTCCTCTAACTCAAAACAAGTCCCCCAGATTCAGAACAAGTCCCCCAAACTCAGAACAATTCCTCCAACCCAGAAAAAATTTTTCAATCACAGTGCAAGCTCTCCAGGCACAGAACAAATTCTCCAATCACAGACCAAATGCTCCTAAAAGAGAACAAGTCCTCCAAGCTCTGAACAAGTCCTCCAAGCTCTGAACAAGTCCTCCAAGCTCTGAACAAGTCCTCCAAGCTCTGAACAAGTCCTCCAAGCTCTGAACAAGTCCTCCAAGCTCTGAACAAGTCCTCCAAGCTCTGAACAAGTCCTCCAAGCTCTGAACAAGTCCTCCAAGCTCTGAACAAGTCCTCCAAGCTCTGAACAAGTCCTCCAAGCTCTGAACAAGTCCTCCAAGCTCTGAACAAGTCCTCCAAGCTCTGAACAAGTCCTCCAAGCTCTGAACAAGTCCTCCAGGCCCAGAAAAATTTCTTCAAACACAGTGGAAACTCTCCAGGCACAGAACAAATTCTCCAATCACAGACCAAATTCTCCTAAAAGAGAACAAGTCCTCCAAGCTCTGAACAAGTCCTCCAATCTCAAAACAAGTCCTCCAATCTCAAAACAAGTCCTCCAATCTCAAAACAAGTCCTCCAATCTCAAAACAAGCCCTCCAAGCTGAAAACAAGTCCTCCAAGCTGAAAACAAGCCCTCCAAGCTCAAAACAAGCCCTCCAAGCTCAAAACAAGCCCTCCAAGCTCAAAACAAGCCCTCCAAGCTCAAAACAAGCCCTCCAAGCTCAAAACAAGCCCTCCAAGCTCAAAACAAGCCCTCCAATCATCATAGTTCATGTTCACCAGGCACAGAACAAGTCCCCCAATGACATACCAAATTCTCCGATAAGAGAACATGTCCTCCAGGCTCTCAACATGTCCTCCAGGCTCTCAACATGTCCTCCAGGCTCTCAACATGTCCTCCAGCCTCTCAACATGTCCTCCAGCCTCTCAACATGTCCTCCAGCCTCTCAACATATCCTCCAGCCTCTCAACATGTCCTCCAGCCTCTCAACATGTCCTCCAGCCTCTCAACATGTCCTCCAGCCTCTCAACATGTCCTCCAGCCTCTCAACATGTCCTCCAGGCTCCCAACATGTCCTCCAGGCTCTCAACATGTCCTCCAAATATAGTGAAAGTTCTCCAGGCAGAGAACAAATTCTCCAATCACAGACCAAATGCTCCTAAAAGAGAACAAGTCCTCCAAGCTCTGAACAAGTCCTCCAAGCTCTGAACAAGTCCTCCAAGCTCTGAACAACTCCTCCAAGCTCTGAACAAGTCCTCTAACTCAAAACAAGTCCCCCAGATTCAGAACAAGTCCCCCAAACTCAGAACAATTCCTCCAAGCCCAGAAAAAATTTTTCGATCACAGTGCAAGCTCTCCAGGCACAGAACAAATTCTCCAATCACAGACCAAATGCTCCTAAAAGAGAACAAGTCCTCCAAGCTCTGAAAAAGTCCTCCAAGCTCTGAACAAGTCCTAAAATATCAGAACAACCACATCAAACTCAGAACATGTCCTCCAATCTCAAAACAAGTCCTCCAATCTCAAAACAAGTCCTCCAATCGTCATAGTTCATGTTCACCAGCCACAGAACAAGTCCCCCAATGCCATACCAAATGCTCCGATAAGAGAACATGTCCTCCAGGCTCTCAACATGTCCTCCAGGCTCTCAACATGTCCTCCAGGCTCTCAACATGTCCTCCAGGCTCTCAACCTGTCCTCCAAATATAGTGAAAGATCTCCAGGCAGAGAACAAATTCTCCAATCACAGACCAAATGCTCCTAAAAGAGAACAAGTCCTCCAAGCTCTGAACAAGTCTTCCAAGATCTGAACAAGTCCTCCAAGCTCTGAACAAATCCTAAAATATCAGAACAACCGCATCAAACTCAGAACATGTCCTCCAATCTCAAAACAAGCCCTCCAATCATCATAGTTCATGTTCACCAGGCACAGAACAAGTCCCCCAATGACATACCAAATTCTCCGATAAGAGAACATGTCCTCCAGGCTCTCAACATGTCCTCCAGGCTCCCAACATGTCCTCCAGGCTCCCAACATGTCCCCCAGGCTCCCAACATGTCCCCCAGGCTCCCAACATGTCCTCCAAATATAGTGAAAGTTCTCCAGGCAGAGAACAAATTCTCCAATCACAGACCAAATGCTCCTAAAAGAGAACAAGTCCTCCAAGCTCTGAACAAGTCCTCCAAGCTCTGAACAAGTCCTCCAAGCTCTGAACAAGTCCTCCAAGCTCTGAACAAGTCCTCCAAGCCCAGAAAAATTTCTTTAAACACAGTGGAAACTCTCCAGGCACAGAACAAATTCTCCAATCACAGACCAAATTCTCCTAAAAGAGAACAAGTCCTCCAAGCTCTGAACAAGTCCTCCGCTCTCAAAACAAGTCCTCCAATCTCAAAACAAGTCCTTCAATCTCACAACAAGCCCTCCAATCGCAAAACAAGTCCTCCAATCTCAAAACAAGTCCTCCAATCGCAAAACAAGTCCTCCAATCGCAAAATAAGTCCTCTAATCGCAAAACAAGTCCTCCAATCGCAAAACAAGTCCTCCAATCATCATAGTTCATATTCACCAGGCACAGAATAAGTCCCCCAATGACATACCAAATGCTCCGATAAGAGAACATGTCCTCCAAGCTCCCAACATGTCCTCCAGGCTCCCAACATGTCCTCCAGGCTCCCAACATGTCCTCCAGGCTCCCAACATGTCCTCCAGGCTCCCAACATGTCCTCCAGGCTCCCAACATGTCCTCCAGGCTCCCAACATGTCCTCCAAATATAGTGAAAGTTCTCCAGGCAGAGAACAAATTCTCCAATCACAAACCAAATGCTCCTAGAAGAGAACAAGTCCTCCAAGCCCTGAACAAGTCCTCCAAGCTCTTAAAAATTCCTCTAACTCAAAACAACTCCCCCAGATTCAGAACAAGTCCCCCAAACTCAGAACAATTCCTCCAACCCAGAAAAAATTTTTCAATCACAGTGCAAGCTCTCCAGGCACAGATCAAAATTCTCCAATCACAGACCTAATGCTCTTAAAAGAGAACAAGTCCTCCAAGCTCTGAACAAGTCCTCTAAGCTCTGAAGAAGTCCTCCAAGCTCTGAACAAGTCCTCCAAGCTCTGAACAAGTCCTCCAGGCCCAGAAAAATTTCTTCAAACACAGTGGAAACTCTCCAGGCACAGAACAAATTCTCCAATCACAGACCAAATTCTCCTAAAAGAGAACAAGTCCTCCAAGCTCTGAACAAGTCCTCCAATCTCTAAACAAGTCCTCCAAGCTCAAAACAAGCCCTCCAAGCTCAAAACAAGCCCTCCAAGCTCAAAACAAGCCCTCCAAGCTCAAAAACAAGCCCTCCAAGCTCAAAACAAGCCCTCCAAGCTCAAAACAAGCCCTCCAAGCTCAAAACAAGCCCTCCAAGCTCAAAACAAGTCCTCCAAGCTCAAAACAAGTCCTCCAATCATCATAGTTCATGTTCACCAGGCACAGAACAAGTCCCCCAATGACATACCAAATGCTCCGATAAGAGAACATGTCCTCCAGGCTCTCAACATGTCCTCCAGGCTCTCAACATGTCCTCCAGGCTCTCAACATGTCCTCCAGGCTCTCAACATGTCCTCCAAATATAGTGAAAGTTCTCCAGGCAGAGAACAAATTCTCCAATCACAGACCAAATTCTCCTAAAAGAGAACAAGTCCTCCAAGCTCTGAACAAGTCCTCCAAGCTCTGAACAAGCCCTCCAAGCTCAAAACAAGCCCTCCAAGCTCAAAACAAGCCCTCCAAGCTCAAAACAAGCCCTCCAAGCTCAAAACAAGCCCTCCAAGCTCAAAACAAGCCCTCCAAGCTCAAAACAAGCCCTCCAAGCTCAAAACAAGCCCTCCAAGCTCAAAACAAGCCCTCCAAGCTCAAAACAAGCCCTCCAAGCTCAAAACAAGCCCTCCAAGCTCAAAACAAGCCCTCCAAGCTCAAAACAAGCCCTCCAAGCTCAAAACAAGCTCTCCAATCATCATAGTTCATGTTCACCAGGCACAGAACAAGTCCCCCAATGACATACCAAATTCTCCGATAACAGAACATGTCCTCCAGGCTCTCAGCATGTCCTCCAGGCTCTCAGCATGTCCTCCAGGCTCCCAACATGTCCTCCAGGCTCCCAACATGTCCTCCAGGCTCCCAACATGTCCTCCAGGCTCTCAACATGTCCTCCAAATATAGTGAAAGTTCTCCAGGCAGAGAACAAATTCTCCAATCACAGACCAAATGTTCCTAAAAGAGAACAAGTCCTCCAAGCCCTGAACAAGTCCTCCAAGCTCTGAACAAGTCCTCCAATCTCTGAACAATTCCTCTAACTCAAAACAAGTCCCCCAGATTCAGAACAAGTCCCCCAAACTCAGAACAATTCCTCCAAGCCCAGAAAAAATTTTTCAATCACAGTGCAAGCTCTCCAGGCACAGAACAAATTCTCCAATCACAGACCAAATGCTCCTTAAAGAGAACAAGTCCTCCAAGCTCTGAAAAAGTCCTCCAAGCTCTGAACAAGTCCTAAAATATCAGAACAACCACATCAAACTCAGAACATGTCCTCCAATCTCAAAACAAGTCCTCCAATCTCAAAACAAGTCCTCCAATCTCAAAACAAGTCCTCCAATCTCAAAACAAGTCCTCCAATCTCAAAACAAGTCCTCCAATCTCAAAACAAGTCCTCCAATCGTCATAGTTCATGTTCACCAGCCACAGAACAAGTCCCCCAATGACATACCAAATGCTCCGATAAGAGAACATGTCCTCCAGGCTCTCAACATGTCCTCCAGGCTCTCAACATGTCCTCCAGGCTCTCAACATGTCCTCCAGGCTCTCAACATGTCCTCCAAATATAGTGAAAGTTCTCCAGGCAGAGAACAAATTCTCCAATCACAGACCAAATGCTCCTAAAAGAGAACAAGTCCTCCAAGCCCTGAACAAGTCCTCCAAGCTCTGAACAATTCCCCTAACTCAAAACAAGCCCCCAGATTCAGAACAAGTCCCCCAAACTCAGAACAATTCCTCCAAGCCCAGAAAAAATTTTTCAATCACAGTGCAAGCTCTCCAGGCAAAGAACAAATTCTGCAATCAGAGACCAAATGCTCCTAAAAGAGAACAAGTCCTCCAAGCTCTGAACAAGTCCTCCGAGCTCTGTAAAAGTCCTAAAATATCAGAACAACCACATCAAACTCAGAACAAGTCCTCCAATCTCAAAACAAGTCCTCCAATCTCAAAACAAGTCCTCCAATATCAAAACAAGTCCTCCAATATCAAAACAAGTCCTCCAATCTCATCCTAGTTCATGTTAACCAAGCACAGAACAAGTTCCCCAATGACATACCAAATGCTCCGATAAGAGAACATGTCCTCCAGGCTCTCAACATGTCCTCCAGGCTGATCAACATGTCCTCCAGGCTCTCAACATGTCCTCCAGGCTCTCAACATGTCCTCCAAATATAGTGAAAGTTCTCCAGGCAGAGAACAAATTCTCCAATCACAGACCAAATGCTCCTAAAAGAGAACAAGTCCTCCAAGCTCTGAACAAGTCCTCCAAGCTCTGAACAATTCCCCTAACTCAAAACAAGTCCCCCAGATTCAGAACAAGTCCCCCAGATTCAGAACAAGTCCCCCAAACTCAGAACAATTCCTCCAAGCCCAGAAAAAATTTTTCAATCACAGCGCAAGCTCTCCAGGCAAAGAACAAATTCTGCAATCAGAGACCAAATGCTCCTAAAAGAGAACAAGTCCTCCAAGCTCTGAACAAGTCCTCCGAGCTCTGTAAAAGACCTCCAATATCAGAACAACCACATCAAACTCAGAACAAGTCCTCCAATCTCAAAACAAGTCCTCCAATCTCAAAACAAGTCCTCCAATCTCAAAACAAGTCCTCCAATCTCAAAACAAGTCCTCCAATCTCAAAACAAGTCCTCCAATCTCAAAACAAGTCCTCCAATCTCAAAACAAGTCCTCCAATCTCAAAACAAGTCCTCCAATCTCAAAACAAGTCCTCCAATCTCAAAGCAAGTCCTCCAATCTCACAACAATTCCTCCAATCTCACAACACGTCCTCCAATCGCAAAACAAGTCCTCCAATCGCAAAACAAGTCCTCCAGTCCTCACAGTTCATGTTCACCAGGCACAGAACAAGTCCCCCAATGACATACCAAATGCTCCGATAAGAGAACATGTCCTCCAGGCTCCCAACATGTCCTCCAGGCTCCCAACATGTCCTCCAGGCTCCCAACATGTCCTCCAGGCTCCCAACATGTCCTCCAGGCTCCCAACATGTCCTCCAGGCTCCCAACATGTCCTCCAAATATAGTGAAAGTTCTCCAGGCAGAGAACAAATTCTCCAATCACAAACCAAATGCTCGTAAAAGAGAACAAGTCCTCCAAGCCCTGAACAAGTCCTCCAAGCTCTTAAAAGTTCCTCTAACTCAAAACAAGTCCCCCAGATTCAGAACAAGTCCCCCAAACTCAGAACAATTCCTCCAACGCAGAAAAAATTTTTCAATCACAGTGCAAGCTCTCCAGGCACAGAACAAAATTCTCCAATCACAGACCAAATGCTCCTAAAAGAGAACAAGTCCTCCAAGCTCTGAACAAGTCCTCTAAGCTCTGAAGAAGTCCTCCAAGCTCTGAACAAGTCCTCCAAGCTCTGAACAAGTCCTCCAAGCTCTGAACAAGTCCTCCAAGCTCTGAACAAGTCCTCCAAGCTCTGAACAAGTCCTCCAAGCTGTAAACAAGTCCTCCAAGCTGTAAACAAGTCCTCCAAGCTGTAAACAAGTCCTCCAAGCTGTAAACAAGTCCTCCAAGCTGTAAACAAGTCCTCCAGGCCCAGAAAAATTTCTTCAAACACAGTGGAAACTCTCCAGGCACAGAACAAATTCTCCAATCACAGACCAAATTCTCCTAAAAGAGAACAAGTCCTCCAAGCTCTGAACAAGTCCTCCAAGCTCAAAACAAGTCCTCCAAGCTCTGAACAAGTCCTCCAAGCTCTGAACAAGTCCTCCAAGCTCTGAACAAGTCCTCCAAGCTCTGAACAAGTCCTCCAAGCTCTGAACAAGTCCTCCAAGCTCTGAACAAGTCCTCCAAGCTCTGAACAAGTCCTCCAAGCTCTGAACAAGTCCTCCAAGCTCTGAACAAGTCCTCTAACTCAAAACAAGTCCCCCAGATTCAGAACAAGTCCCCCAAACTCAGAACAATTCCTCCAAGCCCAGAAAAAATTTTTCAATCACAGTGCAAGCTCTCCAGGCACAGAACAAATTCTCCAATCACAGACCAAATGCTCCTAAAAGAGAAGAGGTCCTCCAAGCTCTGAAAAAGTCCTCCAAGCTCTGAACAAGTCCTAAAATATCAGAACAACCACATCAAACTCAGAACATGTCCTCCAATCTCAAAACAAGTCCTCCAATCTCAAAACAAGGCCTCCAATCGTCATAGTTCATGTTCACCAGCCACAGAACAAGTCCCCCAATGACATACCAAATGCTCCGATAAGAGAAGATGTCCTCCAGGCTCTCAACATGTCCTCCAGGCTCTCAACATGTCCTCCAGGCTCTCAACATGTCCTCCAGGCTCTCAACATGTCCTCCAAATATAGTGAAAGTTCTCCAGGCAGAGAACAAATTCTCCAATCACAGACCAAATGCTCCTAAAAGAGAACAAGTCCTCCAAGCCCTGAACAAGTCTTCCAAGCTCTGAACAATTCCCCTAACTCAAAAGAAGTCCTCCAGATTCAGAACAATTCCTCCAAGCCCAGAAAAGTTTTTCAATCACAGTGCAAGCTCTCTAGGCACAGAACAAATTCTCCAATCACAGACCAAATGCTCCTAAAAGAGAACAAGTCCTCCAAGCCCTGAACAAGTCCTCCAAGCTCTGAACAAGTCCTCCAAGCTCTGAACAAGTCCTCCAAGCTCTGAACAAGTCCTCCAAGCTCTGAACAAGTCCTCCAAGCTCTGAACAAGTCCTCCAAGCTCTGAACAAGTCCTCCAAGCTCTGAACAAGTCCTCTAACTCAAAACAAGTCCCCCAGATTCAGAACAAGTCCCCCAAACTCAGAACAATACCTCCAAGCCCAGAAAAAATTTTTCAATCACAGTGCAAGCTCTCTAGGTACAGAACAAATTCTCCAATCACAGACCAAATGCTCCTAAAAGAGAACAAGTCCTCCAAGCCCTGAACAAGTCCTCCAAGCTCTGAACAAGTCCTCCAAGCTCTGAACAAGTCCTCCAAGCTCTGAACAAGTCCTAAAATATCAGAACAACCACATCAAACTCAGAACAAGTCCTCCAATCTCACAACAAGTCCTCCAATCTCACAACAAGTCCTCCAATCTCACAACAAGTCCTCCAATCTCACAACAAGTCCTCCAATCTCACAACAAGTCCTCCAATCTCACAACAAGTCCTCCAATCTCACAACAACTCCTCCAATCGCACAACAACTCCTCCAATCATCATAGTTCATGTTCACCAGGCACAGAATAAGTCCTCCAATGACATACCAAATGCTCCGATAAGAGAACATGTCCTCCAGGCTCTCAACATGTCCTCCAGGCTCCCAACATGTCCTCCAGGCTCCCAACATGTCCTCCAGGCTCCCAACATGTCCTCCAGGCTCTCAACATGTCCTCCAAATATAGTGAAAGTTCTCCAGGCAGAGAACAAATTCTCCAATCACAGACCAAATGCTCCTAAAAGAGAACAAGTCCTCCAAGCTCTGAACAAGTCCTCCAAGCTCTGAACAAGTCCTCCAAGCTCTGAACAAGTCCTCCAAGCTCTGAACAAGTCCTCCAAGCTCTGAACAAGTCCTCCAAGCTCTGAACAAGTCCTCCAAGCTCTGAACAAGTCCTCCAAGCTCTGAACAAGTCCTCCAAGCTCTGAACAAGTCCTCCAAGCTCTGAACAAGTCCTCCAAGCTCTGAACAAGTCCTCCAAGCTCTGAACAAGTCCTCCAAGCTCTGAACAAGTCCTCCAAGCTCTGAACAAGTCCTCCAAGCTCTGAACAAGTCCTCCAAGCTCTGAACAAGTCCTCCAAGCTCTGAACAAGTCCTCCAAGCTCTGAACAAGTCCTCCAAGCTCTGAACAAGTCCTCCAAGCTCTGAACAAGTCCTCCAATCTCAAAACAAGTCCTCCAATCGCAAAACAAGTCCTCCAATCTCAAAACAAGTCCTCCAATCGCAAAACAAGTCCTCCAATCGCAAAACAAGTCCTCCAATCGCAAAACAAGTCCTCCAATCGCAAAACAAGTCCTCCAATCGCAAAACAAGTCCTCCAATCGCAAAACAAGTCCTCCAATCGCAAAACAAGTCCTCCAATCGCAAAACAAGTCCTCCAATCGCAAAACAAGTCCTCCAATCGCAAAACAAGTCCTCCAATCGCAAAACAAGTCCTCCAATCGCAAAACAAGTCCTCCAATCGCAAAACAAGTCCTCCAATCGCAAAACAAGTCCTCCAATCTCATCATAGTTCATGTTCACCAAGCACAGAACAAGTTCCCCAATGACATACCAAATGCCCCGATAAGAGAACATGTCCTCCAGGCTCTCAACATGTGCTCCAGGCTCTCAACATGTGCTCCAGGCTCTCAACATGTGCTCCAGGCTCTCAACATGTGCTCCAGCCTCTCAACATGTGCTCCAGGCTCTCAACATGTGCTCCAGCCTCTCAACATGTGCTCCAGCCTCTCAACATGTGCTCCAGCCTCTCAACATGTGCTCCAGCCTCTCAACATGTGCTCCAGCCTCTCAACATATCCTCCAAATATAGTGAAAGTTCTCCAGGCAGAGAACAAATTCTCCAATCACAGACCAAATGCTCCCAAAAGAGAACAAGTCCTCCAAGCCCTGAACAAGTCCTCCAAGCTCTGAACAATTCCCGTATCTCAAAACAAGTCCCCCAGATTCAGAACAAGTCCCCCAAACTCAGAACAATTCCTCCAAGCCCAGAAAAAATTTTTCAATCACAGTGCAAGCTCTCCAGGCAGAGAACAAATTCTCCAATCACAGACCAAATGCTCCTAAAAGAGAACAAGTCCTCCAAGCCCTAAACAAGTCCTCCAAGCTCTGAACAAGTCCTCCAAGCTCTGAACAATTCCCCTAACTCAAAACAAGTCCCCCAGATTCAGAACAAGTCCCCCAAACTCAGAACAATTCGTCCAAGCCCAGAAAAAATTTTTCAATCACAGTGCAAGTTCTCCAGGCACAGAACAAATTCTCCAATCACAGACCAAATGCTCCTAAAAGAGCACAAGTCCTCCAAGCTCTGAACAAGTCCTCCAAGCTCTGAACAAGTCCTCCAAGCTCTGAACAAGTCCTCCAAGCTCTGAACAAATCCTAAAATATCAGAACAACCGCATCAAACTCAGAACATGTCCTCCAATCTCAAAACAAGTCCTCCAATCTCAAAACAAGTCCTCCAATCGTCATAGTTCATGTTCACCAGGCACAGAACAAGTCCCCCAATGACATACCAAATGCTCCGATAAGAGAAGATGTCCTCCAGGCTCTCAACATGTCCTCCAGGCTCTCAACATGTCCTCCAGGCTCTCAACATGTCCTCCAGGCTCTCAACATGTCCTCCAGGCTCTCAACATGTCCTCCAGGCTCTCAACATGTCCTCCAGGCTCTCAACATGTCCCCCAGGCTCTCAACATGTCCTCCAAATATAGTGAAAGTTCTCCAGACAGAGAACAAATTCTCCAATCAGAGACCAAATGCTCCTAAAAGAGAACAAGTCCTCCAAGCCCTGAACAAGTCCTCCAAGCCCTGAACAAGTCCTCCAAGCTCTGAACAAGTCCTCCAAGCTCTGTAACAGTCCTAAAATATCAGAACAACCACATCAAACTCAGAACAAGTCCTCCAATCTCAAAACAAGTCCTTCAATCTCACAACAAGTCCTCCAATCTCACAACAAGTCCTCCAATCTCACAAGTCCTCCAATCGCAAAACAAGTCCTCCAATCGCAAAACAAGTCCTCCAATCGCAAAACAAGTCCTCCAATCGCAAAACAAGTCCTCCAATCGCAAAACAAGTCCTCCAATCGCAAAACAAGTCCTCCAATCGCAAAACAAGTCCTCCAATCGCAAAACAAGTCCTCCAATCGCAAAACAAGTCCTCCAATCATCATAGTTCATGTTCACCAGGCACAGAACAAGTCCCCCAATGACATACCAAATGCTCCGATAAGAGAACATGTCCTCCAGGCTCCCAACATGTCCTCCAGGCTCCCAACATGTCCTCCAGGCTCCCAACATGTCCTCCAGGCTCCCAACATGTCCTCCAGGCTCCCAACATGTCCTCCAGGCTCCCAACATGTCCTCCAGGCTCCCAACATGTCCTCCAGGCTCCCAACATGTCCTCCAGGCTCACAACATGTCCTCCAGGCTCACAACATGTCCTCCAGGCTCACAACATGTCCTCCAAATATAGTGAAAGTTCTCCAGGCAGAGAACAAATTCTCCAATCACAAACCAAATGCTCCTAAAAGAGAACAAGTCCTCCAAGCCCTGAACAAGTCCTCCAAGCTCTTAAAAATTCCTCTAACTCAAAACAAGTCCCCCAGATTCAGAACAAATCTCCCAAACTCAGAACAATTCCTCCAACCCAGAAAAAATTTTTCAATCACAGTGCAAGCTCTCCAGGCACAGAACAAAATTCTCCAATCACAGACCAAATGCTCCTAAAAGAGAACAAGTCCTCCAAGCTCTGAACAAGTCCTCTAAGCTCTGAAGAAGTCCTCCAAGCTCTGAACAAGTCCTCCAAACTCTGAACAAGTCCTCCAAGCTCTGAACAAGTCCTCCAAGCTCTGAACAAGTCCTCCAAGCTCTGAACAAGTCCTCCAAGCTCTGAACAAGTCCTCCAAGCTCTGAACAAGTCCTCCAAGCTCTGAACAAGTCCTCCAAGCTCTGAACAAGTCCTCCAAGCTCTGAACAAGTCCTCCAGGCCCAGAAAAATTTCTTCAAACACAGTGGAAACTCTCCAGGCACAGAAAAAATTCTCCAATCACAGACCAAATTCTCCTAAAAGAGAACAAGTCCTCCAAGCTCTGAACAAGTCCTCCAAGCTCAAAACAAGCCCTCCAAGCTCAAAACAAGCCCTCCAAGCTCAAAACAAGCCCTCCAAGCTCAAAACAAGCCCTCCAATCATCATAGTTCATGTTCACCAGGCACAGAACAAGTCCCCCAATGACATACCAAATTCTCCGATAAGAGAACATGTCCTCCAGGCTCTCAACATGTCCTGAAGGCTCTCAACATGTCCTGAAGGCTCTCAACATGTCCTCCAGGCTCTCAGCATGTCCTCCAGGCTCTCAGCATGTCCTCCAGGCTCCCAGCATGTCCTCCAGGCTCTCAACATGTCCTCCAAATATAGTGAAAGTTCTCCAGGCAGAGAACAAATTCTCCAATCACAGACCAAATGCTCCTAAAAGAGAACAAGTCCTCCAAGCCCTGAACAAGTCCTCCAAGCTCTGAACAAGTCCTCCAAGCTCTGAACAAGTCCTCCAAGCTCTGAACAAGTCCTCTAACTCAAAACAAGTCCCCCAGATTCAGAACAAGTCCCCCAAACTCAGAACAATTCCTCCAAGCCCAGAAAAAATTTTTCAATCACAGTGCAAGCTCTCCAGGCACAGAACAAATTCTCCAATCAGAGACCAAATGCTCCTAAAAGAGAACAAGTCCTCCAAGCTCTGAACAAGTCCTCCGAGCTCTGTAAAAGTCCTAAAATATCAGAACAACCACATCAAACTCAGAACATGTCCTCCAATCTCAAAACAAGTCCTCCAATCTCAAAACAAGTCCTCCAATCTCAAAACAAGTCCTCCAATCTCAAAACAAGTCCTCCAATCTCAAAACAAGTCCTCCAATCGTCATAGTTCATGTTCACCAGGCACAGAACAAGTCCCCCAATGACATACCAAATGCTCCGATAAGAGAACATGTCCTCCAACCCCTTAACAAGTCCTCCAAGCTCTGAACAAGTCCTCCGAGCTCTGTAAAAGTCCTAAAATATCAGAACAACCACATCAAACTCAGAACAAGTCCTCCAATCTCAAAACAAGTCCTCCAATCTCAAAACAAGTCCTCCAATCTCACAACAAGTCCTCCAATCTCACAACAAGTCCTTCAATCTCACAACAAGTCCTCCAATCTCACAACAAGTCCTCCAATAGCAAAACAAGTCCTCCAATCGCAAAAGAAGTCCTCCAATCGCAAAAGAAGTCCTCCAATCGCAAAACAAGTCCTCCAATCGCAAAACAAGTCCTCCAATCATCATAGTTCATGTTCACCAGGCACAGAACAAGTCCCCCAATGACATACCAAATGCTCCGATAAGAGAACATGTCCTCCAGGCTCCCAACATGTCCTCCAGGCTCCCAACATGTCCTCCAGGCTCCCAACATGTCCTCCAGGCTCCCAACATGTCCTCCAGGCTCCCAACATGTCCTCCAGGCTCCCAACATGTCCTCCAGGCTCCCAACATGTCCTCCAGGCTCCCAACATGTCCTCCAGGCTCCCAACATGTCCTCCAGGCTCCCAACATGTCCTCCAGGCTCCCAACATGTCCTCCAAATATAGTGAAAGTTCTCCAGGCAGAGAACAAATTCTCCAATCACAGACCAAATGCTCCTAAAAGAGAACAAGTCCTCCAAGCCCTGAACAAGTCCTCCAAGCTCTTAAAAATTCCTCTAACTCAAAACAAGTCCCCCAGATTCAGAACAAGTCCCCCAAACTCAGAACAATTCCTCCAACCCAGAAAAAAATTTTCAATCACAGTGCAAGCTCTCCAGGCACAGAACAAAATTCTCCAATCACAGACCAAATGCTCCTAAAAGAGAACAAGTCCTCCAAGCTCTGAACAAGTCCTCTAAGCTCTGAACAAGTCCTCCAAGCTCTGAACAAGTCCTCCAAGCTCTGAACAAAAGTCCTCCAAGCTCTGAACAAGTCCTCCAAGCTCTGAACAAGTCCTCCAAGCTCTGAACAAGTCCTCCAGGCCGAGAAAAATTTCTTCAAACACAGTGGAAACTCTCCAGGCACAGAACAAATTCTCCAATCACAGACCAAATTCTCCTAAAAGAGAGCAAGTCCTCCAAGCTCTGAACAAGTCCTCCAATCTCAAAACAAGTCCTCCAATCTCAAAACAAGTCCTCCAATCTCAAAACAAGTCCTCCAAGCTCAAAACAAGCCCTCCAAGCTCAAAACAAGCCCTCCAAGCTCAAAACAAGCCCTCCAAGCTCAAAACAAGCCCTCCAATCATCATAGCTCATGTTCACCAGGCACAGAACAAGTCCCCCAATGACATACCAAATTCTCCGATAAGAGAACATGTCCTCCAGGCTCTCAACATGTCCTCCAGGCTCTCAACATGTCCTCCAGGCTCTCAACATGTCCTCCAGGCTCTCAACATGTCCTCCAGGCTCTCAACATGTCCTCCAGGCTCTCAACATGTCCTCCAGGCTCTCAACATGTCCTCCAGGCTCTCAACATGTCCTCCAGGCTCTCAACATGTCCTCCAGGCTCTCAACATGTCCTCCAGGCTCTCAACATGTCCTCCAGGCTCTCAACATGTCCTCCAGGCTCTCAACATGTCCTCCAGGCTCTCAACATGTCCTCCAGGCTCTCAACATGTCCTCCAGGCCCTCAACATGTCCTCCAGGCTCCCAACATATCCTCCAGGCTCTCAACATGTCCTCCAAATATAGTGAAAGTTCTCCAGGCAGAGAACAAATTCTCCAATCACAGACCAAATGCTCCTAAAAGAGAACAAGTCCTCCAAGCCCTGAACAAGTCCTCCAAGCTCTGAACAAGTCCTCTAACTCAAAACAAGTCCCCCAGATTCAGAACAAGTCCCCCAAACTCAGAACAATTCCTCCAAGCCCAGAAAAAATTTTTCAATCACAGTGCAAGCTCTCCAGGCACAGAACAAATTCTCCAATCACAGACCGAATGCTCCTTAAAGGGAACAAGTCCTCCAAGCTCTGAAAAAGTCCTCCAAGCTCTGAACAAGTCCTAAAATATCAGAACAACCACATCAAACTCAGAACATGTCCTCCAATCTCAAAACAAGTCCTCCAATCTCAAAACAAGTCCTCCAATCTCAAAACAAGTCCTCCAATCTCAAAACAAGTCCTCCAATCTCAAAACAAGTCCTCCAATCTCAAAACAAGTCCTCCAGTCTCAAAACAAGACCTTCAATCACACAACAAGTCCTCCAATCGCAAAACAAGTCCTCCAATCGCAAAACAAGTCCTCCAATCGCAAAACAAGTCCTCCAATCGCAAAACAAGTCCTCCAATCGCAAAACAAGTCCTCCAATCGCAAAACAAGTCCTCCAATCGCAAAACAAGTCCTCCAATCTCATCCTAGTTCATGTTCACCAAGCACAGAACAAGTTCCCCAATGACATACCAAATGCTCCGATAAGAGAACATGTCCTCCAGGCTCTCAACATGTCCTCCAGGCTGATCAACATGTCCTCCAGGCTCTCAACATGTCCTCCAGGCTCTCAACATGTCCTCCAGGCTCTCAACATGTCCTCCAGGCTCTCAACATGTCCTCCAGGCTCTCAACATGTCCTCCAGGCTCTCAACATGTCCTCCAGGCTCTCAACATGTCCTCCAGGCTCTCAACATGTCCTCCAAATATAGTGCAAGCTCTCCAGGCAGAGAACAAATTCTCCAATCACAGACCAAATGCTCCTAAAAGAGAACAAGTCCTCCAAGCCCTAAACAAGTCCTCCAAGCTCTGAACAAGTCCTCCAAGCTCTGAACAATTCCCCTAACTCAAAACAAGTCCCCCAGATTCAGAACAAGTCCCCCAAACTCAGAACAATTCCTACAAGCCCAGAAAAAATTTTTCAATCACAGTGCAAGTTCTCCAGGCACAGAACAAATTCTCCAATCACAGACCAAATGCTCCTAAAAGAGAACAAGTCCTCCAAGCTCTGAACAAGTCCTCCAAGCTCTGAACAACTCCTCCAAGCTCTGAACAAATCCTAAAATATCAGAACAACCGCATCAAACTCAGAACATGTCCTCCAATCTCAAAACAAGTCCTCCAATCTCAAAACAAGTCCTCCAATCGTCATAGTTCATGTTCACCAGGCACAGAACAAGTCCCCCAATGACATACCAAATGCTCCGATAAGAGAACATGTCCTCCAGGCTCTCAACATGTCCTCCAGGCTCTCAACATGTCCTCCAGGCTCTCAACATGTCCTCCAGGCTCTCAACATGTCCTCCAGGCTCTCAACATGTCCTCCAGGCTCTCAACATGTCCTCCAAATATAGTGAAAGTTCTCCAGGCAGAGAACAAATTCTCCAATCACAGACCAAATGCTCCTAAAAGAGAACAAGTCCTCCAAGCCCTGAACAAGTCCTCCAAGCTCTGAACAAGTCCTCCAAGCTCTGAACAAGTCCTCCAAGCTCTGAACAAGTCCTAAAATATCAGAACAACCACATCAAACTCAGAACATGTCCTCCAATCTCAAAACAAGTCCTTCAATCTCAAAACAAGTCCTCCAATCTCACAACAAGTCCTCCAATCTCAAAACAAGTCCTCCAATCTCAAAACAAGTCCTCCAATCGCAAAACAAGTCCTCCAATCGCAAAACAAGTCCTCCAATCATCATAGTTCATGTTCACCAGGCACAGAACAAGTCCCCCAATGACATACCAAATGCTCCGATAAGAGAACATGTCCTCCAGGCTCCCAACATGTCCTCCAGGCTCCCAACATGTCCTCCAGGCTCCCAACATGTCCTCCAGGCTCCCAACATGTCCTCCAGGCTCCCAACATGTCCTCCAGGCTCCCAACATGTCCTCCAGGCTCCCAACATGTCCTCCAGGCTCCCAACATGTCCTCCAAATATAGTGAAAGTTCTCCAGGCACAGAACAAATTCTCCAATCACAAACCAAATGCTCCTAAAAGAGAACAAGTCCTCCAAGCCCTGAGCAAGTCCTCCAAGCTCTTAAAAATTCCTCTAACTCAAAACAAGTCCCCCAGATTCAGAACAAGTCCCCCAAACTCAGAACAATTCCTCCAACCCAGAAAAAATTTTTCAATCACAGTGCAAGCTCGCCAGGCACAGAACAAATTCTCCAATCACAGACCAAATGCTCCTAAAAGAGAACAAGTCCTCCAAGCTCTGAACAAGTCCTCCAAGCTCTGAACAAGTCCTCCAAGCTCTGAACAAGTCCTCCAAGCTCTGAACAAGTCCTCCAAGCTCTGAACAAGTCCTCCAAGCTCTGAACAAGTCCTCCAAGCTCTGAACAAGTCCTCCAAGCTCTGAACAAGTCCTCCAAGCTCTGAACAAGTCCTCCAAGCTCTGAACAAGTCCTCCAAGCTCTGAACAAGTCCTCCAAGCTCTGAACAAGTCCTCCAAGCTCTGAACAAGTCCTCCAAGCTCTGAACAAGTCCTCCAGGCCCAGAAAAATTTCTTCAAACACAGTGGAAACTCTCCAGGCACAGAACAAATTCTCCAATCACAGACCAAATTCTCCTAAAAGAGAACAAGTCCTCCAAGCTCTGAACAAGTCCTCCAATCTCAAAACAAGTCCTCCAATCTCAAAACAAGTCCTCCAATCTCAAAACAAGTCCTCCAATCTCAAAACAAGCCCTCCAAGCTGAAAACAAGTCCTCCAAGCTCAAAACAAGCCCTCCAAGCTCAAAACAAGCCCTCCAAGCTCAAAACAAGCCCTCCAAGCTCAAAACAAGCCCTCCAAGCTCAAAACAAGCCCTCCAAGCTCAAAACAAGCCCTCCAATCATCATAGTTCATGTTCACCAGGCACAGAACAAGTCCCCCAATGACATACCAAATTCTCCGATAAGAGAACATGTCCTCCAGGCTCTCAACATGTCCTCCAGGCTCTCAACATGTCCTCCAGGCTCTCAACATGTCCTCCAGGCTCTCAACATGTCCTCCAGCCTCTCAACATGTCCTCCAGCCTCTCAACATGTCCTCCAGCCTCTCAACATGTCCTCCAGCCTCTCAACATGTCCTCCAGCCTCTCAACATGTCCTCCAGCCTCTCAACATGTCCTCCAGCCTCTCAACATGTCCTCCAGGCTCCCAACATGTCCTCCAGGCTCTCAACATGTCCTCCAAATATAGTGAAAGTTCTCCAGGCAGAGAACAAATTCTCCAATCACAGACCAAATGCTCCTAAAAGAGAACAAGTCCTCCAAGCTCTGAACAAGTCCTCCAAGCTCTGAACAACTCCTCCAAGCTCTGAACAAGTCCTCTAACTCAAAACAAGTCCCCCAGATTCAGAACAAGTCCCCCAAACTCAGAACAATTCCTCCAAGCCCAGAAAAAATTTTTCGATCACAGTGCAAGCTCTCCAGGCACAGAACAAATTCTCCAATCACAGACCAAATGCTCCTAAAAGAGAACAAGTCCTCCAAGCTCTGAAAAAGTCCTCCAAGCTCTGAACAAGTCCTAAAATATCAGAACAACCACATCAAACTCAGAACATGTCCTCCAATCTCAAAACAAGTCCTCCAATCTCAAAACAAGTCCTCCAATCGTCATAGTTCATGTTCACCAGCCACAGAACAAGTCCCCCAATGCCATACCAAATGCTCCGATAAGAGAACATGTCCTCCAGGCTCTCAACATGTCCTCCAGGCTCTCAACATGTCCTCCAGGCTCTCAACATGTCCTCCAGGCTCTCAACATGTCCTCCAAATATAGTGAAAGATCTCCAGGCAGAGAACAAATTCTCCAATCACAGACCAAATGCTCCTAAAAGAGAACAAGTCCTCCAAGCTCTGAACAAGTCTTCCAAGATCTGAACAAGTCCTCCAAGCTCTGAACAAATCCTAAAATATCAGAACAACCGCATCAAACTCAGAACATGTCCTCCAATCTCAAAACAAGCCCTCCAATCATCATAGTTCATGTTCACCAGGCACAGAACAAGTCCCCCAATGACATACCAAATTCTCCGATAAGAGAACATGTCCTCCAGGCTCTCAACATGTCCTCCAGGCCCTCAACATGTCCTCCAGGCTCTCAACATGTCCTCCAGGCTCTCAACCTGTCCTCCAAATATAGTGAAAGTTCTCCAGGCAGAGAACAATTTCTCCAATCACAGACCAAATGCTCCTAAAAGAGAACAAGTCCTCCAAGCCCTGAACAAGTCCTCCAAGCTCTGAACAATTCCTCCAAGCTCTGAACAAGTCCTCCAAGCTCTGAACAAGTCCTAAAATATCAGAACAACCACATCAAACTCAGAACTAGTCCTCCAATTTCAAAACAAGTCCTTCAATCTCACAACAAGTCCTCCAATCTCAAAACAAGTCCTTCAATCTCACAACAAGTCCTCCAATCTCACAACAAGTCCTCCAATCTCACAACAAGTCCTCCAATCTCACAACAAGTCCTCCAATCGCAAAACAAGTCCTCCAATCATCATAGTTCATGTTCACCAGGCACAGAACAAGTCCCCCAATGACATACCAAATGCTCCGATAAGAGAACATGTCCTCCAGGCTCCCAACATGTCCTCCAGGCTCCCAACATGTCCTCCAGGCTCCCAACATGTCCTCCAGGCTCCCAACATGTCCTCCAGGCTCCCAACATGTCCTCCAGGCTCCCAACATGTCCTCCAGGCTCTCAACATGTCCTCCAAATATAGTGAAATTTCTCCAGGCAGAGAACAAATTCTCCAATCACAAACCAAATGCTCCTAAAAGAGAACAAGTCCTCCAAGCCCTGAGCAAGTCCTCCAAGCTCTTAAAAATTCCTCTAACTCAAAACAAGTCCCCCAGATTCAGAACAAGTCCCCCAAACTCAGAACAATTCCTCCAACCCAGAAAAAATTTTTCAATCACAGTGCAAGCTCTCCAGGCACAGAACAAATTCTCCAATCACAGACCAAATGCTCCTAAAAGAGAACAAGTCCTCCAAGCTCTGAACAAGTCCTCCAAGCTCTGAACAAGTCCTCCAAGCTCTGAACAAGTCCTCCAAGCTCTGAACAAGTCCTCCAAGCTCTGAACAAGTCCTCCAGGCCCTGAAAAATTTCTTCAAACACAGTGGAAACTCTCCAGGCACAGAACAAATTCTCCAATCACAGACCAAATTCTCCTAAAAGAGAACAAGTCCTCCAAGCTCTGAACAAGTCCTCCAATCTCAAAACAAGTCCTCCAATCTCAAAACAAGTCCTCCAATCTCAAAACAAGTCCTCCAAGCTGAAAACAAGCCCTCCAAGCTCAAAACAAGCCCTCCAAGCTCAAAACAAGCCCTCCAAGCTCAAAACAAGCCCTCCAAGCTCAAAACAAGCCCTCCAAGCTCAAAACAAGCCCTCCAAGCTCAAAACAAGCCCTCCAAGCTCAAAACAAGCCCTCTAATCATCATAGTTCATGTTCACCAGGCACAGAACAAGTCCCCCAATGACATACCAAATTCTCCGATAAGAGAACATGTCCTCCAGGCTCTCAACATGTCCTCCAGGCTCTCAACATGTCCTCCAGCCTCTCAACATGTCCTCCAGCCTCTCAACATGTCCTCCAGCCTCTCAACATATCCTCCAGCCTCTCAACATGTCCTCCAGCCTCTCAACATGTCCTCCAGCCTCTCAACATGTCCTCCAGCCTCTCAACATGTCCTCCAGGCTCCCAACATGTCCTCCAGGCTCTCAACATGTCCTCCAAATATAGTGAAAGTTCTCCAGGCAGAGAACAAATTCTCCAATCACAGACCAAATGCTCCTAAAAGAGAACAAGTCCTCCAAGCTCTGAACAACTCCTCCAAGCTCTGAACAACTCCTCCAAGCTCTGAACAAGTCCTCTAACTCAAAACAAGTCCCCCAGATTCAGAACAAGTCCCCCAAACTCAGAACAATTCCTCCAAGCCCAGAAAAAATTTTTCGATCACAGTGCAAGCTCTCCAGGCACAGAACAAATTCTCCAATCACAGACCAAATGCTCCTAAAAGAGAACAAGTCCTCCAAGCTCTGAAAAAGTCCTCCAAGCTCTGAACAAGTCCTAAAATATCAGAACAACCACATCAAACTCAGAACATGTCCTCCAATCTCAAAACAAGTCCTCCAATCTCAAAACAAGTCCTCCAATCGTCATAGTTCATGTTCACCAGCCACAGAACAAGTCCCCCAATGCCATACCAAATGCTCCGATAAGAGAACATGTCCTCCAGGCTCTCAACATGTCCTCCAGGCTCTCAACATGTCCTCCAGGCTCTCAACATGTCCTCCAGGCTCTCAACATGTCCTCCAAATATAGTGAAAGTTCTCCAGGCAGAGAACAAATTCTCCAATCACAGACCAAATGCTCCTAAAAGAGAACAAGTCCTCCAAGCTCTGAACAAGTCTTCCAAGCTCTGAACAAGTCCTCCAAGCTCTGAACAAATCCTAAAATATCAGAACAACCGCATCAAACTCAGAACATGTCCTCCAATCTCAAAACAAGCCCTCCAATCATCATAGTTCATGTTCACCAGGCACAGAACAAGTCCCCCAATGACATACCAAATTCTCCGATAAGAGAACATGTCCTCCAGGCTCTCAACATGTCCTCCAGGCCCTCAACATGTCCTCCAGGCTCTCAACATGTCCTCCAGGCTCTCAACCTGTCCTCCAAATATAGTGAAAGTTCTCCAGGCAGAGAACAATTTCTCCAATCACAGACCAAATGCTCCTAAAAGAGAACAAGTCCTCCAAGCCCTGAACAAGTCCTCCAAGCTCTGAACAAGTCCTCCAAGCTCTGAACAAGTCCTCCAAGCTCTGAACAAGTCCTAAAATATCAGAACAACCACATCAAACTCAGAACTAGTCCTCCAATTTCAAAACAAGTCCTTCAATCTCACAACAAGTCCTCCAATCTCAAAACAAGTCCTTCAATCTCACAACAAGTCCTCCAATCTCACAACAAGTCCTCCAATCTCACAACAAGTCCTCCAATCTCACAACAAGTCCTCCAATCGCAAAACAAGTCCTCCAATCATCATAGTTCATGTTCACCAGGCACAGAACAAGTCCCCCAATGACATACCAAATGCTCCGATAAGAGAACATGTCCTCCAGGCTCCCAACATGTCCTCCAGGCTCCCAACATGTCCTCCAGGCTCCCAACATGTCCTCCAGGCTCCCAACATGTCCTCCAGGCTCCCAACATGTCCTCCAGGCTCCCAACATGTCCTCCAAATATAGTGAAATTTCTCCAGGCAGAGAACAAATTCTCCAATCACAAACCAAATGCTCCTAAAAGAGAACAAGTCCTCCAAGCCCTGAGCAAGTCCTCCAAGCTCTTAAAAATTCCTCTAACTCAAAACAAGTCCCCCAGATTCAGAACAAGTCCCCCAAACTCAGAACAATTCCTCCAACCCAGAAAAAATTTTTCAATCACAGTGCAAGCTCTCCAGGCACAGAACAAATTCTCCAATCACAGACCAAATGCTCCTAAAAGAGAACAAGTCCTCCAAGCTCTGAACAAGTCCTCCAAGCTCTGAACAAGTCCTCCAAGCTCTGAACAAGTCCTCCAAGCTCTGAACAAGTCCTCCAAGCTCTGAACAAGTCCTCCAAGCTCTGAACAAGTCCTCCAGGCCCTGAAAAATTTCTTCAAACACAGTGGAAACTCTCCAGGCACAGAACAAATTCTCCAATCACAGACCAAATTCTCCTAAAAGAGAACAAGTCCTCCAAGCTCTGAACAAGTCCTCCAATCTCAAAACAAGTCCTCCAATCTCAAAACAAGTCCTCCAATCTCAAAACAAGTCCCCCAAGCTGAAAACAAGCCCTCCAAGCTGAAAACAAGCCCTCCAAGCTGAAAACAAGCCCTCCAAGCTCAAAACAAGCCCTCCAAGCTCAAAACAAGCCCTCCAAGCTCAAAACAAGCCCTCCAAGCTCAAAACAAGCCCTCCAAGCTCAAAACAAGCCCTCCAAGCTCAAAACAAGCCCTCCAATCATCATAGTTCATGTTCACCAGGCACAGAACAAGTCCCCCAATGACATACCAAATTCTCCGATAAGAGAACATGTCCTCCAGGCTCTCAACATGTCCTCCAGGCCCTCAACATGTCCTCCAGGCTCTCAACATGTCCTCCAGGCTCTCAACATGTCCTCCAGGTTCTCAACATGTCCTCCAAATATAGTGAAAGTTCTCCAGGCAGAGAACAAATTCTCCAATCACACACCAAATGCTCCTAAAAGAGAACAAGTCCTCCAAGCCCTGAACAAGTCCTCCAAGCCCTGAACAAGTCCTCCAAGCCCTGAACAAGTCCTCCAAGCCCTGAACAAGTCCTCCAAGCCCTGAACAAGTCCTCCAAGCCCTGAACAAGTCCTCCAAGCCCTGAACAAGTCCTCCAAGCCCTGAACAAGTCCTCCAAGCCCTGAACAAGTCCTCCAAGCCCTGAACAAGTCCTCCAAGCCCTGAACAAGTCCTCCAAGCCCTGAACAAGTCCTCCAAGCCCTGAACAAGTCCTCCAAGCCCTGAGAAAGTCCTAAAATATCAGAACAACCACATGAAACTCAGAACATGTCCTCCGATCTCAAAACAAGTCCTCCAATCTCAAAACAAGTCCTCCAATCTCAAAACAAGTCCTCCAATCTCAAAACAAGTCCTCCAATCTCAAAACAAGTCCTCCAATCTCAAAACAAGTCCTCCAATCCCAAAACAAGTCCTCCAATCATAGTGCAAGTTCACCAGGCACAGCACAAGTCCCCCAATGACATACCAAATGCTCCGGTAAGAGAACAAGTCCTCCAGGCTCTCAACATGTCCTCCAGGCTCTCAACATGTCCTCCAGGCTCTCAACATGTCCTCCAGGCTCTCAACATGTCCTCCAAATATAGTGCAAGTTCTCCAGGCAGAGAACAAATTCTCCAATCACAGACCAAATGTTCCTAAAAGAGAACAAGTCCTCCAAGCTCTCAACAATTCCTAAAATCTCAGAACAATTCCTAAAATCTCAGAACAATTCCTAAAATCTCAGAACAAGTCCTCCAAGCTCTGAACAAGTCCTCCAAGCTCTGAACAAGTCCTCCAAGCTCTGAACAAGTCCTCCAAGCTCTGAACAAGTCCTCCAAGCTCTGAACAAGTCCTCCAAGCTCTGAACAAGTCCTCCAAGCTCAGAAAAATTTCTTCAATCACAGTGCAAGATCTACAGGCACAGAACAATTTCTCCAATCACAGACCAAATGCTCCTAAAAGAGAACAAGTCCTCCAAGCTCTCAACAATACCTAAAATCTCAGAACAAGTCCTCCAAGCTCAGAACAAGTCCTCCAAGCTCTGAACAAGTCCTCCAAGCTCTGAACAAGTCCTCCAAGCTCTGAACAAGTCCTAAAATACCAAAACAACCACATCAAACTCAGAAAATTCCTCCAATCTCAAAACAAGTCCTCCAATCTCAAAACAAGTCCTCCAATCTCAAAACAAGTCCTCCAATCTCAAAACAAGTCCTCCAATCATCATAGTTCATGTTCACCAGGCACAGAACAAGTCCCCCAATGACATACCAAATGCTCCGATAAGAGAACATGTCCTCCAGGCTCTCAACATGTGCTCAGGCTCTCAACATGTCCTCCACATATAGTGAAAGTTCTCCAGGCAGAGAACAAATTCTCCAATCACAGACCAAATGCTCCTAAAAGAGAACAAGTCCTCCAAGCTCTGAACAAGTCCTCCAAGCTCTTAACAATTCCCATAACTCAAAACAAGTCCCCCAGATTCACAACAAATCCCCCAAACTCAGAACAATTCCTCCAACCCAGAAAAAATTTTTCAATCACAGTGCAAGCTCTCCAGGCACAGAAGAAATTCTCCAATCACAGACCAAATGCTCCTGAAAGAGAACAAGTCCTCCAAGCTCTGAACAAGTCCTCCAAGCTCTGAACATGTCCTCCAAGCTCTGAACATTTCCTCCAAGCTCTGAACAAGTCCTCCAAGGTCAGAAAAAATTCTTCAATCACAGTGCAAGCTCTCCAGGCACAGAACAAATTCTCCAATCACAGACCAAATGCTCCTAAAAGAGAACAAGTCCTCCAAGCTCTGAAAAAGTCCTCCAAGCTCAGAACAATTCCTAAAATACCAAAACAAACACATCAAAGTCAGAACAAGTCCTCCAATGTCACAACAAGTCCTCCAATCTCAAAACAAGTCCTCCAATCTCAAAACAAGTCCTCCAATCTCAAAACAAGTCCTCCAATCTCAAAACAAGTCCTCCAATCTCAAAACAAGTCCTCCAATCTCAAAACAAGTCCTCCAATCTCAAAACAAGTCCTCCAATCTCAAAACAAGTCCTCCAATCTCAAAACAAGTCCTCCAATCTCAAAACAAGTCCTCCAGTCTCAAAACAAGTCCTCCAGTCTCAAAACAAGTCCTCCAGTCTCAAAACAAGTCCTTCAATCTCAAAACAAGTCCTCCAATCTCAAAACAAGTCCTCCAATCTCAAAACGAGTCCTCCAGTCTCAAAACGAGTCCTTCAATCTCAAAACGAGTCCTTCAATCTCAAAACGAGTCCTTCAATCTCAAAACGAGCCCTCCAATCTCAAAACAAGCCCTCCAATCTCAAAACAAGCCCTCCAATCTCAAAACAAGCCCTCCAATCTCAAAACAAGCCCTCCAATCTCAAAACAAGCCCTCCAATCTCAAAACAAGCCCTCCAATCTCAAAACAAGCCCTCCAATCTCAAAACAAGTCCTCCAAGGCCTGAACAAGTCCCCTAACTCAAAACAAGTCCTCCAAGCTCTGAACAAGTCCTCCAAGCTCTGAACAAGTCCTCCAAGCTCTGAACAAGTCCTCCAAGCTCTGAACAAGTCCTCCAAGCTCTGAACAGTTCCCCTAACTCAGAACAAGTCCTCCAAACTCAGAACAAGTCCTCCAAACTCAGAACAAGTCCTCCAAACTCAGAACAAGTCCTCCAAACTCAGTACAACTCCCCCAAACTCAGAACAAGTCCTCCAAGCCCAGAAAAAATTCTTCAATCACAGACCAAATGCTACTAAAAGAGAACAAGTCCTCCAAGCTCTGAACAAGTCCTCCAAGCTCTGAACAAGTCCTCCAAGCCCAGAAAAAATTCTTCAATCACAGCGTAAGCTCTCCAGGCACAGAACAAATTCTCCAATCACAGACCAAATGCTTCAAAAAGAGAACAAGTCCCCCAAACTCAAAACGAGTCCCCCAAACTCAAAACGAGTCCTCCAATGTGAAAACAAGTCCTCCAATGTGAAAACAAGTCCTCCAATCTCAAAACAAGTCCTCCAATCTCAAAACAAGTCCTCCAATCTCAAAACAAGTCCTCCAATCTCAAAACAAGTCCTCCAATCTCAAAACAAGTCCTCCAATCTCAAAACAAGTCCTCCAATCTCAAAACAAGTCCTCCAATCATAGTGCAAGTTCACCAGGCACAGAACTAGTCCCCCAATGACATACCAAATGCTCTGATAAGAGAACATGTCCTCCAGGCTCTCAACATGTCCTCCAAATATAGTGCAATCTCTCCAGGCAGAGAACAAATTCTCCAATCACAAACCAAATGCTCCGAAAAGAGAACAAGTCCTCCAAGCTCTGAACAAGTCCTCCAAGCTCTGAACAATTCCCCTAAATCAAAACAAGTCCCCCAAATTCAGAACAAGTCCCCCAAACTCAGAACAAGTCCCCCAAACTCAGAACAAGTCCCCCAAACTCAGAACAAGTCCTCCACGCCCAGAAAAAATTCTTCAATCACAGTGCAAGCTCTCCAGGCAGAGAACAAATTCTCCAATCACAGACCAAATGCTCTTGAAAGAGAACAAGTCCTCCAAGCTCTCAACAAGTCCTCCAAGCTCTGAACAAGTCCTCCAAGCTCTGAACAAGTCCCCCAAGCTCTGAACAAGTCCCCCAAGCTCTGAACAAGTCCTCCAATCATATTGCAAGTTCACCAGGCACAGAACAAGTCCCCCAGTGACATACCAAATGCTCTGATAAGAGAAAAAGTCCTCCAGGCTCTCAACATGTCCTCCAGGCTCTCAACATGTCCTCCAGGCTCTCAACATGTCCTCCAGGCTCTCAACATGTCCTCCAGGCTCTCAACATGTCCTCCAAATATAGTGAAAGTTCTCCAGGCAGAGAACAATTTCTCCAATCACAGACCATATGCTCTTGAAAGAGAACAAGTCCTCCAAGCTCTCAACAATTCCTAAAATATCAGAACAATTCCTAAAATCTCAGAACAATTCCTAAAATCTCAGAACAATTCCTAAAATCTCAGAACAATTCCTTCAAGCTCTGAACAAGTCCTCCAAGCTCTGAACAAGTCCCCCATATTCAGAACAAGCCCCAAACTCAGAACAAGTCCTCCAAGCCCAGAAAAAATTCTTCAATCACAGTGCAAGCTCTACAGGCACAGAACAATTTCTCCAATCACAGACCAAATGCTCCTTAAACAGAACAAGTCCTCCAAGCTCTGAACAACTCCTCCAAGCTCAGAACAATACCTAAAATCTCTGAACAACCACATCAAATTCAGAACAAGTCCTCCAATCTCAAAACAATTGCTCCAATCTCAAAACAATTGCTCCAACCTCAAAACAACTGCTCCAATCTCAAAACAATTGCTCCAATCTCAAAACAATTGCTCCAGTCTCAAAACAACAGCTCCAACCTCAAAAAAACTGCTCCAATCTCAAAACAGTTGCTCCAATCTCAAAACAATTGCTCCAATCTCAAAACAATTGCTCCAACCTGAAAACAACTGCTCCAATCTCAAAACAACTGCTCCAATCTCAAAACAACTGCTCCAATCTCAAAACATGTCTTCCAATCCCAAAACAAGTCCTCCAATCATAGTGCAACTTCACTTGGCACAGAACAAGTCCCCCAATGACATACCAAATGCTCTGGTAAGAGAACAAGTCCTCCAGGCTCTCAACATGTCCTCCAGGCTCTCAACATGTCCTCCAGGCTCTCAACATGTCCTCCAAATATAGGTCAAGTTCTCCAGGCAGAGAACAAATTCTCCAATCACAGACCAAATGCTCCTAAAAGAGAACAAGTCCTTCAAGCCCTGAACAAGTCCTCCAGGCTCTGAACAATTCCCCTAACTCAGAACAAGTCCCCCAAACTCAGAACAAGTCCCCCAAACTCTGAACAAGTCCCCCAAACTCTGAACAAGTCCCCCAAACTCTGAACAAGTCCCCCAAACTCTGAACACGTCCTCCAAGTCCTGAAAAAATTTTTCAATCACAGTGCAAGCTCTCCAGGCACAGAACAAATTCTCCAATCACAGACCAAATGCTCCTAAAAGAGAACAAGTCCTCCAAGCTCTCAACAATTCCTAAAATCTCAGAACACCTCCTCCAAGCTCTGAACAATTCCCCTAACTCAGAACAAGCCCCCAAACACAGAACAAGTCCTCCAAGCCCCGAAAAAATTTTTCAATCACAGTGCATGCTCTCCAGGCACAGAACAATTTCTCCTATCACAGACCAAATGCTACTAAAAGAGAACAAGTCCTCCAAGCTCTGAACAAATCCTCCAAGCTCTGAACAAGTCCTAAAATCTCTGAACAACCACATCAAACTCAAAACAAGTCCTCCAATCTCAAAACAAGTCCTCCAATCTCAAAACAAGTCCTCCAATCTCAAAACAAGTCCTCCAATCTCAAAACAAGTCCTCCAATCTCAAAACAAGTCCTCCAATCTCAAAACAAGTCCTCCAATCTCAAAACAAGTCCTCCAATCTCAAAACAAGTCCTCCAATCTCAAAACAAGTCCTCCAATCTCAAAACAAGTCCTCCAATCATAGTGCAAGTTCACCAGGCACAGAACTAGTCCCCCAATGACATACCAAATGCTCTGAGAAGAGAACATGTCCTCCAGGCTCTCAACATGTCCTCCAGGCTCTCAACATGTCCTCCAAATATAGTGCAAGCTCTCCAGGCAGAGAAAAAATTCTCCAATCACAGACCAAATGCTCCGAAAAGAGAACAAGTCCTCCAAGCCCTGAACAAGTCCTCCAGGCTCTGAACAATTCCCCTAACTCAAAACAAGTCCCCCAAATTCAGAAAAAGTCCCCCAAACTCAGAACAAGTCCTCCATGCCCAGAAAAAATTCTTCAATCACAGTGCAAGCTCTCCAGGCAGAGAACAAATTCTCCAATCACAGACCAAATGCTCCTGAAAGAGAACAAGTCCTCCAAGCTCTGAACAAGTCCTCCAAGCTCTGAACAAGTCCTCCAAGCTCTGAACAAGTCCTCCAAGCTCTGAACAAGTCCTCCAAGCTCTGAACAAGTCCTCCAAGCTCTGAACAAGTCCTCCAAGCTCTGAACAAGTCCTCCAAGCTCTGAACAAGTCCTCCAAGCTCTGAACAAGTCCTCCAATCATATTGCAAGTTCACCAGGCACAGAACAAGTCCCCCAGTGACATACCAAATGCTCTGATAAGAGAACAAGTCCTCCAGGCTCTCAACATGTCCTCCAGGCTCTCAACATGTCCTCCAAGTTCTAAGCAAGTCCTCCAAATATAGTGCATGTTCTCCAGGCAGAGAACAATTTCTCCAATCACAGACCAAATGCTCCTAAAAGAGAACAAGTCCTCCAAGCTCTCAACAATTCCTAAAATCTCAGAACAATTCCTAAAATCTCAGAACAATTCCTTCAAGCTCTGAACAAGTCCCCCATATTCAGAACAAGCCCCAAACTCAGAACAAGTCCTCCAAGCCCAGAAAAAATTCTTCAATCACAGTGCAAGATCTACAGGCAGAGAACAATTTCTCCAATCACAGACCAAATGCTCCTAAAAGAGAACAAGTCCTCCAAGCTCTGAACAAGTCCTCCAAGCTCAGAACAATACCTAAAATCTCTGAACAACCACATCAAATTCAGAACAAGTCCTCCAATCTCAAAACAATTGCTCCAATCTCAAAACAATTACTCCAATCTCAAAACAATTACTCCAATCTCAAAACAATTACTCCAATCTCAAAACAATTACTCCAATCTCAAAAAAAGACCTCCAATCCCAAAACAAGTCCTCCAATCATAGTGCAAGTTCACCAGGCACAGAACAAGTCCCCCAATGACATACCAAATGCTCTGATAAGAGAACAAGTCCTCCAGGCTCTCAACATATCCTCCAGGCTCTCAACATGTCCTCCAGGCTCTCAACATGTCCTCCAAATATAGGTCAAGTTCTCCAGGCAGAGAACAATTTCTCCAATCACAGACCAAATGCTCCGAAAAGAGAACAAGTCCTCCAAGCTCTGAACAAGTCCTCCAAGCTCTGAACAAGTCCTCCAAGCTCTGAACAAGTCCTCCAAGCTCTGAACAATCACATCAAACTCAGAACAATTCCTCCAATCTCAAAACAAGTCCTCCAATCTCTGAACAAGTCCTCCAATCTCAAAACAAGCCTCCAATCTCAAAACAAGTCCTCCAATCTCAAAACAAGTCCTCCAATCTCAAAACAAGTCCTCCAATCTCAAAACAAGTCCTCCAATCTCAAAACAAGTCCTCCAAACCCAAAACAAGTCCTCCAAACTCAAAACAAGTCCTATAATTCCAAAAAAAATCCTCCAATCATAGTGCAAGTTCACCAGGCAAAGAACAAGTCCCCCAAAGACATACCAAATGCTCCGATAAGAGAACAATTCCTCCAGGCTCTCAACATGTCCTCCAGGCTCTCAACATGTCCTCCAGGCTCTCAACATGTCCTCCAAATATAGTGCAAGTTCTCCAGGCAGAGAACAATTTCTCCAATCACAGACCAAATACTCCTAAACCACAACAAGTCCTCCAAGCTCTGAACAACTCCTCCAAGCTCTGAACAAAACCTAAAATCTCTGAACAACCACATCAAATTCAGAACAAGTCCTCCAATCTCAAAACAATTGCTCCAACCTCAAAAGAACTGCTCCAATCTCAAAACAATTGCTCCAATCTCAAAACAATTGCTCCAATCTCAAAACAATTGCTCCAATCTCAAAACAATTGCTCCAATCTCAAAACAATTGCTCCAATCTCAAAACAATTGCTCCAATCTCAAAACAATTGCTCCAATCATAGTACAAGTTCACTTGGCACAGAACAAGTCCCCCAATGACATACCAAATGCTCTGATAAGAGAACATGTCCTCCAGGCTCTCAACATGTCCTCCAGGCTCTCAACATGTCCTCCAGGCTCTCAACATGCCCTCCAGGCTCTCAACATGCCCTCCAAATATAGTGCAAGCTCTCCAGGCAGAGAACAAATTCTCCAATCACAGACCAAATGCTCCTAAAAGAGAACAAGTCCTTCAAGCCCTGAACAAGTCCTCCAGGCTCTGAACAATTCCCCAAACTCTGAACAAGTCCCCCAAACTCTGAACAAGTCCCCCAAACTCTGAACAAGTCCCCCAAACTCTGAACAAGTCCCCCAAACTCTGAACAAGTCCTCCAAGCCCTGAAAAAATTCTTCAATCACAGTGCAAGCTCTCCAGGCACAGAACAAATTCTCCAATCACAGACCAAATGCTCCTAAAAGAGAACAAGTCCTCCAAGCTCTCAACAATTCCTAAAATCTCAGAACAACTCCTCCAAGCTCTGAACAATTCCCCTAACTCAAAATAAGTCCCCCAAATTCAGAACAAGCCCCCAAACTCAGAACAAGTCCTCCAAGCCCAGAAAAAATTTTTCAATCACAGTGCATGCTCTCCAGGCACAGAACAATTTCTCCAATCACAGACCAAATGCTACTAAAAGAGAACAAGTCCTCCAAGCTCTGAACAAATCCTCCAAGCTCTGAACAAGTCCTAAAATCTCTGAACAACCACATCAAACTCAAAACAAGTCCTCCTATCTCAATCTCAAAACAAGTCCTCCTATCTCAATCTCAAAACAAGTCCTCCTATCTCAAAACAAGTCCTCCTATCTCAAAACAAGCCCTCCTATCTCAAAACAAGCCCTCCTATCTCAAAACAAGCCCTCCTATCTCAAAACAAGCCCTCCTATCTCAAAACAAGCCCTCCTATCTCAAAACAAGCCCTCCTATCTCAAAACAAGCCCTACAAGGCCTGAACAAGTCCCCTAACTCAGAACAAGTCCCCCAAACTCAAAACAAGTCCCCCAAACTCAAAACCAGTCCTCCAAGCTCTGAACAAGTCCTCCAAGCTCTGAACAAGTCCTCCATGCTCTGAACAAGTCCTCCAAGCTCAGAACAAGTCCTCCAAACTCAGAACAAGTCCTCCAAACTCAGAACAAGTCCCCCAAACTCAGAACAAGTCCTCCAAGCCCAAAAAAATTTTTCAATCACAGTGCAAACTCTCCAGGCACAGAACAAATTCTCCAATCACAGACCAAATGCTACTAAAAGAGAACAAGTCCTCCAAGCTCGGAACAAGTCCTCCAAGCTCTGAACAAGTCCTCCAAGCTCTGAACAAGTCCTCCAAGCTCTGAACAAGTCCTCCAAGCTCTGAACAAGTCCTCCAAGGTCAGAAAAAATTCTTCAATCACAGCGTAAGCTCTCCAGGCACAGAACAAATTCTCCAATCACAGACCAAATGCTTCTAAAAGAGAACAAGTCCTCCAATCTGAAAACAAGTCCTCCAATCTCAAAACAAGTCCTCCAATCTCAAAACAAGTCCTCCAATCTCAAAACAAGTCCTCCAATCTCAAAACAAGTCCTCCAATCTCAAAACAAGTCCTCCAATCTCAAAACAAGTCCTCCAATCTCAAAACAAGTCCTCCAATCTCAAAACAAGTCCTCCAATCTCAAAACAAGTCCTCCAATCTCAAAACAAGTCCTCCAATCTCAAAACAAGTCCTCCAATCTCAAAACAAGTCCTCCAATCATAGTGCAAGTTCACCAGGCACAGAACTAGTCCCCCAATGACATACCAAATGCTCTGATAAGAGAACATGTCCTCCAGGCTCTCAACATGTCCTCCAAATATAGTGCAAGCTCTCCAGGCAGAGAACAAATTCTCCAATCACAAACCAAATGCTCCGAAAAGAGAACAAGTCCTCCAAGCTCTGAACAAGTCCTCCAAGCTCTGAACAATTCCCCTAAATCAAAACAAGTCCCCCAAACTCAGAACAAGTCCCCCAAACTCAGAACAAGTCCCCCAAACTCAGAACAAGTCCCCCAAACTCAGAACAAGTCCTCCACGCCCAGAAAAAATTCTTCAATCACAGTGCAAGCTCTCCAGGCAGAGAACAAATTCTCCAATCACAGACCAAATGCTCCTGAAAGAGAACAAGTCCTCCAAGCTCTCAACAAGTCCTCCAAGCTCTGAACAAGTCCTCCAAGCTCTGAACAAGTCCTCCAAGCTCTGAACAAGTCCTCCAAGCTCTGAACAAGTCCTCCAAGCTCTGAACAAGTCCCCCAAGCTCAAAACAAGTCCTCCAATCATATTGCAAGTTCACCAGGCACAGAACAAGTCCCCCAGTGACATACCAAATGCTCTGATAAGAGAACAAGTCCTCCAGGCTCTCAACATGTCCTCCAGGCTCTCAACATGTCCTCCAGGCTCTCAACATGTCCTCCAAATATAGTGAAAGTTCTCCAGGCAGAGAACAATTTCTCCAATCACAGACCATATGCTCTTGAAAGAGAACAAGTCCTCCAAGCTCTCAACAATTCCTAAAATCTCAGAACAATTCCTAAAATCTCAGAACAATTCCTAAAATCTCAGAACAATTCCTAAAATCTCAGAACAAGTCCTTCAAGCTCTGAACAAGTCCTCCAAGCTCTGAACAACTCCTCCAAGCTCTGAACAAGTCCCCCATATTCAGAACAAGCCCCAAACTCAGAACAAGTCCTCCAAGCCCAGAAAAAATTCTTCAATCACAGTGCAAGCTCTACAGGCACAGAACAATTTCTCCAATCACAGACCAAATGCTCCTAAAACAGAACAAGTCCTCCAAGCTCTGAACAACTCCTCCAAGCTCAGAACAATACCTAAAATCTCTGAACAACCACATCAAATTCAGAACAAGTCCTCCAATCTCAAAACAATTGCTCCAATCTCAAAACAATTGCTCCAACCTCAAAACAACTGCTCCAATCTCAAAACAATTGCTCCAATCTCAAAACAATTGCTCCAATCTCAAAACAATTGCTCCAATCTCAAAACAATTGCTCCAACCTCAAAACAACTGCTCCAATCTCAAAACAACTGCTCCAATCTCAAAACAATTGCTCCAATCTCAAAACATGTCTTCCAATCCCAAAACAAGTCCTCCAATCATAGTGCAAGTTCACTTGGCACAGAACAAGTCCCCCAATGACATACCAAATGCTCTGATAAGAGAACAAGTCCTCCAGGCTCTCAACATGTCCTCCAGGCTCTCAACATGTCCTCCAGGCTCTCAACATGTCCTCCAAATATAGTGAAAGTTCTCCAGGCAGAGAACAAATTCTCCAATCACAGACCAAATGCTCCTAAAAGAGAACAAGTCCTTCAAGCCCTGAACAAGTCCTCCAGGCTCTGAACAATTCCCCTAACTCAGAACAAGTCCCCCAAACTCTGAACAAGTCCCCCAAACTCTGAACAAGTCCTCCAAGTCCTGAAAAAATTTTTCAATCACAGTGCAAGCTCTCCAGGCACAGAACAAATTCTCCAATCACAGACCAAATGCTCCTAAAAGAGAACAAGTCCTCCAAGCTCTCAACAATTCCTAAAATCTCAGAACACCTCCTCCAAGCTCTGAACAATTCCCCTAACTCAGAACAAGCCCCCAAACACAGAACAAGTCCTCCAAGCCCAGAAAAAATTTTTCAATCACAGTGCATGCTCTCCAGGCACAGAACAATTTCTCCAATCACAGACCAAATGCTACTAAAAGAGAACAAGTCCTCCAAGCTCTGAACAACTCCTCCAAGCTCTGAACAAGTCCTAAAATCTCTGAACAACCACATCAAACTCAAAACAAGTCCTCCAATCTCAAAACAAGTCCTCCAATCTCAAAACAAGTCCTCCAATCTCAAAACAAGTCCTCCAATCTCAAAACAAGTCCTCCAATCTCAAAACAAGTCCTCCAATCATAGTGCAAGTTCACCAGGCACAGAACTAGTCCCCCAATTACATACCAAATGCTCTGAGAAGAGAACATGTCCTCCAGGCTCTCAACATGTCCTCCAGGCTCTCAACATGTCCTCCAAATATAGTGCAAGCTCTCCAGGCAGAGAACAAATTCTCCAATCACAGACCAAATGCTCCGAAAAGAGAACAAGTCCTCCAAGCCCTGAACAAGTCCTCCAAGCTCTGAACAAGTCCTCCAAGCTCTGAACAAGTCCTCCAAGCTCTGAACAAGTCCTCCAAGCTCTGAACAAGTCCTCCAATCTCAAAACAAGTCCTCCAATCATATTGCAAGTTCACCAGGCACAGAACAAGTCCCCCAGTGACATACCAAATGCTCCGATAAGAGAACATGTCCTCCAGGCTCTCAACATGTCCTCCAGGCTCTCAACATGTCCTCCAGGCTCTCAACATGTCCTCCAGGCTCTCAACATGTCCTCCTAATTCAAAACAAGTCTTCCAATCTCTGAACAAGTCCTTCAAGCCCAGAAAAATTTCTTCAATCACAGTGCAAGCTCTCCAGGCACAGAAAAAATTCTCCAATCACAGACCATATGCTCTTGAAAGAGAACAAGTCCTCCGAGCTCTGAACAAGAAGTCCTCCGAGCTCTGAACAAGAAGTCCTCCGAGCTCTGAACAAGACATCCAAACTCAGAACAAGTCCACCAAACCAGAACAACTCCTGCAAACTCAGAACAAGTGCTCCAAACTCAGAACATGAAGTGCTCCAAACTCAGAACATGAAGTGCTCCAAACTCAGAACATGAAGTGCTCCAAACTCAGAACAAGAAGTCCTCCAAACTCAGAACAAGAAGTCCTCCAAACTCAGAACAAGAAGTCCTCCAAACTCAGAACAATTCCCCCAAGCTGAGACAAACTTCTCCAACCACAATACAAGTTCTCCAATCAAATACCAAATTCTCCTAAAAGAGAACAAGTCCTCCAAACTCAGAACAAACAGAAGTCCTCCAAACTCAGAACAAACAGAAGTCCTCCAACCTCAAAACCACTCCTCCAACCAAAGACAAATTTCTCCAATAACGGAAAAAGTTCTTCAATCTGAGAAAAAGTTCTCCAATCTCAGAAAAAGTTCTCCAATCTCAGAAAAAGTTCTCCAATCAAAGACCAAATTCTCTAATCACAGAACAAGTTCTCCAATCACAGAATAAGTTATCAAATCAAGGACCAAATTTTGCAATGAAACACAAAGTTCTCCATTCTCAGAACAAGTTCACCAATCTCAGACTAAGTCCTCTGATCTCAGAACATGTTCTCCAGTCTCTAACCCTGAGCCAGCCTGTGCCCAAACCTGGATGATGAATGTCGCCTTGCAGATTGTCTGGGACCTGGGAAAAAATACCCAGCTGGGTGAGGAAAAAAAAAAAATCCCCAGCTGTGGGGTTTTGTTTTTCCCCTTGGGTTTCTGGTTTGTTTTTTTTTTTTTTTTTCCTAAAAATCTTTTAAGGAAAAAATTTTAAATTCAACAACAACTCACAGGCCACCCACAAGTAAAGCACTAAGCCTACACCCATTCACGCACGCTGACACGCATCTGCATATGCTTGCACTCATCCCAGATGCAACCCCGTGCGATCTACCTTGCAGGCCAAATTTTATTGCACGTCATCTGCGCCTGTAACTAGCCGTCTCTCGCTCTGAAAAGCAACACGGGAACAACGATCCCAGGAATGCTGAGAATGCCCTGCCTGCAAAACCCCGTCCCTGCACTGGCCTGCACCCGAACTTAGGTGATGAATGTTGCTTCGCAGACCGGCCGGGACCCGGGGAAAAAAATCACCCAACTGGGGGAGAAAAAAAAAATCCTGTGGCTGGGTTTTTGGGGTTTTTTTGTTTTGTTTTGTTTTGTTTTTTTCCTAAAAAACTGAAAAGAAAAAATTTTTTAGTCTACAACCCACAGCCCACCCACAAGTAAATCACTGAGCCTACACCCGCTCACGCACGCTGACACATACCTATGCACGCTCACGTGTGCCAAACGCCTACCACTGCTGCCTGTCTCTCTCAGGCCTGACTAGGAGCTGTGCCCGTATGATCAAAGCAAACCGACTCCCCAGATGCTCCCGTTGTTACTGTTCCGCCTCCCCCGACTACATATGGTGGGCATAATGGCTTCTAAGCAAACACATATATATACACACACACACACGCAAACAGAACGCTACACACTCTGTGACACCAAAAAGCCATAAACTCTCTTGTGGAAGACTGCCTCCCAAATGGAACGTTCCATCGGCCCAAATAGCCGGTGGGCCAATGAGACCGAGACAAAGAGGCTCCCGTGGAGCCCCGGAACCCAGTCTGACTCGACCATGCGATTTCCACACCAACTGCCAAAACTGTCATGATGGTCCAGTGACGAGCTCAACTTCAAGACTGTAAAGGCTGCAACGTAACACGCTCCCTTTCCCTCTCCCCCATGCTACATTTCAAACCACTTCCTGCCATCCTGATCTTGTCCCGCACTCCCCAGCCCCAAAAACGACACCCTGTGCTTACCTTCCGTAGTAACGTGGGTCTTGAGCCAGCTTCGTGGCTCAGAGCTCCCGCGTCACGGTCCCAGATCATCGTCTTTGTTGCCGAGTTCCTCTTCATCATCTGTAGCGAACTAACGAATGGAAACACACCGTGCTTGACCATCGTCACCACCGCCCCAGCCGTCCATTCCGGCCTCTTCCATAATGACCATCTGCCTCCTCCGAAGCTGCTCGACCTTTTATTTGCTGGCTCCTAAGTGACTGTGGAGTACGACACCAGGCACACACAGCGTTCGACCAACGCGGCACAAAACCTCCTTAGCTTCTCACAGCCCTCCTCAGGGTGCAGCTTCACCTCTCCCAGGTAGGATGCGACATCTGAAAAAGAAATGGAAACAGATGCATGCCTAGATTGGGCTCAAAGAGGCCGCCCACCCTGTGCAATACTCATCTCCTGCTTCAGTACATTGGCTGCTCAGTGGCCAGGCCTCCCATATTTCTGCCAGCTGTATCTGGGCCTGAATGTTCATCAGGAAAACACACATAAATATTGCCTTCAGCTGCTTCAAGCCTTTTCACCTAGAGCTGCTGCTACAGCCACCTAATCAGTTCTCACATTAATCAGCAAGATCGGCAAACACAGTCAGGTCTGTGAAAATTGACGCAAACAGAGCTGCACAGGACATCCGGAGCCATGCCTCAAAATAAAACTGACCTGAAGGCTCTGAGCCACAAGCCTCATCTACACTTGAACTTTGTGAAGCAAGATAAGCTCAAGCTGAATAGTAACCTGCTCCCATCCCCTGACCAAAGAGACCAGTTCTTTCAGAGACTCTCTCCCGCACCGACCTCACATCTTTTACAGGCCCCTCCCCAAGCCCAGTCTTTTGCCTTAGCTTTCAAAGGGGCAGAGGTCCAAAGCCATCCTTTACAAAAGCCTCTTCTCAGCTAACTGGGATATTCCTTCAGTAGCCACATTCCTCTTCATCATCTGCAAAATAAAACAGGAATGGTCTATAGGTCATCACTACCTTGTCCAAAGGTGACCTTTGCCACAGCTCCTCAGAACAGACACAGGGCTGCCATTAGCTCAGTACCACCAACAAATATACCACCTAAAAGAAAAAAAAAAAAAACCAAAAAACAAACAAAAAACAAACCAACAACACCCTACACAAAGATACTTACTACTGTATGCACTAGTGAGTCTTGACGTAGCCTGAGGGTCTTAATTCAGACAAGACCATTCCAAAAAACCCCAAAAAAAACAACAGCAGAAATAAACCACAAAGCTCTAACCCCACAAACCCCAAAATAACCACCACCAAACTTACCCTGATGAAAGCCAAATACTAAAAGAGCTCCCTGGTGAACAGCTGTGCCTCATGTACCCCAGGACCCACCCACAACCACTCCCTCAAAGCCGTGGTTCAGCAGTGGGGCAAGCCACCAGCTGGAAAAGAAGCAACCTGGTAAGCCACAGCCTGGTCTTTTTCCTATCTGACTCTGGCTCTCTGCCTTTAATTTCCACGCTTTCATTCTCTGGTTCAGACTTGCAATCAAAACTCAAAAACCACAACGCCAAAAAAAAGTTTAATCAGCCTCTAACTCTCAGGCCACAGTTACACCAAGACGTAGCTTGAAATGCACACACAAACTGACAGCCAGACACTCTGAAGCCAGACAGTCTGACTCTGACATTGACTCCAGATAAACTACCACACCCATTCCCAAGCTGACTCTCTGGCCTGGACCCATTAAAAGCAAGCTTATTCCCAGAGCTCTTCTGTCACTGACCCATTAAAGGCAGGCTTTGTCCCAGACCTATTCTGTCCATTTATGCAGATCATCAAGAGTAGACAGCTACACTGAGATTCTAAAAGCCCATCACACCTGTTCCAGAGCTCCAGGATTCCAGGTGAGAGAAAACCAGAGACATATACAGAATTCTCCACTAGTTTATTAATGTAGGAAACTCTAGAGAGAGTAAAGGATACAGTAAAGGACGCTTCTGATACTTGCTTATCTTACCAACCCCAAAGACCCTGCGAAGACCTTCAGGAAACCAGCTCCGAGAATCATTACAGCAGCACAAGGTGGCAGGCTCAACATGAGCGGTCGTTCCTGAGGAGGCAACGTTGACCTGGGTGGGATGAGTTTCTGCCTCCCTCACATCGCATGAGGCTCAGGCTTTTATGCACACAAAAAAGCACACTCATTCCGATGCAGGGGGCCAGCTGCCATCGGAAGAAGCGGCCAGCAACATCTAGAGAGGTCTCCAAGAGTCATGACTTTTCCAGGGATTTCTAAAGCAGAACTTTCTGGGTAGGAACCAAAGCTAGACTTTCTGGGCAGCAGCAAAAGCGGGACTTCCCGGGGAGGAGTCAAAAGAGACAGCCTCCCACACGGAACACTTACATGCACCCAGATCACTTGCAGGGTCACAAGAGCAAGGAAACCCAGCTCCTAAGGAGCCCCGGAATAAAGCCTGACATGACCATGCTATCCCTACAGCGACCGCCCAAACTGGCACAATGGACACGCAGCAAACACGACTTCAAGACCTACAAGCATGAAGATGTAGTGACGAAGTCCTATCCAATGAACAGGGATGCCAAGAGAACGGAGCTTCCAAGGCAGCCTGGAACCAAGCCCCAAAATACTAATGACCAAATGACTCCAAGACAAAAGCCCTAGCATGCTTTACACTTGTAAAGCTAGAAAAGGAATGCCCAACAGGCACTTGGGCAACCTACACGAGTGGTCGGCACCCAGAGGATGGGGCCTGAGAAGCAGGCTTAAATCCCTTGAGCTCAAGGAGATACAAAGACAGCAAGACCTGAGGAAGCACCAATATAGAACATGGGCCGCACGCAGTCCGTAAAGCAACCAAGCTGGAACTGCCCTGCTCACAGTAAGCTCACACTGCAATTTAACATGCTGCCTTTCCCTCTACCCCACATTACATTTCCAACCCCTTCCCGCGATCCTGAAGTCATCCCCCACACCCCAGCCCTAAAAAGGAGTCCCTCTACTTAGCTTCCATAGTGCCATGGCTCTCGACACAGCCCCAGTGTTCAGAACTCTCCCATCAGACACCAGCATTGTTGCAGCCATTGCCAAGTTCCTCTTTATCAGCTGCCAGAAACAAAGCAAGGCGAATACCCTGTGGTACCATCATCACCACCACCCCAGCTGTCGACCTCCACCTGTTCCTTACGAAGCCTCTGCCTCCGCCAAAGCTCCTCAACACTGTGCTTGCCTGTTCCAAAGAGATATCGGAGTCTGACACCAGGCCTCACCTGCCCTCTGTGGCCTAGAAGTACAACAAAGGCAAACGACCACGGCTCTCGCAAAAAGTGACCGACGCCACAATCCTTCTTACCACCCTGACTCACATGAAGCACTCACCTGACTTCGAATGTAGAGGGCAAGACTTGGAATACGAAACACAAATACTGAATCCCTTTGCCATGTCTCTCTCAACTCTAAGCCACCACCCCGACAAACAAGCCCCATACCTACTCACAGCTGCAAAGGTAGCCTGGAGCAACGCCCCAAAAGACTACTGACCAAATGACTCAAAACAAAAACCCTACTCTGCCTTACGCACATAAACCTGGAAAAAAAAAATGCCTGCACCACCCTTAGGCAACGAGCTCGAGCAATCACTAACTAAAAGACAAGGTCCAAGGAGCAGGCTGAGCACCTTTAACTCAATAAGCTACATGGAAGCACCAGTGCAGAATACAAGCAAACTCACTCCATAACACAGGGTCATAGTTTAAGCTCCTCACACAGTTTGTTCACTCACTCCCCCCTCTTTCTTTCCCCAGTCCCAGGGGGATGGGGAGGAGAATCGAAAGAATGCAACTCCCACAGGTTGAGGTAAGAGCAGTTTAGTAACTAAGGTATAACACAAGACCACTACTGTTGCCACCAATAATAACAATGACAAGGCAAATACAAGGAAAGAATACAATCGCTCACCACCTATACCCAGCCCCACCAAGCAGCGCACCCACACCCTTCCGGGTCTCTGCTCTCTGTTTTACCTCCTGGGCATGACGTGCTGTGGCACTGAATACCTCTTTGGTCAGTTCGGGTCAGGTGTCCTGTCTCTGCTTCCTCCCGGCTTCCCCTGCTCAGTGGCAGAGCATGAGACTCAGAAAGTCCTTGGTCAAACCAAAAACATTACCAAGCAGTAACTGAAAACACTGGTGTTATCAGCGCTGTTCCCAGGCCGCAAGTCAAAAACACAGCGCTGCACCAGCTACCAAGGAGGAGAAAAAAGCGACTGCTGCTGCTGAACCCATGACACAGAGTCAAGCTGTACCACCCTGACCACTGTAGGACGATGCTATTAAGCACCTCACTTCTTTTTCCTCACCCCCATGGTACATTTAAAACCCGTTCCTGCTAGACTGATATTGTCCCCCACCCCCCTGCTCCCAAAAAGTGGTCCCTCAGTATAGTTTCCATAGTGCCATAGATCTCTAGCCAGACTTACTACTCGGAACTCTCATACCAGACACCTGCCTGATAGCTGCATTTGCCCATTTTATCTTCATCATCTACAGTAAGGGGAGCAAAAACTACAAAAGAAAAAAAAAGGCAAAACAAAAAATTCAGCCATACAACAGCCTGTAATCAGACAAACCGAAGAAAAACACTGGTTTGGCTGTCATTCTCACCACCACCAGACCAGTCAGTGCTCACCTATTTCTGTAACACCTTACTGCCTCATATTTAACTCTGCAAACATTTGCTCAGCTGATCCTAAATTACATCTGAATGCTACACCAGGGTTCTCCTCCTCTGCAAGACTTAAAAAACTAGACACTAGTGAGCATTGCTCTGGTGATAAGTAATTGATCCCACCGTCCTTGTCATTACCTCTCTGACTCACTGGAAACAGTTAACAGACTTCACAAGGAACAGCACAGAACCTACAAGAAAAACTAAAACCCATCACAAAATTACATTCAACTGTTAGTCACCCACCTCACACAAAATCCTCCAAATTTTTAACAGTCCTCCTCACTTCAGCACTTCATTTCTCAGGATTTGGATGTGACTCCATAAAAGGAAATGGAATCAGATGCAAACTGAAGAGAGCTAGAAAAAACTGTCTTTCCTGTGAAGTATCTAACCCCAGCTTGATCGTACAGGCTGCTCACACACCAAGCATCCAACAGGTATATCTGCTACACCCACCCTTGTATGCCACTTAGAAAACAGCAACAGAAACTGACTTAAAGTACTTAAAACCAAGGAAAATTTACCAGTTCTATAGCCACCTAGTCACTGTTCACATCAACCAGAGTACAACAGGAAAAAGTCAGCTCTGTGAAAATAAACCATGAGAAAGTACACCTACAGAGACAATTTACAACTATACCCCAAAACACCACACACATATAAACTCTAAAGAACAAACCCTACGTACACTGGAACCTTCCCTGGCAAAAAAAGCAAAGGCAAAAACTACTATTCTTTTTAAAAAAAATTACAACAAAAAAAGTTCCTCAAATGAAGCACACACAGAAACAAACAAAACCAAACAACTTCCTAAGAGACAAAACCCCTACAGAAAACCCAAAGAAACAAAAGCAGAAACAATACCCCCAACCAACATACCTGCAAGAGAGCCAAATCCAAAATAACCACACCAGCAAAAGGCTGGGCCTTATATACCTCAGGCCCTAACCACAACCCTTCCCTCAGTGCCCTGGGTCAGGGCTGGGGCAAACCAGCAGCTGGGATAAAAGCAGCTTGACAAGCCACACCTGGGTCCTTTTTTCTATCTGGTTCCTTGGCTGCTCCCTGGCTTTAATTTTTTGCATTTATTTCTCTGGCTTAGATTCACATTCAAAACTCACAGGCCCCACAGGCTCACTCTCACAGACTGGCCCATAATCATACTCGCTTTCAGACCACGCAGGCACTCTCTTGTCAAGGCTCTGGGGCTGAAACTCTGAGGCTCAGACTCACATTCTAACTCCACAGACCCACAAAGGCCCCCAGCTCAGACTCTTACATTTAAACTGCGCAGACACTGTAGCTCAGACTTTGGCTCACACTCATTTGGGCTCAATCTGACACTGAGTAGCTCACACATCCACACAAATCTCACACTGAGACTAACACAGACTCCCTGGCTCAGACTCCCTGGCTCAGACTTTCCAGCACATTCTAACTGAAAAATGACTTTCAAGTGACTCAGAGAAGGGAAGCCATGCTTAAAAAACCCAAGTAGCAATTTATTCCAGAGTTTTGTCATTTTCAGAAAACTACAAGCATTTTTTCTTTGTTACTGTTTTCCAGGGGGGGCACAAGTCAGAATAAAAGGATGGACGACCTCCAAACGCAAGCAGAGGTGCAGTAAACCTAAAGAAGATGGGACTTGCAGAGAGATGGCCGCATCTTCAATCCCTCTCTCAGCGTGTGCCTCCTTTCATTTCTTTTACAGGAGCCCCAGATAACAGATTAGGGCTTCCCGGGAAGCAACCATTGGCTGAGGAGCCTGTCAATCACCCTTAGCGGAGCCGCGGGGGGGGGGGGGGGGGGGGGCGGGCTAAGAGTGATTGACAGGAGCCTCAGCCAATGGCGGCCGTGGAGGGCTCTGGCCAATGGGAGCCGCGGGGGGGCCGGGCTAAGGGTGATTGACAGGCGCCTCAGCCAATGGCAGCCGCGGAGGGCTCTGGCCAATCGGAGCCGCGGGGGGGCCGGGCTAAGAGTGATTGACAGGCGCTTCAGCCAATGGCGGCCGCGGAGGGCTCTGGCCAATGGGAGCCACCGAGGGGGCCGGGCTAAGGGTGATTGACAGGCGCCTCAGCCAATGGCGGCCGCGGAGGGCTCTGGCCAATGGGAGCCGCGGGGGGGCCGGGCTAAGAGTGATTGACAGGAGCTTCAGCCAATCGCGATCGCGGAGGGCTCTGGCCAATCGGAGCAGCGGCGGGGGCGTGCTAGGAGTGATTGACAGGCGCTTCAGCCAATGGCGGCCGTGGAGGGCTCTGGCCAATGGGAGCCGCGGGGGGGCCGGGCTAAGAGTGATTGACAGGCACTTCAGCCAATGGCGGCCGCGGGGGCTGTCTTCCAACAGCCCGGAGGGAGGGGTCGGGCTACAAGCGATTGATAGGTGTCCAGGCCAAGGACGGCCGCAGGGGGGGGCGATGCCCATTCAGAGCGGCGCGGGAGGGCCCAAGCTAAGAGTGATTGACAGGAGTCTTGGCCAATGGCGGCCACATGCCGCATGGAAGCTGTATCCGGGGCCACACTGCTGCTTCCCCACCTGCAGTACACAGTTTTGGCCACATGACAGCAGCAGCAAGTGCTGCACCGAGCCACTCCTTGGCCCCTCCCATCTCCACCTCCTGCAGTACCGAGATTTGGACACGCGGTGGCAGCACCGAGCAGCACCCGGCACTGCTCTTGGCCCCTCCCATCCTCACCACCTGCAGTACCGATATTTGGACACGTGGTGGCAGCACACGCTCACTTTTCGGTACCGAACAGGCGAGGGGCGGCAAAACGGCCGCTCCCCGCGCAGTTAACGTCCTCCGGGGGCACTGACTGCTGACTGGGGACAGGGCTGACTCTTCTCTGTCCCCGGCGCCTCCGTGCCAAAAACCATTCCCGGCCGTTGCCGCTACCGACGGGACGAGGCTGCAGCTGTTCTGCCCACGCTCCCCAAGCACGGAAAGCGGAGAGATGCGTTCACGTACACGATGCTGCTCAGCACATCTGCCCCCCGGCGCAGCGCGGGCGGTTCCGGCTGTGCTGCGCCCGGGAGCGGAGCTCCGCACCCGCTGCAGCTGGGATGGGGAAGAGAACCAGAAAGTGAGGGGGAGAACACTGCTGGCGTGATATCAAACAGTTTAACAACCACCAACCACACAGATCCCAAACGGGATGGTCTTCTCTCCAGAACTCGGGGTGGGTATCCCCCACCGCACCTGCACACACAGAATCGCAGGAGTGGGAGGACTTTTTGGCTCCACAAGCACAGCCTGTCACAGAAGGTCTCTGGAGGAATAGGACCCAAATCAAGCCGTCACTCCCCTTTTTTCAGGGGACCCACCCCATCCTCACCTGCTCCTCTGCTGAATCATCGCTACCCGCCCAGTGACACTGGGGTGCCCCAAATGACACCATCCGTCCCCAGATTCCCCCACATCCCCCTTTTTATTTCAACACTACCCCATAAAACACCTCCAAAAAATGAGAAAAACTGTCCCAAAGAGCAGCTCATTACTTCATTACTTTAATAACTGCCATTTACACAGGTTACATGCATCCCTAAGAAAAGGGGAGGGGGGCTCAGCTAGTAAGAGACAACAGGGACAGCACCCACAGACCCTGTTTCACAGGCTGTGGAGAATAGTGCCATGTCTGATGCCCAGGCTCTGCTCCGCGACATTCCCCCTCCATTCTCATGCTGGGACAGCTGTTCCAGGGCACCATGGCCCCTGTCCCCATACCCCCTAGCTGACAGGGCTAGGGCATATCTACTGAGCATCACAACACATCGGCAACAAGTCACCTGAAAAACAGAAATCCCAAATTATATAAATTATATCACAGTGTGGTAAAAAAAAAAAAACATAAAATAAAAAAAATAAAAGAGGTGGGGAAAAGAAAGAGAGGAAAAAGGAGAGACAAGGACAGTAGAAGGGCACAGGACACAGGGACAGAGGGAGAAAAAGGAGAGGGAACAGGACAAAGGGATTGAAAAATAAAAGGTCAGATCTGTATGAAGAGACCAAAAAGAGAAAAACTAAACCCAGAAATGGGCCAGAGGACAGAGACATATGAAGAGAAAAAAGGTGCCAGGGAGTAGGACAGCAGAGGAGAGAAAGGGAACAAGGGAGAGCCAGCTCAACGGGAAGGCACAGCAAGGAATGAATGGATGAGATGCAGGAAGAGAAAGAGGCAGAAGTAACAGGGACAGGAAGCAGGACAAAGGGACAGTGAGCAGGACAGAGGTGAAGAAAGAGGCATTTGGGAAGGACAGAAAGAGAAAAAGAGACAGAAAGAAGGATGGGAGATAGAGGTGCGGGGAAGAAGGACAAGGAGCAGGACGCATTGTCAAAGAAAGGGACAAGGAGTAAGACAAGGTGATACAGAAAGAGGAAAAAAGGAACAGGGAGGCAGGACAAAGTGACAGACAAGGAGCAGGACACAGATGACATAAAGACTACTATGGGCATCAAGAGACATAAATGGAGAAAAGGCACCGGGTGCAGGACAGAGACGGACTGAAAAAACAGTGACAGGCAGCAGGACAAAATGAAAGAGAAAAAAAAAAACAAAGAGGAAACAGGACGGAGAACTATGAGGATGATAAGGAGAAGGGCAGAGAAATGGGGGAGGAAGGAGACAGGGTCAGGGAGCTGGACAGAGAGATGAAGCAAAAAAAGAGGAAATGGGAGGCGGAAAAGAGAGACGAGAATAAGGAGCAGGACTAAGGGTGGAAGAGAGAAAAAATAGTGATAGGCTGCAGGATGGACACAGGGAGCAAAACAGAGTGAATTAGAGAACAGCACTGGAGGAAAAAAGCAAGTGTAATGGGCAGTGGGAGACAGATATGGAAAGAAAGAGAAAGAGGGGACAGCTAGCTGGACAAGTGCATAGATAGGATGGGGAGGGAATGGGAAAGGTACAGGAGAACAACAAAAAATAGAATCATAGTTAGGGTTGCAAAGGACCTTAAGATCATCTAGTTCCAACCTCTCTGCAACAGGGAGGGACGCCTCCCACTAAACCATGCCACCCAAGGCTCTGTCCAACCTGCCCTTGAACACTGCCAGCGATGGAGCACTCACAACTTCCCTGGGCAACCAATTCCAGTGCCTCACCACCCTCACAGTACAGAACTTCCTCCTTATATCCAATCTAAACTTCCCCTGTTGAAGTCTGGACCCGTTACCCCTTGTCCTCTCACTACAGTCCCTAATGAAGAGTCCCTCCCCAGCATCCCTATAGGCCCCCTTCAGATACTGGAAGGATGCTATGAGGTCTCCACGCAGCCTTCTCTTCTCCAGGCTCAACAGCCCCAACTTGCTCAGCCTATCTTCATTCAGGAGGTGCTCCAGTCCCCTGATCATCCTCGTGGCCGTCCTCTGGACTTGTTCCAACAGTTCCATGTCCTTTTTATGTTGAGGACACCAGAACTGCACACAATACTCCAAGTGAGGTCTTACAAGAGCAGAGTAGAGGGGCAGGATCACCTCCTTTGACGTGCTGGTCATGCTCCTTTTGATGCAGCCCAGCACACGGTTGGCTTTCTGGGCTGCAAGCACACACTGAAGCCAGCTCACGTTCATTTTCTCATGGACCAACACGCCCAAGTCCTTCTCCGCAGGGCTGCTCTGAATCTCTTCTCTGCCCAACCTGGAGCTGTGCCTGGGACTGCTCTGACCCAGGTGTAGGACCTTGCACTTGTCATGGTTAAACTTCATCAGGTTGGCATCAGCCCACCTCACAAGCGTGTCAAGGTCCCTGTGGATGGCATTCCTTCCCTCCAGCACATCAACCGAACCACACAGCTTGGTGTCATCAGCAAACTTTCTGAGGGCGCACTCAATCCCACTGTCCATGTCACCGACAAAGATGGTGAACAAGACCGATTCCAGCACCGATCCCTGAGGGACACCACTCGTTAATGGTCTCATGGTACTGGTTACATGCCACGCCGTGCCACCTCCGGAGGCTGGGAACCATCCGTGGCTACCGCAGCATCCAGCTCGCTTCACCGGTGTCAGTGCATGCGCTGACCGGAAGTGAGGTGTTGCTACACGGGCATGGCACAGGAGGGGACACGGAGCTGTTCCTCCAGCGCTGGGCCTCTCTGCCCCGGCGAGAGATCCAGCCCTCGCTGCAGCACGCGGAGGAAGAAGCGTGTCTGCAGAGGTTACCCATGTCGAAACAGTGACGAAGCAGCACTGCTCTCGGAGGAGGGGTTGCGGAAGGTCAAGTTTCATATGAAACCAAAGAAAAATAAACCTTCTGTACAAACAGGTATCAAAGTTCACATGGGAGACAGTTGCATTATTTATCTACAATAGTAAACAATACAAAGAAATGAGATATAAAAGATTTCTTGGTCAAAAGCTTATGCATTTGAGACACCTATGCCCTTATCACAAGAGTAATCAAATACAAAGAATGAAAGTGTAAAGCTTTCTGACTTTCAAGAGCTGCCTTGATCCTAAGACAGAAAGGAGAAAAACAAAACAAAACAAAAACCAACCAACCAAAACTCCAGCAGCTATCTGGTTTGTTCTCAGAACAGATAACAGCTGAACAGCACAAAGACTTATTAAAAACTGATGCTCTGCCACTAAGCATATTTGCTACAAGTAACAGGGGATACAGAAAGAACGCAGCAGGTACTTAAATCTTTCCTTAGTTACCTGTGTTCTGAAGAATTCTATCTCTGGGAGAAGTAAGGTCAGCTTGTAAACACTAAGAAACAGAGTCAGAAATATAAAAATAATCTCACAGATGGGATAATTTGGTATTTGTTGTACTGTGGAGTGACCGAGAACAATGCTCCTGAGGATGAAAACCAAGCTCCATCCCCAGACTGCCCTGAAGTCTGAACATCCCCAGGAACTATTTATAGCCCTGGGGCTTCCCACTGCCCTCATGGTCTCAGTTAGTATTTCTCTGAGGGAGAGGGAGGCTCTCATGAAGATACTTCATGCTCCCATGCTCTGAGAAGTCAGAAACAACATGATTGTCCCCCCTCAGCAACCACTTCGTAGTTAAGAGTCCTTCAATTCCCACTGGTCCACGTGCATGGATACGAGAAGTACTAATTCCCACTTCAGCACCTGCAGAAAACACACAAGATAAAAGGTAGTTAATCTTCAGAAGATGTTCACTTCATACTTAGGAGTTTTGCACCTTTATGTAAAACCAGCTGCCTCTCAGCGACGTGCCTTTCTCTGCTCTCCTCCAAACGCCGAAGTTATGTTTACCCGATTTAAAAGTTAGAGGAGCTTAACTGTTACATATAACTTGTAATGTTTATACTTCTGGCTGCTACGGTGTTACTTTTAGAGAGAAAGATGTGAAAGAAAAGGTACCTCTTATATGGACTTATTTCCTGAGGGTTTAATCTTTTTTTTTTATTATTTTTAAACACTACATTAGTCACGATTGTAATCTCATCTTCTGTCCTTTTTAATCACATTGAGGAGGTACTGCAAGACCCTAGCTAGAATTTTTTTAATCCAATAGAACACTAAATGTTCCAGCTGACACAGTAATAGCCTGCTATGGAGAGTCCTGAGTTTCTGCCTCAGGAAAGAATGTTTCCCTTGTATTCTACAATCACAGTAGGTGCACTTCTTTATTTAAGCAACAGATACTTGATTTGTTCCTGCCTTTTGTTCTTCAACACTGCAGGGCTGGCACACCGGACAGCAGCTCAGTCAGCCCAGCAGGAATGAAATATGGCATTCCTTACAGCATCACTAGAAAGATAAGCAAAAGAAAAACTGTTCACTAGCATCAGATCCTGTGTTGCATTGTTCCAGCATTACGTGCATACAGCATACTTTATTCTGATTGGACAGAACTTCAAAGGATCCAAAATATCTTTGCTTCCTATGCTAAATTAATCTATGTAGTCTCAGTAGCAGTATTAGCTGGTGCTGACAGGAAAGAGATACTAAACTGTCTGTCATTCCAGATGGAAGAAATGTCTAGGCTTCAATTTTTCCTACAGTACCTTTCCTGAAAACCTTGTATTAGACAATAAGATCAGAGACTAATTACATCTTCCAGGATTCAGACTGCTACACTTTCCATACAACAGCAAATCCTGCAGTCACATCCCGGCAGTATTTTCTCCCTTACCAAGTCCAAATCTATAGCCATCAGAGAATCGGGTGCTGGCATTCCAGAAAACACACGCACTGTCCACATGCTGGAGGAAGAACTCTGCTGTTTTCTCTGGGAAAGAGGCAGAAAAAAAATAAAATCCAGTACACAGAGAATGATCATGCACTGTAGTAAACACAACACAGTACACTGAATGGGTAACAATACAACTTTCACATGGAACCTTATCAGACAGTATTTAAGCAGCCTGGGCTAAGACATGTTTATTAATACCTTCTTCACAATATGCTTATCAAGTAGGCACAGCTGCAAATGTTATAAGAAGCTTGCAAAGATTACAAGAAAGCAAAAGCACTCCAATTCTAACCACGTCTTGCCCAGAACCTGCAAACAGGGATAGTTATACGACTGGGGAGAAAGGACAACTGCCCCAAACAATAGTTTGCAGTCAAACTGAGACAGTTAAATTAGGTCAGCTCTCCATTAAATCTCAAACACGGAATTGTTCCAGATAATAAAAAAATCCTAAGCTTAACTGCTATTGCAGGTAATATTTGGGAAATACCCAACTGCAGAAATACCCCATGAAATCAGCTAACTAAATCTGTGCAAGCTCAAGCAGAATTATACAAGTCTTAGCCCTCTGGAGGACTCGGTTCTCTGTAAGACTGGGAGCTGCAGGTCAGTTGTCCTCAGTGACAAGGATGACTTATAAATTTAATATGATCACAGATCTTCGTGACATTAAGCTGTAAGTTTATATTAAGCTATATTAAAGATCAGCTGTATGTCCAGTACACTCCCTAGCAAATCACTAGTGCATCAGGCCCCATGGCAGTGGGTTACGGTATCAAATGCATACCTTTTAGTGACACCCATTTAAGCTCAGCAAGAGGTACAGAAACAGAAGTCTGCTTGACTCACACATCTGCCCAGCTGCAGATCAACATGACCTTACTACAGCTGATCCTCAGGAGTTCCAGGCTTGGTCTGGTTGGGGAATCAAACTTTGGCTGTAGCCCTAGCTATGTTTTGAACTGGCACAGTGTTCAAACTGCATGTGGGACAGGTGCTAGGGATGGGAGCAGCACAGAGCTGCAAAAAAGGAGCACAGGTTCACAACTGAGGCAAGAAACTGCAAACTGAGATCAATGCAGCTTTTGTACTAGGGATGCAGAAGTGGGAAGTAAAGGACTGGGAGAGGTAGGGAGAAAGTATTAATGGTCCTTGTTTACAAGGCATAAAAATGACATGGGAAGACAAAGTGGATAAAGTCTGATCTTCCCTACAATCCTTATTCCCACCAGCCTTTAGAGGCCTATGGGCATCTTCAGGATACAGGAGATGTTCCTGCAAAATCTTCTGATGCATTAAGTCTGCACAATACAGGAACAGAAAGCAATTCGCCTGGCAAGGGCATGTGCTGACTTGCCATTGGCCAGTCATTCAAGCATATTCCTTAAAATTGTGATAAAGGGTCACACAACATATTTCTCTGAGCTAAACAGGACTGTAGACACATTTAACTCATAGGCCTACAGTTGGTTACACCTGCTACAGACCCAAGAACAACTATTGCAATGTAAGTAGTTACACTAACACCAAGAACTGGCAAACTAAAACAGTAGCTTAAGGAAGCAGACTGATCACTAACCATTCTCTGTGATGATAACATCTGTGTGAGAACTTCCATACTTGTGGATGTGTTCAACAGCCTCTGGGACACTGTCCACCACCTCAATGCAGCACTCCAGGTCCCCATATTCTGTGCGGAGAGATTTCACTTCTGAAGGGCTGAATGTCAAGTAAGACGCAAACTTTGGGCCAGCATGAATCTTCACCTACAGTAACAGAAACATTTTGTGCTGCTGACCATACCAATGTGTTTGAGGTGAAAGTGTGGCTTCTGGCACTCTGTGTGGGACAGAGTGAATTTTCTTCTCAGCAGCCCTATGGTGCTATGTTTTGCACTTCTGACTAAAACAGTTTTGAAAACAAACAAATATTTTTGTTTGTTGCTGAACACAGCTTGCACAGCATCAAGGCTTTCTCTTCCCTCCTCCCCACCACACTGCTCCCCATGCAAAAAGAATGGGATTGTGCAGGAAGTTAGGAGGGGACAGAACCACCACAGCTGACCTGAACTGACTAAAAGGATATTACATGCCATATAAAAGCAATACAAACTGAGGGGAGGGTTTCCTGAAGAAGGTAGGCATTGCTCAGAGACTGGCTGGGATTTGGTCTGCTTGTGGCAGATGGCGAGTAATTAGCTTTGCCTCACTTGTATGGGCTTTTGGGGGTTGGTTGTCCACTGCTGCCTTGCCTTCCCTCCTCCTTCCTCTTTCTTCTTCCTCTTTCTTTTGCATATGAAACTATCTATCTTTTAACCCACAATCACAGCAGCTGAGACACCTAAACAATGAGAGACAATATACAATCAATACAGCAGAGAAATCCCCATGCAAACAAAACACAGAAAATTTTGACAAGACAAACATAAATGGGAAATAAGGCACAAGTCTGCAAAATTTGAAGGCTTTTAAGAAGGTATCTGTAGAATGGCATTTTCTTGTGCAACTGTAAATTACTTTACTTGCAAAAATCCTGCTCAATCTGAAGAAGGCCTGCAAGGACGCTGAAGAGTGACTCTTCATCAGTGACTGTGGCCACAGGACAAGGGGTGATTGGTTTAAACTAAAACAGGGGAAGTTCTGGTTAGATATAAGGAAGAAGTTCTTTACTGTGAGGGTGGTGAGGCACTGGCACAGGTTGCCCATAGAAGTGGTAAATGCTCCATCCCTGGCAGTGTTCAAGGCCAGGTTGGACAGAGCCTTGGGCGACATGGTCTAGTGTGAGGCATCCCTGCCCATGGCAGGAGGTTTGAACTGGATGATCTTAAGATCCTTTCCAACCCAAACCAGTCTGAGATTCTGTATTTGCATGTTTCTTGTTGTCAGGCCATATCAGACAGAGGTAACATCCTCCCCACTGTATAAGGAGCTAGATGGGTAGCGGTGGAAATGTACTAGTTCTCACACTCCCCCCCATCCAAAGTCCGGAGACCAACCCTTCACTCTGCCCTTCCCGATAAGCAACCAAATGACATTTAAAAAAAAATAAAAAATTTTTAAAAATCCATTAAGTAAGGACTTGCTCCTGATTACCTATCAGCTTCTTTTACTGTGACCCTTTCAACATCATCAGAACATATGGCCTCCCTAATTTAACTGCATTAATCACTGCCTGTACACTATTTGCCAAACACACGCTGCTGTGTGAAAATCCTGATTTATGTGCAGCTCACGCTACTTCATGGATATTTCTGTCCCAGTGCATCTCTGCTACCTGTACTGACAAAAGGTTACCCATGCCAAGACAACTAATCAGTATGCTGGCCTTTCACTGTTCTTTGACATACTAGGAGGGTATGGATAATGGGCAGGCAAGATGAAAGGTTTAAAATATGTGGCTGAAGCATATTCATAAAGGAGAAAAACAGAAAGTGAATTCACTTGGATAAAAAGCTAAGTTAATGAAGAAGAGACCTTGCATCTGGGAGGTTAACAGCAATTAAATCATAAATAAGAAGGATAGAGAAAGAGTTGTGTGTAGGCTCTTCTAAGGCAGATGATTTGCGCTATATAAAAGGAAGTATCTGTATCCCAATAATGGCACATAGCTGTCCTGAAGAAGCTGCTTTCAGGTCATTTCTACAAAAAGCCTTGAGGTTGGGTGGAGAATTAAGACAAAGTTCTTCTGTAAGTTCATTTACATGTATGACGAGACATGCAGATAACTTAAGTGTTATGCCATCATAAAACTAAATATGGCTACACCAGCCAGACCAAATGTTTCTAAAGTGCTAGGAAAAAAAAAAAGGCAACAGAACGAAACGCAAGTATGAGTGACTAACCTGTTCTACTCTCAACATGTCTATGATTTGATCGAACAACGGGGTTCTCAGCAAGTCTCGATGAATTAAGAGAGTTTCCAGAGCATTACAGGCAGCAGGATATTCACACTTTGAGTCTCTGACTGAGGTTTAAGAGTAGATAATTGGTTACATGGCATTTACAACAAAGACTTTGAACAGCATATGAATTATCAATTACCATCACCATATTGCATACTCCAGATATCAAGTTCAATTACGTCTGTATGATTTAAATCACCCTCTCCCAGCTTACTTATACGTGTAACCTTCTCAACGCTGGCATCTGTGTCCACATACACGTGACAGATCCCTTCACTGTGTCCCATCACTGGGATTCCCTTAGCAGCCTTCTGGATATTTCTGACTAGCTGTGATGAACCACGTGGAATGATTAGGTCTATCAGCTTATCCAAACGGCAGAGATCTTCTACTTCTTCTCTTGTGTTCACCTGTAGTAGTTGCAATACAATCAATCTACAGTTTGAACACTCAAGTTCTGCCCATACTTTTTATATATACCACAGCAAAGAAATCATTGATTTAATTCTAGGCTCTTACTAGTTGCACCGCATCTTTGACTCCATGAATGGAGAGTGCTTCTTGTGTCAGATGATGAAGGATTTGATTGCTATGTGCTGCCTCCTTCCCTCCTTTAAGAAGTAGGCCATTTCCACTGGCTATGGCCAAAGCAGACACCTGTCAGAAAACAATTTATTCAATGGGGGGGGTGAGGGCAGAGACAGAGTAATCTGTCTCTTCTATCAGAATAACACTCACAAAATAAGAACAGGATTTTCAACCCTGTTGATTTACTCAATGTGAATTGATGGTTTTCATTCTATGACACAAAAAAAAAAATCATTACAAATAATGGCACATTTAACTCCAGAAATGAAATGTGTTAAGCGCTTCGGGAACAAGCCTGAGTTTTCAGGGTACTATTGCCAGGGGCAGACTGAAGAGGACAAGTCAGAGAAAACCCTGGATGTAGGCTCCAGTAGGAATTAGGTAGCTGTGTGGGCAATCACCCCAAGTAGAATAATTTTAGATGCAAGAACTTCTGTCCCCAATCATTCCGGCAGAAAATGGATAACAAGCTCTTTTATAAGCAGGAAGAACATTTTTTATCATGCTGTCTGAACAGAAGTCACAATCAGACAACACTTGCTGCAAGTATGAGGAAAAACCGTTGTAGACAATAGGCCCAGTATCGCCTATATAATTTTGCTTTCATGTTCATAATCAGAAGCAACCAACTGTTGCCTTTCTGTTTAAGGTGCCAGATTTCACCCATTTTTTGACCAGCAACATAAGTAGACCATATTTCAAAAAGTGCTTCGAAAAAGCCACTGCTTTCTGGAAGTCTGCTGTTGAAAATATATACCCAATTCATTAAATCTCCAAACACTAGTTCTTATTGGTGTTTTCCCCACTAAACTGAAAACCTCTTTAACAGGGGGTGATGGTAGGTCTTACTGTTTGTTTCAGTTTTTTGCTCTTTTCTACAAAAGAGTAGATCACACAAGACAAGGCTCTCTTCCCAGACTTATTTTATTTTTGTATCCCTTTTTGTCTTCCTCACCCCGATCCTATTCACAATGGCTTCACAATTTGTCCACCTCTTTGGGAGAAGGGGGAAGGGAGCAGAAAAAAAAAAAAAAAATTACACTCCGTTAGAAAACAAAGTCATCTCCTCTCCAGAACCTCTGCGTGCACCCACACAGCCAATTCTTTATCCATCGAGTGGTCCATCCATCACACTGATGTCTCTCCAGTTTAGAGGCAAGGATGTTGTGCAAGACGGTGTCAAAAACTTGGCACAAGTCCAGGTAGGCCCCCTTCAGATATTGGAAGGATGCTGTGTGAGGTCTCCACGCAGCCTTCTCTTCTCCAGGCTGAACAGCCCCAACTTGCTCAGCCTATCTTCATACGCGAAGTGCTCCAGTCCCCTGATCATTCTCGTGGCCCTCCTCTGGACTTGTTCCAACAGTTCCATGTCCTTTTTATGTTGCGGACACCAGAACTGCATACAATACTCCAAGTGAGGTCTCACGAGAGCAGAGTAGAGGGGCAGGATCACCTCCCTCGACCTGCTGGTCATGCATCAAAAGGAGCATGAAGGGGTAACAGGTTCTAACTTAAACAGGGGAAGTTTAGATTGGATATGAGGAAGAAATTCTTTACTGTAAGGGTGGTGAGGCACTGGAATGGGTTACCCAGGGAAGTTGTGAATGCTCCATCGCTGGCAGTGTTCAAGGCTGCATTGGACATAGCCTTGGGTGGCATGGTTTAGTGGGAGGTGCCCCTGGCCCTGGCAGGGGGGTTGGAACTGGATGATCTTAAGGTCCTTTCCAATCCTAACTATTCTATGATTCTATGATTCTATTCTAGATGATGTCAGCTGCTCTGCCACTATCCATCAGTTATATAGCCCCATCCTAGAAGGCCATCAAATTGGTCAGACAGGACTTCCCCTTAGTGAAGCCATGCTGGCTGTCACCCACCACCTCGTTGTTTTTCATGCGCCTTAGCATGCTTTCCAGGAGAATCTGCTCCAAGATTTTGCCAGGCACGGAGGTGAGACTGACTGGTCTGTAATTCCCCGTCTCATCCATTTTCCTCTTCTTGAAAATGGGGGTTATATTTCCCTTTTTCCAGTCATCGCGAACTTCACCTGACTGCCATGATTTTTCAAATATGATGGACAGTGGCTTAGCAACTTCATTTGCCAGCTCCTTCAGGACCCAAATGGATTTCATCAGGTCCCACAGACTTGCGCACGTTCAGGTTCTTCAGGTGATCTTGAACCTGATCCCCTCCTACAGTGGGCCTAAGGTCTTCATTCTCATTGTCCATGCATTTGTCTCCCAAAACTTGGGTGGTGTGGTCAGAACATTTGCCAGTGAACACCGAGGCAAGGAAGTCACTGCAAACCTCAGCCTTCTCCAAATGCAGGGTAGCCAGTTCTCCTGTTTGCTTCCAGAGAGGGCCCACATTATCCTAGACTTTCTTTTGGCGGCTACATACCCACAGAAGCCCTTTCTGTTGCCCTTATCATCCCTGGACAGTCTCAATTCTAACTGGCCTTTACCCTTCCTGACCTGAGTCCTTGCTTCCTGGACAACATCCCTATATCCTTCCCAGTCTGCCTGTCCTCACTCCCACCTTGTATAAGCTTCTTTTTCCCTTCTAAGTTTTCTCAGCAGTTTCTTATGCATCCATGGAGGCCTCATGGCCTTCTTGCCCCATTGCCTTCTTGTTGGCACACAACACTTCTGGGTTTGAAGCAGGTGATCCTTGAATATCAACCAGCAGTCTTGGGCCCCCATGCCCTCTAGGGCTGTATCCCATGGAACCTTACTGAGCAGGGTCCTGCAGAGGCCCAAGTCTGCTCTCTTGAAGTCCAGGGCAGTCAGCTTGCTGCACATTCTTCTCACTGCCCTGAGGATCTTGAACTCCATCATCTCATGATTGCTGCAGACAAGGCTGCCTTGGAGCATCGCATTCCCCACCAGCCCCTCCCTGTTGGTGAGCACGAGGTCAAGCATGGTCCCTCTCCTTGTCGGCTCCTCTACCACTTGCAAGAGGAAGCTGTCTTCCACATAACGGAGGAACCTCCTGGACTGCTTGTGCCAGGCTCCCCTGAGATATCAGTGGTTGAAGTCCCCCATGAGGACAAGGGCCTGCGAGTGTGAGGCTGCTAATAATGGTAGACAAGGGAGATTAGTGCCTTTTCATTTCACGGGAACTTTGTCTAGAGCATACTCCCTTTCAGTGTGAAATGGGAATCACTCACAAAATTCAGGCATGAAGTACCACGCTGTCCACTGGTTTCTACTGGTATCTACTGTTCACTTTCTCCTCGAACACCGGCTCCTGTTAGAGAACTCCTTAATCCATCTTCCTAAACACTAATGTTAATTGTGGGAAACAACTTGTGTTAATAGCGGATTTTTTCTGTTTTCTTATTAAAAATCTACTACAGTTGCTCAGTATAGTGGTTGGGAATTAGAAAATAAGATTAAGGTTGCCTCTGCAATGTTAGTTCAGTCCCCATATTTGCATGCATTATAACAGCATTTACTGACAGCAACAGTCGCAAACACTGCTGCAGATGAAGGTATTTGACTTTTAAAATGCCTGCCTTATTCCCAACACAACATATATGACATTCACTTACAGTACAGCAGTCTCTAGCCCTTCCAGAAACGTCAGTACCCAAGAACTCAGAACAGCATTCTTCCTCACACCCATCTCACAACAACTGAGTAACAGTTATTATTCTGCCTCACACAAGCAGTGTCAGTACAGGACAGACCACTCAAAGCCTGCAAATTCTGTGCTTTCTGTGCTCAGCCATTTTTTATGGGTTTATTTTTTTAACCATGTATTCCTAATAGTTACAGTTAATTGCTAACATCCGTATTAAACAGTTCCTGTTTAATCCTAGCCTGCAGCTCAGCTGTACACAGCACGGAGAGATAAAACAAGTGCTAATTGGTAGGAATCTCCCACGGTACCAGTTAGGCACTGAACATAAATTTTTAAGACAAATGCGGAACTTTCATCATCTGAAAATACGATCTTATGTTGGGTTTATTAAAAACAAAAAAAACAAAACCAACAAAACCACACCAACAAAGAAACCCAAAAGCCCCAAAAATGCAAAACAAATTAACAAAACAAAAAGCAAACACACAAACAAACAAACACACAAACAAATAAAACACAACCAAAACATCCCAGGCCTGAATAACTCTGCAGAAGGAAGTCCTAACAGTATTTCTGCAGGAAACACAGGGATGCCAACAAAACCAATTTTAGAATAATCTACGCAAGAATCCTCTGAGACAGTACTTCCCACAGCCTCCCAGTTGCCCACCAACAGAAATACGCTTTATTTTGTCATCAAAGAATTCCAAACAGTGCAAATATGCCTTCCTTACCTGTGGAAGGCAGTCAGGACGGGACTCAAAGATCACAAGAAGGACGCCAATAGGCACTGTCACCTGCTCCAAATCCAGGTCTTTTGCTATTCGTGTTCGGCGAATTACACGGCCGACGCTGTCCTGTGAGGACACTGCAATCTGACGCAGACCAATAGCTAAGCTGTTCAGCTTTGACGTAGACAGACTCAGACGTTTCAACAATGGAAGGGCCAATCTCCCTAAAAGCAAGGAAAAATTGTGCTGGAGACAGGGGGGGCCATTGCTACAAGAGAGACATAGAGGTGCTGGAGCAGGGCCAGAGAAGGGCAATGGAGCTGGTGCAGGGCCTAGAGCACAAGTCTGATGGGGAATGGCTGTGGGACCTGGGGGGTTTAGTCTGGAGAACAGAAGGCTCAGGGGTGACTTTATTACTCCGTACAACTGTCTTGAAAGGAGGTTGCAGTGAGGTAGGGCTGCTCTCTCAAGTAACAAGCAAAAGGACAAGAGGAAATAGCCTCAAGTTATGCCAGGGAGGTTTAGACCAGATATTAGGAAAACTGCCTTCACCAAAAGGGTTGTCATGCATTGGAGTAGTCTGTCCAGGCCAGTGGTGGAGTCACCGTCCCTGAAGGGATTTAAAAGACATACAGATGTGGCACATGGTCTAGTGGTGGATATGGCAGTGGTGGATATATGGTTGGACTTAATGATCCTAAAGGTCTTTTCCAACCTAAACAATTCTATGATTCTATAGATTGGTCTGCCTCAGTCAAGCAAAAGCAACTTAAACAAGTGGTGAACCTAAGGATAATTCAGTTATTTCCTACACCCTAGCAAGAAACCTACTGAGATGAAAAATGCACAGCATTAAGTCCAGTTGCTACAATAAAACCGCTCAAATGTGACAATGATTTCACTCACCACCACATTTTCATTTGTACATCAAGCAACATCAACATCCACAAAGGTAAGGTTTTTTCAATTTCTAGTACTGCTGTATGTCTGAATTTGTTACAAATTTATATCCTTGCAGTAGTTCTGGAAGGTTTGGGCAGTAATTTCATCTTTCTATATTACAGCTAGAAATCCCAAAGCACAGATGCATGCATAGCATTTCTGTTCAGACTGCTCAACAACTGCCTGCATTTTCTAGTCTGAACATGTTCAGACAATAAGTTAACCCAGCTATGTCCCCTCAAGTGCTCTGGTCAGTAAAAAATAAAACAAAATGGCTCCCTGGCTTCTTCCATAAAGTACTGCAACTCATGATATGTCATTTTCATACCTTTGCTATCCCAATCCCAATTTCTGACTGAATGTATCAGTCTAACATGGAAAAATGGTCATAATCCAAGCTACCTAAAGGGAACCTTTCTCAATCAGAAGGGGGCATGATTCTTTTTGGATACCAGCAATTTAAGCATAGAGACAACAGCTTTCTCTTCAGGAGCCAAAATAATTTTAAACAGCCCAGAAAATATTCACTTTATGCATGAAAGTATCAGAGGTGATGTTTGTCATATTTAATTTCTGAGCAAGCCTCCTCTGGCAAAATGGAGCACTGATTTTTATTTATTTATTAAAATACATTGCTTTATGTTTTGTAAGGCTTCAGAATCTTCCCTGATGAAGGCATCTGTTTTAAGTAATTAAGGAAGCTGCAGCTGTTTACACTTACAAGGTCTCAAGGTCCTGGGTTCAAGACTGTGACAGCCACACTAGTCAATCCCAGGAGACGGAAGATGCTAGTTCTGCTAATTTCCTTTGAGGCCCCAAGAGGCTCGAGATAATAGGATTACCATGGAAGGACTTGAAATATTACCTTTATTTTCAGCCTCTTCTAAGTCCTTTTTGTTTGCCAAGAGAATTTCTTCTCTCTGGTCAGTTAGTAAGTCAGCAAGACGATAAATAATTTCTGCTCTCTGAAAGAGAAAACAGTTTCTGAACTGACTTCTTATACAAAGTCCACGTTAGTTGACATCTGGTCACCTTCAGTCCATTTATGTTGATGACAACCTCTCAGTGTCTTGATTCCCCAGACAGTTGGGGCCAGCTGATTTTTCCAGCCTGCATCACATTGAAAAAATGAAGCTGAGCATTGCTTCGGCCTTTGCCTTGCTGTTTATTATCTTGGTTTTCATGCCCAGTCTTCCTCCCCAAACCCAGAATGTTCTTTCTTTAAGACCACCTTCTCTTCTTTGCAACAGATGCCACATCTTATCTACCCAGCTGCATAGTAGTAATTGATTGTCTGCATCTCCTCTTTTGCATACACTACCCACAGGATTGAATGAAGCAAGTTTTTCCAGGCAGTTCTTCAGCAGCTCTGAGCACAATTAATTTCTGTGTGATATTCAACACTATTAACGTTTTTAAAAACCCCACATGAAAGCATGTTACTTCATAGCCCCAAGTTACATTATGTTTTTCTCATCTCTTTAAGCATGCTCCAATCCAAATGATAGATCTGGCACACAAAGAATTGATTCTTGTCCTAAGTGGCCCATCTGTGTTATAAAACGATGGTGTAAAACTTGCCACACATTCACAACCTTAACAAGTGAGGCCATATTGTTCTGTCACCTGCTCAGGCTGTAGAGCTGCCAGGGTCCTGCCACCAGCTCGAGCCATTTCACCCTGCTGCTCTACTGTAGGACCTGCAAAAAAACCAAAAAATATGATACACAGACAAAGTAACAGCACATGTGAAAGTAAACACTAGCCCTTCCGTTTTCCACTTTTTTTCTGCAGGAAAGCAGGTACAGAGTTTGAAACAGACATATTCAAGAAAACTGATTTTTGCTAGAACAGGAAAATCTGTACCTGATACAACACTACTGTGGTCCCCAAAGGCAGAGAGTCATGACAGAGATTCTGTAAGGTCACTGTGTCAGGGGCAAGGGTGCACCTTGCGTCAGAAAGACTTGAGAAAGGGGAAGAGAACCAGGATAGTTAAGTCTCAGGCTACTGAAAGAAGAGGCAAACTTTGAAAAGTTTAAGAATTCAAATGAGGAAAACAGAAAGGATTATAAAATAGCATAGGAATGTATAAGCAATAATGGAAGCCAAAACCCAATCTGAGTTAACAGTTCACAGAAAATGTGCTTTCCCCTGTCTCTCCCTGAACGCATTTCAGAAGAGCTCCTGCAGAAAAAAGGTGGGGGTTGTCTTTTTTTTTTTTTCCTGGCAGGACCTCAAACAATCCCTCTCAAGCTGAAATGATACAGAACAGGTCAGTTGTTTCTATTTCTGACCAAGTCACCAGGTTCAGGCAGCATTTCCCCAAAGAGTTTACAAGCAGCTCATGGATAAACCAAAGTGTGAATTTTAACTCCCCTAAAATTGTCCAGTACAAAAGAGACATCGACACTGTGGAGAGAATCCAATGAAGTGCAGCAAAGATGATGAAGGGACTAGAGCACCTCTTGTAGGAGGAAAGGCTGAGAGAGCTGGAACTATTTAGCCTGGAGAAGAGGGTTCAGGGGGATCTCATCAGTATGTACCTAAAAGAAAGGTGTGAAGAAGATGGAGACAGGCTCTTTTCAGTGATGCTTAGTGACAGGAGAAGAGAGAGTGACACAAACTGCAACACAGGAGGTGCCTCCCATCAGAAACCACTTCTGCACTGTGAGGATGACCAAGCACTAGCACAGGTTGCCCAGGGAGGTTGTGGAGTCTCAATTCTAGGAGATATTCAAAAGCTACCTGTACATAGTCCTGGGCAACCTGCTTGATCAGGAGTAGGACCAGATGACCCTGTCATCTGTCATATTCTCTCTTCCAACCTTGGCCATTCATCAATTATCACAGAATGGTTTGGGTTGGAAGGGATCTCAAAGCTCTAGTTCCAACCCCCTGCCAAGGGCAGGGACACCTTCCACTGGAGCAGCTTGCTCCAAGCCCATGTCCAACCTGGCCTTGAACACTGCCAGGGATGGCGCAGCCACAGCTTCTCTGGGCACCCTGGGCCAGTGCCTCAGTACCCTCACAGGGAACAGCTTCTCCCTAAGAGCTCATCTCAGTCTCCCCTCTGGCAGGTTAAAGCCATTACCCCTTGGCCTGTCCCTATAGGCCCTTGTCCAAAGCCCCTCTCCAGGTTTCCTGCAGCCCCTTTAGGCACTGGAGCTGCTCTAAGGTCTCCCCTTCAGGAGCCTTCTTTTGTCCAGGCTGCCCCAGCCCAGCTCTCTCAGCCTGGCTCCAGAGCAGAGCTGCTCCAGCCCTCGCAGCATCTCCATGGCCTCCTCTGGACTCACTCCAACAGCTCCATGTCCCTCTTGTTTTGTTGCCCCAGAGCTGGATCAGGACTGCAGGGGGGGGTCTCCCCAGAGAAGAGTGGCAAGATCCCCTCCCTGAGCTGCTGCTCACACTCTGGGGGTGCTGCCCAGCACACAGGGGGGTTGTAGGCTCAAGTGCACACTGAAGCCAGGTCACTGGGAGCTTCTCACTCAACACACCCAAGTCTTTCTATGATTTCTTCTGCAGCCAAGTTACTAAGCCACAAAAGGGCCAAGTGTAATTCACACTAAATAAACAAGAAGCAATGTAGAGTGGAAATGGAATAATCAGACCTTAGTACTGTCACAAATAATATGAATTACTATGAAAACACCATCCCAGTGAACATCAACATCAAAAAGCAAATTAAATGTTTGGAATTATTAGAAAGGGCAATTAAAGAACAGATCAAAAAATATCATCAATCTTATTAAAACTCAGCTAGGTCCTGCCATTGGATAAATTAAAGCTTTATTTGCATCTTGAAATCTTGATTTTTGCCCATCTCAAAAAGACCACAACAGAATGAAAACAGTTTCAAACAAGAGAAACAGGGATGACCAAATTTTTGGAACAGTGTCAGTACAAAATATCTAAGACCAAATCTCTTTCACATGGAAGAGAGATGATGAGGGGAAAGACAATGTCTCACATCTTTGAACAGGAGCTGATCACCTGTACAGGCAGTAGGGGCATTCAATGAAGCTACCAGGATGAAAATTCAAAACCTTCCCCACCAACCCAAACCTTATTTAAAGCAAGCAGCCTTCACATAATTCTAGCTGCAGAGTTTACACACAGTATCTAGTTAAGGCTCTTGACTATTGTGATACTGTATGTCAAGTCTTTACATGGATTCAAAGGATGATCCAACAAATTCACACAAGAAATCAACTGAGGATTATTATACACAAAGAAATTTGCTTGGCTTAAAGCTCAAGTCAAATGTGTCACTCTGTACTTGTCCTATTCAGCTAAGGACACACATCTTTGGTGTGATTTTCTCCAGTGATTGTTAAAGTGATTCTCCAGTGACTGCTGAGCTGTGCCAGCAGTGTAGTGGCCAGAAAATATTCCTACCTACCATACCAGAAGACTGAGTTGTAAAAGGAACTTATGTTAAGAAACAAAATTAAACACTACTTTAGTTCAGCTGCTCATTCTATGTCCACATTTTCACACTGAAATCTTCAGTGTTAGATGATAACCTCTAACACTAAAAATGGTGACAACTCTACTCACTGCATTCTTCAAATGCAAGTCTGATGCAGCAGTTTATCAGCTGGAGGGAACCACAGCAGAGAATTCAAAATTTTCTATTCCTACTTTAGAAAATACCTTTCAAAATCCGTTTTTCAAGCAGAGTGTGGCTTCCCAGTTATTGTACAGGTCTAGCCAAACTGTACCTCTAACCTTTCACGAAATCTCTGCAAGTCTCAGTATACACATTGTGTCTGTACTCACCTGCAGGTTTTACCTCTGAAAAAAAAGTTCCAACTTTTTTCCCTTCCACAATGTCTGTGATGACATGACCAGAGATCTTTGGGTGGGTTCCATTTGCAATCACTACAGAGGTGCCTCCTTGGAGGGCCCATAGAGCTGCTTTCACCTAGTGAAGGATAGAGCTAGTTTCAGGAAATTTACTTTTTATTTGAATCACCACTCTCAACAAGACTTCTTGCTCCACTTTGATGTCCAAATTCAAAGAACATTCAACACAATTCAGGAATTTCCACAATGATGTAGCATTGAATGAGATCATGTATTTGTGCCTTACCTTCCTTTCCTTAACTAGCTGCCCCTTTATGAGTGTACTTCAAATTTTCCTAACAGCCTGCTTGTGTCAAGACTTCTGCAAAGGCATTTTGATCATACGTTATTTTTCACCATTACCTTCTGTTTCAAGTTCTCACTGTTTGAAGAAACCAATTTTATTTTTTTGTTTGTTTTTTAAGATTCTGTTGCCAATTTCCCTGATATGGATAAGCCATTGATAATTAATCCACTTTAAGGGACCACAGAACACTATTTGTACTGCAGAGCACTGTTCTTGCTCCAGGCCTAGCCATTACCATATACCATTAAAATGTTATTCAATACCTTTAGCTGTTTGAATTAGTTCCTTAAGTTTGAGCAGCTAAGCACTCCTTGTGGTTCTGGTTAAGATGTATTCTCATTGTTTATAACCCTCTGGTGAAGTTATTAAGTTTGCTGAAGAAGCTCAGGTTTCCACACAAAGTTTTCAGCTACTCTGTTCACATTTCCTGTTCATGTTCTAACTAGAATTTTTATTTATTTGCTTCTACTTTTTGCTTGTGAGTACACCTACTGTTGGAATAGAAATTTCATTCAGTAGGATCTCAGCCTCTCCTGGTGTGTCAGATGCTCCAATTCTGTAATCATATTTATTGATTTATGGCTCTCTGCTGGATTCACTGTCATATGCTATGTCCTCCTTGTGCTACAGTGTCCAGAACTAGACACAACTCTACAGATGTGGTCTCACTAATGCTGATAAAGGGAAATACTAATTTCCCTCGATGATGGCTATGTTCTTTCTAATGCAACCCAACCAAGACCCCTGCATCCCTGCTTTCCAGCCAGTCAACTCCCCAGCCCATATTACTGAATGGAGCTGTTCCTCTCTAGGGATAGGACTTGGCATGTCCCATTATTGAACTCTATGAAGTTCTTCTGCCCATTTCTGCAGCCTGTCAAGACCCATCTGAATGGCAGCACAACCTTTGTATCTGTCTCCCATTCCCAAACCTGCTTTTCCTTCCCAATTACAAAACAAATGTTCTATATTGCTACCTTGGCTTCCATGCCTCCCATTCCCACACGAGATTTGGTTCCAAATGTTACAGACTGCTGATCTCCTGGGTAGAATATGTCAATGAGCTTTGCATCATCAGACCCTGGAGGGCTGTCAAAGAGTCCTGAAATAAATAATAAAAATCTGTTAGTGTTATATACCCTCATCTCCAAAGTTTACCATGGAAAAAGAAAAAAAAAAAAAATCCCTGAGGCTGAAAAGCTGTATTCCACTTCACAGGACAGCAAACTCTGACTGAACCCTGCTTTTCGCGGAACTGAAAGCTCAAGAACTACAACTTTACCAAAAGCATACCGAGTAAGAAACGGAAAGCCTCCATGCCCAATGGCAGCATGCGGGCTGGGAGGTAGTGACATATGGTTGAGGTTACAAAGATATTTTCATAAGTTCTATATAAAAATATGTATGTAGGCTTACATATACAAGCCTATAACTCAATAGGAAAAGGATAGTCCTCCTCACCAAAATCTCAGCTGACATTCTTGATTGCTGGGTTGTACAGTGATAAATTGGGCAATTTAGAAATATGTAAAAAGGGTAACTATTGAATTCTGCTAAGAAGGAACACCGCACTAGAGATATACTGATTTAAAAAAAAAAAAAAAAGGCAATTTTATGTAACTATGTTGTTGACTGACACTTTGGTTTACATAACATAGAATCATAGAATAGTTAGGGTTGGAAAGGACCTTAAGATCATCTAGTTCCAACCTCTCTGCAACAGGGAGGGACACCTCCCACTAAACCATGCCACCCAAGGCTCTGTCCAACCTGCCCTTGAACACCGCCAGTGATGTAGCATTCACAACTTCCCTGGGCAATCCATTCCAGTGCCTCACCACCCTTACAGTAAAGAACTTCTTCCTCATATCCAATCTAAACTTCCCCTGTTTAAGTGTGAACCCGTTACCCTTGTCCTCTCACTACAGTTCCTCATGAAGAGTCCCTCCCCAGCATCCCTATAGGCCCCCTTCAGATACTGGAAGGATGCTATGAGGTCTCCACGCAGCCTTCTCTTCTCCAGGCTCAACAGCCCCAACTTGCTCAGCCTATCTTCATACGCGAAGTACTCCAGTCCCCTGATCATCCTCGTGGCCCTCCTCTGGACTTGTTCCAACAGTTCCATGTCCTTTTTATGTTGAGGACACCAGAACTGCACACAATACTCCAAGTGAGGTCTCACAAGAGCAGAGTAGAGGGGCAGGATCACCTCCCTCGACCTGCTGGTCACGCTCCTTTAAACCTGAATTTGTTACACGTTAAACCTAAACACTACACTTCCCAGAAATTCTATGTGAACAAATACTGGCATTACAAATTAGAAAGCACAAGCGCAGACTATCTGTGTCCCCCTAGCTGGCAGAGGAGAGAACATTAATCTTTCCATAAACAAGGTGTCACATTGAATGAATAAGATTAGGGGAAGGTGGTGTTGGGGGTTAATTTTTTTACAAGTTGTTTTGACTATTGCTTTTATGAGTTGTTCTCAGTAATTTCAACTAGAATCAACTATGAAATCCAGCGGAATGTGCTAAAAGAAACTGTGCTTATGGAAAGGCATCTCCTTCCTCCTCAGGGCTTACAGTATGTGCCAAAGTCCAGGATTCTTTCAGGATCCACTGAAAGAAACCTGGAGAAGATGAAAAAGACTATGTGAGTTGCTTGATGTGGACTGCACTGATCTGAAACTGCACTCACCACCCTCTTCTCTCGCTAGAAAAGGACCTTCAACATCCATAGGTGACAGACTTATGTCATAGCAGCACAGCTCAGAAGACTAGGGCAGTGTAAGCAGAATGCCTGGGAGTCAGGAAAAGCTAACAAGTTCCAGGTATCTGGAAGGCAGTAACCAGGACTTGTAATGTACCTGTAATTCACTGAAAGAACCTGCTGCCAGGAGAAACAAACTATTGTAGAACAGTATTTGGCTTATACTCCTGATTCTAAACTCATATGTATAAATCATGACTACATCATACAATTCTGAGAAGCTAGCAGAAGTACCATAGTACATATGGCATTCTGGGTTCTGGAACAAGTCCAAGATCACATGCATTCTGACAGACAGTCTTTAGCTATGCAACAGTATCAACATTGGATATATCCCTTAAGGAATTATGTGGTAAGTTGCAATTGTCCCTGTAAAAGATATGAGCTGAAAAGATCAGTAAACCCCAATTAAAGAAATGACTCACAAACCTTCTACATCTGAGAGAACAATCAGGAGATCAGTTTTCATTTCCACAGCCAGTCGTGCTGCCAGACTGTCATTATCCTTCACACTTATCACCTGCAACGCACATGCATATCAGCACTACTGAATAGTGGGAGTAACTAGGAAATACTTGGCTGCAGCATAGAAAAGCAAGCTACCTCATCATTATCAGGTCCTTCTGAGCTTCTTTGTTCACACCCACCAGAAGCTTAGAAGGTGATCTCTGTGTTAAAGTAGATATACTTTTGGAATGCAGTAAAGTGGTATCAAAATGACTAGCAGTGTGACTAATACCTGCATTCTCCACCTTGGTTCCCAGTGATGAGGCAAGAGGTACTAACTGACCCTGCTTTTAAGCAGGGGTCCTGGACTAGATGACCTGCAGAATTCCCAACTTCAGCTCTTCAGTGAAAACCAAACCAGACATAGAATCATAGAATCATAGAATAGTTAGGGTTGGAAAGGACCTTAAGATCATCTAGTTCCAACCTCTCTGCAACAGGGAGGGACACCTCCCACTAAACCATGCCACCCAAGGCTCTGTCCAACCTGCCCTTGAACACCGCCAGTGATGTAGCATTCACAACTTCCCTGGGCAATCCATTCCAGTGCCTCACCACCCTTACAGTAAAGAACTTCTTCCTCATATCCAATCTAAACTTCCCCTGTTTAAGTGTGAACCCGTTACCCCTTGTCCTCTCACTACAGTTCCTCATGAAGAGTCCCTCCCCAGCATCCCTATAGGCCCCCTTCAGATACTGGAAGGATGCTATGAGGTCTCCACGCAGCCTTCTCTTCTCCAGGCTCAACAGCCCCAACTTGCTCAGCCTATCTTCATACGCGAAGTACTCCAGTCCCCTGATCATCCTCGTGGCCCTCCTCTGGACTTGTTCCAACAGTTCCATGTCCTTTTTATGTTGAGGACACCAGAACTGCACACAGTACTCCAAGTGAGGTCTCACAAGAGCAGAGTAGAGGGGCAGGATCACCTCCCTCGACCTGCTGGTCACACTCCTTTTGATGCAGCCCAGCACACGGTTGGCTTTCTGGGCTGCAAGGGCACACTGCCGGCTCATGTTCATTTTCTCATCAACCAAAACCCCCAAGTCCTTCTCTGCAGGACTGCTTTGTATTTCTTCCCTGCCCAACCTGTAGCTGTGCCTGGGATAGCTCCAACCCAGGTGGAGGACCTTGCACTTGGCATGGTTAAACTTGATCAGGTTGGCATCAGCCCACCTCACATACTTGCTTTTGGCACAGCAGACATCACCTGTCCTGCTTTTCCCCCACAACACTATATCATGCCAGAAACAGACAGGTCAGCATAGTCTTCCAGTACCCTCTGTCCACACTACTAATTTTATATGTTTGTTTCCCATCTGCAGGCTTCAGAGGTCCCTGATTATGGCATTAGTGAAGTACAGATTAGTGCTGCATCAGCAGGATCCACCCCTTTGCAATACTTTACCCACATTTACCCCCTGCAGATCACTGTTTGGCTCTGGAGGTGGAACAACAGCATCATTAGTGTTAATTATAGGGACGATATTCATTCTTAAAAGCTCATGCAATGTTCCATTTAAGTTCCGACGCTTTTGTTCATCATGGAAATCCAGGTTGGTGACTAAAATCTAAAAGGAAAAAAATTAAAATTACTTAGCCTACTACTTTCCCTAAGAACATCATAAATGTATGTATTAACATGCCATAACAGATCAGTCATGCCTTTCAGGTCACTGAAGAAACATAGGATAAAGAATACAATTAAGGAATATTCTTCCCACATTTTCAGGTTTATGTGCCTGAACTTCCACTGGAACCTACAATAGCCTTTCTTAGACTGACAGACAGGCTCCAAGAATCAACTGGGGAAAAAAAAAACAACATATGCAGAACACACACGCTGATGATAATTACTAAGACCCAAAACAATTCAATAGCTTACTTAAGACACTGCCTTTCCTGCTCTCCCTCACACTGTAATGTTTCTACTGTTACAAGCAGGAGGGATGCTTTATCTCAAGACTTTTCTTCAGCTCTAGAATTCGCTCTTCTGAAAGAACCTTCATGTTAAAGCCTCCTGCATGCAGACTCCACCCCTTTCCTTTTAGTATTTTAAGGAAAAAAACCTTCAATGTCTGAAGAGACTTTTTTTTTTCCACTTTCACTCTGCCATTGGATATTTGAGAACTAAGCAAACACAACCACCACACAAATGTTACAATAGCACTCAGAATCAGTGTACACTTACTTTTCTGGCATGGCCAATCAATTCTTTTAAATCAAAGGAATGACAGTTCTCTACAGACTTTAACAAGAGTAAAATCCAGTGCAACTTACAGTGATTGTTAGATATACTGCAAACATTTTAATGATGTCAGCCAGACAGTCTCCCAACAAGACTTCACACTTTAAATACCTAAATTTATTAAAAGTGCTTAAACAAATAAGGCCTTACAGTTGATGCAATTCTGTGTTCTCACAGTATTTAAGATAAACAAAGCTTGTTTACGAGTACTTCAATTAAATACAGTAGCAGCATTCAGTACTGGTAGAAGACCCATGCTAGGAATTCCATCACCTACAAGTTAGAAAGGATTGAGAAGATAGACAGGAAGTTCCGAAGTGTGGATATGCACTTCTTTCAGCATTACAGAATGCATGGCAGCAGTTCGGCCACTTGTAATTTTTAAGCACTCACTTTGGATCACCAACTACAGCTTTTGTTACAAGATCTTAACAGGCATGCTCCCACCATACGTAAGTGCAAGACACACACGAACACCAAAAAGCAAAAGCGTATTTGCTTCTCCTTGATGACAGCTAACTCCATTTCAGAAATACTTAGCAGCACACTCCTGTATAAGCTACCATCTACACCATAATAAGCCCCTAAAGTAGGATGGCAATAGAAATCATAGAATGGTTTGGGTTGGAATGGACCTTAAGGTCATCCAGTTCCAACCCCTCTGCCATGGGCAGGGAAGCCTCACACTAGACCATGTTGCCCAAGGCTCTGTCCAACCTGGCCGTGAACACCGCCAGGGATGGAGCATTTACCACTTCTTTTGGCAACCTGATCCAGGGCCTCACCACCGTCACAGTAAAGAACTTCCTTATATCTAACCTGAACTTCCCCTGTTTAAGTTTAATGAAGTCCTCTTCATTAGGGACTGTAGTGATAGGACAAGGGGTAAGAGGTTTAAACTAAAACAGGAGAAGTTCAGTTTATATATAGGGAAGAAGTTCTTTACTGGGAGGGTGGTGATGCACTGGAACAGGTTGCCCAAGGAAGTTGTGAATGCTCCATCCCTGGCAGTGTTCAAGGCCAAGCTGGATGGAGTCTTGGGTGACACAGTTTAGTGTGTGGTGTCCGTGCCCATGGCAGGGGGTTGGAACTACGTGACCTTTAGGCCCTTTCCAACCCTAACTATTCTAAGATTCTAATTATAGCAGGATATAAAACATGGAAAAACGCAACAACAATTCCATCACAGACTGAAGTAGCAAGTCAGTCTAGAAAAGCAGTAATCCCTTACCTGAGCTGCACAGATGCTGTACTGGGTAAACATGGCCTCATACAGTGCCATCAGTCCACTCTGGCCAGCTGCTGCACAGGCTCGGGCCTCCAAGACTGGAATAGCCTGCAAAGATGAAGAAGAGCTGTCAGGCAGTGCCTTTAGAAAGTACTACACCCAACATCCAAGGGAAAACAGGAATGCAACTAGCCACTCACCATATCTTTCAGCTGACTCTGGCCTGAATGAAGTGCTTGCCTCACACTCTGAGAAAGCAAGATCTCATGACGCAACCGCTGCTTCCCAAAGGCTACAGCACCACTGGTGACAATCATCATCTCCCGGCCCTGATTTTGCAGCACAGACACCTGTAAGCACAATACATAAGAAACAGGAGTATGACCACTGCTAGCATGACAGCTCTGGCTATTTACATATAAACCTTAGGCTCACCAGTTCTTGCTAACACAAGTGTTTCGCTTTATCCATGTGCAAAGCAAGGCAACCACCCTCTAAGATACGCCTGCACACCCTCCCAATCCTTAGGAGCTATGCAAAGGACTGCATGCAGTCTATAGCTTCTGCTAAACTTTCTTTTCACAATACCAGGTCTTATGTCAAAATTATGCTTAAATTTTCAGAATACCTATTACGTGGTAAGACTTCCATGCCCCTCACCCTCCTCTTCCATTGCTACAGATAAGGAATGATATGATGAAAAAGATGTAAAGTAGAAGCTGTCCTTTCCATCAACCTTCTTATTCATGATCCATTCCCAAAGCTGCCATTACACAGTAACTTTGAATGCTACAAGTGAAGAAGCTAACTCAGTACAGCTTTTAACTACTTCTTCCTCACATGCATCTGGCCAGATTCTTTTCAAAGTTCTAAAGCTAAATGTCTTACATTATTTTAAAGTATTATGTTAACTTTACTTCCCAGAGAAGACATGTTCCATCTCCCCCACCCAGAGTCATAATTTCATTTTAGAGACTCAGTCCATGAGTTGATCCTCAGTTTTTTCACAAGTAACGACATTTCAGGCTTTCTCCTGGACAAAATCTGCAAATGCTCAGGTAATCAAGAAGGGTCTACTTTTTCTGCAGACATCACAAACTTCAGTGGACCTCTCCTACTAGATCAAACTAATGTCCCAGCCATGTCTTACCTACTGCATTAAAATCTCACTGTGCAAATCTCTCCCTCTATACTGGGTCTGGTCAAGACAGAGGTAACTTTCTTCAGAGGGGCCCATATTGCACTGTGTTTTGGACTTCAGGACTAAGACAATGTCAATAACATTCTGATGTTTTGCCTGTTGCTAAGTAGTGCTTGCATAGCATTAAAGACTTCTCTTTTTCCCATGCTAAGAAATACTTTCACAGCATTGAGGCTTTCTTTTTCCTACTATGTCCCATCACAGTAGGTAGGCTAGTGGCTGGGCAAGAAGTTTGGAGAGGACACATTATGGACAGCTGACATGAACTGTCCCAGGGGACATTCCATAGCATATAATGACATGCTCTGTAAGGGAACTGGCACAGCAGAATAGGAAAGGGCAGTGGGCTGTCTTCCAAGGTGGTTGGCACCTGGGGACTAGTTGAGCATATGTCTGCTTGAGAAAGCTAGTGAGTGATTGCCTTAGTATCCTTGTTGCTTTCCCCCTTTCCTTCACTTATGGGGAGTGAATAAGGATCTGGGTGCTTAGCAACTTGTTGGGGTCAACCCACCACACCTTCAAACACTTATTTATTGAGTTACATGGTTTATCTGCTATCACAGCACAAGGGATGAAAAAGCGAAAGGCCAACATATTGCTTTAATGGGCCATCACTGTTTCAGGAGTTTTACCCTACAGTCTTCTGTGCCATCCAACTATCAACAAGTATCCGAAGTTAAAACAAACATTCCACTTCAGTCCCAGAATTACCTGCTCTACAATAGATGCCAGCCTCCCAAGTGCCAAGCCACACTCATCCCCTCGAGTCACAACAGCACTACCCAGCTTCACTACAATCCGCTTTGCATGCTTTAGCTCACTACGGTGCGCAAACGATTTTCCATGTGCACGGCTGAGGGGCATAGTGATAAATGGGATGTTGCTCCAACAACGGATGGATTCATTCCTTAATCTTTGGTTATGGCGAGGGAGATCTGTGGTTAAATAAAAAGAAGGAAAAAAAAATGCAGTTTTGTTTCATTCAGACTTGAAGGCCTTGAAGTCATGTAACATTTCCTCCCTTTCCAAGGTTACAACTCACAATATACACTTCTCAGTGACCGGGAACAAAAAGCTAACTTTCAAGTCACAAAAATAAATAGTATCTGAGCAGCACTACCCATCCTTAAAGTATATAAGGCAATACCCTATGTGTCACAGAACTTTGACTCTGCAAAACCAGAAGACCAAACTAAAGAACACTGTAAAAGAGCCCATACAGTTCACATTGGAAGTAAAAGTACTAGTTTTAAAAACATTTTCCTTTCCTTTGTCTTATTAGATACAGCTAGAAAACTTTCCTGCCTACAGCAGTGCAGAAAGCTTGATTGTTAGGAAAGAAAAGAAAGACAGCTTTCTCTAAATCAGATGTTTTTGCATGTTGTTTAACTAGGGGCAACAGAAGGAGGATGATGGACATATGAACTGTAAGTCACCTTCACACAGGATAAATAAGCACCGGAGAGAGAAGAGACAGTATTACTCAGTTAAGATTCATAAGCCTGGCACTTCACCCAAGTCGATGAGCTAGGGAACATTTCTCCACAAATATCTTTGTTTTCAAAATGCCTGCAAAGGACAGCAAGATCACTGTCAGTACAGCAGATTAAAGAGAATAGTGAATATTTGTCCTGGTTTCGGCTAGGATAGTTAATTTTTTCTTAGTAGCTGGTACAGTGCCGTGTTCTGGATTTAGTATGAAAATACTGTCGCTAACACACCAATGGTTTAGTTGTTGCTCAGTAGCGCTTACTCTAAATCAAGGACTTTTCAGTCTCTCAGGGCTCTGCCAATGAGGAGCTGCACAAGAAGCTAGGAGGGAGCAGAGACAGGACACCTGACCCAAACTAGCCACAGGGGTATTGCATACCATAGAACATCATGCCCAGTATATAAACTGGGGGGGTTAGCTGGAAGGGGATTATCACTGCTTGGGGATGGGCTGGGCATCAGTCAGCAGATGGTGAGCAATTGTACTACACATCACTAGTGTTCTTGAGTTTTATTGCTCTTTTTCCTATTATTATTATATTTTCATTTATTTCCATTACTAAACTGTTCTTATCTCAAACCATGAGTTTTAACCTTTAGCAATTCTCTTCCCCATCCCACTGGCTGTGTGGTACTTAGCTGCTGGCTGACGTCAAACCACAACACTATTGAGGTACAGTCACAAGGAACAGTCTGGATTCTTTCTAATTGCAAAGAGGTGGACCCAAACATATAGAGTCCCAAAGTTAAACTGAAGGAATGAAGGCAGATGGAAAGCACTTCCAACATACCTCATATGAAGCTCTGCAGAGCCACAGTAATTTGTGCGTGAAGAAGGAGTCATGCACATAATATATGAATAGCGCGAGGTATCCTGGCCCATGGCAGGCGGGTTGGAACTAGACAATCTTAAGGTCCTTTCCAACCCTTACTATTCTATAATTGTATACCTGCAGTCCAAGCATGTCAGCTGGATAAGTAACATAATATCGATAAGCCATACTACTTGAAAAAAATTTAAACTACATTTCCTTATTCAATATTTTCTTGTATTGCTATTCAGAAACTACATTAAACCAGGTCAACTTTCTGACAGACTCAAAAATACCATGACCAAAAAAAAAAAAAAGAGAACACTTCTGACATAATTACAGGAAAAAAGGCTTCTGACACCATGCTCTGGGACAAAAAGTGTCTCAAAAATACCATGACAAAAATACCATGACAAAAAATACCATGACAAAAAAAAAAAAAAAAGAGAACACTTCTGACATAATTACAGGAAAAAAGGCTTCTGACACCATGCTCTGGGACAAAAAGTGCAACGTAAATCAAAAAAGTTGTCAGACATTCATGAAAAATTACAAAGATCATACTGGATACTAGTGAAAGGCTTTTAAAGAATAATGCAATCATCAGGCACAGTCAACATGGTCAGGCAGTTGGACTAGATGATCACTGCAGGTCCCTTCCAACTGAAATGTTCTATCCTAATCAATTCTAAACAATATTTCATCTGAAGATGCAGAGGCTTCTTTACAAATCAATCAACATGGTCAAATTATGTGACTTTATTTAATCTGTTCAGTCTCTCTTATTTAGATGCTCTACAATACAAATAGATTAATTTATAACTTAAAGTGACTATTTTGGGTGTTATTTCTGCTGGAGAAAGATAGAAATTAAGACAGTGCAATAGAAAAGAGAAATCAGTAATTTATTAATGTTTTAAGTAAATATTTTGTTCAAAATGCAGAAGCAGCTTAAATGATTAACTGTAACTGAGGGCTGCACTAACATGGCACACACATAAAAGTAGAAAATGGAATCACCTAGAGATGAGTTTCACTTACCCCTGATTTTCATGAGGGACTATTTGAGAATGCAAATACGCCTACAACACGTACGAAAGAATGGGTGAAGGAATCCAATTTAACTATTCTGTCCAGCATTATACATAACTATATAGTAGTTGCCTATCCTCACACAATATGACCAGAAAGCAGTACAAACAATTAATTTCCAATTCTCTTGCCTAGAGCTTTGGGGTTTAGAAGGCTGCTTTTGAGGGGTAACCACCGTCTGAAGAGAAACCAAGAAAATACTTTTTTTTTTTTTCTGAAAAAGAAAACAGTTCTAGAACAAGCAGAGAATTTCCTTCACCTCCACTTAAGTCCTACCTGCTAACCTTGCTCTGTCCTGCATAAATCTATCCTTTGAATGATGTTAATGAGGTGATTTTCCTTAACACAGGAAAGAGCACAGGCATGCCCAGACACATACTGATCGGCACTATTAGAAATGTGTGCTTCCTTTCATACATACATAAATGTGAAATGGCTGCAATGGCATGTGGCGATAACACAAAGCACCATCCAGGGGAGCGGACAAGAGGGCTCAGAGCAGCTCGACACAACATTTTGAGATGCCTTCTGCAAGCCAAGGATATCTGTAAGTTAAAGTAAGGGAGGGGGGGGAAAAACTGGTTAAATATCAGTGACTTTTCATCTATATTTCTCTCCGCACCCTCCCCCCAACTCTTCTTTGTCCTCTACAGTCTTAATACAATTTCCTTGTGCAAGAGACAGACAGCCCACACTCTCCATTTTGCAGAATCCTCAGACTGCGACTTAGAAGAACCAAAGGCCCCTATTCCCTCCCTACCTGCTGGCAGGAGATCATTCTTAAAGATCAAGAACAAAACATGGTTCCCCAAGAAGGGAAAAGACCATTAGTGAGCATACCTACAATGGAGAAAAGTGGTAACTTTGTCCACAGAGAAACCTGGAAGGAGAAAAAAAAAAAAAAAAAAGAAAAAAGATACTGAGAAGGTTGTAGCAGCCAGACTTCTCTGACCACCTCACAACACAGCATCTATTACACTTCATATGAATCTCAGACCTACTCAATATAGAAGATAGGCTGATTGCTTTTATCTGAGCACTACCAAATGACAAGATGTTAACCATGATTACATATAAGGCCACCAATTTCCAAGGTATTTGGCATTAGTTTCATTAATTTTGACTGAATTTGTAAACACTCAGAATTTTTGTAAGAAAAAGTCCCCTAGAGCAAGTACCCAGCAAACAAGGGATACACAATTAGCAATTTCCTGTGACAGGTCTAGTTGAAGTAATGCATCTAGTATCACAAAGGAAAGAAAGGAGATTAACAAGAACCCAGTTCTCCCTGACAGTGCTTAAGCCATGAAACCTCTCCTCTCCCTTTTACAAAATTTTGCTTCCTTTACTTGCTTTCCATCCCTCTGCACTATTGGAAAAGAGCAAACAGCATTGCACAAGCTGTGGTAAGGAGAAGGTATTGAAGAGAGGACAAGAAAAGCTCATAACTACACTGGAAGACTGCTATTACAAATACCATGAAAATTACAGCACCTGGCAGTTCAGCATGTGTGTACATGAACACTTAAAGTTGATTCATTACCCTGCATCAGTGTATTGTTATTATACCTCCCTATAATCCTTACCAAAATATACACCTCTACATAAGACAAGGCAGCTGTCAGCAGATAACATTCTCCTGTTCTGTCTAGTAAAGATTAAATAGCATGGCGTTTTAACAGTATTAATCTGCAATGTCCCTCCAGTTCTGTATTTCATCTGAAATGCAGTGTTGACCACTGTCAGGATGAGGCAGACAAAGGACTTGGAGCAGATGATACAACTGAGCAAGCAGTCCAAGTTCTCATAACAGGGCAAGCTTAAAGGAGCTTGTTAACAGTACCGACCAGACGTGCCCTCTTTTAACCTCTCCCAGGCACCTCATGCACCTGCCTCTGGGAGGCACAATTTCCACTGTTCATGTGTCTAGCTGTTTGACCCTTCCACCCTGAAGTTCACCCTGGCATCTACTGTCACCCACCATCTTTCCAGTAGGGCCTTAGCTGTGTCTCAGAGGGATGCTCGGAGTCCAGCAGCTCCTGATTAACAGCAGGTACTTTATCCAGAACCCTTCAACCACAGTTATCCTGAGTAGAACTGCCTGTTCTTCTGGCTGCTCCTTTCACAGACCATCTGCCTTAGGGAACACAACCAGGCACTCCACCTGAAGTTTCACCCCCAGTTCCTGTTATAGCCTTTCCTGGCAGGCCTTCGACTCCCACTGCACTAATAATCACCTGGTGTTGCAGTCAGTAAAATGCAGACACATACTAGCTAGACCAAGCTGTGCTGTCTCCTCAGTTGCTTGTATTGATGTGCCAGAGGACCACTTCACATTCTCACTACTGGGCTGCTGGCAACTAAGAGCAACCTTGTCTTTTGGAAGACTGCCCCTCACTTCCCTTTGCCAGAGACAACTTTGCTAATAAGCAGACAATGAGGAGTGAGAGAGAAGTGGTAGACAGAGCAGACCTTTTGAAGGAAGAACAACAGGAAGAAATAAGAAATAGTACTTGCACATTTTTGAAACTAGCTTGTGAGAAAAAGCAATAATACTAACTTAACAAGAAGATAAAAACAAAAATTTTGAAGCAGCAGCAGACATCAAGAAAATGAGATACGTGAAATGGGAATGATGCTGCCAGAGAGCACAGATAGAGCACAAGGCACACTGTAAATTACAAACTGTTTTTCAGGCTAGTACGAAGCTGCAGAAAAACTCTCTTCTCTCTTCTCACTCAGTAAAGGATTTAAAGTTAAGTTCAATCATTGTTTTTCATTCTACTCCCCTTTCCACAATTTCCATGCCTGGGATGGTTCTGGTTTACAGTAACAAACCAAAAAATGGTATGTAATTGTCATGGTTTAAGCCTGCTGAACCCATGACAATAACTTAGGGGGAAAAAAGAATTAAACTCTTCTGCCTTACTTGGAGGGCAGGGAGCAATAACATGAAACACAACATGCATTACTCAGGTATTTCTCCAAGACGAATATCAATTTAAAAATCTATTTCTTTCATTATCAGAGGAAAACCCACTCCCTCCAAACCAGTCTCCAAACCTGATTTTTAAAAATATAATTCTCCTATCATCTCTTTAATAAAAGTTATCCTTATATTATCGCTTGTAGAAAGCAATACTATTGTCTAGTTTTCATTAATTTATGATCTTCAGAAAAGCTGTTAAAGTAACACGTACACTTAGATTCAGTTCAAAATCAGTGTTAAGTGACTCTGTCACCTTCCCAAGCATCAGAGCTCTAAACCCTAAAACTGATGCCGTCTGTTGGCTGCAGGCCCATGGGATGTTCAAACTATTTACAGTGAGTTAATAAAACTGAACATATTTTTTTTAGTTTTATATATAAGGAAACAAAAAACCTACAGAAAATTACACGGAGATAAATCAAGGTTTTGTCTGTTTGTTTGGGGCTTTTTATTTAAACAGCTATGTTACCAATTAAAACTTTTGCAGGAAAATTTAAATCTGCAGTTCTTGGTTCAAACTCAGAAACAAGAAACCTTCCCATCAGGAAGCCAGTTCAGGAGAACTTCCTAAAATAAAGAAAAGCTTCAAATAAATTGTCTTCTGAACAGTTCATATACAGCTTTGCCCAGGTTCTGTACAAGTTATACACACAGAGAACAGGGAATTCAAAGCAACATGCACCACACCATTCCTTTCTACCAAGAATCAGCAGGACAGTGTGATCATAGCAGTCTGCAATTCTTGGCAATGCCTTGTGCAGCAGAATAAAATCCTGTCACTGGCCTGTTAGAATGGTTCTAAGTATCACTTTCAATCTGGTATCTTGAAAGAGAGCATCTGCAGAAGCTCGGTATCATTCCATTCTGTTATACCTTGCATGTAAGTTAAGCAGCACTACAAACAGCACCAGGATCTCCTGCCCTGAAAAGGGTGAGCTGAGGAACAGCATGATTCACGCTAGGAGACAGCAGCACCCACTCGAAGCACAGACAGGAAGTTCAGCTTAACGAAAAGCAACGGCAGACAAACTACGTGTTGCACACATATCAGTGACACCTGCAGGAGTCACGCCTTGGCTGAGCAAGTAGATCCAGCAGAATTCCCATACCTGACCCCTCCTGCTGAAGCTGCAACACAGGTGTCCAGGAGAAGCAGCACCTGCAGGGAGCACGGGAAGTAGAGGCGGCCACGGCAGCTGCGGCCGACCCACCACCGCCAGCCCCAGCCTCTCTCAGCAGATGCCACATCAGCGCTGCAAGCACAGCCTGAAAACCAGCCACCGGATGACGTAACCCCAGCGCCTCCAGCCTCATTCGTCCCACCAGCACGCACACCTTCCTGCCTGCTGTCCCAGCAGATGATGTAATTCTACTCCACGTTGCAGCACAAAATCCAGGGCTTTACCAGTTACAGCATTAACAACTGTTTTCTGTCTAGTCCCAGACTAGTCCAGACAGCCCTTCCTACACCTCAGGCTGCCTAGCCATCTCCCACATCCAGCTTCCCTTGACCTGGATTCTCCCTGTGCTACAGACAGTAGACGAAAGCGATCTGCAGCAAAACTTTAAAGAGTGGCTTCACTTCCTCAAATCCTTTATCTCCTTTGTTTTCTCTGCAGCCCAAATCCCTCCACAAGGGCCAAGAGTGCTGGCTTTTTTCTTCATTTATCTCCCATATCTCATTTACATTCATTTTTAAATTAAGAGAATAATTAAACATTTAGGTTGGAAAAATACCCTTAAGATCATTAAGTCCAACCATAAGTGTACCACTACCAAATCCATCACTAAACCATGTCCCGAAGTGCCACATCTACATGTCTTTTAAACCCCTCCACCACTGTGGGTGTGGTGGGAGGGGTGACTCCTCCACTGTCCTGGGCAGCCTGCTCCAATACCTGATCACCCTTTCAGTAAAGACAGTTTTCCTAATATCCAGTCTCAATCTTGCCAGCACAGCTTCAGGCTATTTCCTCTTGGCCTATCACTTGTTACTTGGGAGAAGAGGGACCCTCACCTCGCTCCATCCTCCTGTCAGGTATAGCTGTAGAGAGCGATAAGGTGCCCCCTGAGCCTCCTCTTCTCCACACTAAACCCCCGCAGGTCTCTCAGCTCTTTTTCATCACACTCGTGCTCCAGGCCCTGCACCAGTTTGCTGTCCCCCTCTGGACCTGCTCCAGCACCTCAATGTCCCTCTTGCAGTGAAGGGCCAAGAACCAAACACAGGATTCGAGGTGCAGCCTCACACTGCCCCGTGCAGGGGGTCGATCACTGCACTGGTCCTAATGGCCACACTATTTCTCACCCAAGCCAGGATGTCATTGGCTTTCTTGGCCACCTGGGAAAAAGCTGGCTCATGCTCAGCTTCATCAATCCACATCCCCAGGTCTTTTTCCATGAGCAGTTCTCACAGCCATGGAAGCCTCATGAAAAGTGAACAATATTCATATGCTGGGGATAGAGTTCAAGACACTTGCAAAAACCTCAAGTGTCAAGGATTAACAGAAGAACCAACTCACAATTATCACTATCTCCACACAAGGGAAAACAAAACAACACCCCCAAAACAACCACCCAAAATAAATATAAGGTCATTACTTTGTTAAAAGACTATCTAGAGATTTCCACTTGCTAGAAGTGGATTTTGTTTTCATTATCATAGTGCACATAAACCCTGCTCTCCCCTCCTCCCACTCCAATTATTAGCAAAGATAAACCCAGTGTATATAATTGCAGAATAAAGACAACTCCAACACCAGAATGTTGGTCACTCACAAGAAAAGATGGAATGGTGATTAAAGATATATCACAGCAGCTGATTTTTTACATTAAGCCAAGCCTTCATTTTGTTTTGTTTTGGTTTGGTTTTTTTTGCCACAGATAACAAGAAACAGTACTGCCCTCATTTTAGGCTCACCTGGCCAACTTTTAGCACACGCAACTTCTTTGAATGCACTTCCAAATAAAAAGCAACAGGTTCTCCTCTATCCCTGCAGATGCCGAGGAGCTGCTTTTCTTTTTTTCAGACACTGAAACAGAAGAAAAATTGGTAAGAGAAAACAAACAGAAACTAAATTGGTACTTTCACTTGTCACATGAAACTAGTAGTTTTATGGAAGTATGCTTGTTAGTGGTAAGGGATCCTAGAGTTCCTACCTGGTCATCAGTTATTTACCTCCGTGTACAGCAAGTATAGTAGGAAGTGAACAATGGAAAACTATGGTTTCAGATAGTTAACGGTAGTGAACACCTTGAGTAATCTTAAAAAGAGTTCCATCTTCAAGAAGCAGCATGGGACCATCCTGACAGCATTAACAGTTTGTGCAGGCAGACATGCTACAGTCCACCTTCAGTCCTAGACATAACTGCAACAAACACAAGTTTATCTCTATGCAAAGATTTCCCCACACACCTACTTAAAACAAATAAAAAAATAAAAAGCACACAGAGTAGCTGCTTTAGTCAAGATTACTAAGTGAGGAACACAGGGACGCAAATTCATTTAAACAAGCACTAATCTTCACTAGGAAACCTTAAGATACTGTTACTTAGCATCTTTCAAGCATTTCCTTACTCCTAACATCATCTCTCTATTCTTGCTTTGATCAAATCTGCCTACTTTCTTCCACCACCTGTTTTCAGTGTACTGAGCAGCAAAATATCCAGCTCCACCAGCTGTTAAGGATAAAGACCATAGAACTGGTATCCCAGTTCTGCTCCAGTTTTCCTACAGCCCCCAAATGAACACTGTACAAGTGCCAAAGATCATTCACAAAAAGCAGTCAAGACTGAATAATCATTTCTAATAGCTATGGTTAGTAGAGTGACAATAATGTCACTAAGCAACAAGATGCAAATCAGGCACCTGGACACATGTTCATATCCAGGAGAAACTGTAGAAAGGAAAAGACAAGGACAGAATAAAAAGTCTGAAAAATGTAGCCTGAAGTCAGCACTCTTGTTTAATGTTTCAGGAGAAAGACCAAATACTACATTTAGTACCCTGGCCTTTCTTCCAGAACCTCTTACAGAAATTTTAGTTGCACTTTTTCAGCCTAATTTTCTCTCTATTCATACCCTCCCTATCCAAATCCCCATTGCGGAACCTCTTCAACAACTGCCTTCTGGCAACAGTTAAGTCAGCCAGCCACAACTTCCTAAGGAAAACTAGAAAAAACTCACCAACTGTAAGATTTATGTCTAAGCCCCTGCCCTATCATTTCTGCAAGAAGAGCACCACTCAAAGCAGTATTCATCAGCATCTCAACCTGATGGGAACTGTGCATGCTCAGCTCAGCATTCCCTCCAGTTCCTTATTTTTAAGCCATTTGTCTTTACCTACCTTTCCTTTTTTTTTTTGTTCTCTGCCCTCACAATGAGCTTCTTTTGAGGTTGGAGAGAAACAAGATGACATTTAGTTTCTATAAAGGGTAAGCTAACACCCAAATCCTAATGGGGAAAACTAAAATAAAACACAACAGTAGAAGAGCAGTCTGTCATGTGCCCAGATAAAGTACACAGGCAGGACAAGAAAGCACTTAAAACTACCTGAATACTCTCCTGGTCTCCAGCTTTGTGTAGCTCTGGGGCTATTTACCTTCTCCACACCAATCATGATTTTACAGACTTACAGTGCACCCACTCTCTCATTCCTCCTTCTGCTATTGCTGTCCTAGCACCAGAAGTGTGCTGGTTTTGGCACCTCTCCTGCTCAAAGCTGCAGTTCCCACTCTCCTTCAAAAAACAGCTTTTTACTAATATTGCCAGTGATCATGATAATATTCTGGTCATAGACCAACTGACCCACCCACGTACAATCACGTGAGTACTGTCACCAGCAAGAGACAACCACAGCAACTCCTTAGTCTGCATTGCCATTACTAAATCAGTATAGGATGCTCTTGCTGCTCTTGTATCAAGGCTATTTCATATGTACAGTAATTTCCATTGCTCTTCCTCCACCTCCCCAATTATCCTAAATAGAGTACAGCATATTACTCAAGGGAGAGTCCAGAACTGCACAGAATACTCAAGTCTGGACAAAGCAAGGGTTTATAGAGTTACATGATACCATCTTTTAATCTTCACTTCATTCCTTACCTGATCATTTCTGCCATTCTATTTGCTTTTTGGCTTTCACTACACCTTGAACTGACTTTTCAGAGTATCATCCACAGTGACTCTCAGATTTTTTCTTTCCTGGATGCTGCAGAAAACATAAAAAGCATTCCATTCATATTCTTATTAATACAACATGCAACAAGAGCAGCTGAAAGCTTTCTGAACCTAAACTGAAAGGTGCTCACTCTGCCACTGAATTAAGTTATAAGTTGTTCTTATAACAACTCTGGCAAAGAGCAGCTTAAAAAGGGGAAAGTGGTATAGCAAAAAAAAAAATCAGTAAAGCACTTAACAAAAAATACTGACACAAACACGGAAAAGGTAACACTTTCTAAAGTGGCTAAATATAAATATTTTAACACAGGGAAGAAAAAAAACCCATTACTTTAAACACTTAATAAGTTTTCTCTCAGTGTCATCAAGTTTGAGAAGAGAAAGAAGGTAAACACTTCCAAGCATCCATCACTCTCAGCACAGCCATAAGCATTTATGTGAGCATTTTAGTTATTTTTCACTTAAGAAATTAAACCTGCTTTTGATTTCATAGTCCAGAGACACTTGCCAAAGGCTTCTGGAAAACTGTCTAAGCTTTGCTCGTTAAGTCTCCTTTATCTACAGTTTTATTACTTCTTTCAGGGAGCAATCAAGTTTCTCAAAAAACCCTCTTATCTGCTCGTGTTACATGTCCAGTGAAGAAACAGCGAACACCACTGGCTTATCACCAAGAGTCAGGTCACAACCCAGGTAATTGCTTTTATGTGTCACGCCAGTGTCAGGAGGGTTTGGATATTTTCTTTGGATATGGAGAAATCCTGTGAGTAGACACAAGAAATGAGCAAGAAAAAGGAAACCTCAAGAGGGGCAACACGAAAAATAATGAGGCCAACACAGCTCTTATCAATTAGTCTAGTGCTTGCTGGGGCCCAAACCGCAACTCCCCTCCGCCAGTATCTCCACTCAGTAGCAAAGCTCTGTGGCCGCCAAGATCGGAACCAAAGCCTACGAGGCTCTAGGAAGCTGGCGAGGAAAAGCTAGCGCAGGGAGCGTCCCGCAGCAAGCAGCGTTGCAGCGACTACACATAGCGATTACAGCGTGGCTCGCTTCCCCCACCCCAAGCCCTCATCCCTCTGCTGCAAGCAGACCGGAGCGCGCTCCTGACCCTCCAGCCGCAGGCGGGGAACCGGCAGGCACTCAAGGGCGAGCGCAGGCACCACCACAGCTCCGCCAGCGGCAAGACCGGCCCTCGCCATGACCCTAGGCCGCAACCAGGCCCCACCCCTCTCAGAGCTCGCGACCCCGGCCCAGCAGCGCGGCAACCTCAGCGCGGAAAGACGCGCGAGGGCGCACCCCCGACACCACTCACGCTCCCGCCGCAACAGTTCCTACCGTGCCCACGGCCTCCCGCTGCGTCGCTTCCGGCCCGGCCCCGCCCCGCCGCCGGGACGCACATGGGGCGGCACCCGCGCTCCGCGGTGGGGGCCGTGCCGTTCCTGCTGGAGATGGGTGCTCGGGCAAGCGAGCGCCCTGTGGACCGGTCCGCACAGTGGCGGCAGCAGGAGGCGTGCTCCGCCACTACGGGGTGACGTGAGGGCGCGGGGCGCCTGCTTCCCCGCGGCGGTGTTGGGCGGAGCCAGGAGATCGTTTATCGCGTGGCCGAGCCGCTGCCGCGAGGGGCACACGGCGAGGGGAGCGCGCGCCTCGCGTGCCCCGCGCGGCGGCGGCTCCTTGCCCGCTGAGGGCGCGCGAAGGGACTGGTGCGCCTTTCCTGTGCGGTTTGTCGTGCTCGCTTTGCTGGAGCGAGGCTCGAGCGGTTCCCTGTGTATTAACGGCGGCTTTTTCCCCTTACAGGCGGTGCGTGCTCCTCGCGCCTCCCGCCGCAGCTTGGGGCCGTGGGGAAGTCGAGGGTGAGGACGGACTGCCCGATGCCGGGCGGCGGTAACGGCTCCTAGCCCCAGAACGGGTGTTAGTGGGACTCGGCCCTAGCCCCAGTGGGCATAACGCAGCGCTGGAGGGAAATACCGCTTTCTAGGACAGTGCTGAAGTGCCGCCGATGTGAGGCGGTGACACGCTCCGTGCTCCGTCGGTTCTTATGTGATCGGGATCACGTTTATGTGTTCTGGTGGTAACTGTTTCTTAAGGCACACGGACATAGAGTGGCACACAGGGAAGATGAGGAAGGCAGGTGTTGGAAGCATGGTTCGTGAGGCACCTCTCCTTTCCTACAAACCCTATGGTGGTAAAACTGTGGCTATAACTTGGCAAACAAATGTAACAGTGGATCATGTACATAGTGCCTGAAGAAAATGGCAGCACATTAAGGAGCTTATAGACATTTTGAAGATGCCTTCTTTCGCTTTTTCTTTGCATTTTATGTACATTTTACATTATAGAACGGGAGAATGATTCAGAAAATTTCATTTCAGAAATTCATTCTCCCTATTTCTCTTTTCTGAGGGGAGGTGGGGGTTGTAATCTATGACGAAAGTAAGATGCGGGCCTCTGTCAGACAGCAAGAATGGAAACACTCACTGCTGTTCATTTCCAGCATGACAACAATCTGATCACCCCATAGAGAGATGCTTTGTATAACACTATTGCTAATATGAACACTGATTAAAACAAAAATGTCAATTGAATATCTGTATTTGAAAAGGCAAAAACGTAAGTAAAAAACTGTCAGAGGCAGGGTTGTCATGTAACAAAGACAGGTAAAAGGTCACCAGTAGACATGTCTACCCATAAAATAATACTTCAGTCTGCTTGGGAGGACTCCCGAATTCTAAATGTTTGGTTAGTTCCATGTATAAAAATCACATGCTTCTCCAACAGGAGGATGAATGAATGCAGTGCCAAGATGCTTGTATTGAACTTCGCTCCTCTCTCCAGATTCCTTTTTTTAGAAAGCACTTGTCTTCTGAGAACATGAATACTCATTTCAACATCTTCGTCCGTGTTCCTCATCAATGTAACATCTCTTGATCCTTCCTTCTCTCAAGTGTTTCACTGCAGTAAGGTTTGCAGGTGGTGCATACAGAGAATAGGGGCATGAGAGTACGCAAGACAGAAACTAGTCACGTAGCTTAATCCCAGAGCAGTAGGCACATAGATTTCATAGGCACAACATAAGAATCCGAGGAGAAAAGTCTGATCTAGATCATATTCTGAATGTATAAATTCACTTACCAAACTTTAAGTACAGGACCCAGCTATTTGACTTTTCAAAAGCAGAGAATACTACAGATTATTAGAATCAAGAAAAAACAGCCAACCAGATCATCTCTGTAACTTCTTTCCAAATTCATTGCCACCTTAAATGGGAAAAAGATGTCAAAGGGGAGTTTCCAGTGTACTTGAGGCTGGCCTCTTGGAGGTTCTGGCCATTCTGTCATGTCAGTGAAGGTAACAACAGTTGTCAAAGGTACCATGCTTGTGCTTAGGAACTGTAACAAGAAGGAAAGAAAGCACAGAGTTCAGCAAGCTAAATACAAAAGATACATCCCCCCATGGTTTTCTACAGTGGAGACCCACTGTAAATTATTGGCAAGCAAAGTGTCTTTAGGATGGTAGAAGCATTCCAGATAAAATTTTTAGTGGAGTAACTGTTCTTTCCCAAGATTGATACTTGGCAGGTAAACTGAGGACACAGCTTTTGACAAAGGTCAGTAACTACTGCACATGGTGTTACAGAGCTCCAGAATGTAAGCAGTGACTCAAGCTCGACTAGAGTATACCTTCTGTTGAGAGAAAAGACTTACCAGGAAGCTGGTAATAAGAACAGAAGCAAAGCTTGCTTTATTTTTTATTAAATTGTATTTTTTCTGCAAGGTAAGATTACCTGGCCCTTTGCTGCCAGCAGACATGACTGCCACAAGATTTGATCCTATCAATAAGATAAAGCAAGACCCAATAAAACAATTAATTTATTTCTTAAATTTTAGGATATTGTTTCAGAAAGGAGACAGACTGGTAAGTCAGTTGGTAAAGACAGAACAGGGGACTGAATGTCTAAGGCCTCAGTTCCTTTCTGTTTCAGCCAGATACTACAAGACAAACAATACACTCGCTTCTTGAGCCATCTGAAGTTTCATGGCTAGCTTGAGGGACTGTGGTGGTTTAAGACTAACTCACGCAGACTCTCTCTCTCACTCACTTCCCCCTCTTTCTTCCCCCCGCTCCCGGGTGGATGGGAAGGAGAATCGAAAAAATGCAACTCCCACAGGTTGAGATAAGAACAGTTTAGTAACTAAAGTATAACACAAATCACTACTGCTACCACCAATAATAATAATGACAAGGCAAATACAAGGAAAGAATACAATTCTCACCACCTAATACCAAGCCCGACCACGCAGTGCACCCCCCCACCCTTCCGGGTCTCTCCTCTCTGCTTTTCATCCTGGGCAGGATGTGCTGTGGTATGGAATAACCTCTTTGGTCAGTTTGGGTCAGGTGTCCTCTGCTTCCTCCCGGCTCTCCTCCTCCCTGGCAGAGCATGAAACTCAGAAAGTCCTTGGCCAGACCAAAACATCACTAAGCAGTAACCGAAACACTGGTGTTATCAGCGCTGTACCCAAGCCCAAAATCAAAAACACAGCGCTGCACCAGCTACCAAGAAGGAGAAAAATGACTGCTGCTGCTGAACCCATGACAGGGACTGAAGACCATGCTGCTGTAGAAAGAGCAATCTCACTCCCTGCCCCAGCTTCCCATTTCTGCATGATAATCTCTGGCAGCATACCTTCTGTGCTTGCACTGGTTGAAGCCAATGTGTGAAATCACCACCTCCCTCACCTCCCTGGAAACAAGCGCATCAGCATGGCGCACATCAGTCCTGCTGTGGGTCCATCCCCCAGCCCAGCTCTGCTGCCCAAAGGTGGTGCCTGAGTTTGGGACCCCGAGTGTTCCCATTCCAGGATGGCTACAAAAGAAAGCTGAGGCTGTTTCTTATCACCTAGGGAAACCTCACTCCCTTGCAAGGAGTCAGTCTCTGGCATTCCTGCTTCCAGCCAGTTTAACCCTTTCTTGCAGCTGGGCCTTCTTGTGCTCAGTGCCAACTCATTCCTCAGTTACAAACTGCCCCTGCTTAGCTGTTACAGTAAGAATTACCCTTTCACTCCCGATGGATAGAAGTTCTCCTATCAATGAGTAAACACACAACAAGCAAGCAGCAATTTCAAGTGATCTGCAGTCATCTGCAGAATCTCTGCTTCTTCCAGCTTGGCTGATCCCTCCTTCTCAAAGGCACCAGCCTCCTCAGCTTTGTCAACAAGAAGCCCCAGAATGATTCTGGCTTTGTGACTGGACCTTCAGAACACGCCTTAAGATCAGAGTAGTGCACAAAAAACTCCATACACAACCCCTCCTCAACTGCTGGGAGAAGGCAGCCAGAAGCAACTTTCAGCATTTCCCTGTATAGCTCTACATCATTTAAGACCATCTTATATTATCAGGAAGTCCAAATGCAACTGCAACCAGGTATTGTGGATGGGTGTAGAAAATGGAATGTCTTTCGTGGGTTCTGTGTTTTCTGGTCAGTCACTGTGGCAACTCTCCGGTGACAGAGTGTAGTCTAAAGGAAAAGATTTTCTCTAAAGAATGGATAGTTCTCAGATAGAGAATCTGTAGACTAAAACTGGGCAGTGACATAATTCAAAAGTAAAGCAATATACAGCATGCATTGGTGATCTCACTGCTGTGCTTACAAATAGCTACAAATCTTAACTGTTGGGTATGGTACCAACCAGTACCTTTGCTAAAATGTCTTTGCTAGCTGCTCTAATTTGTGGATTGGCACTGGTGAAGTGTTTTTTTCTTGCTGCCAGACTTTCTTTTTTATCATTTGCTTTGCAATATACCTTACAGCTCTAAAGTAATTAGCATCAGTTGCTCAAGCAGATGAAATCTAAATCTCACAGTTCTTGATTGGCTAATCTTTACTGAGGCATAGACACCCTGCACCTTTACTAGGAGTGCAAATCTTCCCCAGACAGAAGTTTCTTTAACGGAGCCAGGTAACAGCTCTGATTTAGGAAATAACTTTGTGGGGTGGAGGTGTCAGTTTGCCTCTGGGCAACATGTGTTTTACAATGTGAACATTTTCCTACTGTGTTCTTTTCATCTGTGTTGCAAGAAGGGAGGATGAAGAGGTACCAGGAGACAAATCCAAATAAGTGATGCAAAATCGCATTTAGACAAGTCTGATATTCAAAGTGCGCTAACAGATCACACAGATACTTGCCATATCACACCCCACTGCCATAAGAATGTCATGGGCAGGTGTCAGCTGCTCCCCCTAAAGCCCTTGCAGAGGAGTATAAGCCTTGAAATACATGTGCTGATCAAAAGACTGTAATGTCAGGGCCTGCACCAAAATTGGACCCACTGACACAGGCCTGAAAAAGGCTATTAATGTCCTGTTAGCTCCACGTTCCTGCTGACATCATAGAATCACAGAGCGGTTTGGGTTGGAAGAGACCTTGAAGCCCATTCAGTTCCAACCCCCTGCCATGGGCAGGGACACTTTCCACTAGGTCAGGTTGCTCAGAGCCCCATCCACTCTGACTTTTAATGTGTTTAATCATCTAAGGTTCTCAAGTCAGTGATATCAAGACCATTTGATTCCTTGCTTCATAAATAACCATACCTTCAGGGGGTGACACTGATAGAGGTACCGTGCACCCAGTATTTGAGCCTGTGGGTTGGACAGGAGGCCCACTTTTGTCCAAAGTATCTGTATCTCCAGGGTCAAAGGAACCATGCAACAGGAAGTGCAATTCACAGCCTGAAAATAAGACACCCAAACATCAGAATAGAGTATTTTTTAGATTAAAAAGGACCACTACAGTCAAAGTCTAATATTTTGGATAGCATATGTTACAAAATCTTAATCAGTCACTTCAACACTAACCCTGTAACTTCTGGTCCAGTCAACCACCCATTTTAGAGCTATATCCATCTCAATGTCTTCTCATTTCCAAACAGAATTTGTCTCAGCACTACCACTTGGATTTTGCATTCTGTTAGCCCACTTCCTGACAGATTTTTAATAATTAAAATAGAATTTCTGTACTCCATAAGTACTTGGATCGCAAACTTTTACCCTTATTATGTAATATATAAATATCCCTAGAAACTGGAAAATCAGAAAGGAAAATCATAAAACTATCAAATTAATAGGAAGTGACCAGGTAGTATTAATTCTAGAAGGCTCTGAGAAAACAGATAATACAACACTGGATTCAGTCTGAAACTCTTTTTTCCCTTTTAAATAGCATTAACAGAATTCAGGGTTGGGTTTGTTTTGGTTTGTTTGTTTGCTTTTGTTGTTGTTTAGGAAGTACAATAATATGAACCATAATAAGAATCACTGCTTACAGGCATTGAGACCCCTGAGTCAGTGGATCATCACACAAAGAAAGTAAACCTAGATGAACAAGCTAGTTCTTTTTTTCCCCCATGCCCACACTTCCCCAAGGCAAAGATAAGAAAGGAAAAATATTCACAGCTAGTCGTTTTGCATTCTTATTACCTGCACACTGCAGTTCTGAATCAGAATGGTGATCCACTGTTCTGCCTGGGTTGAATGAGCATTGCCAGTTATAGCAATGTCCTCTGCTCTCTTCATCCCCTGAAAAGCCTCATACAACTTCTGCTGGGTGTAACTACAGTTACTTTCTTCCAGTATTGGGGATAGGCTGGAAATGAGAAAATGACATCTCTGACAAAGTGATTTCCAGGATAGGAAGAAAAAAAAAATGCTATAAAGATCCTTCCTTCATAATGAGCATTTCTTCTGCTCTTATAATGAGTCAATAGAATCATTATGGGAAGAACTGGTATTAAATGGATGCAGTTTCAATCCTTTCTGCGATAAGAAGGGAGAAGAACCACATAGCAGGGTAACTCAGGATAAGATGGCTAAAGAGCTGTCAGCTGTCAGACCTGCTCTGCCACCAACAAAAAAAAACGATCCAAATCAAAACAATCACTTTTTAAGGTTCTGTTATACTTCATTCCTCAAATACAAACTCTAGTCTTGCCCAAGACATTGCCACACTCCAGCCTCAGAAAACATTCACAGTATTCAGACTGTTTTAGAGGTCGCCATCTTTCTGACATTCAAGTTCCCTAAGAAGTATACGAAAGATCTGTAAAGACCCATTGGTGACCTCAGGGAAGGACCTAGGCTCTGCAGCAGTGCATGACAGGCTATAGAAAAATGTGCTCAATGCGTCCACAACTTCCAAATGTGTCAGGAAGGGTGACTTCAGAGTGTGCTGCTACCTGAGCTTGCAGGCTGATCTCACATTTCTTCCAAATTGTACTGTGTGTCGGAGGAACTGTGAGCAACTTCCATCACTTTCACTCTGTAAAATGCTCATCTGACAAGACTGCATGTCAAGAAGTCAAACAAAAGCATAAACAGACATAATAGAGGACACCCAATTTGCATTTAGTTATTCTCTCACCCAACATTCCTCATCCCTCTCACTGGACTGCAATTCAGTTATGACCAAAAGGGCTGCTGATGGCTGTAATGTAGTACTCTCCTCACAGGTAACAGCAGGATCTGAGAAGTCCAGACAGTAGAGTACCAGAAGTCAATAAACCAAGTGACTAATAAAACTTGATAGCAGAGAAAGGATACATGCTGCATTGCACCCCTGTTTGTAATCAACAGTGGTGCTCCAGTGATATAGCCAGGGTTTCCACTTCTAGGCAATGTATGAGAAAGAGTTCTGGTCTACAAAGAGGCAACGGGAAGAAAGAAAGGGAGAGGAAAACATTAGTACCAGTCATATCAAATTTGCATTCTCAAAAATGTAAGTGTAACCCATTTTTCGAATGACTGAATATTATACACTACTAAAACCTCAATTACTTGTTTCCCATTCTCTTTCTTACCTGGCAAGTTCATCTGCAGTCCAGGAGGTAAAAAAAAAAAAATGTCAGTACCCTGAAATGTGGATTCTACTAGGACAGTTCTGGAGACAATGAATTCCTATTGCTCAGCATTTGTCTCTAAGGAAGTGAATGTATCAGTCTGGGCAATTCTACAGATGATCTGCAGAACAAACCCTGCCTTGACCCCTATTCTGAGTGGCAGATTCCACTTCTAAATTGTTTTATGGGGAGAGCCTCTGGGGATAAGTGTGCAGTGTAACCTTGCTGAAGTTATCAAACTCTGAGGTCACCACTTATCCCACTTTACATTGCCCTGATGATGCAAGGTTTATATGAACTTCAACATACATAAGTTATGTCCCAGATTTCCACCCCCTCCAAAGTAGCTCTTTTTCCCACTGCACAGGCAAAATTAAGTAAGTACCTGGAATAAATTTAGTAACTTTGTTCACAAACATTGAACACCTCAGACACAGCACCAGCTCCTTCACAAGATCATGTTGGTGACCCTGATCTCATCCTCTCCCCTTCTCCCCTCACCATTAAAAACAAAAAACAAAATCAAAACCAAAAAACCAAACACCAAAACCCAAAACCCACACCACCAAATAAAACAAAACAAACAAACAAAAAAGACCAAAAAACAAACAAGCAAACAAACAAAAAAAGCAAACCCAAATCCAAACCAAATTAAACCAACGGCAAAAAACACTCAGGTAAAAATAGCCAGCCCCTTCCAACTGGTGCCGTGCAAAATTGCGTGCTTGTACTGGGCCTGAGTCTTTCTGCTAACACAGTTTACTTGAGATCAGAGTAAGTGTCCCCTCCTGCCTTCAACCACTGCGTCCCAAACCACTGCATCCCAGGGTTCTGGTACTACCGCAGCACAATGACACTGCTCGAAACTTTTCACATCTCATCTGTACAAAACTGGGTCACAAACTTGGTAAGAACCTAGGCAGGATGCGGGCACTGACCCAGAAGTTCAAAGTGAAGCGCTGCTGCAGAGCAGATCCTGAGTTCCCAGAGATGTTGCTCATTTTGAACCAGACAGAAACACTCTGTATCCCATGTGTGCCACTGAATTCTATCTCATAGATCACCTGTAAATCCAATTGAGAGAAGAATCAGAGGCAGAGTAAGATAATAGGGCAATGACTTCAACTGAGTATTGAGCAGCCCAAAGGGAAGAATGATCAGATACCTCAGAAACAACGTTGATACATGTGTTGTCTCTGACCTGGGGAGCTTCAGGAGGTGCAACTGCAGTGACCTTTATCTGGAGACAGCCAGCATGTTAACTGTTAGCAATGTTTAAAAGGAGTGTACCTTTCTTACTCTTCTCCACTGCTTTTCTATCCAAGTTAAGATTTACCTTCCGGCTGTAGCTGTCATCTGTGGACACGTCACCCTGCTCTAGACGCCCACTTTTTCCTAAGAAAACAAGCTATCTCCCTGACTCCAGCACTATCTATGCCCATTTATTTAAAAGTACATCTTTCCTTATACCCCTAATTTATTTTTTTTTCTATAATGTCACACTTTGTCAGAAAAAAATCTTGTCTTGGACACAGAACGCTCCCATTCTCCCACATTCCCAACCCATGGGTATTACTATGAATGAATGCCTAAGATTCCAGATATGTTTTATTTTAGAAGCAGAAATTATTGTCATTAGCAATAGACACTGACCTTCATGGACTGCACAATGGTGTCATTAATTGGGACCTGGGGAAAACAAACAAACCAACGTACAACACCAAAAAAACCAACCAATTTTCTGGGTTTGCAAGTGCCTGAAGTCATAAAACAATCACTAAATGCAGCCTACATATTACACTGACAAAAATTATTTTTTTTATTACAGATGTGTAAAACTTGCCATCAATTTGTGATCTATAATTCACAGACATAATCTACAGAAAGCATTTTTAGAACATCAGCAGACAAATTTTGTATTTGGCTCTGCTAATGGCCTGCAGAATGCAGGCATCTTTGATCCATTCCGGGAACTCCCCTTTCTGGAATCAAGTAATTACTTTAGCTTCCATTTAAGGAAAAACTAAATTTGGGCCACAGTGACAAAGAGAGCCCTGAAAACGTGAGTTAAATTTCATCAGTAGAAGACTTTCTACTACAGTTATATAGCATTAGATTTCCAATATAAGGTAAACTGAATCATTAGTCTTAATAAGGTGTTATTATTTACAGTGCCATTTTCTCCTGGAACACCAGAGAAACTCAAGAAGGCAAGATTAGATATTTTCATATCAATATTCAGTAAGACCAGCATGATGAATCCAGAATGATAAACCTGTTATTTTGAAATTATTTTTAACAGGATTTCCAGCAAGAAGGCCTTAACGATCGGGAGATCAGGGATGACATACCAGGTGACCTTTAATTTTCCAGTTAGCTGAATTTGCAATGGAAAGTCAAGCAAATAAGATGTTGAGCAAAACGAAGAAATACAGCATGCACCTTTAGCACATAGAAGTCACGGTAGTAGGAGGCAGCATCTAGGGCAGGGTCAGTAACGCAGCTCTTGCTCAAGTTGGCAAAAATCCGAGTACAGCTTGTGCTTTTACTGTCCAGGAAGCCTGAGTTAAGACATGACAACAGATAAAACAAGCAAACCACACTGAGAAATTCTTTCCCCTCTACTAACCAGCAGGATTTCCATCAACACAAAGTCCACTGGATCCCATTTTTATTGGCTGTCTAAGTGTGCTCAGTACAGATGACGAACCAAAGTAGATTAGGATTGGATCCCCAGCCTGCAAAGAAAATTTGGAGAAATCACAGACAAAGTTACTCTGGAATACTAAAGCCAAGTGCAAGATGATGATATAATCAGGCCACAGAGGCAAATTTATACTTCTCCTTAGTGTACACCCAGTTTTGTTTAAAGGATTGTCCAAAATTTTAAATACAAGAAAACTAATCAGATTTAATTTTTTTTACACAATAAGGAATGAAAATAAATGAGTGATAATATAGATTCTAGGTAGAAAAATAAGAATCTTTCATTCTGTTCTCATTAGATCTCATTGAAGACAGCTTTAGTAAAAGTGTATCTGCAAAGCGATTGCTATTTTCTTTAAACTTACCCGGTAAAAGGGAGAGAATGATGGCTGGGCTTGCGATGGTGCTACAAAAGAGCGTCTGCCATACTTCTCTGCGAACTTAAAAAAATCAAATTCTTTGATATCCTGTGGCTGTTGGTAGTAGTTCAGCTTTGCTGAAGGTTGAAATGAGAAAAAAAAAAAAGAAGTGCCAATGTCAAATTACTAGGAAAAAAAAATAGATCTAAGACAAAGTGAGTATTTTCTAAAGGAAAAACTTCAGTAATTATACGCTAGATAGTGCCTTGTATTAAGTAACCCATAGTAACACAGCCAACAGGCTAATATGATATAATCATAGAATCATAGAATAGTTAGGGTTGGAAAGGACCTTAAGATCATCTAGTTCCAACCCCCCTGCCACGGACAGGGGCACCTCCCCCTAAACCATGCCACTTAAGGCACTGTCCAACCTGGCCTTGAACACTGCCAGCGATGGAGCATTCACAACTTCCCTGGGTAACCCATTCCAGTGCCTCACCACCCTTACAGTAAAGAACTTCTTCCTCATATCCAATCTAAACTTTCCCTGTTTAAGTTTGAACCCATTACCCCTTGTCCTCTCACTACAGTCCCTCATGAAGAGTCCCTCCCCAGCATCCCTATAGGCTCCCTTCAGTAGTAGTTTATACAGTTTCATGGAAAAACATGGGAAACAGGTGTTTCAGAAATCACAAATGCGATTTACCAAAAAGTATGGGAACTGCTTAAGGTGACTATCTTAATACGTGCTTTAGTTTCTGTAAGATACCCAAATTAAGACACACACATTTTAATGACAAGACACTACCAATATGTGAGTCCACAAAAGGCAACATAGAATGGATTCAAAATAATTAAGGTTGATAAAACTCAAAATAAATATGACTAGAGAATAGGCATCCTAAAAACCCCAGACTTTCTATTGGCATTCCACAGTAATGCCATCCTGAGCCAGTGGTATTCAGTAGGGTTACAATGGTTTAATGTATTATTACTGCTAAAACACCAAGTCATAAAAAAATGGCAAACTATTAAGGGTATACTATGTAGACTTATGTTATACTAATGTAGACTTATCCTAATATGCAATAAACTTTTGAATACATCCAAATAAAACATCTTACAAGGTTTGAGGAACTACAGATCATCCTGACAATAGGAATGAGTGGCAGTATCCTGGATTACAGTAGCACCAAAGAAGAATTTAGGCTGTCTAGTAGGTTGGGGGGACAGGAAGGGAGGGGTGAAGAAAATCTCCAAAACTTCAGCTCTCAATTGTAATTTTGTTGTTCAATGGCTAAGCAGATCCTCAGATGTATAGAGCAGCAAGCAGAAATAAAAGCTTTTTATATCCAAATACAGCATTAATCCATCTTAAATCTTTTAAGGACATAAAGCCCAAGGGAGTATTAAGCTCCTATTTCAGTCACAAAAACAGAACAGCTTTATTATTATTCACTTGAGGGTATAATCATTACACTGAAAAGGAAAACATTGATAGTTGTGCTAATCACAACCATTTTTCTTTGGAATGCAGTTCTTTAAGTACTCTACTATTATCAGAGCTGAATACCTGCTAATACAGACTAACAACTCTACATAATTCAAAATATACCAAAAACTGGAAGAAAAGGCCTTCTGCAGCAAAACTTAAGATATTCAAACTGCTCAAGTTTTCAGAGAAAAGACATATATAACTTGTTCATAGAGCATTCTACTTGAGAAAGCACGCTAGCTACTAAAGGGTATTTAATCTTGTAGAAAAGGGAAAAAAAGAATTTCAGAAAATTTAATTTGTCTGAAACCAGAGGAAAAAAAAAAAAAAAAAAACAAAAAAAACCACAAACCCACAACCCCCCAACTGAAACAAAACCAAACAAAAATCCCATACCTAACCAAATACCACAAAAAAAAACAAACAACAACAGCAAAAAAAGCAAGCAGGAATCTGGCTCATGGATGGTTCTTGTAAGTTTAAAACCCAGTCATTTTAGTTCTTCCACTGATTTAGAAGTGGAATTAGCAGCAATATTCTCCTAACACCTGCAAAAGCTAAAGACAACGTTGTTATCTTCAGAAGTTAGTGTGTGAAACAGGAAAGCTTTTAAAATTATTTTATATATTTTGAAAATATCCAGTATTTCCAACTGTCCGTGACAACTCATCTCTTCCTCTTAAAGAATTACTTTCAGTTGGATCAGGAAGACTGCCTGACTCAGCCAGTTACAGGATCATCAGACAGAAGGAACTATTAGGGATGTGGTGAGCAGTCACCCTGCTCCATTTAGTATCAACACAGTCTAAAATCAGTTTAAGACATACATGAAACTCAACCCTTATCACAAGGCAGGCAGTACTGGGAAAAACTGCAAAGGGAAAAAGGGCTACAGAGGGGACAAAAGAAAGAGAAGATTGTGTGTGATTAGCTCTCACAGTTAGAGGAATGCCAGAGTTGTGGGCAGCTGTCAGACGGAGAACAACAGTATGAAAAAGTAGAAAAATGATGCAACTGAAGGATGGCAATAGTAAAAAAAATAGGCAAGAAAGATGACTGGGTGAAGAAAAGTAAGCTCTATACTTCAGAAAAGACAGCTGAAAGAGTACTGCAGCCAGGAAAAAATGAGGACAGTCATGGAAAGAGACATCAGTAACAAGCAGAGGAATAAGAAAACCTCCACCTTTCAGAAGTATCCTAAACAAGTATTAGTAAAACTTGAAAACTACTCTGGTATTTGCTAGCAATGGTGAATGGTGAATAATGCTTGTGCATCACACCATCTTTGTTACTGGCTACAATAGTTCATTAGGGTCAGAGCCTGTTCCCACTCGCCCTTTTCAAGGAGGTCATCTGGAGTCAGCTTGATTATATTTCTGACAGAGGCAGCTCATGTCACATCCATCCTGGAAAGGCTTCTTCCACAATCAATTGATGAGAACATATGCATTTTTCTGTTTCCTTGGGGAAGGCCAAAGGGGAGAAGGCTGTTTCTACCAGAGAACTTTATCATCCATCAGTGATCTCAAATAAAGTTTCTCAGATTTCTTCCAGCAAGCCCAGAAAAGGAAAAGGCTATGTAAGCAGTGAATTCCGTTGTTCCCAGGTGTGATACACCTAACAGACATGTGCAATCAAATGTCTATGGCTTGTTCAGTGGGCCAAATCATACGAGAGATTCAGGGTCCAAATAATCAACTGACAGAAAAATCTGCTGTCATCAATCTGGCCACAGATGATCCTTCCCTTGGACAACATTACAGATTCAGAATTCTTCTAATCCTATTTCTATGATACTACGGGTGGTATGGGAAAAGGATAAAGTTTAGCTACTTCCAAGTATGTGGTATGGTTTAGTGGGAGGTGTCCCAGCCCATGGCAGGGGGGTGGAACTAGATGACCTTTCCAACCATAACTATTCTATGATTCTAAGTTAGAGGCTGCAATACCCAGGAGCCTGATGGCACTTTCAGCTGTGGTTAAACCCTCACCAAAATTCATCTTTACTCTGAGACCTACTGAAAATTGGAATGGATGAAGTTATAGCACTATTACGTATCATACCATGTACTATGAGGCTCCCATTGTTTCTCTGCTCTTCCCTGTATGCAAAACATTCAGCCATCATCTGTGAAGGCCTGAAAGCAGGACTAGATAATGGGAAGCTAACCCTGTTTTGACTAGTTGTTGGACCACTGAACCTCCTAAGTCCCTCCCAGTCTAAAATGCCCTGTGATTTGGGTTAGAAGTAGATGGGACTGTGGGTCAAAACTCCCAGACAAAAGACTCAAATGGGAAAACCGTAAGTGTTCAAACGTGACTGAATTTCAATGAATGTCAGAGCTGGACATGAAATCTGCCAAATGATGTACAAAATGGAAAGCAGAAAGAGGAAAAAAGTGTTAATGGTGTGTTAATCCTATGAGGTTATAAGATTACTAGAGAAAAAGCATTGCCAGCAGAGAAGAAAGTATGAAAATGAGCATATGAAATAAAGAATCCAAGATATAAGAAATCACTTTCTGGTAAAAGCAATAGTGGTACAATTCAAACATCAACCCTTATTTCATCAACCAGAAACAACCGGCTGATGCACTGCTAAAGAAGATCTCTACTGGTGCTGCCAGGAAAAAGCAGTGGGTCATAGTAGTAGAGGACTCTACTTTGAAAGGAACAGAGGCACCCATCTGTCGGCCTGACCCAGTCTCAAGGGACGTGTATTGCCTACCAGGGGCATGGATCAGGGATGTTGCAGAGAGGCTGCCTGCTCTAGCAAGTCCCACTGACTATTACCCACTTCCAGTGATCCATGTAGGTGCTAGTGATATAGATAGCAGTAGTCTGCAGAACATAAAGAAGGACTACAGAGCCCTGGGAGAGGTGGTTAGAGGCTCTGGAGCTCAGATTATCTTTTCATCAATTCTCCAGGATAAATGGCAGGACCTTAAAAAGGCTAGGAGCATGGGCCAGGTTAATAAATGGTTAGAAGGGTGACGCTATAGTCAGGGGTTTGAGTGTCTAAAACATGGGACTTAATTTAGTAGGCCAGGTCTACTGGGGGCTGGTGGAGCTGGTCTGACAAAGAAGGGGAAGAGCAGTTTTTGTAGAAGGCTTGCCAGACAGCTCAAGGATGCTTTAAACTAGATGTGTTGGGGGAGGGGAGCATCATTCCATCTCAACACTCCCAGTCAGTTGCCAGCACCTATAATAAATGCTTGGAGCAATGTAGAGATATTCCAGCAGCTCCAGCCAATGAGCCGGCTTCATTTGGAGCTCTGTTCAGATGCCTCTGTACAAACACCTATAGCATGGGGAACAAACAAGGAATTACAGATGTGTGCATGTCTACGGGGGTATGATATAACAGGCATCACAGAAACATGGTGGGATGGCTCCTATGACTGCAGTGCTGGAATGGAAAGTTACAGGCTCCTTAGAAAAGACAGGCCCAGGCAGGGAGGGGGAGTTGCTATTTATGTTAGGGATAGGCTGGAGAGTATGGAACTCTGTCTGGGAACAGGTGAGCAGTCAATAGAGAGTTTGTGAGTCAGGGTTAAAGGGAGAACAGCATTGGGAGGCATTACTGTGGGGATCTGTTACAGACTGCCTGATCAAGAGGACTCTGTGGGTGAAGCACTCTATAGACAGATAGGAACAGCCTCACACTCGCAGGCCCTTGTTCTCATGGGGAACTTCAACCACCCTGATATCTGTTGGAGGGATAGTACAGCTCAGCACAAGCAATTCAGGAGGCTCCTCGATTGTGTGGAAGACAACTTCTGCAAGTAATAGAGGAGCCTACGAGGAGAGGTGCCATGCTTGACCTCGTCCTCACCAACAAGGCTGGTTGGAAATGTGACGCTCCAGGGCAGCCTTGGTTGCAGTGATCATGAGATGGTTGAATTCAAGATCCTCAGGACAGTGAGAAGAGTGTGCAGCAAGCTCACTGCCCTAGACATCCAAGAGAGCAGACTTTGGCCTCTTCAGGAACCTGCTTAGTAAGGTTCCATGGGATATAGCCCTAGAGGGCACAGGGGCCCAAGACTGCTGGTTGATATTCAAGGATCACCTAATACAAGCTCAGGAGCATTGCATCAACTAGAACGAAGTGCTGCAGGAGGGCCAGGAGACGTCCTTGGAGGATAGAGACCTGCTGAGGAATATTCAAAGGAAAAAAGAGGCTTATAAAAGGTGGAAGCAAGGACAGGAGGCCTGGGGAAAACACAGGGATGTTGTCAGGGAAGATAGGGACCAGGTTAGGAAAGCTAAGGCCCACTTACAATTAAGCTTGGCTAGGGATGTTAAAGATAACAGGAAGGGATTATACAGGTACATAGCGAATAAAAGACAGACTAGGGACAATGTAGGCCCCCTCCGGAAGCTATCAGCAGAACTGGCTACCCTGGATTTGGAGAAGGCTGAGGTTCTTAATGACTTCTTTGCCTCAGTCTTCACTGGCAAATGCTCTGACCACACTACCCAAGTCTTGGAAGGCAGACACAGCGACTGTGAGAATGAAGACCTTGGGCCCACTGTAGGAGAGAATCTGGTTCGAGACCATCTGAGGAACCTGATCGTACACAAGTCCATGGGACCTGATGAAATCCATCCGCAGGTCCTGAAGGAGCTGGCAAATGAAGTTGCTAAGCCACTGTCCACCATATTTGAAAAATCATGGCAGTCAGGTGAAGTTCCCGATGACTGGAAAAAGGGAAATATAACCCCCATTTTCAAGAAGGGGAAAAGGGATGACCCAGGGAACTATAGACCAGTCAGTCTCACCTTTGTGCCTGGCAGGATCATGGAGCAGATTCTCCTGGAAGGCATGCTAAGGCACATGAAAAACAACAAGGTGCTTGCTGACAGCCAGCATGGCTTCACTAAGGGGAAATCCTGCCTGACCAATTTTGGTGGCCTTCTAGGATGGGGCTACAGAACTGACAGACAGAGGTAGAGCAGTTGATGTCATCAACATGGACTTGTGCAAAGCGTTCAACACTGTCCCACACAACATCCTTGTCTCTAAGTTGGAGAGACATCAATTTGATAGGTGGATCACTCAGTGGATAAAAAACTGGCTGGCTGGCCACACACAAAGAGTTGTGGTCAATGGCTCAATGTCCAGCTGGAGACCAGTAACGAGTGGTGTCCCTCAGGGATCAGTGCTGGGACCAGTCTTGTTCAACATCTTTGTCAGTGACATGGATAGTGGGATTGAGTGTGCCCTCAGAAAGTTTGCCGAAGACACCAAGCTGTGTGGTTTGGTTGATACACTGGAGGGAAGGAATGCCATCCACAGGGACCTTGACACGCTTGTGAGGTGGGCTGATGCCAACCTGATGAAGTTTAACTATGACAACTGCAAGGTCCTACACCTGGGTCGGAAGAATCCCAGGCACAGCTACAGGTTGGGCAGAGAAGAGATTCAGAGCAGTCCTGCGGAGAAGGACTTGGGGGTGTTGATCAATGAGAAAATGAACATGAGTCGGCTTCAGTGTGAGCTCACAGCCCAGAAAGCCAACCGTGTGCTGGGCTGCATCAAAAGGAGCATGACCAGCAGGTCGAAGGAGGTGATGCTGCCCCTCTACTCTGCTCTCACGAGACCTCACTTGGAGTATTGTGTACAGTTCTGGTGTCCTCAACATAAAAAGGACATGGAACTGTTGGAACAAGTCCAGAGGACGGCCACGAGGATGATCAGGGGACTGGAGCACCTCCCATATGAAGATAGGATGAGAAAGTTGGGGCTGTTGAGCCTGGAGAAGAGAAGGCTGTGTGGAGACCTCAGAGCAGCCTTCCAGCATCTGAAGGGGTCTACAGGGATGCTGGGGAGGGACTCTCCATGAGGGACTGTAGTGAGAGGACAAGGGGTAACGGGTTCAAACTTAAACAGGGGAAGTTTAGATTGGACATAAGGAAGAAGTTCTTTACTGTAAGGGTGGTGAGGCACTGGAATGGATTGCCCAGGGAAGTTGTGAATGCTCCATCGCTGGCAGTGTTCAAGGCCAGGCTGGACAGTGCCTTAAGTGGCATGGTTTAGGGGGAGGTGCCCCTGTCCGTGGCAGGGGGGCTGGAACTAGATTATCTTAAGGTCCTTTCCAACCCTAACTATTCTATGATTTGTGGCTGTAAGTGTAGCAAACTCATATACAGAAACAACTGATAAAAGCTGATTTGTGTTTAGCAAGAGACTCAACCCTAAACTGACTGCAATGATCGCTATTTTTGTTTGTCTTTGGAGGTCAGATCCTGAGTCACTGCAGACTCTCTGGAACTCTAACAGCCCAAATACTTTGTAAAAATCATACCATGCGAGTTGAAAGTTTTTAAAAAAAAAAAGATACCCTAAGCAGAGGCAATCTATCAATTAAATGCATGGAAAGATAGCCTACTTACAGTCATGCAGCTGCACACAGAATAGAACATGCCCACCAGGGACAGGAACAGTATCAGTTGGATAAGGGACATTACTTCTGAACAGGAGTGATTTTTCCACACACACTTGACTCACAGACCTGCAAACACAAGTTCCCCCCCCCCCCAGCAAACTGTTAGATGTTATTCTTGCATAATTTCATATTTTACATTACTAAATGCCAGTCACTGATATTGTACAATCCACATCGATAATTAATTATTGAAAGCCTCTCTCGTCATTGTAGTAACTCTGAGGATACTCTCTAGTTGAATATTTAGAAATCACTCTGAAATTTCCTGGAACAAAAAAGTGGTAATTTAATGTCTGCGTATTACAGCTGCCCTCGGTCCTCCTCACAACTGCAATCTGCAAAGACAGTCCGCGAAGATCCACATATTTGAAATCTCCAAGCAGCTGAAGTTATTTTCCTCACTGACAGCATCTCGCAGTCTGGAACTGCTTCACTGTCGCTTCACTGTCTCCAAGTTTTTATATTACAGTTCTTTTTGCCTGAGATAAAACTCCCTAGTTCCCACCGCCAGTGGCCTCACCGCAGTAACCAAGCCCTGCTCTACTCGGTCCGTTAAGATGCTGGCCACGGGACCTCTTCCGAAGCCCTCCACTCGGGGTTAAACTGCCTCGTGCCCGGAGGCGCGGCCCGCAACAAAACCAGCACGGCCAGACGGCGGCTCCCACTGCCTACCCGTTCCCCGCTCCTCTGCCCGGCCGGGTTCAGGGGCAGCAGCGCCTGCAGTGGCGCCAGCTACGGTGCGGGCTTGTCCCCTGCTCACCTGCTGACACCGGACAGGCGGGATGACTCGGCGGCCCCAGGATCGCGCAGGCCCCGGCCGCCGGGCGGCAGGTGGTGGGCGAGGAAGCCTCCGGCGGAGAGGCGATGCCGGGCTGCCCGCGGGGAGCGGCGACGGATGTGAGGAGCGGGGCCACCACGGCAGGGCCCGGCGGCAGAGGTCTGGGAGCCGGTCCGGGCCGCGGGGGCTCGGCGCGAGGCCGCTTTCTCGCTTCGGGGAACGGCTCGCTGCGCGGTCCCTGCGGCAAGCTGGGCTGCGGCTCCGGGCGGGGTGCCAGGGCCCCAGGCGGTCACCCGCACCAGCAGCACAACCAGCAACACCTTCCATACCCCGCGCATGGCGCCGCCTCGTCGCTAAGGAACGTCAGCCGCCGCAGACCCGGACGAGCAGAAGCGCATGCGCACCAGGGGCCCGCGCCCGAACACGGGCTGGGGGGGGCCGGCGCACCGCCCTTCTACTGCGCCGTTGCTGGGTCGCGCGTTAAAGGGGTACGAAGTTTGGGTCCAAACGTTGTATGTGTATCATGGTGAGTCACAATAGGCCGTTGCTGTAACTACCTAGCATAATTGCACAAGGCCAATATATTGCTTTCTTCTTCAGAAATCACCACAGGTTCACTATAGAGTTTTGCTTCCTTTCCCACCCAAAGTACACAGATGAGTTTTATTTATTAATATTTATCCAAGCATATCATACATATTTATTAACATTCATACAAGTTACTTAATTTCAGAGGGTTATGTGGACAGGAGCAGGTAGGAGAACAGACAGAGAATAGGAAGGAGTCTACTGCTGAATTCTCATCAGATTCTTGTACATATTCACAATGTTTCCCACGCTTCGTAAACCGAAGGACCTTCTACTGTTCTGAAATACACAGCATGTGTGACTTATTCAGGAGCTGGGCCTCTAGCAAAAGAATTCGTTGTACTTGCCATTTATATTTCTTGTCACCCTTATGGCCCTGCTAATACTCATCTTTCATTCAACTAAGGATTGCTGCAAGAAAATGTCTCTGGAAAGTCACCAGCAACACCACACATCAGAGTGATGTATTCTGTCCATTGGAATTGAATACCTGGCCAGCAGAGAATTTCAATTTAGCAGAAAGTGCAAAGGGCTTAGGTTTAAAATTGTATTTATATATGTAAGCCTTTCTATTGTCTTCATGACTATGGTGATTTACCTCATAGAATTTGTCGTGAAGAAGCAATTGGAGGAAATCATGAAGGCCTAAACACTTCATTTGGTGTCTTCATGTCAGGGCAGTCAGGGAGCTTCCAGGGTTTTTTTGACTGTCTCTCTTTTCTGGACTGTTTTTCTCTGAAGGTTTTTGTTTGCTTGTTTGTTTTGGTTGGTTTTGTTTGTTTGGGTTTCATTTGTTTTTTCTTTAATCATGGTGACATGCAGTGAAACAAGTCTCAAAATATAATTGTTCATACTCCAGCCTATGGCTTCTCTCTGCATTGGCAGAAACGATGCAGACATACTTCGGCATTTTGTTCTGTCTGGTCCCCAGCTTTCGTCACTGGTGGTGTATGCTTTATTTCCAAAGATTTCATGTTAGAAGCTCTCAAGACAGGGACAAAAAGTACCAGTGACAGCATATCTCAGTAATAGTTTTATCTGCAGGAGGCTACCAGTCATTGCCTTTGCTACCTTGCAGCTGGCTGAGAAGCGATTTTATACAGTTTAATCACGAAAGCGTGCATTACATGCACTGTTTTTTTAAGGGGAGTAGGTGACCTGTGCCGTGGCACGAGCGGCAGCGGTAACACTGCTTAAAAGGCAGCAACGATCATTACCGGAGGAGGATGTTTTTACCTTCAATCGGAAGGACCCGTCGGGATGCCGGACGCTGCACTGGTGGCGGGTGGCCGGCTGTTTCCAGGGGCCGCTCTCGGCCCCGGCGTAGCGCGGCAGAGGGCAGGGCTGTTGGGGCGGGGCGGCGGGTTGGACCCCTACAGCTTACCGGGATCTGTTGTGGAGCGTTGCTGGGACACGCGCACCCGAAGGGTAACGGCAGCCTCGAGCTGCGGCGGGCGCGGGGAGAGGGCCCGGAGGCCGCAGCGGGGCCGCCCTGACCGCAGGTCTCCGGGCGGACGCCTCCCGCAGCCGGTTCTCTCGGTGGTTCGGCAAAGCTCAACGGAAAAAGCCTCGTGCTCCGTCGCTCGGGGTGAAACTTCGTGGGGGACGGCGGGGGGCGGCCGAGCGGGGCCCGGCGCAGTGTGCGGCATGGAGCTGGCCGTCAGGGAGCGGCTCTTCGCGGCCGAGAGATGCCGAGGTCAGAGGCAAGGGAAAAGATGTCTCGCCCGCCTTTTAAAAGAGAAAAACCGCACTTTGTACACGGACCCTGCTTGATCTTAATCTGTTTTGTTGCTAAATATGTAGAAGACGTATTTCTTCTCTGAATGCTTTGACTGTGCTTCTTACCTATGAAGAGAAGTAGCTGCTATAGTGGTGTTAATTTAATCGAGTTTTCTTCCAGACAAGTTTACTTCATGTAACAGTTTAATTTCTGTGTCAACAGGAGTACTGTTGAGTTCGGGAGTTGAATAGGGCCCTCAAAGTAGTTTGCTTTCTCATATGCTAACACTGGTGATTTTAAACGACAAGAGGGTTGTTAATGCTTCTTCATCTTGCAACTCAGGCTGACTTGGAGCAACATTTTGACATTATTTTCCTTAAGCATTATTTGTTTCTGTAAAGGAGAAACAGGATGCCTTATAGTTTGTTTGAAATACTAAATCTGTGTCTGCTGGTCCACCTTGAAGCATAAATTATCTGTTACATTCTTTATTCCTTTTTCATTTCAGATGTTCAGGCTTTGAAGAATGCTTATGAGTTGATCAAATCAGCCAGTCAAGGAAAAATTGCAGTTGGCTCATCTGATAACTTCAGCACTGACTTATATGTTTTATGTGCTGAACAAGCATTTCAGGTTTGTCATTTAGGCAGTTTATTGAATAAAAACATTTATATGACATACCGTATTTAGACTTGTTAAAGTTACTACTTAAAAATATTCCCAGAAGTGAAAAACATCACTTTTCTGTTTTTGGAGAGCAATTGTTTAAACATATATTTTCAGTTAAAACTTGGCCTCTAAATTATCATTTCTTTATAATCAGTCAGCAAAACGTAGTTTGTGAAGTTTAATACACAAGGTATACTATAACAATGTAAAATAGTAATATAATAATATAAAATGGAAAATCAACATTGGCAGTTTGGTTATGACTGAAGAAAATGTGTTTGTGAACTGTTGCTACTGGGCAAAAGAAGAAAAGATAACATTCTAATTATGAAAGACTGTTGCTAATTGAGCTGACTTCTATAAAATGTGGTCCAGGTTCTTAGTTTCGACATATTTGTTTCAATCCATGGGTATAAGTGATTGAATTTCAAGCGCATAGAGTTTCTAATAAAACAGTTTTATTTTTTTCCTAAGCTGCAAGCCGTTCAAATTCTGTCTGTTGTCTGAAAACTGAGGTGCAGCACTGACATCCATAAAAAATCGTGTGGGCTATTATCTGTCCTTTAAAAATTCTACTAAGAATTTTGCTTGTATGTTAACAATTTTGTTAATGGCTATTAGAAAAGTAAACTTTCTTTGTTGACCATGAAAGGTTCTATGACTGAGTGATCTGAGAGCTTTGTTAAATAAAGGAGATATTTTCCTATACATTTGGTATAACAAAAGTCTAACTTTAAATTTTAATAAATCTTAATGAGTTTGTGCCAGATCTGATATACAGCTTTATGGAGTAATGTTTGCACACTGGCATGCAGTTAGACGCTACATTTTTTGTAGGTATGCATTATAAAAAACCAAGAAATCTTAATTATTTGTTACATTTTTTTAAATCTTAAAATGCCTTTTTTTTTGCCTTTTGCCTTTAGCTGGGGTGTCTGGAAATGAGCAGAGACTGTCTAGAGATGTATTTTAAAGGAAGATTTCCTGTGAACCAGTTTCTTGGCAGAGCATATTTGTGCCAAGGCCAGTTGTACACTCCACTGTCTACAGATAATATGGTGAGAAATTATAAAGTTTGCCTTGTATTAAGACAGATTCTGTGAGTTTTTCTTCCTAGGTTTTTACGTATTGCTTTCAGTCACTGAAAATACACAAGGTTAATCAGGACTGGGAAAAGTCAAAGGAAAATATATTAATGGTTAATTTGGGAATAAACAGAACTTACCAGCTGAATTAGACTAATATTGCAAACAATTTGGGGAGGAAAAGAAAACCTTGCACAATTTTTCAGGAGGGCGATTGTTTTAAAGTCAACCTTTGCACTTTTTACATCAATATGATATTTTCAGATCAAATTTGTCTGTAACTGGTAAAACAATTACAGATTTTATTCAGGATCACAGTAAGCATGTCACAAACTTGTGGAACTGAAGGACTAAAGGGGCTCTTGGACAGGTTGTACAGTTCATTTCTCTTCTGGGGCAGTGTGCTTCCACCACTGACCAGTGACCTTTCCATGTAGTACTTTGGATGTGGCTTTTTGAAATGAGAACTGAAGCTTTCTGGTAGCTGCTCAGCAGGATACTTCTGCTTCTAAAGGCTTCTGTGTCTTATTGTTTGGTGGTACCTTGTCTGTACATGATGAGCAGTTTTTACCTCCTGCTGAGTTTGAAGTGAAGTGGGATCTGTTTTCAGTATTTCAATTGTCCTTGTACTGTGGTCAGTCAGCTTTAACAATTTGTCAATGATATCTGACCTTCTAAAATGGGCTTAAGATATATTTGTGTTATTTGTGTTCACAAATTTCCCTGACAGTAGTTTCTGTAGAAGTTGCTGTAGTTTCTTCGAATAACGGGCTTGAATTAACTTTCAAACTAGAATCTTTTCCGTGTTTTATTATCTGTATTTTCTCTGCCTTCTCCAAGTGCATGTGCAGAACAACTGATCCATGGTTCCTTTAAAATTTCATACACTTTTGAAAAGTATTTTCTAATGTCCAGTTACCCTTTTGTGTATCTAAATTAAACAAGTTTCTGCTGTTGTCTAAATCTCAGCCAAATTTTGCTGGTTTCTTCTTGCTAGCTTCTTAGAAATTAAGAACTGTCTCAGTATGAGCAATACTTGTTTATAGAAGTTCTTTGTGCTGTGTGTAGTAATAAGCTTTTAAGATACACTTTGTATCAGCTGTAGAGTTTTTTCACTGCTGTGTTCCTCCATCATTTCTGAAAGTAGGAGTGGCACAACACTGATACTGTATGTCTAGTAATCATTGTTCACTTAGAAAATATGTTTGATCTTTTTTGGTTTCCATCCTAAGCAATCCTTGTTAGCTGATTAAGAAGCTTATATTCTTAAGGGCCAAGTGCAACTTTTCTGCTTCAGTGTCTAATATCTCTCAGGCTCTTAAACCTGGTTTTCTCTTTATGTAGGTAGTTGTATCTCATTGCTCAGTAACCTTGTTATGCCAGTCTCGGAGTCCAATAAATCAGTCCCAACTCCTGGAGTTCTGTTTACTCAGTTCTATCTCTCTGAACCTTCTTGACTAGGTTAAACAGTCCCCCCTCTCTCAGCCTTTCCTCTTATGAAAGATGCTCCAGTCCCTTCGTTACCTTTGTGGCCCTTGGACTCTCTCCACAGTATTCATGTCTCTCATGTACTGGGCAGACCAGAACTAGGCACTATACTCCCAAATGTGACCCCACCAGTGCCGAGTAGAGGGGAAGTATACCCTCCCTCAACCTGCTGATAACACTACTCAAGGTCCTGTTAGCTACCTTGCAGCAAAGGTGGCTTAACAAGAGCCTAGCAAGCAAAGGCTAACGGAACACTGTTAGCCACCTTTGGTGCAAGGGCATGCTGCTGGCCTGTGTTCAGCATGGCGTCCCAGGTCCCGTGTCCTCTGAAGAGCTGCTTCCCTACTGCTTTAATGATCAAAAGAGCGTGCCTGGCACACCATTCAGGTGGCCATTCAAAATCTTGTTGGAGCTTTTCTGAAGAAAATAATACCTCAAGTTTTTAGTGGGACAAACCAATATTAGTTCTTTTTCCTGGCTTTGCTCTTGGATGTTTCTAAGCTTCTTTGCTGAAGGCTTAAAAGCTACACAGCTTTGCAGGTTTGGAAAATTTCAGTCCTGATAATTAAAGTTTGGTAGAAATGAAAGAAACTGAAAATACAGTATTAAAATCTAAAATCAGGAAAACATAATAATAGACAGTTCTACTGATGTTTAGTTATTCTGTTTCTGTGTCAGCAAATTATTGTGGCAGCGTGTTTTATTTGATATTGGTCTGAAAATAGGAAAAATAATGAACTGATTTGTAAAAGCCATACTCCAATTGCACTAATTTTTTTTTTTTTTTTTTTTTTTTTTTTTTTTTTTTTTTTTTTTTGTTCTAGGAAGCATTTGAAAAGTTTGTGCAGTTTTTTATGAAGGCAATAGATTTTGCCACCCATGATCAAAGGTAGGTCCTACTGCCAGATTAACTCTTTAAATCTCAGGAAATGCTACTGATACACTGTTCGGCCTAATGTCTCGCTTGATTGTCTCAGATTTTCACTAGGTAGTCTGGAGTTCTGCTGTTCAAGTTTTTTTCATTTGTGGATTTTCCTTCCATTTTGTTACTGTACTTCTGCACTTCTGCAACTGCTGTGCATGTTGAGATGTAAGAGTACTGAACAATCTTAAACAGATGGGATGAATCAGCCTGTTTAAGGCTGGTAGATATCTCTGAGCATTTCTTTCTTTTTATATTTGTGGTCTGTAACAGAGAGCACTATGTTAGCTTATTTTAAGTGGCTAATTACTGGGTAGAGTATAGTTGCAAGAATTACCATGTTGTCCTTGTGCTTGGCTGTTGTTCTCAATTCTTAGCCAGGATTGGTTCTTATTTAAACATGGTAAAAGTCCCAATTTTTGCTGCTTAGAAGTGTCTTAAAATACTCCATCTGTAATTTTATGTCTGCCTAAGTCCATGAAATACTTAATTCTTGATTCTTATATTTTAGATACTATTTTTTGATATATAATGCCTCAGTTCTTTATTGGAAACTTGTAAGGCCGTATCTTAAGCCTGGATTCCGCTATTGCCTTATTCCCAGCCTTTCTCAGATTGTTAAAGTGTTAAACCAAACTGAAGAGCAAGACCATGAATGGAGAGCAGAACTCATGATGTAAGTTAATTTTAGTTTTTCATCTGGGCATTCGGTAGTCCTCTCGTACATGTGGCTGCCACCTGAGGTAGTCTTTAGTAATGTATATTTCATTGACAATATTGTAGACACATTTATTATAAAAGCTTAATTCATAACTTTTTAAAGATATAGAAATGTACTTCATTTTATGAAGCAAAAGGTGCTTCATTTTAATGTTTACTTTGAGGTTAAAATTTTAGTGGCAGAGTCAGTTAGGCCCCAGGTCCAATCTGAAACATCACAGTCATTTTGGATGTAGTGTTTGAGTCATTGCTCATGTGCAGTCCTTTTAAATGAGGAGAAAGACAAACTCCCATTTTTTTTAAGAACTGTTTTCTTCAAGTAAAAAAGCATTACCTTTAAATAGATAAAAAAAATCTCTTCTGGCCTTTGATTCCTGAATACTTTTAAATAGATAAATGAAAATCTTTTCTGTCCTTTGATCCCTAAATAGAAAGAAACAGCCTGGTAATGTTGTGAGAATTTATTCAGGATACATTCTAATTTCCTCCTCCTTCATTTTGCAGATTATGTATATAAGAAAGATAACTTAGGTCACTATATATACATATATAGTATTTATATATATATAAAAACAATATTTATATATATAAACAGTGTTTATATATACAAATTTATATATACTTATATATTACTATTTAGAAATATATAAATATATATTTATATATGATACCATTAATATATAATATTATTAATGTCATATAATAAATTTAATATATTTATATATTTATTTCATATAATTATATATTTCATATATAAATATTTTATATGAAAATATATTTTATATATTTAAATATTTATATATACATGCTACATATAGTATTTATATATAAGAATATTCCTATATAAATGGTATCTAGAAAAATTTATATTATATAAAAATATTTATATACTATATATAACTGTTTATATAGTATAAATGTTTTATAAAAATATAGTATTTATAGATACTATATATATTATTTTTACATAAATAATATTTATATATATAAATATTATTTTTATATATATGTAAGTACTATGTATGTGAATATAGTGACCTAAGTTATCTTTCTTATATATGTAATCTGCATAATGAAGGAGGAGGAAATTAGAATGTATCCTGAATAAATAGTATTTATATATAAATGCTATATATATAAATACTATATGTGTATATATAGTGACCTAAGTTATCTTTCTTACTATTTTTCTTTTGTTAATCCACAAGTCTATGTTGAAATGAAACTTCATGAAAAATAAGTGAACAAAATATGTATTTGTATCATTAACAAAGCAATTAAGAATACAGTGATGAGTTGTCATCAGTAGTGATGTGGGTTTTATATGTCAGACACATGCTTTAATGTGTAATTTGGTAATGTGTAGTTCTTATCAATGTAATTAGTTTACATCAAGTTTTCTAACTAGTATTATAGCTAGCTTTATTCAGTATTAAATTAAAGGTTGTCCCTGATAATTTTGATATACTGTTTGGCCTATTGTTTCAAAGCATAAATGAAATAAGTGTTCTTTTAATTAGTCTTATGCAAAATAAGAGCCAAAAGTTATGAAGAGAAGAATAGCTTGCATAAATCTTAATTATAATTAATCTTAATAGTTTTGTTTTAACCAGTAGGTTTTCTTTCTTGGAGGTAACGAAGGGAAATGGGTTGTTATTCAAGAGTTAAACCTCCCAACAAGGTGAATTCAAAGAATATCTTCAAATATTATGCAAAAAAAAAAAGAAAGAATTAAAAGTCTAATCGTTTTTAGGGAAGAGATTAGTAATCTAGGGTTGAATAAAAATGCTTTCCACATTTATTTCTGGCATAAGTGAAAATTTGAAAATTTTCCGTCAATGTAATGTTTTATTTAGGAAATATGTAAGTTTTTCTGCATACAGTACTGTTCAGAAGATTGTATACTGTAATTTACCCTGACTTAAATAATTAATTCTAGTCAGAATTTTAGCAATTTATATTTCACTGAAGACAAATTTGTTGCTGAAGAAGTATGTTGTAGTTAATTTCCCCATTTCAAGAATGCTCTTATTAAGCATGACTTAAGAGTCCTTATTGCTTGTGTAAGGAAATGAAAAATGCATCCTTATTAAAGGTAATTTTAAAATATAGGTACAGATCCAGAGTTTTTAAATTGACATGTGTGTTGTTACTTTCTGCTCTAGCTGCTGGGTTTTAAGTGACTGTATAAGCTAATATCTTTTGATATGTTGCCTTTAAATAGATTTTTCCATAATAAGAGCAGGAGAAAGGTATATGTTAACATATTATACAGTATGCTTAAATAATTATCAGTGTATATACTGAAAATATGCTTGCTTGTTTGAGCTATGTATGGGTGGTCTCTATCTGACTTCCCATTGCGTGTTGCATGGTGTCTGTATGGTGACACCTGCATGCCCATTTTTTGGACATCATCAGCAGGTTGTTCAGGCAGTAGGATTTAAATCTTTTTATGTTTAAACATAATCACTTCTGATTAGAAAAAGTGTGTGACTGTCCTCATGGAGAAAAAGTTTTTCTTATTTGCCACTTCAAACTGCTCTTTTTTCAGTGTACACCTGTTGTCACTTGTCTTCCTGCCATGCACCTTAGTAAAGATCCTGAGTGCATCTTTTCAGGGTCCCACAGGAGCATCTATGATTCACTGTACGAACTCCTCTTAATACAGCCCACAATGCTGCTGGCTGCCTTTGGTTCCATAGCTGAACACTGCTGGTTGATGTTCAGTTGGCTGCCCACCAGCACCCCAGTTCCTTCTCTGTTGATCTGCTTTACTGATGTGTTTGAATGCTTTCACCAGGCACAAGGTCTGGGAGACTTTTCTGGTGAAAACTGAGGCAAAGGCGGCATCGAGTCACTACTCTCGTCTTCTAATTTGAAAATTAAAAGGAATACAGAAAGCTAAAAAAATGTATTTTTATAGTACCTGATTCTGCTACTGAGTTAATTTGTTGATAGTAATTTTACTTTTAGAACTGCACTGAATGCTTTTTTCCTAAGTGAGATTAAAATGGAGGTCAAAAAACCCACATAATCAACCCAGTGCACTATTTGAACTATTATAGATATTTGCATTATTATCAATTATTCGATAATAATTTGATAGTAACTGTTAATAAATGGTGTATCAGTATCAATTTATTATCATTCTTACATTTTCTGAGTGAAGTTGGAGCATAAACTTTGAGATATTTTACTGAGAGAAATAGTTTGATGTGCAAAATGAAGACTGTCCATGTAATTTTTCAAAATCAGACTTTTCTCAGAGATATTTTGGTCTGCTATTCTACAGACCATTTCCAATTCCTGTTACTGCAATTTTTTTCTGTTTCTGCTATTTTTTCACTCATCTTTCTGACCTTTTCTATTTCTGTTTATTTATTGCTATGCAGCATTTTCTTTAGAAGCTGAAAATGGAGGAAAGTAAAAAATTCAGTAACGAAACATTCCAAAGTGTAGGCTAAGTGTTATCTAGAATATCATGCATGCGCTTCTTTTGTATTGCACATACTCTTGCCGAAGTATTGATGAGAACTAACAAGTGCACACAATGTGTTACAATGCTACCATTATAAATCTAATGGTAGCATTTATTTTTTCTTACATTTGTATTTTTTTATTGAATAATTTTTATTATTGCTATTTATTTAATGGAATATCAGGCTCTTCTTCTGTTAAATCCTGTAAAGTATTGAAAATCCAGTAGATATGTTGCAGTTCCCAACATGAATAGTTTTCTTTTACTAGATGGCTTTGAAATACCAGCCTTTCCTGCAGTTAGGGGAGAATCTTGGAATACATTTCACAGAAATATTTTTCTCGTACAACTTTAAATAAATGTTTTAGTTCCAGGTGTGCTGTTGAGAAAAAATTTCAGAAAAATCTCCTTTTCTGAGGGTATTTTTGTTATCTGCAATAAGTGTATGTTAACAGCTCTATATCTCCAGAAGAAACAAAGGCGCAGAAGTTAGAGGATCTTTTTTAAGTCAATGCCTTATAGCACTAATCATTTGTACTGCATTTTAAGAATGATACCTGGAATATAGTCTCTTGAAAAAATTAGAATTCTTTCAGAGAGCATTAATAAGTGTTTAATAAAAATATTTATTTGATCTGCAGAAATTTACTCGAGTGCTTCCTTGATGCTTCAAAACTGAAAGAGGCAAAAGAGTTTTCCTCTGCTGCAGCAATCTTTATCAAGGAGAATGTTCCAGATAAATACTCTCAAATATTTTCTCTAATGGTAATGCTGTAAAATATTTTTAAACTTCCAGTAAGACAGGAGCTTTCTTTGCATTTAATCCGATCATACTTATAATCATTAAATATTTTGTTTCCTTCATTTAAATTTTGTGAGCTACAAAACGATGTAGTAGATATACACAGAGATTTTTACAATTTATACATATTTATACTATAAGCTAAAGAGCTCACTACTGCTTCATGTTCTTTTAATGCAACATAATGTCATTGGGGTAACTGTCACTAACCCTAAAAATTCTGTTTGGGAATAATTGCTATTAACACAGAAGGTGCAACTTAGAATCATAGAATCATAGAATAGTTAGGGTTGGAAAGGACCTTAAGATCATCTAGTTCCAACCCCCTTGCCATGGGCAGGGACACCTCCCACTAAACCATGCCACCCAAGGCTCTGTCCAACCTGGCCTTGAACACCACCAGGGATGGAGCATTCACAGCTTCCCTGGGCAACCCATTCCAGTGCCTCACCACCCTTACAGTAAACAATTTCTTCCTCATATCCAATCTAAACTTCCCCTGTTTAAGTTTGAACCCGTTACCCCTTGTCCTCTCACTACAGTCCCTCATGAAGAGTCCCTCCCCAGCATCCCTATAGGCCCCCTTCAGACACTGGAAGGCTGCTCTGAGGTCTCCACACAGCCTTCTGTTCTCCAGGCTGAACAGCCCCAACTTTCTCATCCTATCTTCATATGGGAGGTGCTCCAGTCCCCTGATCATCCCCGTGGCCCTCCTTTGGTCTTAACCTGCTTTATGCCACTGAGGGCATATTTAGCATCTGTTGATTTTTGTCATACTGATAAATACTTAAATGACCCAACTCAGACCCTATAGATAGTTCTGGGAATTGGAGAATATGGTAATAGTTCACATTTCTTAAATGCCCTTAGTTTAGGAAGTAAGAGGCTGAACACAAACTTGGCAAAAGTGGAAATGGGGAAATAAAACTTGGAAGTTGCATTCAGTCATGTTTTCTTTCATTCTACTATACTGTTTATTGTGTTTTCTATCCACTCACGATCACTGCACTCTAAGAGCATATGTTTATAAAGTCATTTTATGATTTGAATTAAGAGAACCAATGCATGACCTTCCAGAGGTGTGATATTAACAAAGCAATAACATTCAGACAAACTCAAAATTACTTTTGTATTTTTTAGAGGCAGTGTTGAGCCTTGACCTTAAACAGAAGAATAAAGGAGTTCTAAAATTGTATTTGGGTTGCGTGTCTCAGCAGGGCTACAGAAGTATGATCCACACCATCAAGTGCTTTAGTAACAGCACACTCAAGTCCTGCAAAACTTACTGTGCCTGTACGACTTAAGTAATCAGTTTTAATTGTGATGGACAGTCAGTGTGAGAGAGTCAGAAAAAATTATGTGCATATGCTTAATGTGTAACTCTAAGGTTAAATTGAAGTAACTACAGTTTATTATTATTTTTTCATCATATTTTTTGTTGTACAAAATTTATAGTTGAAGATTAATTTGAATAGGGCTCATTTCTCATAGCTGGATCAGATGATTTCAGAATGGTGGTATCAGAAGGTGTTAGTTCCACATTTGGATTTCTGCTGATAATACTGCTGATCCTCACTGTGTAAAGACTAGTATAGCTCTAGCAGGTGATCTTTGTGGTGTCTCTGCAGAGCAACGTAGGTTATTGTAGTAGCCTCACTGTCTTTAGAGTCCATGAAAAGCCTATATTCAACATACCTGATTTATTTTAGCCCTGTTGAATGTCCTTTGGGGGTTTTTTAGGGGTTTTATTTTTAGCAAATTAATAATTAAATTATTATTTTATAGGTATATCACAAACTAATGGATATTTCCCAAGTAGAGAAGGAAATACAAAATTCCATCTGTTTTTCAATTATTTATGAAATGCAGGTGTTAAAATTGTAAGTATTAAAATGTGTCCTTACACTTTTACTTTGATGCTTGATACTACAGAGGTAGGGTCAGCTGCTGGTATCCCATATGCCAGTAGAAAATCTACTGCAAAGATTAGTTTCTCAAAAGGAAAACTAAAATGTCAGTTTGGGTAGTAGTAACTGGCAGGCCTGTCTAGATTACTGCCTCAGCTAAAAAGTGAGGTAGTTCTTTGGGAATGTAGGGAATAGTGTGTTGTATAGATATTCTTGCATGAAAGAATTTAAGAGGTTGAGAGATGTTTTTGTATCCAACAGATTGCATTTCAGTACACAAGTCATGTATAAGAGAGTAAAGATGGAGTGGGGAAATCACAACTAAAATATAATGCATGAATCACAAGGATGGGAAGCATAATACATTTAAAACTTTTAAATCTTTTTAAATTTTAAAGGCATAAAACAATTTTGAAGATTAGACTTAATAACAAAATATCATTTTTTTCCAATGTCTCAACACTTCCCCGTTTTAAAAGTATTAGTTCTTCTCTTAGCAACAGTGAATTAATTTATGTTGACGTTACAGGAAAGTCAGTTTGCACACTTTTTTTCTTTGCTTCTGGAATAAAATTTGCTTTAACATTTGAAATGTTAAATTCTTATGCTGGAATGTTTTTTGTGCTTTGTATCTGTCTGTCTCTGAGTAACTTACTGGCATATTGAAGTAGGTTTTGTTGACTTGATTTTTAAATTTTTTTTCTTTGCTATTTCAAAATCCAGTATCCCTCTGGTAGATTGGACTGAGAATCACCTATTCTAAAGTCAGGAGAGTTATTTCAAGTTTTTAATCAATAGTATTTCTCATGAAAAATAATGATCAATTCCTAATATATTGCAGGCAGTGGGACACAAACAAATTTCCAAGGGATGCCACCACAAATCTGAATTCTTTGTATGAACTTTTGAAACAATATGATGTACCTCCAGCATCTGTTCTCAGTGTGAAGTGAGTTTTACTTGTCATAGCCCTGTGAAAGGTGATGCTGAAGCTGATCCTGCTTCCGCTGAAGTCTGTCAAAATCCCTGTTGACTTTGAAGGAGTGAACTCGCACTTAGTTGTAGTGATTTCTCTTGCATTAACACTGATGTCATCTTAAAAAAAGACAAAGATCCTATTAGGCTTTATTAAAGAACCCAAGATTAAGTATCTTCTTCCATACAGCTGTCTATATAACATCATTAAGTCTTTCCATAACCCTTTCTTTTTGGTAAAACTTGATTTTTAAGAGGTCTTAGAATTGACAAGTGTTTTTCAGACTTTAGTTAATTTTTTAGCTTTTCTTGTGGTCCTTCCCAGTTCTTCAGCGTAATTTTGAAATGCAGACTAAACTGAACTCTCTATTCCAGTAGTTATACCAGAGCTGTTACGTATGGAAGTAATATTACATATTTACTCTTTAAGGTCAATCTTCTTTGACAATATTAAGGTAGCTCTTTACTTCTCCTGTCCTGGACAGTACTCTGTGCTTGTTCAGTTATTTACGGAGAGCCAAACACATAGAACACAGTCCCCTACTGTGTGTATTCTTTGTTCTTAGTTCCTAAATAGCTAACCAGTGGATATGACTGGTTTAAGTTGTGTGACATTTGACTGCATTGTATTTCCAGAATTACCTGCAATCTTCTTTTGCTGTTTCACCATCTTTGTGCTGCATATGTTTCATTCTGTATTTATTATGTTCTTCAGGAATAGCTTATGCAAGACTACTGTACTAATTCCTTTCCATAAACAGATACACTTTTGTATTTTTCATTGATTTTTCAATCTTTTTCCTTTTCCTTGTTGGCTTTGAACATCACTAATATAATCATGTCCTCTAATGTTCAGGTGAATGCAAGGTTTTCAGATATTTTTTACAAAGTTACTTCTTTAGAGTGTTTTTATAATTCCATAAAAGAGCAATATCAGATTCTCTGAAATGATATCTTTCTATTTTTAAAGGATTCCTTTGATTCTGGAATTAGGCCGGTTTTCTTTGAAAGCAAACTACATTAAGCTTGCATATGATTGTATACTTGATTTGAAGAGAGCTGGGATTACTGTAAGTATTATTATAAAGGTTGATTTTATTTTTTTTAGACCCCACTTGTGATTATAATTTAAAAGTTATACTGATGGTACTGGGATCTTATGTCCATCTCTCTATTGTTTATATATTCATTGATATAAATAATTATTTGGATAAGTTTTCTGTTACTAAACTAGACAGAAGGTGTAAGGTCAAAAGGTAGGGTATAGAATAGGGTGATTAGCAGTGCAGTTAGTTTTGGCAAATAAATGTTAACTGTAAATTTTTGCTTATGTTTTTTAAATGTCATCTGTGGAACAGTTTGGCTGGACATTAAATGCTGCCTGCAGATTTTGAAGATTTAACTAGTTTGCCCATTGAGATTGTAATTGATCACCAGGATCTGAGCTCTAAAGGCAATTAATGTTGCATACATCCATGTTAGTCTTTTTCTGGAGCATGATTACGGGACTGATGGAAGGAGGAGATAAAAAAGCCTGCCAAAAAAAGTGCCCCAGAGTAGTTAGCTTTTCTGGAAAATAGGATTTGGGCATAGTTGGAGCGAGAAATCCAGAGGCACTATGCCCCAACTGCACTCCCTAATCCTCTCCTTTTTGTGGATTTTTTCTGATAGTGTTTGTTCCTATGCATTTTCCAGTTTCATTTAGTAGGAATGATTAATTTTCCAGCAATTTTCAGATTTGTTATTTAGTAACATTTAATAATTTTTACTTTTCTGTAGTATTTTTATTATACTGTTGCTGTAGGGGTATCCTTAAACTAAAATGTGTTGTCTCCCTAATAACTCGTGTTTTGATATGTGTGCTCTTTTTGATTTCTGTATCCAGCTGTCTCTGAGATTTGTTTTGTTTTCTTTTTTTTTCTTGTTCCTTTCTCATTGTTGTGGTTTAATCCCAGCCAGCAACTGTGAGCCCCACACAGTTGCTCACTTGCTCCCTTGGTGGGATGTGGGAGAGAATCAGAAGGGTAAAAGTGAGAAAACTTGTGGCTTGAGATAAAAATAGTTTAATAACTAAGACAAAATAGTAATGAATTGTAAGGAAAAGATGAGAGGGGAAAAAAGAGAGAGAAAAATAAAACCCATGCAAAAAATAAATTATGCAAATGAAAACCGTTGCTCACCATCACCTGACTGATGCCTTGCCAGTCCCAGAGCAGCAATAACCTTCCTGCCCAATTTTATTGGTGAGCATGACATCATATGCTTTGAGATTCCCTTTAGTCAGTTGGGATTCACTGTCCTGGCCAGGTCTCCTCCCAACTCCTTGTGTATCCCTAGCCTGCTCGCTGGTGGAGCAGGGTGAAGAGCAGAACAGCTCTTGGCACTGTGCAAGCACTGTGCAGCAACAACTGACACATCCCTGTGTGATGAACACTCTTTTCAGAGCATATCCAAAATGGAGCCACATACCAGCTGCTGTGAAGAAAGCTAACTCTATCCCAGCCAAAACAAATACACCCTTTGAGAAACAGAACTGTTCCTCACTCTATTCAGGAAATCAGTATGTTTTCCAGATACAAAAATGTATAACAAAGTGCCTGGTTGTGCTGTTTTTAGTAAGTTTTTAGTTATCTGAAATGTGCATGTAAGGAAATGTAAATGGCAAATACTGCCAAACAAATTTCAAAATGTACTTCCGAATTCTATTATAATGATCCTACTTCGAGTTATTTGTAATGTAAATTTTACTTATCCTCTCTGATTATGTTTTTTTATTCCAGATGTCTGCTTCAGGCCCTTTTTGTCTGAAAATTTCCTGCAAGTCTAAAATCAAACACAATTCCATAGCAACTCACTGAATGTGTTTAAATCCTCTAGATCAAAGATTCACAAGGATTTAGTTCAAGTATTCGTACAGATAGTAATAGCAAGTATCTGCTCTGCAGCAGCAGTAGAGAAGCCTTGCTTGTATTTCAGCCTTCTCTCTTAGAGTTAGTGGATGTTCAAGTGACAATCTTTAGATTGACTGGCATCATTTTGACAATGACCTCTTCATGGCAGAGAGAGAAATCTATATCAAGTTCCAGTTCTTGGCTTTTGCCAAATACTGACAGATTCCTCAGCTATACCATAAATTCCATCTATGTATTTGTCATTACATGATATTGAGAGTTCTACTTTCATCCAAGTTGTCAGGATTTCATCTGTTTTCCAGTCATGGGAGTCTTAAATTTACAAAGGTCATGCTGAGTGATTCGATAATACTTTGTAATGTATGATGAATGGAGATGCTGTCTGGCCTTCGTTACTGCGCCATGTGAAACAAAATACAAAGTATCTTAGATAATTCATATGTATAACTTGTATGATTTAATAGCCAGATTTTTCCTGAGGCGTTAGAAGTCTACCCTTTTTTTCACGTAAAAGTTGCCATCAAAATAAATCCTTTCTGTCTTGACTAACTCTTATTTATTCCAAGCATGTACTTTTCTAATAACACTAATAAGCAAGAATCTTCTAGAACTGAAATCAGTTTACAGTATAGGAACAATCAAGTATATGCTGTTTTTCTTATTGCTGAGTCTAGCAATGAACAACTTTAAAAATCCTCTATAGTTATTTTGCAGCTTTGTCTTAGAAAGAAGTGGCTGCTGTTCAAACAACAAAGTCTGCTTCCTCTTTATCATTTCAGGTAATTAGCTGGTGTAATGGGATCTCCAGTAAGAAAGTACAGTGCTGTATTAGGGTAATTGCATGGGTTAGATCTTCATTGTGTTCCTTTTTAATTATTAAAATTAGAATTTTGTATATTAATACTACATAGGAGCAACAGAAACTTATTGAAATAGAATGTCTGGAGTGTGAATATGAAGCAAAAAAACTTGGCACTAAAATTGTGACTTACACGCAAGGAGTTGTTGAGGTATGTTCTTTAACATGTGCTTTGAGAGAAAAGTGGAAGTTTGCTAAACTTTGGAAACTGCACTGGGTTTGTGTGTCTTAGCTACGTTATACTGATCAGAAATTCTTTTAAACTTTGTATTCTTTCTACTTGGGCTTCCAAGAACAAAATGGATAAAAATAAACAGTAGTTGTATATTCCTCCCTTAAGTCTCTGTCTGACTATAAAGGTTCATAATATATTTCTTTCCAAGAGTAAAGATGGTAACGTTGAGGCATGCAAAGGCAATGCTCTCGTGTTTTCATATTTTACATTTATGGGAGGTGTTTCTATAGAATATCTTTAGTTTGAAGGGACCCATAAAGATCATCGAGTCCAGCTCAACTACTATTGCATGTTATAAGTGATCTCATACAGACTCTTCTGTCAGAGAAATGAAGATTGTTCTCGATAAATTGTCACACTAGAGGGGATTTTTCTTAGATTTCTATAGCCAGTTGGCTCAGTTATAATTCAAACCATCAAAAGTAGAAGCCTAAATTGTCAATATTATCAATGGGATTGGAGACCTACAATGAGAAATTTATAACAGCTATTAGAGGCACCTAAAGTTCCTAAAATGGGAAGCATGAATATGCTTCATGGAAATTGATAGTGTTAGTGCATAAACTTACTCTTCTCTATGACTGTTTACCTTTTGGAGTTCAGAAATCCCATTCACCTTTGAAAAAACAATTTCATGAATTCCTCATAATATTAAACACTAATAATGCTGCTTAAATAAAAAATAGGTTATTTAGATATTTAGTTATTTCTAAATATTCCTACCACAGTGTATGAGAGGGTTGCAGTTGGAGAGGGTTTTTTTTTTAAATAAAAACTAAATAAATAAATTGAAATAATATTTAAATGAATTTTAAAAAATTGGTTTTAATCACATAAACTCTAAAAAGAACTTGCTAATTATCAAGTGTCTGTTACTGTAGGTAAGGTTTTGCTTTTAGCTGTAACAGGAACCAAGTTTGTTTGACAGTATGGCAAATCCCATTTGTAGTATTTCTTTTTTTCCTCTCCTACACTGCATTTGTAGCTTGGTATTAAAAAAAAAACATCATCTGAATTCATGAATATGTCACAATAATCAATTTCTGTTTACCATAAGAAAGGGGAATAGCTGACAGACTTCTGCCTGAAATATGTAGTAACAGCAAGGAGTACCTAAAATAAATACTCCTTAGACAGCAATAGCTGTTAAAAAAAACCCCAAAACCAAAGTTTCCATAGTCTTCTGACTGAGGGACTACTTTCTATAGGAAAGAGTTCTAAAATTAAAATTTGGAGGAACATGTAAGAAGTTATATTCATTAAATGCAATATATGCTAATGAATCTTTCATTTATGTAGGCTCAACTGGAATTGATAAAAAATCTTGAGTTAACTTTAAAACGTGCAGTTCGATTGGGTGATCCTGATGTGATCCAGGTTGTTTGTACAACCCAGTGGAACCTGTGCTTACCACTACTCCAGCACAATTTACATCAATGTGTACGAAAGCCATTGATATCAGTTGCTGATGTCCTTGAAGAGATTGACAGGTATCTTTCTATGCTGTGTACTTTCTAAACTTTTACTTTGAAAGGCCTAATGGCTGAGCATCAAACTTATTTCAAAGCTCAAGCTTTATGATGTCAGGTGTTTTGGAAAACTTTCTGCTATCTTCTAATAAATTAGTGTCTGTGTATTGTACATGTTTCCTCATGAATCGTTTAAATAGAGGTTCCTTTCAGGCAAAATCTCACACTTTTAATGGCCTCTAGCAAATATTGGGATTTATTAGGAATTGAAAAATACAGTTAATCAAAATTATGTGTAATATGTATAGGCTGACTGCTAAGAACAAAGATCATAACTTTTGGAGTAGAGCTAGTAACAAACAGCATAATTTGTCATTTGAGCAGAAAAGTAGGTGGTATTACAGAGGAAAGTGAGTAATATATTTTCAGTGGTTTTAAAATGTAATTTTTAATTGCATAAAAAAGAAACAGAAGCCTGAAGAAGCATATATACAAATGTACAAACCCACTATGTTGTATTTCTATACTGTTTTCTTGTGCTTTCCATATAAAGAGTGCAATATCAGCATACATGACTTTGATACTTATACTAAATGACAGTAATGACAGTTGTCTAAAAGCTTGCAGGTCTGTTTTTTGGGGTGTTAGGTCTTTGGCTTTTGTTTTCTGTCTGTTCCTAACAGTCCAGTAGACCCAGCCTCAGTGCTGATGTGTCACTTGAGATTGTGTGAAGTCATTGTCCTTATTAATTTGCCTGTCTTCATTTCTGGTTTGATTGTAGCATTTATTGTAACTACTATGGTCTGAGTAAAAGGGTGACACTTGCCTGGTCAGATTAGCTCTAATGTAGATGTACATTTGTTCTTTGTCATGATATGTGATAGTCTTGAAAACCTTCCTTGTGTTCTAGTTCTCATAACATTGCTTTAATTTATCTGATCTTTTTTTTTTTTTTTTTTTTGGCTTTCTTCCTGGGAATAATCCGAGGTAGCAAGTAGAGCTCAGAGCTGTCCTGAGCAGCTTCCTGTGGCAGGTGGTGGATAAGGGAGCATAGTGTACCTGAGACTGGAGAACATGCAGTCCTTACTGAAAACATGCTGATTTCATGGAGTGGTTTCAGTAACATCTAGGCAAAGATGTTGCTTAGAAGTATTAGCTTCTACATAAATGTTAGAAACAAAGAGTGAAATTTGATCAAAAGTGGCCATTGTCCAGTTCATCGTGCTCCCTCTGGCAGTTAGTTAATAAATACTTTTGAAAATCTGTTCACTTCATACCGAAGTGGTAACTTTAGTGTTGGTACTGAAAAACAGTTCTGCTAACACACAAGATCAGTTAGGCTACGAGTTGTGTTGCTTCTTCGTGGCTGTGTTTTTTCATGCAAGTAAAATGCAGTTAAATGTTCTAAGTAATTTTGTTAAAAAGGCAAAATGATTGATGATTAATGATTAAAATGATTGAGACAAGTGCTGGAGTGACTTTTGATTACTGTGTTTTACTTTGGGTAATTTTTAGGTCTGGGAATTTTAGTTTGTCTCATTTTAACAGTTCCATTTAAATTCGTATTCCTTAGCGTGTTGGTTTTGTTGCGTTGCCAAGTTCATATGGAAGTAGCTCGTATTGAAGAAGATGGGGATAGAATAGAGGCTGCTGTGGAACATTTGCAAAAAGCTATACATCTAAACAACAGTGGGCAGTATCAAGAACATCTAAGATTGGCTTTTAACCGTCTTCATGTGTGCAGTATGCTGTATAAGTCACCTGAGCGTCTAGAGGATCAGGCAGTAATGATGATTGAACAGGTAGGTAATCATGAAGAATTAGGTCCGTAGCTGAAATAATAGGTCCGCTTATCTAATTTTTCCAGAGGAAAGTCAGGTGTTTAGTAGAACTGCATATTAGTAGCCAGCATCGCTTGCTTTCAGCAAATTAGCATTGGCTGACTGCCTTGAAAATCTCTGCTTCTCTCTATGGTGATCATGATGCTTCACACTCTGAAGATTGCAATAGAGGATTTTTCCAATTATACTCGAAGCTTATTTCTTGGGGGGGAGGGGAAGTTAGTCATTAGCAAAAATATCAGCAAAGAAGAAGCCTATTCATAATTGTCAACAATTAAGATTTCATTGCATGGAACAGTATTTTAATTAATGAGCAGTAGCCAAGTAGCTAAACATCCTGGCAGGCTTGGGGATAAATCAGTATTATGTCACATTAACAAATGACGCAAAATAATATGATTTAAAGTCACAGTGTAGTGATTGCCAAGAGTTATTGCATGTAATTCTGTTGTGATGCCTCAGCACCTGAACAAAAATTATGTTGGCAACTGATTGTTGTCAAAAAGAATTTTAATCTATACACCATTTTGGAATATTCACAGAAATTAAGGTGTTCACTGAACTTAAAATCAGTGCTGGAAAGTTGCTGGTGAGTGGATATGTCTATTGTTAAGACAAAGAAAAGTGAAGTTTTTTGATGTAGTTTTAATGCCTTTTTCATGCAAGGTTACTCTGTTTAAATGTTATTTTTTTTTAAAAAGCACTTACACCTCCTCTAGCTTATTTGGATGGGCTAGGGAGTTCTTAATACTTTGTAGCAATTCCTAGTTATTGCACAATTGATATGTTACTGTTGGTTTCTAAATAAATACTGTTCTTTATTTAAGAAAGTATAACATGACAGGTTATAGACTGGGGAATATTCTGTAAAGATCCATGAGGAACATGAATTGTACTTTGTATTCAGTTATCTTTGATGTGTTCCTGACAAGATCAAACCAAAGTCCTGCAGTCACTTTCAACAATAATATAATTGCAAATGATGTGTGAGATCTATGAAGATACAAAATTCCTATAGGTATTTTTTTGTTAGTAGGAAGTTAGATGATCTGCATTCTGTTATGCTTAATAAATAAGATATACAAATAGGAAAATAATAAAAATGAATATTGTAAAAATTAGTTCTTTCCTTATGTAGGTTAAAAGCAGAAAGCAGAAAGACAATGCGAGGCAAAAGAGATCCCTGCTGATAAATGCAGGTCTTGCACTAGCTCCTGATTCATTTCAGGTAGTGCTTGACAGTGAAAATGAAGCTAAAGGTAATGTATATACATGGGACTAAAAGTGCACTTGACATTGACAGCTTTGCACAGTCTTGAGGGTTGGGCAAAACATCTAGTGGCAATATGTAGAGAATATTGCAATACGGGTAAAGTGACAGTTCTGCTGAATTCTGTGCCAAAGCTCCTATTGATTTCAGTAGGGATCTAAGATTTATATTGTGAGACTGGGAGAGGAAATGCTATTGCTTTCCCCTCTGAATTAATCTGAATCTTATTGTTGTGATGTTATTTTATTTTCACTGTGTGCCACTCCTGAATGTTCTTACCCAAGGTCAGTTTTAAAGTGTTACTTTCCAAAGTTCACCCCATAATATTCTGTGTTAATTATATACAATATTGGTTATTTATTCTATATTATGATTGTCTTTCTAGTTTAAAATCTTGGTTTTGAGAGATCAAGTTTTGCATGCAGATCTAGGCATGAATTACTTACTTTCTAAAACGGGTCATAAATAGGCATGTTTCTTATGCCACAGACTACTTCAGTTCATGACTGTACATCTTGTTGTTGAAGAACAGTGGACAAGGAACAGATGTTCCAGATTGCTTGAATTGTTTTATCTTATCTTGGCAATATAGCAAGTGTGTGACTTAGTTAACCTTCTGAGGACACCCCAGGTAGTCTTAGGGTAGAGATAATGCTGGAGTAGGGAATGCTTCAGAAGGAGTCCTGTAGCTTCCAAACCAGCTATTATCAAAATATTCTTGTTCGATATAATGTTTTGTAAGATTTTGTTTTGAAAGAATTCAGGTGTTCCTGAGGCTGTCATCTGAAGAATGTTTTTTGATCTTTCCATGACATTTAGAATCATAGAATGGTTAAGGTTGGGAGGGACCTTAAGATCATCTAGTTCCAGCCCCCTGCCATGGGCAGGGACACCTCACACTAGACCATGTTGCCCAAGGCTCTGTCCAGCCTGGCCTTGAACACTGCCAGAGATGGAGCATTTACCAGTTCTTTGGGCAACCTGTACCAGTGCCTCACCACCCTCACAGTAAAGAACATCCTCCTTATATCCAACCTGAACTTCCCCTGTTTAAGTTGAAACCCACTTAAGTTACACTTAAGTTACAACAAACTGAAACATGTTTATTGAAGGAGTAAGAATATATATATGCAACTTGTATTTTTGAACCATACATAGGACAGGACATCAAATTTGCAGGTATTTTGGGTTTTTTTCTTTTAAGTTGCGTAAATAACCGTAAATCATCATTTCATTCTTTGCTGATGTGTGTGCTGGCCTAATTTAGAGAGAGTTGTACCCACAGATCCAGAGAAGAATGCACATTTTTAATCCATAATTCTTTGCCCTTAAACCTTACACTATAATACTGTCATTGCACATTGTACTGAACATTGTCTGTCAGTTGATCTATGAGTATCACAGCCTTATATGCTAGATAAAGCATTATAAAACATTTTTAGCAAGAATGGTAAAACGCTATAGCTTTCTCTTTTCATTGTATATGAATGCAAGTGAACCTGCTGATATATATATTAAAGCCAAAATACTTTATATGTATTTTCTGCTTTTATTTGGTGAATTTTTTGAGGATGAAGTTAAAAGTTACTCAGTCTGCATTGTGCGAGGGACCATGTCTTAGATTCAAGTGAATGTCCAAACACATTGGATTTCCTAGTCACATCAAAGTTACTTGTGTTCTAATGTAAACTGTCTCCTTTATGTCATTATGTGCAAAAAAAAAAATACCTCTTTTTGATGTATCTGTACCACTAAAATGATTTTCTACCTCAGCGAGCCGGCTTCTTCCTCCCTTGTATCATTATTCTGTGTTGGTAATATCTTTATTTAATATTTTTGCCCAGTATCTTGTTGATGAAGTAAACCAGAAGTCAGTATTCTCAAATTAAAACAGAACAACAAACTTAAATATTGATTGAAAATGTGTTTGATTAGGTAAGCGTACTTAAAATTCAGCATGAGTATGAACTTTATGTATCAACCTCATCCATTAACTCTTGACTGAGGCTAATTAAAGCAATGAATGTCCTGTCAGAAAACAGGTGTACTTGAGATATTTGAGGACCAAACAAGGATAAATCAGTTTTTGTATGGACAACGATATTCGAACATACAGAAAAAACAGAATACATGCTGATGGGGTTGTTTCTCATGTTAGTTGGTTGGTTTGGGGAAAGCTTGAAGAGCTTAAAAAAGTGCTGGATTTTATGTGTTTCAGAAACCAGTTATGAATCAAAATGCATACCCTTCATGTTGATTTTTTAATATCTTATACTTAAAATTTGCCTCAAATTCTTTTGTCTTTGCTAAGTTTCCACAGGGGAAAGTAGGAGTCAAATAAGCTACCTCTGTGCTAAAGCACAACATCATATTAAAAGTGTGGAGAAAGTTGATAAACATTTGAAACACCTGAGAAATGGAAATGACAGAGAGAGGTAATTCCTATAGTCAAGAAGTGTCTCTTTCATCTTGTGTAAAAGTGTCTAACTGGAAAGTTTCTTACTGCAGCTGAGTTACTTGATGACACCTTGTAAGAGGCTGAATACTTGAGTCAGACCTGCTGAAGCATTTAAGCATGTGTTTAATTTTCTCTGAAAAGTTACATTACATTTACATGCTCTGTGTAACTGTATTCTTCTGCTGCTTCTAATCTCTCTCACATGCACAAAATCACCTGTTGGTGTGAAATGAGTGGATTAAGGCTGGAAGACTGAATAACTTGAGGAACAACTGAAAGTTTGCTGCAGTGCAGTGTGGTTTTAGGTCCTTGTACCGTATCGCATGCTACAACCTTTTTGATAAAGAAATGAAGTAATCCATTCTGTGTCAGAAAGATTGATCTGTAGGAAAATCACAAGTTTTGTTTTATCATTCTTGATTTAAAAGGAGATATTTGCTTTTTTTTTTTTCTCCCTAAAAGTTGCTGTGAGGAAATTTAAAATTGTTTTCTAAAAAATACTAAATCCAAACTTGTTTTCAAGACTTGTTTTCTGAAATTCTCAGCATAAGTTTTGCAATATTTAGTTTATTTTGCAAGGTAGATAATAGGGGTGTCACACACATTTTGTAATTTCAGTACAGTTGCTACCCAAAGCAAGAATTTTGACCCACTCTTCATATGCTGAGGGGATTTTTTTTCAAATTGATAAAGTAATAATGTTATCTTTCCTGCTGATAAGAAGTCTTCCATTTATTAATTTTTATTAGACTTAAAATTCTATTGATGATGGCCGTCATTACTGACATGATGTTCTTGCTGATCTTGCTTATGAAGTAATTTTATGTATGCTTTTTCTTTGGTAGAATTAGACTTTGGGCAGATTTGGCAAAAGTTGCACGTAAGCAAGAAGTGTGGGATGTCTGCCGTGCAGCTTGCAGATTCTGTCTCTGGTATGATGATACTTTGTTTAGGAAGGTAGCAAAGCCTAAAAAAAGTAAGTGAACAAATTATTTCAAATGTTGTAAGAGGAACTTTTCCCTCATTTATTAGAGGTACTTGAAAAAGTCAGCCAATATTATTTTTTTCCTTCCCATGAGGAGATCTAGAAGTCAGTACATTTTCTGTTGCAACCATACTCTGCCTTCAAAAGTGTTTCACTGGTGTGAAAGAAAAGTACTTGTATGAAGTTTATCTATCTAAGAAAATAGGTTCATTCCCTAATGGTCACCTAGGTTCATAATGCCTATCTCTGTCATACTTAATTACCTGAGGAAGCTGAAGAAAATGGATTATCAGTCACTCTGTATGAGGCTCATGTGGTAACATTTTTACCCTTTGTTTTCTTATTAGTGGTTCCTCTGAGGTACCCCACCTTGTCTGTGCCTTGTTTCTTGAGGGTCTATTGAAAATCAAATGTACATGTTAAAAGAGTTCTCTCAACTCACTGAAAGAGCACTTTCAAACCACTAGTTGCTTGTTTGTATATATCTTGTTAAAGTGGGTTTTTTTTGTCTGAGAGTTCATTAAACTCACCTTAAGAATAGATATAATTCTAAAGCACATCCTGTTGGCTGGTTTGTTGCTTTTGTTTTGTTTTTTTTTTTTTTCCTACCCAAAGTTAATTGAACCTTTTCCACATTTTTCTCTAGATTGTTTCCTAGGTCCACTTAAAATATGGCTTAATTTGCCTGTTTTCTTTCACAAATTTTGTATCTCCAGACTAACCATGTTTCATCTTTCATCTCTTTTCCAAACTAAAGAGAAAATTAAGTAGTTACCAGGAGCTCTGGGCAGCCATGCACCAAACCAGTCACTAATAGGAACTGGTATGTTTTCTTCTTCTTTCAAAAGTTTTCCATCTCCAAGATAAAGGTGTCTTTCTCATACTCTGAATGTTTACAGGGCTTTGTAGTTTTGCCTGTGTCTTTTCCTGGGTAGGCAGGGCATCAGGACACTTTTCCTCTCTGTTTAGAAGTGTTTCAAATGGTTCAATTATAGTTTGTTACGAGGTTGCTGAAGTTGGTTGATGCTTTCAGAGGAAGAATGCCACTAGAAATCCAGCGCTAACTCTGACTGTAGGTCAGCATTCTGAAGAGCAGCCTCCTGGAAACCCATTCCTACTTCCACTCAGTGTTACATGTTTCTGTCAGTGTGAAGGAGACAATGTTGCATTTGTTGGCCCCTTGAGTTAATCTGTTCTGGTTGGTTTCTGTCTGTAGAAATACTCCTTGCAGTTAGTGGGTTCAAACTTAAACTGGTGAAGTTTAGATTGGATATGAGGAAGAAATTCCTTACTGTAAGGGTGCTGAGGCACTGGAATGGGTTGCCCAGGGAAGTTGTGAGTGCTCCATCGCTGGCGATGTTCAAGGCCAGGTTGGACAGAGCCTTGGGTGGCATGGTTTAGTGGGAGGTGTCCCTGCCCCTGGCAGGGGGGTTGGAACTGGATGACCTTAAGGTCCTTTCCAACCCTAACTATTCTATGATTCTATGAAACATGAATAGGCTTATAGATGCTCAAGACAAGAACAGAAAACTATAATTGGCTGGAGTTCTCTGAGAACGGTTGCACCATTCATTATCATGATCCACTTAATTTTTCTTTACTACAAGAAACCTGGAGAGGAGCTTTGGACAAAAGCCTGTAAGTACAGTACAAGGGGAACAGCTTTAACCTGCCGGAGGGGAGATTGAGATGAGCGCTTAGGCAGAAGTTCTTCCCACTGAGGGTGCTGAGGCACTGGCACAGGGTGCCCAGGGAAGCTGTGGCTGCCCCGTCCCTGGCAGTGTTCAAGGCCAGGTTAGATGGACCTTGGAGCAAGCTGCTCTAGTGGAAGGTGTCCCTGCCCCTGGCAGCGCAGTGGGTTGGAACTGGGTGAGCTTTAAGGTCCCTTCCAACACAAACCATTCAGTGATTTTAGGATTAGTGCATAAGAAATAAGAAAGGTTTTCTTTACATATATCATATTGAGGATAGGGGAAAAGTAGTTGTATTGTGAAGACCCTTTACGGAGGCTTGCTGGATTGGCAGGCCTGAACAAAGGCACCTAATTCAAGATATTCTAGAGTTAGAGAAAAATAACATACCAGTTCCTATTAATGATCTTTCCATAACCATGGTGGGTACGTGGTTTCTTTGAGTTTCCAATAAGTACTTTTTTTTCCCTTTATCTTGGAAAAGAGATGAAAGACAGAAAATGGCTTGCCTGGAGAAGTTGAATATGTGTGATTGGTCTAGGCACCAGGAGCAATCCACTCAAATTATCACACTGGAGGTTTTAAGAAAACAAAGGCATTACTTTTTAACAGAAATTTAAAGGTTATTTTTGAATTTCGAAGTATGGTTAAAAAATTAGTGAAAGACTGGTAAGTTAGATTTATCAAAGAGTATTAAACTTGATGGTCAAACAGAAGCTCTGGTTCAGGAAATTGCATGCAGATTCTGAAAAACTGTGAAGATAGACCAGGATTAAAAATAGCTTTGTGTATCCTACTTTTCCTCAAACACCCACCATTGGCCAGCAATGTAGAGGAAGCCCACTGTGACAGCTTTTATGCTCTTACTTTATGTTTATATCCAAGTAATTTTGTCCCTTTCTCTTCATTATTAAACAAAAACAAAACCAAAAAAGCCATTTTTCTCTCTTATGATGTGTACATTGCCAGAAAGTCAAACCCATCCATGATTTTAAAAAACTGACATTATAGCCACTACATAATGTTCAGCACTCTCCTTTCATTGCTGCAACAAAATTGAACTGGAGGCCATGAGTTATATTCGTCTTAATGTAAACTTAGTAAGCATGTTATGACTGGAGCAGGTTACTTGCTGCAAATATTGAAGTTGATGCACAAGTGCAGCAATATCACAGGTAACTGATACCTCAGCACTGCTTGAGAAGAACAGGCTTTGAGTGCAATAGATTGTGCTGATGAAAAAGAAAGTGAATGAAACAATCTTAAATCTGTACTTAAGTCTTGTGGATTTAAGAACATGGAGATATTTTTATATTTTAAAATGGAGGTGATTTTTTTCTGATTTGTCCGGTAATAATAAAGGAATTCTGTCTTTTTAGTTTTAGCACAGAAGAAGAAAGCTACTACAACTGTGATGGATGATGGACAAGGTGACAGCTTATCGGTAGAATCATTACTAACTACTAAATCATTCTCTTTTGAAAGAGATTTACTCAGAATATTAGCAGAAATAAGATTCATTAATGCAGAGGTAAATAAATTGCACAGCTGTCATTCGTATTTGTTTTATTTAGCTATGTTTTATGTATGATTTTATGTATAAATCTTAAAGCACTGGATTTTTCAGTTTAGTTACTGTCTATCTCCACAGGAACAAAAGGAAGAAGTTGTTTCATGAAGCATCTTTATCAAAATACTGTGTGAAAGTAACTATAGCTATAGTCACTGCAGGTGGTGATAATACATTTTTGCAAGGGATTCTACTATAAATGTTTGACACGACATTTCTGGATCCTTAAAGTTCCAGCATGGTTAAAAAATATATATAATTTTCAAAATTAAATTATTTAGTAGAATTATCTACAGACAATTGGAAGATGATGAAGTATTTTACATTGTATTCCATGTGGTTGTGCATGCCTGTACACCATCTGAAAAAGCATTTAGTGTTTTCTGATTTTTTAAGAGGTAACAACACTAAGTCACAGTCTATTTTCACCATGATGACCTGAGTAGAAAATGTGTTTCTGTGTATCTTTCCAGGCAACTGTTCATTTATTAAGATTGCAGGGAATTGAACTGAATGATCATGCTGTACCTCCAGAAGATGCAAGTCAGTGTCATCCAGGATATGTTTCATATCTTTCTGAAAGTGATCCAGAATGGAAAACATACAGGTGCTTTTCTTTAATATATACAAAAGACATAAGAACTGTAACTGATTGTTATTATCACATTCAGATGATAATTGCAAAAGTTATTTCTTCTTAGTAAAATTCCTTGTCACCAGATGATTCATATTTGTAAGTAGTTGTTGTAATGGGAAAAGGATAAGAATCTAAAGAAATTGTTTGAGATAATTTTCTCTTAATTGCTTTCATTGTGGAGTGTGCATTTTATTTTTCATGTAACATTTATTTCTTTGAAACTAGTATCCCAACCTTAAAAACTGTTAAATCTGTGTTATATTGACATTTAAGACCATTATATTCTGTATTTAAAACTATATTTCCACAAATCAAACCCTATTTTGTCTTGCTTTATAGCTCCTATAAATATAATGATGTCTGAGTATCTGAATACATAGAATGAATTGCAAAAGCAGTCTGTTCCATCAAATCAACTGAAGTGAATAAGGGAGAGTAGAGCATAGCAAGTATCAGGGGTTTTTTTCACATGATTATTTCTTTCCAAGGAGGGGGGGCGAATTCTGAAGATGACATTTGCACTCTCTTCTGTTCACATTTATGCTAATATTAGCCTTATTGTGATAGTGGTCATGTCCTGAAAGAGTTGGATGTCAGAGTTGTGTTCCTAAGTCTGTTCGTTAGGTCTGAAGGTTAATTAAAGTTTCTCACACTGTCTGCTTGTAGATGTTTAGTAAAATGGGAAAAAAACCATAAACTTACCAGAACAAGGGACAAAGATTACGAGGATTCTGTTCCAGAATTTGCTACTAAGCTGTTTTTGGGCTTACCCAATTAGATTAAAAACTTGTAGGAAAAAAGCACTTTGGTCTACTGTGTCCTGTACCATTGTTGACATAGTAATAACTTGTGCCAGTTTATGCTTTTGGTTTTGTGACTCAACCATGGCAATTCTGTATGGTCATTCGAGACTGTATTTCTTAATATTGGTTTTTCTAAGTAAAAGCACATAGAATCATAGAATAGTTAGGGTTGGAAAGGACCTTAAGATCATCTAGTTCCAACCCCCCTGCTGTGGGCAGGGACACCTCCCACTAAACCATGCCACCCAAGGCTCTGTCCAACCTGGCCTTGAGCACTGCCAGCAATGGAGCATTCACAGCTTCCCTGGGCAACCCATTCCAGTGCCTCACCACCCTTACAGTAAACAATTTCTTCCTCATATCCAATTTAAACTTCCCCTGTTTAAGTTTGAACCCATTACCCCTTGTCCTCTCACTACAGTCCTAATGAAGAGTCCCTCCCCAGCATCCCTGTAGCCCCCTTCAGATACTGGAAGGATGCTATGAGGTCTCCACGCAGCCTTCTCTTCTCCAGGCTGAACAGCCCCAACTTTCTCATCCTATCTTCATACGGGAGGTGCTCCAGTCCCCTGATCATCCCTGTGGCCCTCCTCTGGACTTGTTCCAACAGTTCCATGTCCTTTTTATGTTGAGGACACCAGAACTGTACATCTTAATAATAAATTTAAAAAAAAAAAAAGTTACTGGAAAGGAAGTTATTGCACACTCTATGAAAGAGATCTTTTTCTATTAAAAATTAATTTATCATTTCAGAACATCTGGAGATACTTTGAGTGCAAGAACACATGCAGTTACGAAATGAAAAAGACACTTTAGCTTTTGCATGGAATGCCTTGTGTCTGTATTCATATCGAGCCCTGTCATTGATATTTAATGAGTTCTGGCACTTCTGTGTGGATTCACACATGCATTTTAAAAAGCCTGTGTGGACGAAGCGTGAGCTATAGCCACTTCTTTTTAAGCTGATAGCATTAGAGTGTCAGATACTATTCAATTTATGTTGATTCCAGTTCCTTTCCTGAGTCATCTTCTGATCCGAGTAAAATATAATTTAATGTAGAAAGACTTACTAAATACAGATGAGAAGTAATTATATTGTTGTTGTTCATTACTGTGTACTACTGCATATTTAATCTTATGATATGATTCTTAGTGTTGAAGTTTTGGAATAACAGCTTCTTTATACTAACTTTATAGTTTATGGATAGACTGCTTATCTCAGTATGCTATGGAAAACTTCCAACGTGCAGCCAAAATAGGACAAGAATTGAATGAAGCTTGGATTGTTCACAATGCTGTGGTGTATATCTTAAACTACAACAGACATCTTATCTCTTCAGGAAGACAGAGGGAAATCATTGAGTACCTGCATACTCTTCTTGGAGCCATCAAGGCTGTTGGGCACAATGGGTAAATTTAGATGTTTGGTTATGAACGTGGTCTTTGTTTTCTAAAAGAGAAAAAATATTTTTACAAACACTCTAAATCAGTTTGTGCTGTGAATGACACTTATTGCTGTCTTTCATTCATCTTTATACTAAACGATATTAATTTCTCTTCACTGTGGAATAGCAATATGTTCATGTAGAATAGCATTTTGTTGAGCTAGTCAGAAAGAATCAGAAAAATTTGTTTAGCCTGTGGATTTTCAGGGCAGCTCAAAATGTGTTTGCTTGCTGTCATGTGCTCTGAAGTTGAATTATGTAGTAAATATGGTTCCTTACTCTCTATTATTGTAAATACGTCTAATCAGAGCAAGGTGAAAAGGAGGGGGGAAAAGGAGAGTGGCAAATGTGCATATTAATGGACCATAAAAATGGGAACATAGATTCCACTGTGGTTTAGAGAAATCCTGTTCTGTAGTAAGTGCAGTAGCAGAATGATTGACAGAGGAGATGCTCAAGTCGAAGTCTTACTGTGAATGAAATGCTAGAAATTGTAGCACATTTTTGACAGCAACCTTGGCACTGGGCAGACTGTTAGGGCCAGCAGCAAAGAAGACTTTTTTAACAGTATTAGAGAACAAAACCTAAAGTGCATTTTGTGCAGAGGTGAAGATTGGTAGTACCTGCTTATTAATGCTGAGATTTATGTTAGCATGTATCAACAGTAATGTCTTAGTCATAATTCAGTTTGTGTTTTCTCAAAAAAAACCAGCAGTTACAGCAGTTGATTGAAGGACAGCACAGTGTAATAGAGAAATGGAATTATGTGAGGCCTTCAGCTTAGGTGATTTTTTTAGGAAATAGTTGTTATTTTCATGCATAGCAACCCACTAACAAAAAAATTTATTTTTAAACGTGTTTGTCTGACATAAATATGTTTGGTTTTATTTTCTGTGGGGAAACAGAAATGATAGAAAGAGCTGAAATAATATGATGGAAACTGAAAGTTGGTATGGGATTTTGTAACTTTAGCCATTTTAACTGCTTTTACAATGGAAAAAAGTTTTTTTAACATCCAGAACTTTGCTTTTTTTTAAAAAAATCTAGACTTTCAAGTAATGTTTACTGCTTGAAAGTAATAAACTTTATTACTTCCTTTTATTTTGATCTGATTCATCATACACTTACAATTTTTGTTTACTTTTACAGAAGTGCCGTGATTTTATTGATGTTATGTAATGCTTTGGCTCGGGGTTTAATTCTTTGTTGGATTCCAAATCCAAAACTTGCTGAGACAATAAAAAAAGATGCAACAGACAAAAGCAGAAGAGCTTCAGTAAAGAAACATGAAAAAGCAAATGTCATCCAGTCTTCTTTAGTAGATCCCAGTGGACTTCCTGATATCAAAGCTGCCTTAGAGGTACAAAGTCCTCATTTTTTATAGTCATCTTTGGTCTGCTGTCATATATTACAATTCATACAAATTAAATGGTAGAAATTTTTTGCAAAAAATAAGCTACCATCTTTTACAGTTCTGCCACTACAGGTCCTCCCCAAATGCACACTGAAGTTCCTTACCAATTGGAGCTGGGGACTGGAAGTTCTCTTTACTATATGGTTTGACTTTATAGAGATGTTGTTAGCCTTAGATATGCATGTGCAATAATGTTAGCACAGCTAATGGATGGCATATTCCATACAAAAAACTTCCCACATTTATCCTGTGTTTCAGTCTCTTTTTTTAATTCTTGGTGTTCAGATCTGTGAATTTGCCCTAAATGTGATAACTGGAATCACACCTAATGAAACAGTACCTATTGCGGCACAACAACAGATCATTGCTACTTGGGTGAAAGCCAAACAGTTAAATCAGCAGCAGATCGGACATAAACTTGGGCCGGAGGAGGAGGTACTATTGCTCTGGAGTCCTGCATAATGCTGAAACTTTTCTTTGGAAAAAACTAACTTCATTGTGAATGAAATTATCAATGTGTATCTTCTGTATATATAAATACAACATGAAAATTAATTTTGGCTGTAGTTCCCATAAATCTTTATGGAATACAGCAAATTCTTTACATTTGGCATAGCAATGAGTCTACATTTCTTAGTGCTACCTTCTGTTTTTTTCTGCCAAGAATAATTGTGGTAACATTTGCTATATGATGACTGTATAGAAAAGTTGGGTTTGAATTCATATATTTAAAATAATAAAATGGCTACATGAAGAATGAGAAAAGTCATCTATATTTTATATCAATTTTTAATATGGTCTGTATCTAGAATATGGACCTAGTAAGTTCAGAAGCAATATTTTATTCCTATCTTTTTATTTTATTATACTATAAAACCATAATCCCCCAGTGGTATATGAATTTACCTGCATTGTGTTGCTGCTATGTTTTTCTAATATTAAAACTGTAGTAATTCAGAGTTCACAATATTAATTAAAAATAAATAAATATGCAAAATCCCCCATTTAAGGACACAATAAAGAGAGGAGGTCTTGCTTTTTGCAACCTGAGGATTCCAAACATAGTTATTATTACCTTCTCATCTTAATTAACTTCCTTAACAATGTTTACTTGAAAACAAAACCTGTTAATGTATTGCTTTTTATTTCCGTGTAGAATAGTGATGAAGCACAAAATCCTATGACAAGAATTCTTGTTGGTCTAGAAATGTATTCGTGTAATGGCTTGGGTCTCATGGATTTCACTGTTCCTAGCTTACCTCAGGTATTTATTTTATTAGCTCTCGCGTTTTAAGAAAATGCATAGTATAAATGTTATTTCAGTTTCAGTTTTGGATGGAGGCAAAATTAATTTCTACCTTCTGTAGAGAGCTTTCTTAAAAGACTAAGATGTATTTCTCCATTTATCTAGGAATCTGGTGACATTGTCAAAAGTCTTTCTTTCTCCAGAGTAGATCTGTGTCCTTATAAACAGATATATATAAATATGTTGGTATCTAATTGTAGTAAGTTGGTTTACAGATTTATGCCAAATATTATGAGTTAGCTTTAGCTTCAGTGGCTTAGTTTTGGAGAGCAGTATTGTAGTAGCCTCATTTTTACCAATGTATTAACAATATTCATAATTGGTATTTTATTTTTGCATTATTATTATTATTGCAAAAGTAAAAGGATCAAGGTGGATCCTATAATGAAACTATGCATGAAACACTGTTGTTGTAAGAGCAGTGCTGTCTCTCGTTTTTATCTTTGGCTTAACTAAAAAGGGCTCTGAATTTTGCTAGTCTTTTTCTACTAATTTTCAGAAGACTGAAGACATGGTAAGTCCTGGCAGATACTGCTGGTCAAAAGGCATGCACACTTGCAGCTGGATGTGCATGTACTAGTATACTTGCTACAAGGTGAACAATGCTTCTCTGCTGTATATTTTGAATGTTCTTGTAACTCTTTGGTTTTCTAGATTGTTTTCTCCTGTATTTGTTCTCTGTGCTGGTGGGGTGTGTGGAAGGTACAGCTGTAACCATGTAAGTGCTATAGAAAAGAGCACTTTTGTCTTTTTTTATTTTTTTGTTGTTTGGTTTTTTTTTTTTCCCAGTTAGTGAAATTGGCTTTGGAATGCAGTTGGTCAGATTCCTTGGTGGAATTGCAGACGCTGGCACGATTTACATATTTTGCATATGTATCACATGACTATGAAACAGTGATGACTTGTTCCAAAAGGATCTTGCAACCAGATGAGAACTTTTTCCATGATAGAGATGCTAAGAAATGTGAAATGTGAGTACATGGAATTTTGCGTGATACTGTGGTACACTTGAACTAAGTTTTGAAGAAAGGGTAAATGCACCTGATCACATAATTAAAAGCGAAAGAATCTTTTTTACAAAGAAGCTATACAGTTAGAGGTGAAAGCAAAATTTTCCTACTCCTGCTGCCTGTCATTATCAGTTACTTAGGTACTGCAGAAGATGTTTTAGCTCTGCAGCATAGCCTGAGTAAAAGACAGCATGTGATCCAGATTGTGGCTTCAGACCCAGTTCACAAAGATATGTGAATTTTGTTATCCAAGTGAATCAACGGGTCATATACACATTCGAGTGTCTTCTGGGGGAGCATTGCTTTTCTGAAATGATCTCTGGCAATCATGGTCTTTTCAGACTTTTATAATTGCCAAGTAGAAAGTAGCTGACTCTAATGCTTTTTCTGATGCAGATTGTGGCAGTGCTGAGCTGGCTTTAATACACAAAAGGTCTACCCAGCTCATGACCAAGGTGGAGCTGTGAATGACAGTGAGAGAGCTACTGTATTCTAGGCTCTGGTGTCAGGTAGTCTTTATGGTCTTTATTACCACCTATGCATCTGGGTGAATTTCTTCAGAAATCCAGTATCTTACTTGACTAATAATTTAAATTTTGATCTCAAAGAAAGAAAAAAAAAAAAAAGGTCTGTATATAAAAGAATCTGTTGGTGGAGGTGATATCCTTTAATCCTTCTGGGTTTTTTAATACAATTTCCTGGAAAACCAGAATACAATTTTATCAAAAGCGGAAGGAATCAACCCCACTTAGTAATGATTTGTTGGAATGTAGGAAGTTTGAAATATGTGAAACGCTGAATGTAACTTATTGTTCATTTTTCTCTCTGAAAAATAATTCTCAAAAACATGTTTGCTACATGGGAAAATGATGTAAAACCAAATAAGATACCTTAATGGGAAATATGTAGTTTCAGAACATTGCAGAAATTGAGAAAATACTTGCTGAGTATCTATCAATCTGCAAACTAGTGAATAATAAAATACGTGGTTCTTTGACAAATGTAGTCATGGATTGTCAAGGCTGTTTCTGGTGAAATGGAAGATAAACTTTGTCTTCCCATGGTAAAGCACAACTTCAGGACAAAGGAGTTAAATATTTATTTTTAACTTTTTTTTTTTGTTGCTGTTAACTTGTACAGTAGAACACTCGTGTCCTCTTGTGGACACAAGTCATAACTACATGATGGTTCTCACCACAGGGTAGAGACACCATATTTCTGTATATGGTTGCACACTGTAACCAAGGCATTAAAAAAAAGTCTTGCAAATCGTATTACTTCTTTTTGTATAAAATCAGTATTAATCAAAGTTATCACATTTATTTAGTTAGTCATTTTAAAATTTACTCTGAGGCTGAAATCTACATTCTTTTAAATGTTGTAGAATATGCTCCAAATCAATTTTTCCAGAGCCTTGTGCATACTTTACCAGGCATAAGTGAGATCAATTGCAAAATAAAGTATAAAAAAATGTCGAATTTTTCCTATTTATGTTTTTAATTGCTTGCCAAGTAAGTTTGACTTTGGATTAATATTTTCTTTGATGTACAATAGTTCATAATGGGGAGAAAACTCTCACTGTGTTTTCTCCTCTTGCTAAATACAGATGATATTTTTTTTAATCTTATTTCACAGTTATCATCATTAAAGTGATGAAAAAGATATTTTATTTCTGATACCTTTCACAAAATGCTCAGGTTTTCAAATATCTTCTGATTTTAAAAGAAAAGTCAGTAGGCATATTTGTAGCTTCCAAAGCTAGGGACATCTCTTTAGTGACAACTTGAAATCATTGTTAATAGGAACTGGTATGTTCTTAAGCTGTAAGACTAACACTTCTTGAATTATTTGCCTTTATTCAGGCCTGATAACAGGGTGAGACAAGAAATGTTGAGCACTACGGCCTGTATACAAGGGAAGAGCATAATGGAAAATTTGTCCGGAAGAAAACATTTGCGTGTAGCAGCATCAAAAGCTTTTGTTCAGAGTGCCAGGTATGTTGTCTTTTGAGACGACTAATACAAAACAGACAGATTTGGGGATCAAGAGTTGAAATGCTTAACAAAGGGTTTGACAGATGTTTACAGTTTAGTAAATTTCTCAAGTACTTCCACATAGCTGATCTTGTAATGTCATAGAATCATAGAATAGTTAGGGTTGGAAAGGACCTTAAGATCATCCAGTTCCAAACCCCCTGCCAGGTGCAGGGACACCTCCCACTAAACAATGCCACTCAAGGCTATGTCCAATCCAGCCTTGAACACCACCAGCGATGGAGCATTCACAACTTCCCTTGGCAACCCATTCCAGTGCCTCACCACCCTTACAGGAAAGAATTTCTTCCTCATATCCAATCTAAACTTCCCCTGTTTAAGTTTGAACCCGTTACCCCTTGTCCTCTCACTACAGTCCCTCATGAAGAGTCCCTCCCCAGCATCCCTATAGGCCCCCTTCAGATTCTGGAAGGATGCTATGAGGTCTCCACGCAGCCTTCTCTTCTCCAGGCTGAACAGCCCCAACTTGCTCAGCCTATCTTCATATGGGAGGTGCTTCAGTCCCCTGATCATCCTCGTGGTCCTCCTCTGGACTTGTTCCAACAGTTCCATGTCCTTTTTATGTTGAGGACACCAGAACTGCACACAATACTCCAAGTGAGGTCTTACAAGAGCAGAGTAGAGGGACAGGATCACCTCCTTTGACGTGCTGGTCACACTCCTTTTGATGCAGCCCAGGATACGGTTGGCTTTCTGGGCTGCAAGGGCACACTGCCAGCTCATGTTCATTTTTTCATCAACCAAAACCCCCAAGTCCTTCTCCGCAGGACTGCTTTGTATTTCTTCTCTGCCCAACCTGTAGCTGTGCCTGGGATTGCTCTGACCCAGGTGTAGGACCTTGCACTTGTCATGGTTAAATTTCATCAGGTTGGCATCAGCCCACCTCACAAGCGTGTCAAGGTCCCTCTGGATGGCATTCCTTCCCTCCAACATATGAACCAAACAGGGTCATTAGAAAATCCAGTCAGAAGGGATCTCAGAAGGGGTCTAGTCCAAACTCCTGCTTAAAGCAGGACCAGCCCAGGGCTTTATCTGGTCTTGAAACCCTCCAGGAATGGCAACAGAACAGTCTTTGGGGTTAACCTGTTCCACTGCTTAACTGTATTCATGGGGGAAAAGTTTCTGCTCATAAAACCTCTGAACCTTTCTTATTTCAACTTAAGCCCATTCTTGCTTGTCCTGCCATCTGCTATGAAGAATCTGGCTGCTGCTTCTCAATAACTTTGTTAGGTTATTAAGAAGCTTCCCATTAGGTCCTCCAAAGCCAACTCTTCTCCATGCTGAACTAGCCCTGAACTCTCAATCTCTCTTCTCAAGGCAAGTGCTGCAGTCCCCGAATGATCTTGATGGCCCTCCACTGAGCTTGTTGTAGTTTGTCCACGTCTGGCATGTGTTGAGGGGCCTAGAACTGAATGCAGTAGTCTAGATGTGGTCTGAAGAGTGCTGACTTAGAGGGTGATAATTCTCCCAATCTGTTGTATGTTCCTGTTAATATAGCTCAGGATGCTCTTGGCTGTTGTTGCCAGAGCACACTGCTAGCTGGTTTGTCCACCTAGACTCCACATACTTTTCAGCAAAGCTACTCTTCAACCAGTCAGTCTTCAGTCTCCACTGTTGCAGAGCACCATGTCAATATTGTGAATTGTACGCTGTGAAACCAAAGTGGAAAATTTGCTTTAAATCCTGAATGTGCAGGAGGTGATATGTGGATGATGCATGTCTTCAGTATTGATTCTCTGCTATTTGTAAAAAATTAATTAATGAGCAAAAATAGGCAATTAGAACTCTTAGAAAATGAACATGTGATAGCCAATGTGAAGCTGTTAACATTGTAGTACTTTCTTTCTTCTGTTGATTCTTGTCCTGGTTTCAGCTGGGATTGAGTTAATTCTCTCCCTAGTAGCTGGTGCAGTGCTGTGTTTCTGCTTTATTTTGGGAATAACCCTAGTAACACACCAAAGGTTTAGGTGTTCCCCAGTAGCACTTGCCCTGATCAAGGATTTTTCAGTCTTGTCATGCACTGCACTGATTTCTGCCCTGGTCAGGCTGAGTATCAGTCCATGGAAGCTGAGCAATTGTATTGTACATCACTGCTGGTTAGTGTATTTTTCCTTTCCCTTTTTTGGTTTTATATTCTCTCCCCTTGTTATTTCCCTTGTCGTTATCATTAGTAGTTGTAGTATTAGTATATTGTACTTTAGTTATTAAACTGTCCTTGTCTCAACCAGTGAGTTTTACATTCCTTTGATTCTTCTCCGCAACCCACCTGGGGAGGGAAAAAGGAGGGTGTAAGCAAGCGGCTGCATGGTGCTGAGTTGCTGGTTGGGTCTAAACCATGATAATCATTAAAAAGAGAGTGATGAATGAAATTAGAGTGGCCAGTGTGACAGAACAGCATGGTCATGTCATGTTGTGGATAAATCCGCGTTCTTTTTTTAAATTTGCATATTATGACAAGCACTTTTTCAGGAAGGACTGAATATATTTATGTATAAGTACATAGCTCAACACATTTCAAAACAGACAAAAAGCAGCGAGGAAAACTTAAGCCTTGGTAAGTCTAGTGTTACAACCTATGATATGTGAGCATATGGACTCAAAAAATCATGAAGCTGTGGGAGAAAATGGCAAAGGTTCCAGATTCAAAACCTGTTGTGGGTTTTGTGGGGTTTTTTTATAGTAAAACTCTTTGATGGGTGATTGTTTTATGCCAACTCATAATTTTTAGCTAAATTCTAAACCTTTTTCTCACTCAAGTGAGTACTGGGTTGTACCACAATCTGGAGAGTTACTAAATTTTATTAATTCAAAGTAACATTTGCATGGAATATGCTCAAAATAATTTGAATGCAGTTAGAGGCATTTGGGGTATATTCTTGTGTTACAGGAGTACTGTACTATGCAAAATGCATAGCATTTTAATAATTGTTCTATACTATTTTTAAAGGTTTTGGAGTGAGAAATTAACAGAAAGCCAAAAAAATGTAGATTATTCCCATAAGAACATCTTGAGTATATTTCAACTACTTTTAAAATTAAGGGTCTTGAGCGAAGATTACACAGAAATACAGTAAACCCATCAATATAGTACTTGTTTATTGCTACTTCTGCTGAATGGTTGAAGGTGGTTTGTATACAAAAATGGAAAATATCTTTATATGAAGCAAATATGTTAACCCCTCATTCCTGAGATTATATATGCTGGTGCCTGGATCAAGGAAACCCCAGTGTTTGCAGAAGTAAAATCCTTTGTTTTGGCTAGAGCGTGATAGCTTTCCTTCATTAAGTTGTACTCCACTTTCTGCAGGTATGCAGGTGAAGCCGGAAATTATTCCCTTGTAATGTTTGCAGCTAGACACTTCTGGAATGCATGTTTACCTTTGCTAGGTTATCCACATTACAGAAAACACCTTAAAGAACATACTGAAATAATTCTGAAGAGTATAATTAAAACAGAATATAAAAATAAACAGGTAAGAATATCTGTCAGGTATTGTGCTTGTGATTAGTAATCGGTACTGATGATGGAGAAACAATCTGGTTTGCTCTGAAGCTCTGGGGGCATGCTTAGAGTCCTTTCCTAAGAGGGGAATACATGGATGGTTTCTTACCTGCACTCACCCAGCACACATTCACACATGCAGGCAATCACACACTTTTTTGCCTTTTCAGGAAAAGAAGGAAATGTTGCCTTTGCACCAGTGGAGTACAAAGGATTTTCAAAATATTGGGTTATCAGCTGGATGCTTTCTCCCAGGCATGTTCTTCCCTCATTTGATCTGGTGATTAAAAAGCTCACTATTTTGTACTCTCTTTATCCTAATTGTACAGTATATTAATATAACATTTGAATATACTTCAAAGGAGCTGAGGAAGACCTGACATTAAGAACCTCCCTATATGGGTTGTTATTCCACATATATGCTGATAAAGCTGATTGGGAGACAGCGCTTAAAGTCCTGGGTGAAGCTATTCAAGTTTTGCCTCAGACAAGACACAGGCTGTAAGTTGATTGACTTATTTTTATTAAAATAATCATCCTGATTTTTGAGAAGTATAAAAGTATATTTTTTATATTTTATTTTGCATTGGGAAAATATTATGCTTACTCTTTCCTAGCTATAAACCCATTTATGTTTAATGGCAACTTAATTATCTAGGGTGCTTTTTACACAGTCTCATCTGAATTCAAGGAATTATGGCTTTTTATGTCAGTTTATAAACTTGCTATGCTCAGTTGGTAGAACATGAGACAATCTCAGGGCATGGGTTCGTTCTCCATGTAGGGTGCCAAAAAGGACTGTTGTGGTTTAAGCCTGGCCAGTAACACAGAACCATGTAGCCATTCGCTCATTCCCTCCCTTCTTCCCCCCTCACTTCTGGAGCGATGGGAAGCAGAATTGAAAGAATGTAACTCCCATGGGTTGAGATAAGAACTAAGTAACTAAAGTACAGTACAAAACTACTACCACCACTAATAGTAATAATGGTGAGGGAAATAACAAGGGGAGAGGATATAAAACTAAAAAGGGAAGGGAAAAAAAACCCCAACAATAAACGGAAGTGATGCCCAGTACAATTGCTCACCACCCACCGACCAATACCCAGCCCAACCCAAGCAGTGATCTGGACCTCCTGGGTGACTCCCCCCAGTTTCTATACTGAGCATGACGTGCTGTGGTATGGAATATCCCTTTGGCTAGTTTGGGTCAGGGGTCCTGTCTCTGCTTCCTCCTGGCTTCTTGTGCCCCTCTTCACTGGCAGAGCATGAGATACTGAGAAGTCCTTAATTAGAGTAAGCACTACTTAGCAACAACTAAAACATTGGTGTGTTACCAGCATTGTTCTCAGACTAAAGCTGAAACAGAGGATTGCGCCAGGTACTAAGGAGGAGAAAAATAACTGTTTCAGCTGAACCCAGGACATCCAAACTAGTATATTTATGCTACACAAGAAGTTACTTTACATGTACAGATACAAGTAACTTGCAATTTGTTTTGTCTTTTTCTAGCCTGCTTTTTAGACACATGGTTACAGTGAAGGCGCAATTGGGATGCAATTTTATGATGGATATTCAGAAATTCAGAGACAAAAGTGAAGATTATTTGTCACATATGTGGCGTCACTTGGCAACAGCCTCCAGAAGTACTGTTGGACAGTTAAGCTGTTTTCAAAACACGGTCACTGTTTTACAGGTTTGTCAGTTTATTGTTCATATTGTTCATATGTTCAAATGCTGGTAGAAGAATGTTTCTCAAGTGATTCATGGCATTGCAAGTTCTGTGAAGTTTTTAATGGAACTGGTAGGAAGGCCGTATACTTGACCATTACTTTTTAAAACTTTGAAATTGCTCTTCAGTTGGAGAACTGTGTATGGTTGAATCTTGGTATCCAGTAAAAGTTCAGTTGAGTCCTGCCAAATTGAAATGGCTAAGAGTAGCCAATTGCAAGAAGTTTTAATAAAAAAAGGATTATCTGGTAGAGTTTTCTCTTACATCCTGTTTAGCATAACTCTGATTATGTGACGCCAATAAAGCAGTTCACTGTCAAATTACTTTTTTTTGATTCTGTTAGGACAGTATTGAATTTTGATAGTTTACATCACCAAGTACAAATGAACTCTTCCTTTATTACTTTTATAGAAACAAGAAAATGAATGGCAGAAAGTTGATTATCTGATGGAGTTTGCTGAATGGTTGTACCATAACCAGTTTCCCCATGATGATGTTATTAAACCTCTTGACTGGGTTGTAGATCTTTTGCTACATATGAAATTTCCTACGCAGTCCTCACAAGAAGGTATGTAAGAAGTGTATCTCTCTCAGAGGAATTCCTCAGCAACAAATGCAAGGGATGTTTTTAACTTACAACTTAGATACCACAAAGAATGGTAACAGCTTGGCTGTATTTTCTCTGATATTCACTGTCATTTGTTCAACGCTAGCTTAAATATATCTGTGAATGTTCAGTGTCTTTAGTATCACACATTTGATCAAAGTCCCAGTATCAATATTCTGTTCATGCTTTTCTCTTAGTGGTTTTGTTTGGGTTTTCTACAGTCCTGTGGTGTTTTAAAGTTTGTACTTCTTCTCTAATGATCTCCCCACCCAGCTTTATGTGGTTGGTTATGATTGCTGGACTTCTTACACTGCCTACATTTTGAGAAATTTTTTACAAAACTTTTAATGGAAACTGAAACAATAATAGAATAAGAAAAATCAGATTCAAATATAGGACAGTTCAGGTTGGAAGTGACCTCAGAAGGCCATCAGGTCCAATCTTGCATGGAAGACGGGGCCTAGATGAGATCTCTAGCACCCTGTCCAGCTGTGTCTTGAAAACCCCCAGTGATGGAGACTCCACCATGTCCCTGGAGAGAGCTTCTGCCAGTGACAGATTGTTCTCACTGTAAAGATTTATTTCTTAGATCAAGATGAAACCTCTTTGGGTGCAACTTGTACCCATTGCTCCTTGCCTCCTCCGTGTGGCTTCTTGTGAATAGAGAACCTCTATCCTTTTTGTAGCTGCCCTTTAAGTACTGGAAAACTGTTGGGTGGAGAAGTGATTCAGAGAAGCCCTGTGGAAAAGGACTTGGGGGTGTTGGTTGATGAGAAACCTAACATGAGTTGGCTTCAGTCTGAGCTCACAGCCCAGAAAGCCAACCGTATCCTGGGCTGCATCAAAAGTAATGTGACCTGCAGGTCAAAGGAGGTGATCCTGCCCCTCTATTCTGCTCTCATGAGACTCCATTTGCAGCACTGGGTGCAGTTCTGGTGTCCTCAACATAAAAAGGACATGGAGCTGTTGAGGCAAGTAGAGGAGGACACAAGGATGATCAGGGGACTGGAGCACCTCCCGAATGAAGACAGGCTGAGAAACTTGGGGCAGTTCAGCCTGGAGAAAAGAAGCTGCATGGAGACCTTATAGCAGCCTTCCAGTATCTGAAGGGGTCCTGTAAGGATGCTGGGGAGGGACTGTTCATCAGGGACTGTAGTGGTAGGACAAGGGGCAATGGGTTTAAACTTAAACAGGGGAGGTTCAGGTTAGATACAAAGAAGCTCTTTACTGTGAGGGTGGTGAGGCACTGATGCAGATTGCCTAGAGAAGTGATAAGTGCTCTGACCCTGGCTGTGTTTAAGGCCAGGTTGGATGGAGTCTTGGGTGACATGGTTTAGTTTGAGGTGTCCCTGCCCGTGGCAGGGGGCTGGAAGTAGGTGATCTTAAGGTCCTTTCCAACCCTTCCTATTCTATGATTCAATGAACTATGATTCTATGTTGAACAGCATGGATACCACTCCCCGGGGGATCCCAAAAGACTGCCAACCTGAGCAAATACTATTGATTGTGACCATCTGAGTACAGCATGTTAGCCAATTTCCTACTTATCTTGCAGAGCACTAGTATCTTGTCATCTGTATCTTTTATTATGCAAAAATAAAATTAATCTGCTGAACAGCCCCTTTCCCTAACTTTACAGTGTGTTAACTTTATTATAGTGTTAATCATGCTCAGAATTCACTTCAATTTCTTTGTTACTTTAGTGACTTCATTTGTGACAGTCACTGGATTATGTAATAGGTGTTACGTTACTGCAGTCTGCTTTGTGTTGTAGAGCATCAATTTGATGTTGAAAGAGAGCCATGTTTTTATAATACTTAACTTCAAGCTGAAAATCTGCTAATTACTTGGCTTTGAGCTGAATTTCAAGCAGAGATGGAATTTCCATGAAGTATCAGTGTCTACGGAAAAGTAACTAGAATTACACAACACAAAGGAGAGGATTGACTAGCAGAGTATCTTCTGTTGTTGCCATCAAGAGCCATTAAGATACCTTGTTACAGACATAAGGATGAGCTTGAGCTGTGTTCTTGACTTAGTTGACATTGACCCTTCTGTAGTTGGATTATTGCGCCTTTCTGGTTTGGAAATGAATGCTGGCCAAATACGCTTGTTGCTGGTTAGGCTACCAGGAATTAGGATCTGGTCTTTGGCCAGGTAAAAACCACTACATCAAGATCAAGAGAATTTTGACTTAACTGCAATGCTTCTCAAGTGGCTGAAATGAACAAGTTGCACTGTCTTTCACACATTTATTTTCAAGAAGATAAAGTGTGCTTGCGGTGGAATTCATTTCTCTGTCAGGCTTACATCATTTAATATACATAGCTGTTATATTATTCATTGTGAACATAGTACGAGTAGCATTGCATCACTATAAGAAAAACATCTTCAGTAGGTGGATTTCCATTTAAATTTTTTTCATTAATATTTTCATTTTAAATTCAGAAATTTTAACTTTTGAAAATATTTTGTAAGTACTGTCACTGTGAGCATGTTATTTATTTTTTAACAGAAAAAGATAGTATGCCAAAATTTTCTCCTATGGAAAATTTGAAGACAGACATTGGAACAAAATATACCATGCCCCAAATTAATTTGGAAGATCTGAGTGATATTAAACAATTGGAAGCTTTGTTTAGAGCACAGACATTAATAGCTTTAATTTCTGGTCATAGTTCTTTTCATCAGCAGCACTGTTTGATGGCATATGCTTGTATCATCCGTATCTGGCAGGTGAGATTGTTATGAGCTTATATTATATTAATTATATTAAAATGTGGCCAGTATATTTCAAGATATCTTGTGTAATTGTGGTGCCAGCTATTCGCATGATGTTTTAGCTACATCTTTGGAATTTCCTGTTTTATGGTATAGCTAGCATATTTTCTCAGATTAAGGATTAAAAAAGATTATTGTTTCTCTCAGGAAAATGGAGAAGGGACATGAAGGATAACAGCAGTGGCCCATTGTTTCTCTGCAGTATGTTCATGCGTTTCATGCAAAAGGCTTGAAAATTTCATCATTTCAATTTCTTAAATGATCTTGGTGGTGGCACGATACATGCTGAAGACATTGCTGACAGTTCTGAGGAATCTGTAATTAGATTACAGACAGACCTCACTTAGCCTGAATCAAGGGGGCTGTCATTTTGACTGAAAGGAATTGTGTGACATAGTTAAATTCAAATTCATTTCTCAGGTTTTGGGAAGTATAGACAAGCAGTGTTTACCAATCATTATACTCTATTCACTTTTGCATTGTTGCAGCATTTCAAATCAAACCAATCTATTTCATTTCTTATTGATATGAATGTCTAATTTAAAAGGCTATTGGGAATCATAGCAAAAATCATAGGAAAACAATTATACATTAAATATGAGTAAATCTTTGAAGGGACTAAATCTACACTTGATAATAGTAATGACACAAATCTTATAGAGACAATCTTAGTGCTATAAATAGGATATATCTATGTAGTTTTATTCCAACTAGATGTAAAAGCCTGCAATTTTTAGTCCTGTAACAAGTTTCATGTATATACATATATATATGATCAAGTATTCATTGTGAAATCAGTTCAGACTCTTTAACATTTGATGGAAGACAGGAATTGAAAAAAATTGAATGTTGGTGTTTTCAGATTTACATGAACATAATTTTTAATACCATGACCTTGACTGAGTGTCTTACTAGAGAAAAAAATATCTGAAAGGAGTATTACTATTTGGATAGACTATTAAAAAGAGTTGATGCAGCTGTCAGTGCCAGTTTTAGGACAATGACAATAATTCTAAGAACTCATATATAGAGCTGAACAGTACTGTGAGGAAAAGAACAACCATATGGTACTAAAGGAACAAAAGCACTACAGAGCAGCTTAACTTTGTTTGGGAGTAAATAGTAAAGCAGACTTGACAGCAGATGTCCATTTCTGAAGCAGGCTTTTAGTGTTAGAACTCCATTAATAACTCAGGATATATTAAAATGTTCTCTGAAAACCTCAATAATTGCAGCCAAATTAGCTGGCTTTTACTTTTAAAATACCTTTAACTTGAAAATTTTACAGCTTGTGCAGCGTCCAGCATTATTTTTCATTCGTATTTTATTTGCTACTCCTGATCCCTCCAGCAGAATGTATTTATCTTTTCAAATTAATGTGCTTTTTAAATTTTAGGTAAGGTCAGAAGCCATGCTATTAATTGTATAGAGAAATTTTCAATGGATGCTTTCATATGCTTAAATATTTCCATTTTTTTTAATATAACATTCATTAGTAGCATTATAGGCTAATCCAGAAGCAGAACAGAGTGGCTCTCTGCAGTCTTCCAGATTACTTTTATATAAAATTCATCCCTTGCAGAAGATCTAAAGCAATCTAAAGTAGCAGTTATAAAAAAAAGAATTCAGTTTGCAACCATATAGGTTTAAAAAGTTGCAGTAGTATTTTAGCACAAAAATTATGTCATTTTTTTACATTCAGCTCCTTAATTGCATTGTCATGATCATTCTAAATGCTTGTACAAATAACACAAGCATCTAGGGGTCTCTCGAGTATTAGTTTTCTGAAGAAAGCTTTTACACAAGTACAACATGGTATGTGGCAGTTAATAGCTGTAGATGGTGAGTTACAGTGAATAATCATTGTTATTAGAAAGAGACATTACTGAAAATTGAAAGTAATTAACTGTAATTGTTTGTTTATCTAGGTATCATTGTCAGCATCAGGTCCTATTACAAAAGTATTATCAAAGTCTTCACCGTTTACAGCTCCTCAGAAGGTGCAGTCGGTAATTGCTCCTAAAAAAGAGAAGGACAAAAAGAAACATGTAAGAACCCTTTCCTGTGGAATTAAAACAATCATCTCTTTCTAAGAGATGTTTCCCTGGGCTCATTTGTTTTAACAAATACTTCCGTTTCTTGCTTGTAAATGCTCTCATAACCTGAGAAGAATTTCTCTTGGAGTCTGTATATCATACCTTCACTCTTGATCTCATGGACTTGAGAGGTCATAAATTTACAGATGCTTTTCTTTTGTTTGTTGCATTGGTCCAAATAGTACTGTTTTGTAAAAAATACAGTTTTACATCTAGAGGTCTAGTCACTCAAACTTTAAAGGATATTGAGTAGATAATGTTGGTTTAGGGTGTTTTTTATGTTACATGAATATTTTGTACCAACAAGAATGATAATTTGGCCTTATTTTTTATTGTAGGTTGAAATTTCTGTTGTGAAAGAGAAGCCTAAAGGGAAAGGATCAGTTGATACCTTACCAGCAAGTGTAGAAGAATGGGCTTATTATGACTGTCCCAATGAAATCAGAGATACTTTTAAACAGAAAACAAATAGTTATGGTATTAACTGGGATAATTTCCCAAAACCTGTAAGTATACTCCTCAAAATCCTAGAGTGTTTATTATTTAGGAAAAAACGAGTAGCAGGGAACTATGCTGTGGTTTAGTTTTTCTGTTTGTGTGATAGATTATGTTCAGACAGTGGTCAGAAATCCTTCCTTGTCATAGTATTCATTAATACATCAAAAAGTGTTAGACTGTCCTCTGCATGCTGAAATTAACATTAAAAAAATGTTAACAGAATACCTGTACTGGCTCCTGTGTAGCTGGATGCTTTTTCAGCTTGAAAGTTTGTTTAATTATTTAAATTGTTTTTTAATTAAAATTTGGAACTGAAGATGGAATCATCAATTTAAATTTAAATTTATTCCTACAAAATAAGGTTTAAACTGTTTGAATTAAACAGTTATTTTTATTTTTTTTCCAGACTTGCACTTTGTATTTTATGGACCTTTTATCTAAAGAACTACAGAAAATTTTTTGCCCCCACTTCATTCTTCCCATCTTGCAGCTAGCTGAAGTTATTGCTAATGAAGTTGTGGAATGTCAGAGTCTCTCTGATCTCTATCACCTTCGGTTTGTATCATTTATTTTCAATAAAAGAGAAACTGAATGGACTAGACAATTCATTAATATTTCATTAAATAGTAAACAGGTTCTTGGTGACTTGCTGTTTTGTATTTTTAGTGGTTTTTATTTATTTTAATTTCTTTTTTATGCATTTTAATAGAATTTTGATGAATTGGTTAGCTTGTGGTATTAAAGCCACTAAGTTCATCTGTTACTAAGCATGATCTCCACAAAGAAAGGTGTACAAAATTATGAACTCAAACCCCTTTCACGTGAATAATTTTTGAAATGCCTCATTGTTATGGAACTTAACAAAGCAAAGTCCAAAAACATTTCAATGAAACTATTACCTTTTAAGTATTCAAAAGAAAGACTCCTATCTTGCATCGAAATTACATCCTTTAGCTTATGAACCCACATAAGTATCCCCAGTAAGCTCATTCTCTATTCAAGAGGTTTGCCTTTGTGACCAAAATTCTGTTATGAAAGATTAGTCCTAAAAGATTTGAGTCACAAATATTTTATATGCATGCAATGGCAAATTATTGCTGGTGTAGTTAAAATGTTTTGTCATGGTTTTTTGAAAGGTATTGCATAATTGTGCAAAGCATTTGACACTGTCCTACACAAGATCCTTGGTCCACCTATCAAATTGATGTCTCTCAAACTTAGAGACAAGGATGTCATGTGGGACAGCGTCAAACGCTTTGCACAAGTCCAGGTAGTTGACAGCAACTGCTCTACCCCTGTCCATCAGTTCTGTAGCCCCATCATAGAAGGCCACCAGATTGGTCAGGCAGGATTTCCCCTTAGTGAAGCCATGCTGGCTGTCAGCAAGCACCTTGTTGTTTTTCATGTGCCTTAGCATGCCTTCCAGGAGAAAGATGATCTCAAGGTCCTTTCCAGCCCTAACTATTCTATGATTCCATGATTCTATAATGTTTGCTTAATAAGTAACAGTTATAAGCAATAATTGTTTGCTTAATTCCCAAGAGTTTGTGAAATAATGTACTTATAAAATGCCTGAAAGAGGTCACATGGAATAGATGAATATTCCTATATACGAAGGTCGGCATGTTTATCTTAATTGCAAATCAGTTACTGAATTGCTACCCAACAAGACTAAAAGTGATTTACTAATGGGAAATGGATTTGCAGCCAAGCTTTGCCAGGCAAGTTTTTTTGTTGTCTCCTCAAGATTTCATTTTATTTCATGGTATTTTATTTATATCTGTGACCTGATTTTTATATTTGAGCAGATACGTATACATGAACATATTACTCTTTACTCAGTATACAGAAGTAGGTTAGCACAAACACATGTATGGGATTTTTTGCATGCTGTAGTGAGTCGGTATTATTTTTGTGCTTTTACTACATCATTTTTGAGACTGAATTGGAGAGATATGCGTTTGATGGATGGGCTAGGGGTACCGGTGGATGCCACATCCCTGGAAGTGTGTATTCTAGGTCAGTTGGATGGGGCTTTGAGCAACCTGATCTGATGAAAGATGCCCCTGCCCATGGCAGGGGGTTTGTATAAGATGATATTTAAGGTCCCTTCCAACCCAAACCATTCTGTGATTCTGTGACCTCTGTCAGTGTGTAATTTCAGCTATCACAGATCCCCCTTTTTATTTAAAATTTTTGTTATTGGCAATATTAATCAAGATGTAAGAAGGTAGGATTGACAAACATGGAATGTGTGCTCTTTATATAGAATGTGCTTAGGTGAAGCAACGTATGAAAGATTCTGATTGTTTCTTAAAGATTTCTTTTTTTTATTCTCAGAATTGCCCTGATCTGTTCAGACCTAAAACTGAATCAGGCATCTTTGTATCACGAGAAAGCAGCTGGAGAAGCCTACATTAGTGAATTAGAACAGGCAATGTATGTATTTTCACTACAGAGGCTGTGTTTAGTTGGGATTTTTTCCGTACACTTGATAAGTGTTGCTGGGGGGGAAAAAAAATTAAACCCCATGATGTCTTAACACAAATGAGGTGTATTAGCTGTGACCTAAAATTCTTTGCATGATTGGTTATCCGCAGAGTGAGTCTTTGGTGGAGATGACTAACGCACTAATATTTCATCATGGAATACTTTCAAAATATACTTGAATTTACGGGGTTTTTTTTCTTGTGCTTTAGGTGTAGGCAAGAGATTGCACGGAAAAAAGAAAAAAATGTGCATACTATGACAGAAGAGAAAGAAACATTTTTTGAAAATGCTCAGCAGAATGGTAGTAGGGATGAGATTACCCTTACTTCAAGTGAAAAGGTTTTTCTTTCTACTCCAGTTACTTAATAAATTATGCTTCACTCTTTATTTTCATATATTTGCTAATTTGTTTCTATATAATTTTATACTTGAGAAATGCACAAACACAAAAAGTTTAAACTGCATTCTAGTTAAATTCTGCCGGAAGGCACCAGCTGAATGGGAGCGGAGTTTGCCTGGCATAGTTTTTGTATTGTGGAACAAGAATAGAATCTGTATTAATATAAAATGCAACTACATTTCTACAAATAGAATCTGGGACTAGTTCAAGTCAGTGGAAAAGACTGAGAAGTGAAAAAGCATCGTATTCACTACTGGTCTCCGTTTTGTCTTCTTCCTCTCTCCATTATATCACTGCATACTGTTTTGCTCCCTCAGATGCATTGTTTTAAAGGCATGAAAATATTTCAGCTCTGTCTTTTCTGTCTCTTTAGGAAGATAACTGCCTTACTGATATTTCTCAAACTTATCTCCACTTTCCTCTTTATTATGGCAATTCTGTCCTTGCTTTTATCATATCATTTTGCTCTCTTCATATATTTTTTTCTATTCTTGTGCATGCAAAGTATCATTTTCTAATTACTAATCCCTCTCATGTCACCTTTTTTATCTCTTGCAAATAGTTTTTTGATTTAGTTATTACCAAGAATCAGCTTCTTCATGGCAGTAAGAGGTTTGAAGCAGTTTGTGTGTTCTAAAATTATTTTTAATAGTATATATTTATAGTCCTCAAAAGGCATTCAACTAATAAAATCTAAATCTCAAAGTAAACCTGGTTTTCCTGTAATACAAAGTTGAATTTCAAAGTTAGAAAATAGAACTGGACTGTGGGGTATATCAAGAATTGATATGATAAGTAATAACAATTTGTAATCCATCTAGTTTAGTTTTGGAATTTATGAAGGTGTAATACTTGTTTTTTCAGTTTTTTCAGTTGAATGAGGCAACAGGGAAAGGACTGAGTGCACTTTCTTTCCCTTATTTGTGGATAGAAAAAGCTGAAGTATTAATCCAGCTAGGCTTGTATCAGCCAGCAAGACTTCTGCTTTCAGAGGCCCATGCTGCAACACAGGTACATAAGAAATAAAATAGGAAAATAAACATTACTAAAATATGTAGGGGAAAAAAAATCATTTTTGATGCAGTCATTCCTTGTAATAATAATCAAATTGCAATTATCAAACCTTACCCCTCCCTCAACTCCAACCTCTGTTGAGTTTCAACATACCTAATGCATACATTTAAATACATGGCACTTAAGACCAACTTTATGGGAACTGTCTGAAGATTATTTCAACTTGTGAAGTTGTCAGCACCTCTGTCTGCTTTGCAGTGACATTGGCAGATGTATGTATATCCAAACCTTGATTTTAAAAATAATTCAGAGACATTCAAGATTTGCTCATGACAGAGAGAGCATTTAGCTCCATCCTCTCAACATTATGATCATTTCACAGTCTAGTTATATAATTTTGAATTTCATTACTCTTTTACTGCTAACTGTGTTTTGATAAACAGCCGCTAACACTGAAACTATGACTCAGAATTCTGGCAGGTCTAAATAAGTGTGCATATGTTCTATCAAACAAATCCACATCATCTCCTTGTTATGAAGGGTGTACATTAAAGATATTCTTCCTATATTCACTGTCCTCCATTATAGCTCTCTTCTTGGTTGTATGGGTTGCTGAAACATAATTGTTGCAATAAATCCTGTACTTCTTTAAAAAAAAATTAATTGTTATCCTTTTATTCCACAATAATTATTCTCATGTAAATAAAAACTATCTATGATTATTTAGCATGAATCATGAATGCTCTGAATAATAGTAATTAATAATATAGTAATTAGTAATATCTGTCTCTTCTTAAAGCATCAATTTAGTATTCTACATTGAGTAAAGTTCAAAAGACATTAGGGAGAACAATAATTTTAATGATACAATTTCTTACTAGTATCTTTTGTGTCCGTATGCTAGTATACAATCTGTACTGTACACTGCATTTGTCTCTTGCATACTACTAGTATGTAGTTTATAACAAGCATAAAGTAGCACTGTAAATTTGCTGGAGCTCTGTGTATCTAGATCCCAGTTCAGTAAAAAATTTTTCATCATTACATTTCTTCATCAGACACTGAGAAATAACAGCAGATATATACATACTATATAATAGCAGAAAAATAGCTCCTTTTCCTTGTGGGATAGAAGAAATACAGTCTGTTTGAAGGTTTAAAATTTTTGATATTAAGTAGAAACTTTTTTTTAAAACAAACGCAACGTAAGGCATAACAAGGAATTCTACAAGTAATTGAGGAAATACAATTTGCTTCTTATTTCTGTGCCTCTTCATAAGTTTAATCTAAAATATGATAGAAGTAAATATGAATAGTTGTACTGGATTGTTTGTATATAGGTCATGTGTCTTTCTTCCTAGGAATTGAGTGCCTTATATGACGTGTCGCGGTGCTTGTACTTACTTGCTGTATTGGCTAACCTGGAAAGAAACCACAGACAAGCTAAAGCACTTCTGGAGAAAGCACAGCTTCTAGGAGGAGATGAACAGTTTTGGTACAACAGTACTCTTAGTCTAATAGAAGCAATTCTAGAAGAAGATAGGGAAGGAAAACAAAGCATGGTAAGGAAGTTTTTTGGTCGTGGTATTTTTTCAGCACTGGTGCCTCTCTTTCAGTAAAGAGAAATGTTGTCGCCATTGTATTTCAATTGAATTAAAAATAGGTGTTAAATGCAGTTAAGGTTTTCTCTGCTGTGCATTCAACAAACATTAATTACAAATTCCAAACAATTGCAGGCCAGTAGGAATGAGATTTTACCCTCAGAAGCTTAGGGCGTTTTTATTATAAACTGTATGTCCTTCTATTGAAAGAGAAATTGTAATCTAGTATGTGTAACTAAATCCCAGAAATCTGATTCTCTTGGTTAGAATGCTTTTGTACTCAGACAATTCTGTTAACATGGATGAATGCATTTTCCATATTGAATACGGAATATAGCTTTCACTATTATTTCCTATTATGTATTTCCTTTTCAAATATTTCAAATAGTGTTACAAATATTATTTCTAGATTGATAGATCCTGCTGTAAGTATAATACATATATTTATTTTAAAAAAAATCCTATTTAACCCTTAACATTAAAATATCAATTTACTGTTCAACCTTTAACTTTCATGAGACCTCACTTGGAGTATTGTGTGCAGTTCTGGTGTCCTCAACATAAAAAGGACATGGAACTGTTGGAACAAGTCCAAAGGAGGGCCACAAGGATGATCAGGGGACTGGAGCACCTCCTGTATGAAAATAGGCTGAGAAAGTTGGGGCTGTTGAGCCTGGAGAAGAGAAGGCTGCATGGAGACCTCATAGCAGCCTTCCAGTATCTGAAGGGGGCCTATAGGGATGCTGGGGAGGGACTCTTCATGAGGGACTGTAGTGAGAGGACAAGGGGTAATGGGTTCCAACTTAAACAGGGAAAGTTTAGATTGGATATGAGGAAGAAATTGTTGACTGTAAGGGTGGTGAGGCACTGGAATGGGTTGCCCAGGGAAGTTGTGAATGTTTCATCGCTGGCAGTGTTCAAGGCTGGGTTGGACAGAGCCTTGGGTGGCATGGTTTAGTGGGAGGTGCCCCTGTCCGTGGCAGGGGGGCTGGAACTGCATGATCTTAAGGTCCTTTCCAACCCTAACTATTCTATGATTCTATGATTAATTGACTATTTAGGTTGGAGGTCATGTGGTCTAACCCCAGCAAAGGAGAGGCAATTTAGAAGTGAAATCTGACCTTACTGCTAAATCAAGTTGCTCTGGGCCGTGTACTGCCATTTTTCAAATCTCCAAGAATGGAGGTTCCACAACCTTCCTTGGCCCTTGTTATTTCCTAAAAAAAATTACCATGAGGGTGGTAGGATTCCAATTTTTCAAGTTGGGTCTGTTATCCTTCCTTCTTTTAATATGTATGTCTAGGATGAGTCTGGCTTCATCTTCTGCCCTTATGTGTATGGGCTTCATTCACTTATCAAAAAATCTCAATGTTATCGTAACTCATACTTTCTAAACTTATACACGCTTGTCAAGAATCAGTCATCGTGGGGAATACTAGGGAAGAATACTCAACATGTTCTGCACAAAATTTAAGCTTTTTAAGTGAATGTTTGGTATTATACACAGACATTTAAAATAGAATTATGAGATTTCTGATGTTACCTGCAGGCTTGTGAGATATTGGAACACACTGTCAATGTACTCAGATCTACTTTACTGAAGAGACCTAACAGACAATCAGAGTTGGGTTTTATAATTACATCCCTTGAAGCCAGGTAACTATCTTTTCATTAAAATATGCACAGCTTCTACTTTGCAGCTGCATTGTATGTATATGGTGATTTTTACCATTCATCTTTGTTTTAGTGTGGTGAAGTCTGTGGATTCTCAAAGATTTTTCTTCTAAGTAATTCATATTTTTTTTAGATTTCTTAATTTAAATTTCCTTTCAATTCTTTCATTCCTGTAGCCCTACTACCTGTTAAAATAGTAAGCTAGTTCAGATACCGCAACCTGCCGTACGTAGTTTGTGGTGTAGGTTACCCAAAGGAGCAAGATATGTTTGCCTATGCAGAGGTATCTGTTTAAACACAGATATTCCCACAGCACTACTGTAGTCTGCAAAATTCACTTACTTGTCTCCTCACTGTGATCCAAGAAGTCTTTTGGTTACATTGAAATCCAAACACAGGGAACTTAAAATATGTTTGTAGGAGAAGAGAATTATGTAACATTTGCACTTTATCATCTGTCCAGAAAAGTTTCCAGAAACTTTTGGATTAGAAAGGGAGAACTAACAGTATCCTCAGTTTAACCTCAGTTAGAAGACTGGCTAGGCCGAGGCAGATTGAATAATTAGATACATGGAATAAGTGGCACGTAAATTTGAATCTGAAAATATAGTATTTTCATTTTTTTTAAGGACCTACTCTGACTTGTAGATCACAGATTTAAGGAGTGAAGAGGCTTTTTCTAGATTTCTTGTGATTGAAAGGAGAACCGAGAGAGAAATACGTTTGTTTTCAAACACAGTCTATGTTTTCTGACTGCTGTCATGTATTTGATTTTTATTCCTAGGAAAACACTTATTGAGATGCATTGTGCCCAAGATTGCATGACAATTAATGATAAGTCTTGTCAGTTGCCACATACGCTACAGGCATCTTACAGGAAATTAGTTCAAATTGAGAAGGACTTTAGTCATTACGGGCATAAAGTCTGTAGTGCTGAGATACTACTACAGTGTGCAAATATTCACAGGTAAGATTCTATTTCTGCTGAAAAAATTTATTTAACTAGTTTACAAAATGTGTTCTTTTTATAGTCTAATTAAAGACAGAGAACAGCAGACAATATTGTCAGGTTTTATATCTTGGTGTTACACATCTAGTTTCATTCCTGATGTATTTTGTATTCAGAAAAATTCTCTTGAATGAAAAATTCTTTTCACTGGAGGCAGAATTCATCTTGCCCAGTACTAATGATTTTGTTGTGTTTTTGAAGTCACACCGAAGTATCAAAGTCTCCGAGTCAGCCTTTTGTCTTCCCATTCATAGAAGCATTTTGGCAGCTTTACTAATCTTTCTCAAGTATTTATAGGCTTTTACAATTCTTACTGTTAAAATGTTTCTCTAGAAATTGCTGTACTGGCAAAAGTGCAAACCATGGTGTGCCTTGACTCTCAGCTGATTCCATGATGTCCCCTTAAAATGACTGAGTTGTTTTGTACTTGGCTATTCTGCTATTTTGTTCCTGGTGAACATGTAGTCTACAACATCATCTGCCTTTCTTCTCTTTGTGCCTTGGCATCTTCTTGCATTGCAGCAGTAGTGTTCCAAGAATAAGACCTTGAGAAAATAGTGTGTGATTGTTCACTTTTCCTATTTCAACATTTAGAAGACAGATGAACAAAATTAATCTGTTTTATATATTAATCTATTTAATCTATTAATCTAACTATTTTAGTATATATGTTCAGTAGTGTTGATACCATAAAAATTGACACCTTCTTACTTTAGGTCTTTTGGTGTTTTGTTTGGGGCTTCTTTCAGGGTGATTGCCAAGCAGGAGAGAAATGAACTAAAAATACATAGTCACTATCTAGATGCTTACAACTTAGCTCAGAGGGCAGTATCCAGAACTGAGGAAGTATTTCAGCATGTTTGGAGCTTATTTGCAGTTCATGAGGTAAGCTTTTTTTTTTTTCACTTCCCGCTCATGGAAAACAGATTGTATTGAGTTGTGCATTCACTCATTTTAGGATAATTCTTGGAAGCCTCAAATTAGATTACCTCTCTGTAATGACAGGCAATGTTTGACTATAGGATACATTACAAAGCAGAAATGAGAGGATTTGTTTGGTCTTTGTCAATTTTATTTAATTCTAAAATTTATCCAATAGTTACAAAAGAAATATTAAAAAAGAAATATTTTTAATTGACTAAATATCTTCACAATCTTAAAATTCTCCACAATAAGGTCTTCATTTCTGGGAAGGAAAAGATTACACAGAACATTATGTAAATGAAGAAATCCTGTCTTCAAAATAGTGTATTTTGGGTAATGAAAGCCTGCAGCCCACTTTGCTAGTGTGTGCTATTATTATACTTTAGCATCCAGCTTTATTTTTCTGCTTTGCCTTTTTTAAGGAGCAGGTATTTTTGTGCAGCTACCAAAACCATGAATATTAAAAATCTGGGTTTATGCACACATTTGTAATTTCTTTGGAATCAGATATTTGTACCAGTTTCATAAAATGTGAAAAGCAAAAATCCCACTGTTTTTTTTTGTGCAGCTACTTTGATTGCTTTAAAATATATTTGACATTGAACTTTTTCTTTTAAATTACTTAAAGATCTTCATAGCAATATCTCTGATCTGTTGAAGTGATATTGTTGATATGTTTGCTTCTATGTTTGCTTCTTTAGTTAAATGCAACATTCTAATTTCTTATCAGGTAAAGCTGCAAAAATATTTAAAATTAGAATTCTACTTTCCTTTCTTTTGTATTTCAGACTACCAATATTAGTATCCCATTAATGAGGCAACTAGCAAATAGGAAAATAAATCTTGTAGAGATTCTTTTGGATATTTTTCATCTTGTTATTACTAAGAAAAGGCTTAAAAAAGTGGAAGAAGCATCACCTCATGAAATAGTGGAGGCATTCATCAGGGGAACTATTGAAGATGATCCAATAGAACAGGTAATAAAAAATATTTAGTCCTATGATTTGCATATAAAAGGTATTACAAAGTTTTCCAGTGGTTTTTTCCAGAACTTCTTCCACTACTGAGGAAATGGGTCCCCAGATTATTCATGTAGTTTTGCAGCAACAAAAATGAATAAAAACATCAGATGTCTTCTTGGAACAGAGCAGTAATTCTTGCCTATTATTCTGTCTCTGACAAAGACAATAGGAAATGCTATTACAGGAAAGCTCAGTATCCCCACTGTTCTCCTCAGTACCCTCCCCTTATCCCATGTTTTCCTTAGGACTGGTTGTTATTTGCTTATGGATGTTACAGTGTCCTTTTTTTTATCGATTGTTCATGAATTTGTGTATCTGTTAAAGACAACTTGTTTATAGTTAAAAGTGTGATCACATTTAACAAATGTGTATGTATGTAAATATATGTGTTACCTGTTTTTAAGAAGTATGTTTTTGTATGTGTGGGTATATATGGACAAATAAACACAAATGGGTATTTTACCAGGACTGGAAGCATATGGAAGGTGCTGTGGGCCATATTGCACTGGTTCAGCTAGCAAACGTGCAGAGCCTTTGTAAAGGCTGTCCTGACATCAAATCCAAATGCCTTTATCTCACTGGAAAAACTCTTCATTTACTTGCCATTTGCATAGATCCTGTACATTCAGAGATTTACTGGAAGCCGAATGTTATGGTATGCATTCTTTTCTGCATTCAAATTCATTCTTATGTGTAAAGTTTGTCTGCCACAATATTTTTTTATATGCATTTGTATAACACAACTCTTTATTTAGAGCTAGGTTTTACATACTGCATGCAAGCCATAACAAAAATGTATATTGAACCATGTAATTTCAGAAAAACACTTCTGCCACCCTGCCATCATCTTGTAGGCAATTTTTTGATTTGTTCCTGAAATGTGCTAATTAAAGTATTTTCAAAAAAGAGAGGAAAATAGTCCTAGAATGTCTTAAAGGGCTATGGTTGGTTAAAAGCTCAGATTTCTAAGTTCCATTTGTACTGTAGTGAAAACACCATGTAAGAAAAGGAAAGTTCGGTCCGTATAAATTCAGTGATAAAGTGTTCAGAAGAAACTAACTGAGGGCAAATATCAGAAAATAAAGATCTTAGAGGTCGCATGGGAGGCCTTTTTAGTTTCTGTTGGTCCTGTTGTCATCAGGACGTATTAAACATTTTTGATGCCTGATAGTATTGCTAAATTTCTCACCATCAGGGGTCATATAGTGAGATTATTTCTTTTAAGATGAGTTCCATTTTCACCTAGACTTTCACAACAGAAATTAAGCCAGCCATACTTAATGGAATGATTAAATATTCTTTTTTGATACTGTGATGAATAGGAAGAAGCTAAATCAGACATGGCAAAAACTTCCCTAACTTCAGCAGAGTGCAGTGAACAGGAAGTGACTGACAGCGCTTTACCAACTAATCAATGTCAGTATGACAAGTATAGGAAGAAAATACAGGAGTTAAAGGTATATTAGTGAGTGTGCTTGCATTACCATTAGAGTGCTTCCTCTTTTATGGTACAATAATTTGCCAGTTTAATCAATCTATCAATTCTGTTTGGACTGATAATGGAAATGTTTGTAATATACATTTGATCTTACAAAAGAAAAAAGCCTCCAAAACAGCCCCCAAAACCCCACCTTTCTATGACAACTTTGCTGTGTATCTCTGTGCTGCCCCTCAGTACATGCTGTGGCGGCTCCTGATTGAGCTTTCCCAGTTGCTTCCAGAAATAATTTCTCCTTCAGTAGTTTCCCACTGATCAAGCATGTAGGAGGCAGGGCAAGATGAAGAGTCAGCTTGCTTTCTGCTTCACAGACATGCCTTTCTAAGGGAGCATAACATCTTGCAGACTGGGAACAAACAGAGAAGTAACTTCTCTCACAAATCATTTGTTAATGTCTTCTGTAATGTAAGTTACATTGTATGGTGAACTGATATCTGTTAATTACTGCAGTTCAAATCACGCTAGGAATTGGGAGTGTTCAGTTTGTGTTGCTAGTATCATCAATAAATGCATGAGGTAAGAGATTTGTGGGCTTATTTGTATTAAGTATATTTAACTGTTGATGGAAACACCTGTACTGAGAAATGACAGAAAATCCCTTTGTTCTGAATGGGTCATACTGCCCGGATTTAAAATACTGTTCTGCAAAATACATGTTTTATATTAAAGAAAGTGTCTTAGTAAAACATTTATTTTTTAATATTGTATAACAGATGTTGGTGTCTGCTGAATAATTAACCCATATTTGCCTATTTTGATCATATATTAAATAAATGCCTTAAAAAGGAGAAAAAGCATTAGAATTAGTCATGAAAATGTGATGCTTTTCTAACACACTGGTAATCTGTATATGTATAACAAATATTTAATATGAATACATATTTTAATTAAAGCTTTTTCTTTTCATCATCTAGAAGGAACATAGGTTGGCTCAGAAATATCTTTCTCAATCCAGTGAAGCTTTGCTACAGTGTATGGGTATTGCATTCAATCATGATATTACTGATGTATTGGCTACTGCTAGTTTTGAAATGGTTGAATGCTTTCAGCAATTTGATCCAGTTTCAACTAGCCAGTTTTTGGCACTTCATCAGGTAATGCAGCTAATGTATTGTGCTTCTTTCCAGTGTAAAAGTGTGGTTTAAGTTACATAAGTAAAACTGTCTGTTCATATAACCTGAAAATTGGTCATACAGAACACACTGTATGGATACTAGTGAGTAATACAGGCAATCAATGAGATGTTTGCTGACTTCAGATGTTTGATCAGTGGCTTGTTAACAGTTCTATTACCGGTTGTGTGTGACTTGATTTTTTCCTGGATGATTGCACACATGAAAAGATTTTAATATGAATAAATTACTGTAATGTGATTAGCTAAGGTAGGCATTACCATAAAATACCACTGCTGCAGTACCCCATGTAGTATCAGTCTATTTAGCTCGTTCGCTAAGAAGGATGACTGCAAACCATAAGTAAGTGAAATGCATATCAAGGCACCAAAATTGTGAGTACTCATTTCTTTCACTGGGCAAAAAAATCTGCTAATTCAGATACTCTCCTTACTCTCCTGCCCAGAAAGCTTGTATTGGGGAAAAAAAAAAAAAAGTTGAAAATGTCATTGGAGGTCAATATTAAGCTGCCTTTGGAAGTTTTGATTAGGTAAAGCTGAATTGCACTGCTTTTTAATGCGGTAGTTGCATTAAAAGGAAAAATAAAAAAGCTTTGGCTGTTAGCAAGTATTGTTTCCAAGGATAGGATTGCTGTGTTTGCTAAAAGAAAAGGATATAAAGACTTTATACTGCTTTTTGCAGGAAGTCTGTTAAAATGTGTGATGTGACGGCTGTGTAGTAAAAGGCGCAGAAACACAGAAAAGACTCAACTTACTTGAAGGGCTAAGTTCAGAGTACAGGCATTTACCTTCCCAGGTAGACCTTAGGTGACTAAATGCGGGAACACAGATGATAAATGTAGGCAAATAAGTAAATTTTAGCTACTCATTTTTAAGAAATCTTCATAAGTTATTGCCAGACTGTTTACATAAGCTTGTAAAAAAAACCTAGCAGACTTTCGTTAATCCATCTCACCTTTCAAGCAAGAGAGTTTTTCTTTAGCATATGTTTATACATTATAGCATAGACAATATATGTTTATTTGGTTTTGAGGGAAAATAAATAAATACAAACATTTTACAGAGCTGTTCAGCATCTATGACGATGAAGAATATCCTTCTAACAGCTACAACTAACACCAGCAGCTCTCAGCTGGCAGCATTATTGCACCTTCAGAATCATTTAAAACAAAACAGAAATACGAGCGATCTTCTAAAATGTGTGGAACAGCAACTGGCTGCTACTTCAGTGGTAACTTTTTGAGATGTGTTACTCATTAAGGGGTTTATATGTATGTTACATATGCACAGGAAAGCATATATGTATGTATACATAAATGTATACACACATGTACGCAGATACACGTCCAGTCAGCTCCAAGGATGGAGACTCCACAGCCTGTGCCAGTGCTTGGTCACCCTCACAGTGACAAAGTGTTTCTTGTTTGGACAGAGCCTCCTGTCCTGGCACATCTGCTGGGTGGGGGTTTTTGGTTTGGTTTTTAGGGTCTTTTTTGTTTGTTTGGGCTTTTTTATAATTTAAAATATTAGCACCTTTTTTCCTAGGATTGTCACCACTTTTCTGGTGAAATAACTGAGATTGGGGTTTATAAAACCTATGAAAATGATGCTGCTTTTGAATTACTGTTCAGGCATGGAGAAATCTCTGTATTCCTGTTGAACATTTTAATATCATGGAAAAATTGCCGTCTAATTTCTACATAATTATTCTCCAGCATTCAGAAGACAGGTATAAAATTTCATCATCTTTGTTTAGCATTGTTTGTTACAAATGCAGTCTTTTTACCTGTAAATAGTACTATTTTGGTTGTTTATCGCTTTTTACTTCTAATTTTGCTGGACTTAAATTTTAGGATAGTGAACAAATTAATATCTAAATAAATGTATCTGCAGCTCAAAGCAGTATGTTTTTCTCTACTTTTGATTTCCCTAATTATCTCTTAAATCTCCAGAGATCATGTGAAAGGCTTCAGGCCATTCTTGATATCTCTCTAAATTCTGTTAAGTTTCCAGCTGTTATTGCTTGCTTATGCAATAATGTCAGGAGCGGTTTTATTTAGCTTTATAAAGCCACAACAATCTTTTTACTGCAGGCTAGTTAGCGACTACTCATAAACTGAACTACAGCACCTGACTGTGAGGGCTTTCACCCGTTGTGAAAAGCCTTAAGGAGTTGTCATGGAACAAATTAAAATCTACCTTTCTGGATATAGAGCAATGAAAGAACTTTCCTTACAGGACTCAGTTTAGTGTTCCAGTTAGATTTGTCAGGGTTTTGCACCCCAGGTAGGGGTAAATACTGCATTGTGAGCAAATTTGTGAGCACATTAAATTAGAGGGTAATAATTATTCATCTCATAAATTTGCTTCATGTAAACAAGCTGAACTGTAAATAATCTAGTCAGCAGTTTTCTGCTTTCCATAGATCACATTTGTACAGCTCATTGATTGTGGTGCCAAAAGTCAGTACTGCACAGCAAAGAGGAAAACCCATTCAGCCAATGGGTAAGTGTCTCTTATGTTTAACAGATACAAATCATTGTGCTGATGTTATGAGAAGGCTCAGATCTTTCACTGTTACAGTTAGTAAAATTTTACAATAATTTTTAAAATAATTGTAACTCTTAGTAATACCAGAGGAAAGTAAATACCTATACATACATGTGTTGCATTATCAGATATAATGTATCTAGTCACAATTTACAGAATTTTTGTTTCTATTTGAAGGCTAAAGTTGTTACAGATAAATAATTGTAGAGATTTTTTTCATTGCATGTTTCTGTGTGTAGTTTGTGCTAAATATATATATAAGCACAGTTCTTTAGTTTTCAAAGAATATAATGCCTTTAGAAACTTACGGTCTCTGTACAATCATTTCTTCAAGAAGGAGCATTAAGATGGTGTTACCCTCCTTTTAAAATAGTGCAAGCTAAAGTTTATCGATTTCCTGTGAATCCTGATGCATTTTGCGTTTTGTTGGAGAAAGTGCGTCTTTACAAGCAGCAAAGGGTGAAGACTTATGTTGAACAGACTTTCATTCAAAACTTGCAAAGCTGTGTCTCCAAAACGGATGTGGTAATATATTTGATTACTTTATATTTAAAAGAGGGTGAAAAACATGTACTAAAAAGCTATTGTAAACACTTTTTGCGCAGAACTTCCAGTTTATTCCAAGTGTAACATCCATACTCTTCATAGTTGCTAAATGCCGTGTACTCTACTTCAAAATTTAATCTGTGTTATCCTGTTACAGTTTATAGAATAGAATCATTGAATCATAGAATAGTTAGGGTTGGAAAGGACCTTAAGATCATCTAGTTCCAACCCCCCTGCCAGGGGCAGGGACACCTCCCACTAAACCATGGCACCCAAGGCGCTCTCCAATCCAGCCTTGAACACTGCCAGCGATGGAGCATTTACAACTTCCCTGGGCAACCCCTTCCAGTGCCTCACCACCCTTACAGTAAAAAGCTTCTTCCTCATATCCGATCTAAACTTTCCCTGTTTAAGTTTGAACCTATTACCCCTTGTCCTCTCACTACAGTCCCTAATGAAGAGTCCCTCCCCAGCATCCCTGTAGCCCCCCTTCAGATACTGGAAGGATGCTATGAGGTTTCCACGAAGCCTTCTCTTCTCCAGGCTGAACAGCCCCAACTTTCTCATCCTATCTTCATACGGGAGGTGCTCCAGTCCCCTGATCATCCTCGTGGCCCTCCTCTGGACTTGTTCCAACAGTTCCATGTCCTTTTTATGTTGAGGACACCAGAACTGCAAACAACACTCCAAGTGAGGTCTCATGAGAGCAGAGTAGTGGGGCAGCATCACCTCCTTCAACCTGCTGGTCATGCTCCTTTTGATGCAGCCCAGGATACAGTTGGCTTTCTGGGCTGTGAGCTCACACTGTCATTCATTGGCTTTGCAATGTTCCATTGTTTATCAGAATTTAAAATTGAGGCAATTGAGATCAATTTACTTTGAAAATGTGTTGTACCTCCAAGTTTTTGCATTTCAAATGTACATTGCCTTTCATAGCACGTGAAAGCCCTGCTGCCCCAAGAAAACAAGTGAGATCACAGATCTCAACCCTTTAATCAAAATAAAACTATCTTAGCCAGAGATTTATTACTGATTTTCAAGACAGAAAAGTTTCTTCCTAAGGCACATAATATCTTTTGCAGCATAGCTGTTTATTTGGACAAGTTGATCCAAATGTTAGTCAAAATTTTGCTTCAAGGACACACCCCATTGGAATTCCAAGAATTCCAAGTTTGTAGCTATAAACACTCTCAAATTCTAGATGATAAAGCTTTCAGTTGCTGCAAGAAGGCTCAGTTCTATAAGAACATTGTTTTTCACAGTCAGTGAACACAAGTTGTATAGCATAAAGGTACACTGGAAAGGCCTGTGACTTTTACATAAGCTTTTAAACTGCAAGGTAACGGAAGTTTTCTGCACATGTAATGTGCAAGTCTACTTCCTAGCATTCTCATTTACTTTAATTTTAGTCCCATTGAATAAAATCTAAGTTATTCAATATCAATCAAAATTCACTGTTAAATATAGCATATTAACAAAAGCTAGTATAGACCTATTTCCATCATTAATATAAAGGTAAAAATTGTAGATAACATTAAATTTTTCGCTCAAGTTTTGATTGTTTTAATCCTACAACTTTGACACATCTGATTCTTGAACTATAATACTCTTCTATTCATCATGTTAGCTTCTTTCAGTTAAAAAATCAATTACTGCAGATGGTTGCATGATCAGTTTCACTCTTCTGTATGGGCAGCCTTTTTTGTAATGGCCAGTTATGTAAAGATTGCTGTAGTTGCATAAGTAAAGAAAACAGTGGTAAGATAAAGTCAGTTAGAAAAGACACACAGACATAAAAATAAAAGGAATTGGTTTAGGTTTTTAAAATGCTTGTGCATTAAAACTTCCAATAATTATGCACGCAACCTGCCCAGAGTCACACAAAGAGAGCAGTGGGTGAGAAGTCTATTCATTAATACCCACATTTTTTGCCATTTAGTTGAGCTCGTATTTCTAGTTAATGTTTTTGTATCCATTTGTATTAGCTTCTGGAAGCTTAAGGTTTTTTGTGTCATCTTCTCCTACATGAGTCTATTCTCTCCTTACCCGTTTTCTTCATTCTCTTTATTTTTTTCTAAAATGGGCTCCACTGATCTCTCCATGCACTTTCATTTGCTTCTATATTAATTTTGCAGTTTCTGTTTACTTCTCAAAGTTGTGCTTTCACAATTTCTTCCCGTTATTTGGAGTCCCACTATTAAGTACTTTTTCTTTCTGCTGGACTTCCCTGCCATTCCTCATTGAATTTGCAGGAGTATGTTAATCGCTTAAATAATGAATATTGACATCCTGTACTGATTCCTATGTTAGAATATTTTGCAAAATGCTGATAGGAGTGATGTTTTGAAGTAAAGTAGCTTTGAATAGTTCTGTGTTTTCCATTTCATGATGTTTCATTAGCCTCTGATTTAACATAATGCACCTTCAATCCTTATGTTAAATAGCATTTTATAAGTATTCTTTTTTTTGTTGGAATATGTATGTTAGACTCCAACAGAGAAAATACATCATAATGGACATGGTTTGACATCAGATTTCTCTGAAATATTAGAAATGATGGAAGAATATCTGAAACCAGTGCTGTCACATGTTGATCTTTCTGACATCAGGTATGACACTTAGACTTGGTTTATCATCATTTGTGAAAATAAAATGGTAACTCAAGTCCTGAAAATGCAGGAATGGTTTCAGCAAGAATAGACCCCATTGAATGAACTTCTTTCGTTTTGAAAAACAATATATGCAGGATATGCAAGACTAAGGGAATTGAACCATGATAGACTAATGGCCATTTTTGACAGGTACTGTTCTCCAGCTTAAGTTATGCAATATTGTGTTCAGGATGAAACATCACAATTTAACTAATAAAGAGGGCAGGAACTCCAAAGGGAGTACATCCTTTATGTAAAATTTAATTGAGATTGAAGCAGTTTTGTTTGTTTTCTCTGAAAACTTTCACTTACGTAAGTGTTAGTGCTGGTAATATTTTCACTGCAATTCCTCTTCCCAGAGAACAGAGCACACCAGTTTCAGCAGCTGAATCAAGAAAAATGAAAGTGAAAGATCAAAACACCAAACACTCCACAGAACTGGGTAGGTGCTCTCTTGAGTATATGTACGTGCGTCTAGGAACAGATATCAAAATCCCGTCATTTTAGTTTCAGTTTTTTTGAAGCCAGGGATAAGAAAAAGGCTTCAGCAGTGGTTTTGTCTGTTTTCTGTATCAGGTCAAGTAGTTTAGTATACTTCCAAAGATCACTTATATGCTGGGTGGAGTTGTCCTTCTGCATGTATTTACTGTATTCCAAATTATACAGGCTTTAGACAGCTAAATAAAATGGCTTTATAACAAACCATTTTTTTCAGGAGAAAGGCTGAAAGGAAGAGCTTTCTTAAGTCTGTTGATCTCTTTGTTTTGTCTGTTCCTGCCTTTTACTTTATGAACTCTCACATTGGGGTTGGTTTTTTTTTTTTCATTTTTTGTATTTTTTATTACAAGCCTAATGCTGGAATCTGTCCCTAAACATGTTCCAAGAGAAGAGACAATGAAGTCCATGGCTTGCTTGAGGGATGTGTTTTTTCCTTTATGGTGGGGAGCACTGAAGTTTCTTAGTGAAAAGTTACAAAAAAAAATATATATACATTTGCTTTTTTTTACCTGCAAGAGTGTCTTTCTGCAGTCTCTCATCTGACTGCTTATGTCATTCTGCAAAGACTAACTTGTCTTCTGTGTATTTGTTGTTTCTGTGTAGAGCAGGAAAATGTGTTTATGATGATATTCAGTCCATTTTTTCTGAGTAACAGAAAGAGGTTTCCTCCAGAAAGACAGAGTTGGTATTGGATAAGAGCTCCTTTACAATGCAATACTGTTTAGCCAAACACTGCTAAGGCAACTTTGCATTTCCAAACATAATTTTCTTGAATGCATTTCATATACCTGGTCTTCAATCTGAGATGGTTGGTTATTAATACAAGGGTATTTTTTTCCTCTAATAATCAGTGCTCACAAGTGCATATGCATAAAATTTTGACATCTTTGGAGTAACAGCATCAAATGAAATGTGTTTGCATAATATGCTTAATCCACAGTAAAGTGGTGCTAGAGGAAATCTAAGTTTTACGTCTAACTTCAGTTATTTATATACATACTGAGAACTACTAAATCTCAGTCACGTTCTGTCACATTCTTCAGGTACACCTGTGGATTTAGGATTATGCGTGGTATTACTAGGAGATACATTATTTATGGAATTGCCTTTGGAAGCACTGAGTATCTTTAAAGAGGAAGGAGTAAGTTCTGTATCCAGAGATTTTTCTCTCCAGATTCTGTACAATCGAGTACATCTGGCTAAGTCAGGTATTATTAAACACGCTTTGCATTAGCATACTGATGCAGTGAACAAAATTATTTAAATAGTATGAATGGTGTATTATATTTTACTGGAAGACTGCCCCATGCAATAGGTTTGCAGTATATTAAATGGAATAAATAGTACAGTAGACTTATTTCAGTAATGTACAGGCTGATCATAGTTGCAGTGCTAGCTAATTTAAAATAACATCTATATATTAAAGAATTAATGTAAAACTCTGTGAAACCTAAAATGGCTTGCAAAGTTTCAGTTATACAAGTATGGTCTTAAACTCTTTAAAGCCGTTCATAGCTGCACTGAAAAAACTAAAGTAAGAATTTAGACTTCTGTTAATTTTCTTTAACGCTGGTGTGAGACTTTGCTCAAAATATCAAGCATGAAAACATTTTGTCAACCTACCTTTTCCCTCTGTAGCTAAGATTACATTATGAGCTTCTTTTTTTGAAGTCCAGTGATTCTTCTACTGTGCATGACCACAATCATATCTCACAGGCTGTGTATGGACTTTCATTGCTGCAAATGCAGCCTGTATGAGCTCTTCAGTGAAACGAGTTTGTTAAGTGAGGTAGTTGAACAGTCAGTAACCTTGTCCTTCTGGCATCTTAAAACTAATTTCTTACTTATTCTCAAAGTGTGTAATAAATCCAGGCACTAAACATTTTTTTTTATAAATCAAAGATACCTTTTATTACTGAAGTTAAAAATTCAAAGTCACATTTTGCGCCTACATAGATAAAACCACATTTTAACTAAAATTATTAAAATAGTGGGCCTAAGCTAAAAATTAGTTTAAGTTTAGAAAATCTCACCCTGTACCATGAAAATACTCTGTTCGGGATAAGTTCTTGTATTGTGTTCGTATCTGTAATATTTAGTGTCTTCTGCATAACCCATCCTCTGTTCTTCCATTTCACTTCTCCTTTCTAAGGGGAAAAAACTGAATAATCTGTGATTAGAATATTTTTAGTCTAAATATACCTTCATATACTGGTACAGGTCTGTTAGAAATAGAAGGTTTAGAATATGTGTGGGTTTTTTTTTCATTTCTGTTTATCCATTCTTAAATTGAAAACTTATAATTTTAGAAGCTGATAAATGAGAGGAAACAGACTTGAAAAGTCTCTGTTCATGCAATTTTGCAAATAGCCCTGAGTGAGGAGAGAAGCACTAGCCATATGAGCAATAATGCATCTCTGAAACTTCTACGAACTTGCAGTGCCCTCCCGTGATAACTGGCCGAGACATGCACTTTTGGTGGTAGTCCTAGATACAGTGAGAAATATAAGTCAGTTTTCTGTGCTTTTTAAACATTCCTTAAAGAAATAAAAAAATCAGATTCAAATACGAAACTGTCTTTTTCCTTTCTATCTCTGTGTGTCTCTGAAGCTTCAGTTACTCCAGTAACATCAACAATTAATAGAAATGGCAATAGCCTTAGAAAGTGCTTTGATAATCACTGTTCAGCTCTGTCCCAAATCTGCAATGTAATGAAGCATTTGCATGTCTAAAGGATCACATTTCTCTCTTGGTTTCCACTTTAAAATTATTTTTAGGCAAGAGGGTTTGGGGAATGTCCTTTCCTTGCTGTCATGTGGAATTAATTCTTATTTTTCTAGTTCAATCTGTTCTGTTGTTACATCAGTTATTACAAACACAAGTAGTACTTCAGGAAAGTTGTATTTTCTAAAACTGCCCATATCTTTGAAAAAAAATAAAAATCTGTTCTTTTGAATTCCACAGAGTCTGAAGTCAAAACAGATGTTGGAATATCCAAAGAAACAAAACTGAAAGCTCATCAGAAAAAGAATTTCAAAATGGTGAACTTGGCACATGTTTTAAACAAACGCAATAGAAGTAGCTCTTCCTTTTCTCTAAAAAGTGTTAAAGAACTACAAGTGGCTTGCATGGAAGCTTATTATTTATGCTAGTATTCTGAAGTGGAATAAATTTCACATCATTGCATAAGAATTTTGTTTTTTCTTGATTTTGCCATAATGACAGAGTTGTTTCTTTGAAAAATCATACTTTGTGTAAATGTGACATATTTAACAACCCACCAAGGAGTTGCTTAATGTTCCTAAAATACTTCCCCCAGCAATATAGTATATTTATATAGTGTATGCACTTATTTTTATAAACATATATGCATGTATGCATATAGATCTATGCATGTGCACACAGATATGTAAGTATATGCATTGTATATAATGCAGAATAGCTTATAGTTTTAATTTCCATTGACAATTGAGTATTGTGCCCCTTTTAATCCTCCCTTCAAAACTTTAGAGCATCTTTTTGTTAGTTGTTTGGCACAAATAATGCAAGTTTATTATTTGATTGAGGCTTATACATGTAATAGAATGTGTATTCTTTTTAATTGTAGGCTCCAGTTAATTGTGATTTACCCTCTAATTGCTTGGCTGTTGATAATAATAATTTTAAATGTATCCTTTCACAAACCATTAACTAAGCGTATCATTAAACTTCCTTTTTTTGTTGTTTACATCATGTTGTTTGCACTTAACTGTTTATCAGATATCGTGGACCCCTACAATGAAGGAAGAGAAGCAGGTAATCTATAATAAATCATATTTTCTCCACAAACTGCTCATGGAATTTAGAATTTTTTGTAACAGAAAATGAAGTCATGACATCAGGATGCTGACAAAAAAAGCTTAGCTTTTGATCAGCACAATACTGCTTAGCACTGCTTAGCAAACTGGAAACTTGGTTATTTTCTCCATCTACTTAAGTCCTCTCTGAGTCCCTGGGGCAGAACTTGTGGAACGGTTCTGGTGTTTTCAACACTTCACACTTTCCTCAGGGTATCTAGAATTTATTGTTTGTGCTTTTAAAATCTTTAACGTGTCTACAAATGATCCTTGTCAGTTATAAAACGTACCTTTTAAATGGGAATTACAAGACGGGATTAGGTTTCAAAAAACTGAAAATCTGATGAAGGCCTAAAAACCCCTGAACTGTCATTTCAAAATTGCTGTAATGACGTTTAACATCCTTTGTCACACAGTAAGCATATAATGATGAAATTCTGTGTTACAGAAGCTCTAAGCCCTTCCCTAAAAATACAGGAAATCCTAGAAAAATACCATGACCTATTTACACAGCAGTGGGAAGGAGTTATTGGCAACATACACATTCCAAGGTTTGTAATATTCTATCTGCTTACATGTTTTATCCATGTTTCTTTTTTTAAATTGTGCCTATACGCAGAAGCTTCAGTCATAAAATAAGGTCATTTTTTGCTGAGGTGATAAATGCATAGCTAACCACTGCCTTTGTCTCAAACATATGTTTAGATTTGTAGACTGAATATTTTAGGGATCTGAAAAAACATGCTCAAAGTGACTTAGATCGGTTGCATCAAAGTTGCTGTATATGTAGATAATCCAATTTTGACAAAAATTCTGCTGGTGCAGTCTTTGATGAATATGATATGTAAGCATAAATGTAATTTCTGGCTTTGTTCATAACTGTTTTTAAATCCCAGTCTTAAAACTAGTAGCATCTCCACGCACATTGAGTCAGCTGTCAGACTGAAGAACGTATTTCAGAAGCAAAGTAGTGAATGTCCATCTCCCAGTTTGCAATTTCAAACATCTGATCATAAAACTAATACCATTTTATGGAGTTTATTCATAAACACACTTTGTTCTTTATAGAAGTACTTTACTTTCAAGTACTCATGCTGGGGGACAGGTGATCAGTCAACAGAGATCTTGTGGGTCAGGGTCAAAGGGAGAACAGCAATGGCGGACGTTATTGTGGGGATCTGTTACAGACCGCCTGATCAAGAGGACTCTGTGGGTGAAGCACTCTATATACAGATAGGAAGAACCTCACGCTTGCAGGCCCTTGTTTTCATGAGGGACTTCAACCACCCTGATATCTGTTGGAGGGACAGTACGGCTCAGCACAAGCAATCCAGGAGGTTCCTTGATTGTGTGGAAGACAACTTCCTTCTGCAAGTGACAGAGGAGCCGACAAGGAGAGGGGCCATGCTTACCTCATGCTCACCAAAAGGGAGGGGCTGGTGGAGAATGCAATGCTCCAAGGTAGGCTTGGCTGCAGCAATCATGAGATGGTGGAGTTCAAGATCCTCAGGGCAGTGAGAAGAGTGTGCAGCAAGCTGACTGCCCTGGACTTCAAGAGAGCAGACTTGGGCCTCTGCAGGACCCTGCTCAGTAAGGTTCCATGGGATAAAGCCCTAGAGGGGATGGGGTCCCAAGACTGCTGGTTGATATTCAAGGATCACCTGCTCCAAACCCAGAAGTGTTGTGTGCCAACAAGAAGGCAATGGGGCAAGAAGGCCATGAGGCCTCCATGGATGCATAAGGAATTGCTGAGAAAACTTAGAAGGAAAAAAGAGGCTTAAAGAAGGGCTGCACCAAAAGGAGCATGACCACCCATCGAAGGAGGTGATCCTGTCCCTCTACTCTGCTCTCATGAGACCTCACTTGCGGCACTGAGTGCAGTTCTGGTGTCCTCAACATAAAAAGGACATGGAACTGTTGGAACAAGTCCAGAGGAGGACACGAGGATGATCAGGGGACTGGAGCACCTCCTGTATGAAGACAGGCTGAGAAAGTTGGGGTTATTCAGCCTAGAGAAGAGAAGGCTGCTTGGAGACCTCATAGCAGCCTTCCAGTATCTGAAGGGGTCTACAAGGATCCTGGAGAGGGACTCTTTGTCAGGGACTATAGCGATAGGACAAGGAGAATGGATTTCAACTAAAGCAGGGGAAGTTCAGGTTAGATATAAGGAAGAAGTTCTTTACTGTGAGTGTGGTGAGGCACTGGAATGGGTTGCCCAAAGAAGTGGTGGATGCTGCCTCCCTGGCAATGTTCAAGGCCAGGTTGGACAGAGCCTTGAGTGACATGGTCCAATGTGAGGCATCCCTGCCCATGGCAGGGGGATTGGAACTAGATAATCTTAAGGTCCTTTCCAACCCTAACTATTCTATGATTCTATCATCATAGCAATAGAAGGATAAAAGGGATCTCAGGGGGTTGAGTCCTGTGTGTTAACGCAGTCATTACTGGACCTTCCTTTATAAATGCTAGTTTAATCAGTCTTTTGAAATCTTTATTTCGGTAAAATCATTCTAGTGTTTCTTCGTTACAGTTACAAAGATTGTTACCTGGTATCAAATTGCATGGGGTTTGCTGCCAGTAAGTTGATTATTAGCATCTCTTTTCAAAAGCTATTTCTTTCATATCCTGATGGATGCATACATGAATACTCCCATTGCATGTTAGGCTAAATGCTGTTATTTCAAAGCCTTAGAACTGGAGGTTTTTAGGAGAGTCTGGTATTTATCAAAAAAAACACTGTGCCTCTTGTTTACTTTGAGATGTTAGTAGGTATGCCTCTGTATTAAAATAATTGTTACTAATTATCTATATGAGTTATTGCACTTTCCATAGAATTCTGCAGTCTTGTCTGTCTCCTTACTTTGTATGCTGACTTTTCTTGTTAATATTTCTGGAGTAAATAGTACTGAAGTGTTTGCTCTGGATGATTTCTGAAAAATATTTTTGTAAAATAGTTCTACAATAGTAGCTTCCTTTCTTTCTTCTTTCTTCCTTTCAGCCAAGCTGAATGGGAGCAGCTGCTGACAAACTGCAGTGCATTTCTGTTCTATGGAATGGAGAGATTCATGTCTCACATTTTACTCAACAGACTGGTTGCTATGAATATCCCAAGTAAGATAAGCAAACTTAAAAAATATTTCTTAATTGCACCACCTTTTGTTCCCAGTTGTGTTTATTTCATACTGTATCATTATCATGGTATTGATGTTGGCATTTAAGGGCTTTTTTCAACATCCAGTGTTTTAATCCAGAAAAATTTGCATTATGTAGATTGTATTCTGTTGCACAGCTTTCTTGTTATCCTGCACAAGTCAGTTTAGTCCTTCTCCACTTCTAAATGCAATAATTTCTTAAGTTCCAAAAAACTGAGTCATTACCTGGTAGTTTTCCCAGTAACTCTTCTCCTTTTCTGTGAAATTTAATATTTGGCAACGAGGTATTTTTTACTGTGAAGAGCAGCCTCTGCAGTACCCGTTCGACAAAATTCCTCAGTCTTCACTCAGCAAAGCAGAATTGTCTGTCAAGACTGGGTTAATGCTGAATGATTACTCTGTTATTATGGAGCAGTTGTAGACTCTGAGAAGGATGGGTTTGTTTGTTTGTTTTTTTCTCTGCTTCACAACTATTTAGTCTTTCTGGTGTTGTAGCATAATGCTTAGATTCAGGACTGGTTTTTTTTGATTCACAATCTTCCTTTCTGCTCCTGTTCCACTTACACATCTGGAGGAAGCTCAACTTTGGAGTTGTGCTGAATTTGTCAGAGTACCTGAATTGCTGTATTGCTATATTGTGTTGAGATGTAAAATGGAGAGGGACAGTACACATCAGATTGCGAAGCCCTGCAAAGCAACAGAAAGCTTCTTCAGAGAGCATTGATGTTTCAAAGTGATTTAAACATGTATATGTAAATATACTTATTTACTGGAAATCAATAAGAAATAAGTCTTCTTATATACATTGGTCACTCCTGAAGTTGAACGTTCAGGTGTCTGTAGACTAGATAATTACAGATCTCACAACTTCTGGAGCGTTCCTGAGCTCTTTGTTAATCCTCACCCTGTGCCCCGCTCTTAAAATATGCCAGGATTGATTCTCCAGTCTTATTGATTCTCCATCTTATTTCCTTTAATGGAGAATTAACTAATTTGAAATTAATTTATTTTAGTTCTCAAAGGATTGTTTTATTTTCTGACCACCTACAAACTTTTACTTGTTAGCTGGTGAAATTACTGTTGTCTTGCAGGCTGAGTTTGAATCTATTGTAGAGCCAATCTTTATGTTAAAAGTACTTTTATTAATAACAGTGAACCATGTCTGAGGTTTCTGAGGGCTCTACCCTGGACCTAATATTATTAAGTATTGCTGTTGGTCATTTACATGATGAAATAGAATGTAGCATTTCTGAATCAGGATATGAGGAAGAGAATTAGGTGGCTCAGCAGCTCCTGAACTGCAGGATTAGAATGCAAGTTAACCTTGTTTTATGGAGATAATTAGCAGGGGGCTAGTTCAGGAAAGGCTGGAGGGAGGTGTTACGCCTAAGCAGAAATAATCAGTTAAACATGAATAACTTAGGGAATGGCTGCTTAAGGGGCAGAATTACAGAATAGAGTCGAGAGGTGTATCACAAATTAAACATCATATTGCTAGGGAAAAAAACCCCAAACCCTAAGCTCTGTATAGGGTTAACTATAGAAGAGTGTCATTTGCAAGATATATGAAATGATTCCCCACTCTGCTTAGTTTTGCAAAGTTCTCAACTGGAGAGGAATATTGACCAAATAGAATAAGTTAATGGTGGAAAACTTTAAGAATGGTCAGAAGGCTATACCACAGATTAGCTTGCATCATTTTATTAATAAATATGTATATGCGGTCATACATATATATACGTATGAAACACACTTTAGGAAGAAAGATTAACATATTGAGAGGAGACATGATAATAGTTTTCAAGTATGTAAAAGGCTTTCCAAGCAGAAAAGTAATTTGCTTCTCATCTGCTTAGGTTAGGAGAATAACTAACAGGTCTAAGCTGCAGCAAATCGAACAGTAGGGAAAGCTTTTAATTCTAAGAGTATTCTAAGTTATTTCACTGGAGGCTTTTAAGGAAAATAAAGAATGTTTGAGGTGTAACTTGGTCCTAACTTCCATAAAGGAGCTATGATGGGTAACATTTCCATACCTCCATACTATAACCTCTAACAAGATTTTATAGCTACAGGATTGAATTATATAGGACATTAGCCTGTAATAAGGACTTCATTATTAATTGTACTAAGGTGGCATAGGAAAACAGTCTGCAGAACAACGTGGAAAAGTGTATCAAAGCTACATCAAATAATATTAGGATTACTTTATTAGTGTTCTTTTATGTAATAATTGACAATTTGGCTGAAATATATAAATTTCGTATTAGTTGTTTAGGCTGTGTCTAAGAAAGTCATTAACTTATGAAAGGCCTGGTTTACTTATATTTATTATGTTGGGCGTTATTATTATTAGTGCAAATACCACTGCTATAACATACTATGTTTTCCAGGGTGCAATTTGATGATACTTCTAGATCTGGTGCGATCCAAGCAAAGTCATCAAAGAATTACGAACTCTGATATCCACAAAAGGTAGAATAAAGTTTATTTCTGTAAAGCTTACAACAAGGCAGGTTTTTTTTATTGCAAAATAGCATTAAAATTATGAGTTGCAAATATTTTCATTTACTTCTCCAAGGAGAAGTGCTTATATCTACACCTAAGCGAAGAGTTCGCCTCTCTAAAAGTACTGTTTAATCAGTGCAACAATGTGTGAGTTACAATTAATCTTGTGCAAAATGCATTTTACACACTTCTACAGATGTAATTATGCAGATCCCTGAGTGTTTAAACAACCTCCTAGTGTTTTACTTTTTAATACTTTTTAATAATACTTTTTACTTTTCCACCTCCCCCAAACAGCCAAACCAAAATGCGATTCCTTCACCTAGTCCAGAACAGTAAAATGACAGGGACAATCACATGGTGAAACTGCATCATGAAAAGATGTAGGTGGAAATTGCCTAATTTTTTTGTATTAAATTTAAGGTGCTGTATGAATATTAGAAAAGGCTTTATGCTTAGCCTACAAGAAAATGCAGTACATCATGCCCTTTCCCCTTCTATTAAAAAGCATTGTATATTTAGTTATATTTATTGATATATTACATCCATTTTTAGTTTAGTGATCTCAGATTTTTTTCTTTAGTTGTCTACATATTGCTATTGAGAGACCAACAGAGTCAGCCATGCTTCTAAGCCTTACTGGTGTTCGTTCTATAATAGCCAACCAGTGGTACACTACCTTGCAAGAGAATGCGGAAAGGCTAGAGATATTGTCTGAGAGTAAGTGTTTGTATTCAGTTCTGTTTGCAGGTATGTTATTTCGGACATTTGTATGTATGCACTCATGGAACGTGCGTACCGTACCTACTCATCTCCCATCTCTCCTCTTCCTTTGCTCCTCACCAAGTTTTGTCTGGAGTTTCTGTAGGAGGTAATCTGCATGCGGGAGCCACCATGTTCTTTACAGATTGATCTTTCAAACAGAACAGTAACCTACTTGAATAGTTTTAGTGGAGAATTTGTTTGTGGTCGTATGGTAAGAATAGGATTTCTGTAGTGAGAAGCAGTGCCATAGGGTTTTGCAACCTGTAGTTACATAAACTATGGGGAAAACAAAAGCTACAGATAACTTACATCTTCAGAGATAGATAACTAAATCTGTAAAGGTACCCTTTTTCATTAAGTTTTAAATGTGCAGACACCAGGCTCTATGGTTGGTATTTTCATGTCTTCAATACTTTAATTGAAAACTCACAGAAACTATCAATTATTTTTTTTCCAGATTTGTTGAGCATTGCTAGAACAACTGGGCAGACAGTCCATAGCCTTCAAAAGAGGAAGATTAGCAGAGAAAGAGATTCCATTGAAAGTAAGAATTAACAGGCTTAGTAGAGAAGACTGCTGTGCATGCTAACTAGATCTATGGGTAGTTCAGTGATATAGGAGAAATCTTTCAGATGAGCTGTGACAATCTTTCCTGACACATCTTATGAGAATTGTGGCTGGGAAGACCACTGATACAATATTATAATTGGAGTCTCTGTATTTTACATATATAAAATTTGGAAGGAGACTTTGTCATAGCTGACCAAAAGCTAAAATTTACACTCCACTGAACTGTTATAAAATGAAGTAGTGTGACTGAAAAGTTACCTCAGGAGCATGACATGAAGAATATAAATGGTATGGATTATAGACTGCAAAAAGATTAGTTGAACCTGCAGTGACTAGGCAGTCTGCATTCTAAAGGGCGCACCATATATATGAAATTCCACCTGGCATCTTGTTGGAGAGGGGAGAAGGATTTTTGAATAAAACAACTTGTAATATACTGTTTACAAAATTATATAGCTATTTTTCATTGTATAGGAGCTACCTCTTAAGGGTAAATGCAATAAATTTTAGTTATAACTTACACTGCCATAGAATTGAAGAGGGAGAGCGCTCAAGTCAGAAATGTTGCCTAGTTTTATGGGGTTGGGTTTTTTTTTTTTCAGAAAATGCTTGTTGGATATAGTGGCAGTTATTTATATTATTAAAAAATGTAAGAGAGCCACAAATATTAATGAAAGAGAAGATGTGATAAATCACTGCAGCTGTATTCAGAAATAATGTTTTTTAAATTATTTTTATAGTGGAAGTGGATTCTCACAGCTCCCCTAGAGACAAAGCAGAAGAACAGACCACTTCCTCAAGTCTTCCTGCAATTCATCCATCCTTTTTCAATTGTGTGCTATATGGTTTACCCAATATAATTATTATGTAATTTGTGTCAGACTTTTCTTACTGGGAATGCCACTACACTGTGCACAGGGCAAACTTGGCATTTAAAGATGTAGTAGATGCTTTATTCTATATGGCCTAAGGAGAGGTGAGCTTAAAGAAATGTATGTTTTGCTGATAGACTGATTTCAATTTCAGATGTAAACAGTTTGGTATTAGAAAAAGTGTCAGAAAAATATAAAATACATAGATTTTAGAGATTTCAGTTAGTACTCTAACATTTTCTGAACTCAATGAATTCCTAGGAGAATTTGGTGAGTACCAACACATTTTAAAGGAAATTAGGCAGGTATTTTTGTACATTGATGCATGAGCGGAATTGGAATGCATTGTTGTCAGTACTTCCATTTTGAAAAACTTTTCCTTGATGTATTTTGTTCTTACATGGAAGATTTAACAGGAGCATAGCATAAAAATGTACCAACTAACATCATTTTACTTGAATTGATTTTTAACTTCTTATGTAGCAGTAGTTGCAGGTTAATTAGAAAACAATGTTGTATTAAATAAAATGTTTAATAAGTTTTGCCTTCTTTATTTTCCTATAGTTTTCCTGAATAACATATGAGGATATATTAAATTATTCCAAAATCAAAAAAAAGTTATTATATGTATAGATTTTGTAACATGCTCTGTTAATCAGCAATGCACTTTTAAAATACATACTTTAAAGCTGTATTTATAATGGTAACAGTAGAAATAGAAGTAAAATAATTTAGCACTTGTGGAAAATACAAAGCTTTGATCACTATTGCAATGAAAACCATTTTAAGAGTCTCCTCTTTTTTTTCCCCCAATAAAATGGTGATGTCTGTTTCCTGTGATACACTTTTTTTGTGTGCCTGATAGATCATTAAAATGGCACTGAAAAGATACTGTTCTTGGCTACCTGCTGTGCTATAGTCAATTAAAACCTGGTAAGATTTATAGGCCTATATAGACCATAATTACAAAATCATGACATGCAAAATACTTTCTTTTATTCACACAGAAGAATAAGAATTTTGTGCTTCGTTCCCTTGTGCTCTTACAATTTAATTAGATAACCTTATATGAACTGCTCTGTCAAACTGTGTTCCATAACATGTATTATTTTTATTCCCTTTATATGTAATTTTCTTCTTTATTTAAACATAGGGCATACATATTTTTTATGGCATGTATCTGGGCATTCAGTAACAATACAAATTAAGTAAAAAAGGGATCCTAGACTGTATTTAAGTTATCCAGCCTGAAAATTGAGGATTAAGTATAAGATATTTTCAAGTCTGGAACTTGTCATGTTTCACCAGATGTTGGCATGAGTCCCTTTCCCCACATTCTCACATTTATTTGTTTGCTTCTGTTTAGATCTTCCCAGGTACCTTTTCACTACATCACTATTACACAGCTGCTTTTTTAAATTCCCAGGCATGGTATTTGGGAAGCTCAAGTATTTCTGAGTTTGAAGAAGCAATTTCTCTTGAATGAAGCAAATGTCCACACTTGTCTGGTATTTCAAATGTCCACTATATTGTTAATGTTTAAATTATTTCCTAGATTAATTTCCACATTACTCTCCAACACATTGATTGCTATGAAACTGTACTTCTTTGCTGATCATCACTTTTCTTACTTGGAATGACATCTTTCTAGTGCTGTCTCTTCCTGTAACGTAAAAGGCTTTAAAAACCAGCATGTTCAAGAGGAATCGTGAAGCCTTGTCTGCCTTGCTACATGACAGTTTTCACTAATTTGTACTAACTTCCATCTTCTTGAAATAAGAGATTTCAAAAATAGTGAAGTCAGAAAAGTTTTCGTGCTTTAGAAATGATAGTGTTGTATAATGAGAACAATTCAGGATAAAAACTGCAAGATTGTAAAGGTTAGAAAAACCATTGATACCCCAATGGGCTTATTCAATAGTTTACTGCTGTGGTTTTATTTCTGAAAATGATAGAAATAGCTTACTTAATCTACCAAAGTGTTTTTTTTCCAAAAATATTCCCATTTGTATTAGATACTTTAGCCCTAACTACATTGCAACAACCTCTGTCAGAAAGATGAATGAGTATGACTAAAAATTTCTTTACAGTCTGACAGCACTACTTGATGAGAAAGCGTTGATAAAGAGTAATGGCCTTATCCAGGAAACTGCAGACCTGCAAGCTTTACTTGTTGCAACTCAGATACTGGAAATACTAATCAGAGAAACTGTGGTAGAATACCTGCAAATAGGCAATGTATACTGGGTAGGTATAATAAAAGTAGATGGCATGCATAATTACATATGTCTGATTGACAGGCATTTCTGAGGCAATAAAAAAATAATTGGCTTAGGGCCATGAAGTGTGGTCATAACCATATTGCCTGGGGTATTAGGAGAGTATTCTCTATATTACTGTGCTAAATACCACTCAGTAAAATCATTAATAGTAGTAGGACTACATGAGTAGATGATAAACTATACTTTAGGTGACAGTTGATATGCATTCTGTGACATAAGAAGACATCTAGTTCATTCCTTCAGGAATTAGTACCAGAAATAGTATCTTCTTTTCCATTACATGTTTGTTGCAATGGGCAGTGGCATGATCATATGAACGTAAAAAGTCACTTCAGGAAAAGATATATAGTAGAATTTGGAATGATTTCAAAAAAAGAGGAGCATGGAAGAATTAATATATGTTATATTTCTTTTAAATTTACAATGACAATTAAATAAAGGAGAAGAGCCTGCTGTTTAGAGAAAGGATGCTGCAGCTCAGGTGATGTAGTTTTAGAGTTCAGTATATTTATCTGTTAAAGGCAGTGATTATGAGTGAACTGAACAAAGGAAGATTGAGACAGAATGCTGCAGAAAATTCTGTTTCAGAGCCTGATTTGAATAAAGAACCAAAAGCTTTTCTTTTTTTTTTTCAGATATTCCTCAGATTGTGATTGAAAATTTAGGTGGTAAGACTCCTCTGTGAGCAAAACATGAGTTTTAATTAGGAAACATAAAAAGACCCCACTTAGTTAATAATACATGCACTGTAATATGCCTAATGAATCTCTGTATTTAAAAAGCATCTTTGTGACACACACAAACATTTTCCACAATTTAGAAGTTTTTGCAGAAATGTAATAGTTCTCATTTAAGAATTTTAGGGTCTAACAACTGTTCCAAGAAATGGGAAATGACAGATATATAGTTCAGAGCATATTCATAGACCAAATTGAAATGTTTCCATTTATTGTTGAGTCATTTGGCCATCAGCTGAGAATTATAAGGCAGCACCTACTCATGTGGGGTCTAGAATTAGAAGAGAGAGAGAAAAATAGAAAGTTTCTCAAATGTCTTCGGTGTTCATGGAATGAAAACCATGTGAGGTCTCAAACAGAATGTGCAAAGATCTGTCTAAACATTGTGTCTGTTCAGGTCAAGGTTTGAAATCAAAACAACACAAAACCAAATTAAAAAAACATTCTCCCCCCAGCCCTCCCCCCCCAAAAAAAAACCCAAACCCCCAAAGACGTGAGGTGCTCTTATAGCAAATTATCTGGACTAACAATAGCAAGCATTCTCCCCACAGTGAGGCAATAGATGGTGACAATTAAAGCAAAAGAAATTTGTGTGCAGCACAGAAGGAGCAAAGAGGGGTATGTTTATCTCGTAGTGGCCTAATATATGAGTCCACCCAAGAGGATCCTTGGCTTAAGGTAAAATAAAGGTAAGTGGTAGTGTAGTCATATCATGCAAGGTGCCATGCTGAAGGTCTTCCTTTAACACTGAATATGAATTGAGTGGACCAAAATTTCCAGCTACAGATACAAAAATGGAATTAAATCTTTTGATTCATATAAGATTTTGTAGAGAAAGAATACTCCATAATAACTGCAATGGGAATAATAGTAATGAAATACTGACACATATATTTTAAACCCTTCATTAAGTACATACAAATAGCAAATTCAAAAAGGCAAGTCCTAGTATTAATATTGTGTAAATAAAATCACAGAATGGTTTGAATTGGACCTGTTCTAGCAGGTTCATGTGTTTCTTGTACTAGGGCCTCTGAAATGGATGCAGTACTCCAGCCAGGTCTCACAAGACTGAGAAATTCTTTTTATTATGTTAAGATAATAATGAAAAGATTACTAAATAAGAAATATTTTTCTGCTTTTTGGAGGAGTACTCTAGAGAATGTTCTCTGTTTATTTGACTGTGAGCTCCTAATTTTCAAAGTATTATATATTGTTCAGCAACTGGGAGGAAAAAAGTCCTACTAACTAATGACCAAGGAATAAATTACAGTAGATATAGCTTAGGACATATGAGCTCTCTCCTAGAAAGACATTGGCACGAGCCCAAACAACAAGAATAAAAGCTTCTGAATATATTTCATCTACATGGCACCACATCGTTCCCTTGTGCTGTATCCATTCATACAAGAAATATTGAAGAGTTAGTGCTATTCCATGTATCAACGGCTTTAAAATAACTTTCTGAATTATGTCTCGGCAACATAACAAATCACATTATCAATTAGCTTTTATAACAGAAATGACATTTTGTAATATATTTGAGCATGAAAAGAATTGGTCAGCTAAAATGTATGTAATCTAAAAAATGTGAGAAGAAAAAAAATCATGGTGAATTTATTGATAATATTCTAGGACAGGAGCATAATTTGACTAGGAGGTAGCTGTCCAAGGGAAGTGTGTAGTTCAGAATGGGCTGCAGGGAAGAACTGCAGCAAGTTTGCTACAAAATGATCAAACAAAAAAGAAAAAATCCAACAAAAGCTCTGTCATTATTCCCGAGTGTAACTGCTCTAAAATTCAGCTGCCATAAGCCATAATTGCAGGATTTCTCCTGGAACATGCTCCTCTCTCCACAGTTAGGGCAGCTGTCCTCTCAGTAAGTCTTTCAGCCCACTTTACAAAGGGATGTGGTAAAGCAGATGCCAGCACTTAGCAGCTGATGGCTGTGGGTATTTGTAGGCAGGGAAATTAGAGCAGATTTGAGATTGTTGTAAAGATACATTCCCATGACTATTTAAGGCCATTCATCTGAGTTTGGACACTAATTTAATGATGCTATAACCTGCTAAGCCTTCTGACCTCTGCTTTGGCACCGTGTCTGACCTGAAAGCTATCCAGGAACAGGATGTCAGAAGGGAGCCAATCACCAATATGCATACAAATCCCTATATGTTGTAAATGAAAGACCAGCTCAGTGGCTGTAAAGACACAAGGAAAAACATTTTAAAGCACCTCTCACGTATTAATTAATGCCTCCAACTGAAGTGTCTTCATGTAGATACAATAACAGTTACTAGCATGGCTTTCAAGAATGTGGCCAAGTTAAAACTGAAGGCATGTTTATGTGCCCTGAAGTATTTCCCAGACTGAAAGTCCCAAGTCATTACTCAGGTAATGAGTAGATAAAGTATTTCTGTTCCAGAGAGAGCAGAATGTGAGTGGTCTCTTGCAAACCTAGTAGATACCAGTTTCAAAAGCAGGAGTCACAAAAGTCTTCCTTGAAGTATGAGAAAAGAGAAAACAACAAATCACAGGTGTCCAGAGGGTTGCTTAAGACTTACAGTATGAGGAATAATTTTTGATCCCATTTTCACAAAAATGCCGTATGATATACTAACAGTGTTGCTGGTATGTAAAATACCACTTAAAATGTTCCCTGAAATCTGAACTTTGTTACTTGTTATTATCTATGTGTATATTTTTAAAGGTATGAAAATAAACATTGTAATCAGAGTAGTACATCTACTGTGGAATGTATTCTTCCACTGCTAGGAGAGTGTATGTAGAGTAAGTCAGAGTTAAGTTCAATGCAGTTGAAGCCAACAACATAAAGACACCTTTCAGAAATAAAGACCAATGTCTTATGCTAAGAAGATACAATAAATAAAAAGGGAATAATCTTCAATAATAATAATTTTAAGCCGTAATGTTTTCTGTCACCATCAGCAACTGAAGATGTTATTAATAGAAATTAGGTACATTTGACTACCTTTCTTAAAATTTTCAAACACAACATCCCCTTCTTTTCACTTAGCTTTTCAGTTTGGTGGTAGTGTCCATTAGTATGGGAAATATTTAGGGAGGTATTTATCACCAAATTATTACTGTAATTTATTTTTCCTTTATTTCATATAATGCTTCAGCTTGACACATGGTGGCAGAAGAGGGTGAAAACTGGCAAGGAGAAACTGAAAGTGAGAGCCTTACAGAGCTCCAGTACTCCCTTCTTACCTGTAACTGAATTTTTGTGACCTATTGCTTTTCTTAATGGTCTCATACTAAACATTTACCATTTGAAATTATTAGCAGAAACTAGCTATCCACAAAGATGAACATCTTTTCCAGGAATCTCCAATGGAGCTGCACTAATGAGGAAATAGTGTTTATTTTCTGAACATACATCTGAAATTATTTTTATAATGTCCTGTATTTCCCTCAGTGACTTTTTTTTTTAAGGGAAGTAAAGTTACTGTCACAAGAAAGTTTCTTACCAGAATGAATGATTCAGACCATTTTTATGGGCTTACTGTACACATATTCAATAATTCAAGAGTTGATATAACTTTTCCTTGCTACAGGTACACTGATACAAGCTACAGTAAGAACACTGAAGTAAGCTGAATTAGGTCCATTATTGTCTAAAATTCCATTTTTTCTAAATTTTTTTTTTTCATTTTGCACAAGGACATCAATTGTGAAAGAATTCCACAGTAGCTGCATGTCATGGGTTCAGCAGCAGCAGTCATTTTTCTCCTCGGTAGCTGGTGCAGCGCTGTGTTTTTGATTTCGGGCCTGGGTACAGCGCTGATAACACCAGTGTTTTGTTTACTGCTTAGTGATGTTTTGGTCTGGCCAAGGACTTTCTGAGTTTCATGCTCTGCCAGGGAGGAGGGGAAGCCGGGGGGGAAGCAGCAACAGGACACCTGAGCCAGACTGGCCAAAGAGGTTATTCCTTACCACAGCACGTCGTGCCCAGGATGGAAAGCAGAGGAGAGACCCGGAAGGGTGGGGGTGCACTGCGTGGTTGGGCTTGGTATTAGGAGGTGAGAATTGTATTCTTTCCTTGTATTTGCCTTGTCATTATTATTATTGGTGGTAGCAGTAGTGATTTGTGTTATACTTTAGTTACTAAACTGTTCTTATCTCAACCTGTGGGAGTTGCATTCTTTTCGATTCTCCTTCCCATCCACCCGGGAGTGGGGGGAAGAAAGAGGGGGAAGTGAGTGAGAGAACGGGCTGCGTGAGTTAGAGAGGCTTAAACCACGACACTGCACTGCAGGGAGAGTTACAGCAAAAAAAACCCAAACCCTGGGTTTTTCAAACATGCAGCTGGCAATTTCCCTGGACAATCATAAGCTGTACTGACTTCCTTATGAAAACATTATATATTATGAGTGTTTTACTATCTGACTGAGTACTGGGTACTAGATCATACTTACTAATTCTATCACAGTGACAGTGTCCACGCTGCTATTCTCTGTCATCTTTTTCTGTTTAATGCCAAGATTCTAAGTGAGAGATCACTGCTCACATTTTGTTTTGATTAGCACAACGAAGGCATGAACATCGTCAGTAGAGGAAAAGGGTTTCATATTGTAGGCTGGAAGCAGTAATTTGGAAAACTGCTATTGGATGGCATGGAGAACAATCTCATGAGTACAAAGTGAACTTGGTGAGCGGACAGTGACAATGGAATTGCAGATAGAGCTGGAAGAGAAGAGGAATGCAGGGAGAAAAAAGTTTGTGATGCATTTGGTCTGGTCAGAGCAGATATCCTGCCCTAGTTCTAGTATTGGTGAGCTTGTCTGCTGAAGTTCTCAGCATTCTTGGAGCAGCCAGAACAGTCTGTTCTACCGATGTGACAGGTACTTATTAATTCCCTGTCACTGCACTGTCAGAGAATTAACTACAAGTTTCTGTTGGAAGAAAAGAATGGGTTTCCAAAAATATTTCTAGTTCTGCCATGTCCCCAGAATTTATCTGGACCTGCAAATCTTGAAGTAGCTTACAGAATATAAGTATGAAGTGTACTGCCCCTAAGGTACATAGATGGCTATCTGTACTCATTTTGTTAATCCTGACAGTGAGGTAGCAGCTAAATTACATGTAGCCATAAGAATGATATTGTCATACTATTTAATAAAGGAAACTATTTCAGACATGATCACTGAATCAGGGCCCGATGTTACTTAGAAGTTACACTGTCATCTTCATCATTGACTAATAATTAGTAAAAAGGTACAACAAAATATCTGACTCTTATAAGAACTCTTGCTTACCCAGTCTGTGATATCCACATAGAAATAAAGCTATGGCAGTTCAGAATTAGGATGATCAGGCTGTTACCTTGGAACCTGACATCACAGGTGAGTGCTTTCTCCTGCAGTGCTGCTCAAGACCAAAGACTAGCACAGGCGCACATGGATAAAGATTTGCTGGAGTAGTGTGGGAACAGACTTCTTCAGCTGAGGAAGACCATGCCATGCAGATAAGACTGCTAGTATGCTCTGTTTATTATGTGTCTGTTCTAACAAAAGGTGAACAAGTTAACCAGGTACTGAATTTTTATCATGTATGGAACAGAAACTGCTTTCAGCTTTTAAGTTTTAACAGCATAGCAGTTATATCTTTTAATTACATGTGGTCTGTGTGGACACCAGATGGTTGAGAGGTATTTCATCTCTAAGGGCTTGTACCTTCCTGTGCATTCCATGACAGGGCTCACATGCAACTGGGTGCACACATTGTACGTGCAGAAAAAGGGAAGTCCACTGTCACCAACTTCCAAAATGACATGGAAGCCAACACAGGCATTTGTAACCAGATATCTCTGTCAAGTATTTATACATTGATTGTTTTTCTGACACAAAAGTATGTGTTCTATTTTCTGGTCCAGGCAGAGACAGAATTTAAGCAGCACTATTTATCTGAGTCAAAGAGATGTTAATTTTGCTGTTTTGGTATCGTCACAACTGTACAATGGAGCAGTGCCTATGTTTGTACCAGCATACTGGCTTCTGTGCTATTTTTTATAGCTATTCTTTTTCTCCTCCAACAGATTTCATTAGTATTTGTCCTGAATGACATTGAGTTTTATTCCATCTTAAAATACCTATTTAGCATTTTTTGGTTATTCGTATTGTAAGTACTGACATTAGAAATCTAAATGGTAAGTATATTGAAATAAATTTGCGCTGGAGTTCTACAAGCCTTTCTGCTTCTTCGTCAGTATGATTCAAGGGATGTGGCCTACACCCATACTCAATCAAACAGGGCTATGTTGGCCAATATAATCTAATTGTTTGACATTTTTATAGCAATTCATTGAGACTAAAGAGAGATGACTACATTAATATCTTGATGTAGTTAGATAATAGCTGAGCTAAAACTGATGTGCCAAATTGCTGAAAGGCTCTTAAATTCTCTTAGAGATTTTAACTCTTTGTGACAAAGAAAAGGAAAGAGGCTTCAATATAAATGTAATAATGAGAAAGAATAGTACAATTTATAATACAAAGTATTATAATAAAGAACATTATCATAAATTTTCTAAGAATCTTCACTAATCATTTACAAATTATATTTCTCAATAATTGAGATGAGAAATATTGTTAATGTTCATGACTCTGTTTTCTTGGATAATCATTTTCATTGAGGTCAAACTTAAACAGACAAGGTTTTAGCCAATGAATATGTATTTTTTCCTCTATCTAGACTGTGAATAAAGTTGTCTGCCCTGCATACATCTGTGGTATGGCATTCTCATCCTCAGTGCAAGTGGTTGAAATAGTGATAGAGGAATATTATGGAGACTCAAAGCATATGTGAATGCTGGACCTGCTTAGGCTTAGCAAGTCACCTCATCTCGCTGCAGGATCCCATTAAAATCCTCTCTCCTTTGTAAGTGTATTTGTTGTGAGAAAAGGTCTCCTCTGAGTGGGGTCTCAGACCTGCAGGTAAGAGCAAGTTGAAGGAGAACATGAGAATTGTTTTGTTTTGGGGTTTTGGTCTGAGCCTGAAGAAGTGGTGACTGAAAGAGAAAGCAGGAAACAAAGGTAAGCAGGAAATAATATTGCAGCTAAATCCAGGAATGCAGAGAAATGTGTTTATCAAACTTGATTTGATTGCTCAGCTGCCTTTTTGCTTTCAGAGCCCTTGGCAACAGAAACTCAGCTGAGAAGGAACAAAATCTGCATATTAAGATATTTGTATCTTCAAAAAGCAGTAGTGAATCCCTGGAGAAATGGCATTGTCTGTTGCTGGAGTAAGAATGAAAAGTTTTTGAAGTGCACCAAGACACCATTCAGTGACTAATCCCTCACCTTCTCCCTTGCCAGCAGGTGGGTGAGGTGAGTTGATCTTATGACATTTTAAACTGTCCTCTTCCTCTAGATTTGAGGCTATGGAAAATAGCCTGGATGATCTGTTCTTAAACCTCAGCATTTTATCTCTTACTGAAATAATTGATTTTGAAAGCTTTTTTCCCTTCTCCATGCCAGAGCTCAGCCATGACCTCAGGTTTGTGGCTCAGGAATATACAGCCCCGAGAAGAGATTTGATTTAATTTTTCCCCAAAAGAAAGTGCTGGTACAACTAGAAATACAGAGCACCTGTGGTGGACCACTGCAGAAGACATTGTAGCTAGGAGATAGTAGTTTCAGCCAGAATCTAGGCAGAGTTTAACCACAGGCTTTAGCTGTAGACACCTATATGTTATCATGAGTGACCTGATATATAAGCTAAGCACATTCTGTGACATTTCATATGCACCACCCTTAGCAACATTACCTGTATGTGCTGTTTGTAGGAGCTCTCACTGGGGTTCCCAGCATCAGAAGGGTCCTCAAGTTGCAATTAAATTTTCCATAATTTCCATTTTCTACTCAATAAACCATTTAGCTTGCCTAGAGTGTCAGTGCCTTTCTTACTGTTGCCCTAAAGGAACCAGCATCACCTCATAACACAACAGTAGCTCTTATGGAAACCACAATTTATATTTTTTTAAAAAAGCTATTCCCATTGTAAACAAGTAAATGGATGGATTATTGCTGATGCTTTTAAGCAAAAAAGTAATTATCCCCCAATGTCATGGACTATCTATAGGAAGGTCAGGTTTTTTATCTAGGTTGCATCATTAAAATGTAATAAGTGATCACAAGCAGAAGAATGGAGTAGTGTTACACTGGTAATTTTGCAAACCGTAAATAATGCTATAAAACAGAGAGAAGGGGTGTGATTTCTAGGCATGCTTTTTGTGGCAAAACAAACATTCAAGGACACAAGAGCCTGTTTATTAGTTCACAACTAAGTGTGAGCAGAATGACTCTAGCAGCATTCACACCTTTGAGTAGTGAAATCATAAGGCCTTTAACACCATCCATTGCATAACTTACTTAATTTTTGTGTAGGGTAAGATGTTCATGCTGTGCTCCTACCACATAATGCAAGAGTTTTCTTTTCAGTCACTGTGTGCAACTCAAAAAAACCCAAAAAACCCAGAGCAGAACCTGCCCCCTTTTTTTTGTTTAATTCTAAATTTCTTCTTGTTGCATTACATTGAAAGACATAACAGTCAACTTCTGGGACCTCTGTAATACTCTGTGTTAGGGTGAATATCGTTTGGTTGGACTATACCAATGCATCATGTGTTCACACGTTTCAAACACTATTCTGTGACTGACAGGCAGGAAAAAAGCCATTCTCCTCCTGACAAGCACTACTGAAGGTATTTTAATATGAGAACTCCGGCAGATTTATTATTCTGCATTTGTATCAAAGACATAGAGATGGCATCTCACTGCGGACAGGGAATGTTAATGCTGGAGAACTAGTAAACATTTTCAAGAAAATATTCGTTGTGTATGTCCAGCAGGTAAGAGTAAAATGGCTTTACCCACATTTATGGGAGTACCCATTAATAAACCAAACAAAATTTGGCCTCTTCCAGAAAATTCTTCCAGGCCCTTGTGAAGGCCTGAAAAAGAACAGTGCTATGGACGGTGAGAAATACTGCAGACACCCTGTGTTTTACAAGAATGATTGATTAATGTTTGTTCAATGTAGGCTTTACTTGATGGAAAGAAAACATCTGTGATGCTTCTGTGGTCCTATTAAGACTAATTCCTTCTCCAAATGAAATAAAGACTAATTAGCTTCTAATACTAATTTTCTATTTGTCCAAAACCACTAATTTTCATATCACCCTGTTGCAGCCTACATTTTTATGTCTGTGCATGCTGCATGTCTGAGTGTTTGTCTAAGAGAGTGGCAAAATGATATAAGAGAAGCATAAATATAATCTATTAAAGTGTGCTAAACAGGCTCACGTGAAAGGAGTACAATTCAAATCTGAACAGTTGTAGTTAGGCCATGAGCTACATGTAAAATTAGACTTGAACTATTTCTTGCATAAGATAGAGCTTCACACTAAAGACACAGGTTTAGCTGATGAAGCTTATGTTTCACTTATATCCTGGTCAGGTGAACTGATTAACAGCAGAACAGTTGAGTGCAAACAGTAAGAAAGTGATTAAAATTACCTTTAATTTTGAAAACTAACAACTTGATTAAGACTTCTGTGTGAAAAGAATACTGCCAGTGCTTTACCACCATCCAGGGAACAGCAATAATGGATAGGAAAATACGGGTTTTCTTTTTCCATGTTTTCTTACTGCCTTCCAACTTTAACAACCAGAAAAGTACAGAAAATGCTGCAGTTTCTAAGCAAACGTTAAAGAAATCTTTTTCTAAAAGTCAGTCCCTGAAAGGTATCTCAAAACTGTTTCCCCTGAGACAAAATGTATATGACAATTGGGTTTGCACAAACAAAAAAAGGCTGTTAGAACTTCTGACTACGAAGGTGTTTGGGCAGCTGTGACAGGAGTGCTGCAGATGGATGGGCAGTGTACATTCTTGTACCAGGCTTTAGGAAAAAATCTTGCCTTTTTCTAGGAATTGCTTACAACTAGGCAAAAGGAACCAGGGCTTAATGACTTGATTTTTCAGTGTATTCCTATAAATTCTGTCAGTCTAAGAATTCCTGTGCTGTTCCTGTTGTGCTGTACTTCTCCCTTATAAAAAAGCCAAGGTTATTTGTCTGCTCTGTGACTGAAACGTGAGAACTGCCCTTATGGTCCTCTATGAATAGCCTTCCTTATAATGTTTTGAGTGCAGTAATTCAAAGCCTGATGTCAAACGATCCACCCTGCCACGCACAATGGCAATGCAACCTACAGCTAACCTTACGCTGCCTCTTAGTATATTAACTGGGTGTGCTTCCATTCTTGTTAGTTGGAGACACTGTCTTTGGCTATCTTTACAAATTGATGTCCTCAATTTATAGGTGCAAACCAGGTTATCCTAAGTAAGTGAAATATTCTAAAAGGCTCATTAGTACCACTTCACCAAGGGTGACTTGCATTGAGGATGAGATAGCCAGGTATCAGATGGGAATTGTCATTTTAACTTGCTATTTTCTAAGGTTTTGCATTTATTTCTCTTTGCCATTACTTAAGTTTTGGTGCTTTATTTTGTACTACAAATCTGTACGTATCCTCACCTTCTCAGGAGATAAAATAATTCTGTTGCTTTTAATTAAATACTAACACTTCTGCCAATTCTTCATGATTTAATATATCTAATACCATTAACATGTGATTAACCTAGGTCAACATATCCTTGAAAGAGAAAATCTAAGTCTTAAATACAGGAATTTTTGCTTTCAAATTGTACCTCACTGTTTTAACACACTAATAAACATAAAAAATGCATACAGATAATAATTTAATACCTTACCCTTCCTGTCTCACAATATTTATGAAGTATTTAAAAGAGGATCCATTTATCTATATACATTTATATAAAATATTTAAAAGCTCATCCAGTCCAACCATTCCCAGCATTGCCAAGGCCACCACTGACCCATGGCACTGAGGCCTCGTCTCCATGGTGTGTGAACACTTGTAGGGATGGTGACTCTAGCACTGCCCTGGGCAGCCTGTTCCAATGCCTGAGGACCCTTTGGGGAAGGAATTGTTCTTCATCTCCAGTCTAAACTTCCCCTGGCCAGCTTGAGGCCATATCCTCTTGTCCTAAATGAGAACAATGTTATGAGAACAATGGGCAGTTGGGTGAAGGGGAAGAAAAGCAGGACCAAAGAAATTGACCGTTTGGAGTGTTAAGAGAAAGCTTTACAGAAATCACATGTTACGTATACATTTCTAAAGGATCTTTTAAAAGAAAGTTCTTCTTGAATAATTGATGATGAAATTGAATATTTGATTAAAAACGTATTCAGCAGTTGCCTAAAGCAGGCATCCAGACTTACCTATTATAACCCGTTTGTCTTGAATGTGAGGTACATTACTCCCTGAAGCAGGCTACTCTCCCTCCCCCTAGCAAGCTCCACATTGCCTTCAGAAGTGGGGGTAGCAGATGTGGGACCCACAACCCAAACACATCCCCACAAGAAGATTGATGACAGGGAGGAGGAGTGAAGACCTCTTGCTTTCTCTGATGTATTGCTGTCATTGCTGCCTCAGTGGTTAGATTGCTAAAACGAAATACACTGGAAAGCCAGGGCTGTGCAGACATATGGGGCTGAATTATTTTGTAGGTCCACTGGTGTGAATGCTGCAAGGGAATACAAGAGGAATGGGCGGTCAAGCAGTCCCCACTGCCTATGCCTGTCCCTCCACCCCTGTGTGGGAGCTGCACCTTTTGTCTCCTCTTGAGCACAAGAACCACAAAGAACTCGGCCTTTGCAAGATGCCAGCATTTCAGGATATGCTTTGTACTGTCTGTCTGTGTTACCTTTCCCTCATCCACCAGCATCCTCATTTGCTGTAGGAATTGTTCTCAACTTCCAACTCAGCCAGGAACTGCTCTGGCACCAGATGTGACCACAGATCTCTCAGGTAGCCTGTCATTCCTTTTCAGGGCACTGCAGTTTTTCAAGATGTAACTTAGCAAAATAAAAAGAGAAGGAAAAATCTGGTGGAAACATAATGTCTTTATTTGGTGTAAAGAAATTGTAATTTTCTGAAGTAAAACTGAACACTGGATGATTCATTCCATATCACATTTCTATTGCTAAGGCCTGTAGTGTATGCAGCTAGTGTAGCTTCTCTATGACACTGTGGAGCAACATATGTTTCAATGTCACACTGTATTAATGCCTTATCTAGAAATAATGGATTTCCATACTAAAGCATTTAAATATAGCCTGCCATTGCTATTTCTTCCAAAATGCATTAAATAAGGCATAGATCTTATATAGGACTCAAAATCTGATATGCCAGGTCTTAGAAACGTTCCGTGTGCTGTTCACCAAAGGTTATTTGAAACAGAAGTCTGTCTTTATTACACTCATGGACTAGTTTGGTTTTGCATGTGCACAATATTCTGCTAAAGCTAAGTATATTGCTGCATGTCATTGTGTGAATTAAATATCCAAGATGGAGTACAGCCATGGAAAGCTGACAAGTTCTGTTCTTTTTCACTATTTACAGAAAATGTGTTGTTGCACTCCTTGCTTCTGCTATCACAGGTATAATAAAAACGTAATGATTTATGCAAGGATCAGTAGCTCAGTTAAAAGTAGGGAGGATGTGACTTAGGCAGAAACAGGAAAGTAAGGACTGCAGGGACAGAGACACAACTGCTCCTCAAAGGAGCATAGCAGTGTGGTGCTATTGGCTGCTGCAGCTTGCCTACTAAGATGTTGCTTGTGCTTTCTGAAGAGGCATGTCCTAGATCAGAGGAAAGTCAAAATGTGCAAATGGAAATACATACATCAGCATGCTCCAGCATAATGTGTACATAGCCTTTGTATTCTCTAACCACTGATTTCTGAAAATTCTAAGCGCTAAGAAACAGAAATGATAGTTGTCACCTGGAGCGACATGGTCTCAAGAATGCGACAGACCTCAACTCTGCACAATGCAGGCACATACGAGGGAAAACCTCTGCCCCACAGAGCTCAGCTTCACAACTCTAAGTTGTGCTACTGGCACTTCCTCCAGCATTCCTGAACAGTTACACTTTCCTATATGCTGCTAGCTCCTGTTCTAAAGTTCAGTTAATAGAATAGTTCAGTTGGAAGGCATCTAAAACTATCATCTAGTCCAAATTAATTTACTTCAAAAGTTGCCACAAGCACAGAATATTTTTTTGACAGAGGGGGTGCAGAGAGAGGATATGAACAGCTCTTGATAGGGCTTGTTTTATTAAAATAGTGCTTGGGAGTCTGGATAGCTTGTCCAAGCTGCTGGAGATTTCAGTGGCCCATTGAGATTTTCACCAAGAACAGACACAAGTGCAGAGCTTTGGGCTTCTTCTGGCTTTTGTTGGTTTTTTTTACTAAAAATTCCCAAACCAACCAGGAAAGAACTTAGACCCGTTCCTCTCGGAACCTCCATTGCCTGAAACTGAGGCAGCTGAGTGCTAGATATTATTTATTTGTCCGTTAGCTTACTGAAGCCCTGTGTCAGTTCATGTTTTTGTCTAGCTGATCAAGGAGCTATCGTCAGCGTAAAACTCTCCTATCCTTACTGTGCTACATGCCAGCACAGCAACACTGGGCTCCCCCGATGTCATTTTCAGGATCAAGCAGGCTGTGGATTGGGAAGAACAACACAGTGGAGGAAGGGACTCACCTTATGGTTGGGTGTTTGGCTGCAACTGCAGGGCCAAGAAAATATTATATCATTCAGGAGCCTGGAATATCAAAAGCTGGTATTCACAGGGGCTTAATGTCCCTACTGACAACATTTTTTGTATTAAGTGACGGTAACAAAGAAAAATGCTTTGGCACTGCATTAATGATCTTATCTCCCACCCTACATGGGACAGATTTTGTTTTATGAAGCTGCCAACTAAGCAGAAGATCAGCAATTGCTGTGTTCATCTCCATTTTGCCTCTTAGAAATGGTGCTACGTCCTGCCATGGTGGACATCTCACTGCCTCTTTTGTCTTGGGTTAGCATTGCTCTCTCTGAAGTCGGGTTCATGTTGGACTCTGTAGTTTCTATGGCACTGCAGCTGAACATTTGAATCAGACACTTCCTGAACTAGAAAGTTGAAAAAAAGATCAATCAAAACACATGTGGAATTTTACAACATCTCTATAAAGCAGTCTATGTCTTAGCTAAAACTCCTGGGAGTTCTCTTCTGAGTCAGTTGGGAGTATAGAGAAGTAGCCCCATAAAATAAATCTGCTGGCATCACCATGACGAACGTTAAAACTGAGAAATAATGATGCTCTAAGAAGACCCAGACTACTGGAAAATCTTATTCCAAAACCTGTCTCCTCTTCTGCTTGTTACTAACCACATCTAATGGACAAAACTGGTCATGAGTTGCTTTCATATGCTGATTCCCAGCTATTCAAAGATAGTTTCTTTCCATGCTGTTCATATCCACGAACAAGGGAAAACCAGCAGACATCTGCCACACACTGGGAGATCAGGGTTCTGTCCATAGCATGCAAGATAAGCAATAGCTTTCTCTGCAGCATTGAGAAAATAAACGCATTCATCACTTCTCATTCAGCAGTCACTTTACTATTTTTCTTCTTTTCACTTACATGCTTATATTCTGCTTGGTGCCACCACTCTTAGTAGCTACATAGCATAAATCTATTCAAGTTTATTATCATGCCTCTTACAGTGATTATATTTTTTTGGTTCTAAATGCTGGATATTGCAATGCTAGCATATCATAAAAGCTAACATAGTTACCTAGTAGGTAGGTAGAAATAATTCATTATAGAGCAAGACAAAATAACAAAATATGAGTGTTAAAGACATTTTGAGAGCATACAGTACCTGTTTGTTCATAAAGACATAAATAACTGGATTATAAACAGTAGCTGTTTTGGAAAAAAAAGCTGGAATTGCTGCCAGACAAGGATCCAGCTCAATGGAGGGGTATGCAGTGACTAGGATAGAAAAGGCGGCGTATGGCATCCAGCAGATTAGAAAGGCAATGATCATAACAACAACCATTCTAGTCACTTGTCTTTCAGGTTTCCTGGTAGTTCCCAGCCTGCTTTGTGTATCTGACACCTTTAAAGAAAAGAATAGAAGATTCTAGCAAACAACAAGGCCTCCAACCAGTGAATGTAGTGAGCAGGTTAACAATCTGCCATGCTAGAAGGAAAGACCTACTCTCCATGAGTATGGCAGCACATAAGGATGCTGTTACTGGACCACAGGGTGTCACGAGTTACTGCTGAGGGACATGAATTACTGTACATTGTTATTTCCTTTGCTTTAGTATCTTTATATTTTTATTGTCAAAGTGAGAGCAAAAAGCAATTACCAGGGCAACTTCTGTAGCAATCTAATTGCAGCCAGGCACAACTACAGCCTGCAGAGACACTCCCAAGACTTCAACCAAGTCATAAGCAGAGAAGCGGTAGCACAGATTTGCTGTCCAGCCCCACAAAAGTTAATCTAGCTCATATAACTTTATGGGTGTTGCATCAGCCCACCCCAAGGCAGTATGGAAATACCTTTAAATTCCATCTGTGAGAAAAGTAATCCTAATGATTTTTAAGTCAGATCAGAGACAAGATTTGGCCTCTATTCAGAAACAACGACCCTGACAGAACAAGCAACTGGTATCATCTGATAACAGTAACTTACCTCTAAAAATATGAAACAATTAGGGCTACGTTTTTGGGTGATACAGCTTACCATACATCACTAGCTTCTATGGAGCTACATTGGCTACACAATCGCCTGGCTGTTTCGCCCTTGTCTCACATCCGCCTGACTTTTTTCTCAACTATTGCTTTTTGTGGATGGCAGTAGCTTCCTTCCTTTCTGAATCTGAGAACATGAAACTGAGAACCATCTTGCAAACAAGGGAATAGTGCCATAATAATTTATCCCCATTATAAACTGTTAATTAGATCTTTTCCTAAGGTTTCTTTATTTCATTAGTTTTGCAGTTGTAGTGAAAGCTACTGTTGGCATTGTAAGGCTGGGTTCACAGGGTCTGAGGGACTAGCAGACTTCTCTAGGACAAACCAATCTCACACTGGACCAAGTCTGCACTGTGGCAACCATGGGAAATAGCCATCAAACTCTGGGAAGTGAGTTGGCTGGAAACATCAAGACACCAGTTCTGTTCGCTGCAATCAGATTTGTAAAAATTAGCTTAGTTGCGAGATATAAGCTCATGGCAATTTATTATAAATTTAAAGACTATATTCCAGGCAGTTGGCTTTTCTACACCAGAGTTTGTTTTAAGCTATTGTAAGTTAACAGAGGCTGACTCAGACAGTTACATCACTCTGCAAAAGCCAAAAAAAGCCAAAGGCAAGGGCTGGCACAGGCTATGGCTAAATTATTTATGATGTGGTGCCCTGAGGCTGCCCCAGCATCGCCCAGCTGTGTGGTCTGCCAGGTCTCTAAGCTGCAAAGGAAATGGGAAACACACAACTTCCTGAGAAGTGTGATTTATTCTTTAACATTAACGCTATTCTTTCTGGATAACAGAAAAAGGAGTGAGAAAGTAAGCCTAGTGAGATCACACAACAGTCGCTCTAGGCCAACGCTGTGACCCACTACAGGGCACAGATCAGACTTCTAGAAGATACCCCGACCTGACCAAATGGCAAGATGGACCATTCACTGGCTTCTGCTGTGACCAATGGTGACATTTTCCTTCTCTGCCTCCTTTTTATCTCATCTCACCTGCTTTTGGTTTAACTTGCAGCTGCTTAAGTAGCTATCGTGGAGGAAAGAAATGGCCCTTTCTGCGTACCTCCTGAAGCATCCTAATAGCGCATCAGCCACTGCTCTGGCAGACCCAGCATAGTGCTGAATGCTTGGCTGCACACCGTCTCTGCTGGGTTAACATCCCTCCCTTCCATGCCCTATCACCAGGGCCACTTTGGCCTCTGTTCTCTCCATTCCATTTCCTCTGTGGGTAGGTTTGGACAGGGGAAAATAAAATACTGATAAATGTTCTGGATGTTCAGAATAACAGAATCATAGTTTTTCAAGTTATCTCAGGAAAGTCTGAAGCATCAACAGCGATTTTCTTCAAGTATCTCAATGTCTTGTAATTCATGTCACCCACCCTCACACCACCAGACTCTTTGCTCCCTCCCCATGAACACTGTGAGCAGTAACATGTCTGTGCTATGGTTCACATTCAATCTGGGACGTGTCTTGTGTTTTACACTGAAATCAACCTCCCATCATCCACTTAACCTTGTCTCCCCCAAATGCACCCTGGGAAGTCATGAAAAAATCCATTTAGAGGAATGCTGATGTCACCTGCAGTATGCATGTTCCTAATGCATGTATTTTCTAATGAGAAAGTAAGATTTTATGCATTTGCCTTCTGTTTTGTTTTACTTAGGGAAAATGACACTGAGAATCATAGAATCATAGAATAGTTAGGGTTGGAAAGGACCTTAAGATCATCTAGTTCCAACCCCCCTGCCAGGGGCAGGGACACCTCCCACTAAACCATGCCACCCAAGGCTATGTCCAATCCAGCCTTGAACACCGCCAGCGATGGAGCATTCACAACTTTCCTGGGTATAAATACAAGCATTTGGTTATCCCAAATTCTTTCAAAACAGCAGTAAATTGAAGGAATTCACTGAATTTATTACTAAAGGAATAAGACAAGACAGCTAATAGCAGTAAATAGAAATAAAAATATTGCCCCAAAATCCTGTCCCAAATATGAATTTTCCTCTTTTATTGTCTTCTTTTTCACTTGTTGCAGATACGCTTTTAGATCAAGTCAACATAATCATTAAATAAAATTCAAAAGCATTTCCCAAGTCTTTTAAATGTTCCTGGACAATGTAATATTTTATTTACTACACAGCATTAGATTATATATGCTACAACTTACTCTGAATGTGTTATAGAGTATTAGCCAGCACCCTTAACATTTATAGATATTTTAAGCTAAATTTTGATTTACCTGGATGAGTCTTAAGAAACATCACTGAATTGAAGAACAATTGCAATCAGACCAACACTGGATCATTCAATTTCTTTTGGTTTGAGGCAGACATTCTTTCATTGGTATGAGATTTGGCTAATGAGATGCGTTGATAAGTGACTGCAAACTGCACACTTTGAAAAGTCTAACCATAACATGATTTTCTGTGAAAGGATAATTAAATTACAAAGGATGATAAACGAGTGCATTTGCTGCCTGGAAATTTGATCTGCTTTTGTCTGATCTTCATAGAAAATTGAACACAAAAATTCAAAATGTTTGCATACACACATGTGAAATTTTACTTATAAGTGCTTCTTCTTACCTTTCTTAGCTTCTGCATCAGTTTTCCATAGGATGCCAAAATCACAGTTAAAGGCACTATAAAACAGGTGGTAAAGAATGCAATAATGTATGTACGGTCAGTATAAGCTCCTGAGTACCTGTATAAAACACAAAATACATTGTGTATGTATTACTAACCTCTGTTCTTCATAATTTCTTGAAGTACTAATTTTGCTGTTCAAGGCTGTCACTAGTATTTTTGTCAACTGCTTCATTAATTACAGCTCTAATCACATCACCAGATGGAGCCCTGGGCCACCTCCCTGGCCATGGGCTAGGACAGGATCCTATGACTACAGTATCCTAGAGCTGTGGGACAGTATGGGAGGACAGGACATGTAGCCCAAACTCTTGCCGAAAGTGGAGTCAGCTATGGGGTCAGAGCAGGTTGCTCAAGGCTTTGCCCAGTCTTCTGAAATACCTGTCTCTTTGTCCTGCATGAATTCTGACAAAAGCACAAGGTGCAGGACAGTTGATGTCATCAGAGGTGGAAGCTCCTCCTTTAGATTTAATTTTATTTTTTTAATTCTATTCTTGCAAATTTTGCTCAGTTTTGCTACAACTTCCTTTACATCCATTTTTGCAGATATGTACATCATCCTTAAACCTTTCCTTAAATTCCTGTCCCTGAGATGTCCTTAGCTGCAAGTTCAATTTCTTTACCATACCCTGTAAGAGTGGCCTCACCAGTTAGGCTCACAAGTAGTTCCAATCTTACTGGTGGTGTAACTGCTCCAACCCATCATTGGTGGAATGGTCCAAATGAAGGAAAAGGTCCACACAAAGGCAATACCCAGGGCTGCATGCTTCCCATTCAAGTGTGTATTTCCCAATGGGCGGCAGATCACAATGTACCGCTCAAAAGCCAACAGAGCAAGAGACCAGAGAGCAACAATGCCTGTAGGAAAACACAGACAGTGTCAAAAATTGAGAAGATTCACTGGAAAACAAGCCTGATCCCACATCCCAGAACTGATAGGATGAAAGGCACCTCTGGAGGTCGCCTAGCTCAACACAACCCCCCAACACACACACACCCCCTTCAAGCACAGTCCATACTGCAGGTTATCCAGGACCAACTCCAATTGAATATCTCCATGGATGGAGACTCCACAACCACCCTGGTTCAACCTGTCCCAGTGTTTGACCACCCACTATATCAGGCACCTCTTCATCACCTCTTTCGTTAACACAAGTTTATGAAAGATTGTGCTATTTATGTGCATTATTCTAAAATTTATTAAGAGCACAAGATTTTCATATTTGTCTAGTTTGCCAGCCTACATTACAATGACTTGCAACACCAAGCAGCTAATCAGGCCACTTAACTGACAATGACTTCATTTTTTCATTCAGTTCTACTCTGAAAAGCTGCAAACAATGTGTAGCTTCCAAATAAAAAAATTAAGATATACCTTCAAAACACTATGATTGCAAGAAATGTCATATTTCAGACTGCCATAAAGCTCTGAGCTAGAGACAGCTGCCCACAACAACAGATGATCAGTTTATCAGGCACATATCACCTGGTTGGCCACCAAAACCTTGAAATAGCCTGATCTTTATTCATGAGGCACAGCTTACATGCCACAGACTGATTTAGCAGCACTGTCCCTTGCCAACATTCCCTCTCTGTGTAACTTAACCAGGCTGAGAGCAACCTGGGGCTCTTTTTCAGGCTTCAGATCTGGAATGTGTTTGATTCAGAGCCATGCCAAGAGTCAGAAGGCTGTCTTCACTAAGCAGCTTCAAAAACAGGAACAGGGAGGCAGGAATGTCTCTCTTAAGCAGAGAACGCATTTAAAACTAATTTTCCATTTCTTCTGCAGAGAGGTATTTACACAGGGATCTATGTGGTGAGGATATTCCCTGTTAGAGTACTTCTAATACTTTCTGTGTAGTTAGTAAAACAAAGTCATGGAAAGGAATCACAAAAAAGTAGGTGTGTGGAGTGACTGTTTTAGCTGTATCATTGCTATAACCCTGCAGGTAGCTAGTGTAAGATGTTTCCATGATATTTTCCACAGTTTAAAAGCAGCTACTCACTCTTTTTCTCTCTCTGTTATTTATTCATATATGCACACACCTAGATACAAACCTTGAAAATAGTTAACACATAGAGGATTTTTCTGACATTGTTTTACCCAACCTCCTCCTCCCCCCCAAGCTGTTAGTCTATTAGCATGCTTTTCCTCATTATATTAACATATTCAGTGATCAGTGTACATGCAATTGTTCCAACTGTGTCACTGGTATATGACAGAGATAGTAATATGTATTATTAACTCACACATGAGATTCACTACAGAATATATTTAACTGGGGAAAGAACCAGCAAGTGAAAAGCATGCAAAGTCAGTCACTTGGGAAGCTGCAGGATAGCTACTGGAATACATTGAAAGAAGGTGAAGGAAAAGAACATACAACTACAAACAAAATCAAGCTTACCAAAAAATGTGACAGCAAATCCTTCCAGGACACAAGCCCAGTATCCCATATAAAAATAACCTTTTAGGTTCGTTAAAAAGCTGATGATGCCACCAATCAGTGAGACTAGGAAATCAGCCACAGACAAATTGACTATAACATAATTGACAGGTTGTCTCAATTGCTTGAACTTGAAAGTTACCAGGATCACAGCCAGGTTCTCAGCAAGCGACAGGGACGTCACCACCAACATTACTGCTGCCAGAAGCCTGAAGTGCCAGGGCTGGATGGAGTCCAAGGGGCGATGGAAGGGATCCCATCTAGCAGGACCAGAGGAACTGGGCAAAAGTGACTCATTTTCAGGTGCTCCGAATGCATCCATTTTCTCTCTCTCATTAGCAAAAATAATACTGTGTAATATTGGAGTTTCTAATCTGTAAATAACATTGAAAATTAGAAGGAGAAATTTACAGTCTCCAACAGAAGCGTGAACAAACTCTCCATGCCTCTATTTACCAGTAATAGTCCAGAATAGTCCAGAAGACAAAGTTTTGGTCAGAGGAATGTTTAGTGCTGTGCCGTGAATGTGGGAACAGAGATGAGCAGGAAAATCTCTTAGAACAACTTCTTCCCCTTTCTGCCAGCAGTCTCCTGCCTCTCTCCTGTTGCAGCTGTGTCTTTGTCTGTAATAAAACCCAGCTACAGAAGCTGCAGGTTTCCTCCTTCTGCAACAGCCAGCAGCAGTGCTCAAATACCCCTCAGATCATCCCTACTTTGGAGGGGTGAGAAATGAAGCATTGGCTTGGAAGCCTCCCTGACCTTTAGAACTGTAAAAAAGTTTTCCTTTTGTTAATAGGATGGTGAAGTGATCATCCTCCTGCCCTGTGCTACAGGAGCACAGCAAGGGGGAGGCTCCCACTTGGCTTATTTCCTTGAAGGAGGGCAGCCCTGGAAAGATTAATGCTGGGCAAACACAGCAGCTGTAAAGCAGGCAGTGAGACTGCACTCACATCCCTGCCCACAGCTCAGGTGAGCTTACGGTCTCAGAAATGAAGCTCCAAATTAAACAAGTTTTCTATGTTATTCAGTGGAATTTCAGCTTCTACCAGAGACAGAACTGATATAATTCCTGTTGAAGGCATAATGATTATAATTGCAGCTTTAGTGATAAGAACTCAAATATGCACAACAATATTCTAAAAATGGAGTTTTTAAATACATGATTGTCATGGGTTCAGCAGCAGCAGTCATTTTTTCTCCTTCTTGGTAGCTGGTGTAGCACTGTGTTTTTGATTTTCAGCCTGGGAACAGTGCTGATAACACCAGTGTTTCTGTTACTGCTTAGTGATGTTTTGGTCTGGCCAAGGATTTTCTGAGTTTCATGCTCTGCCAGGGAGGAGGGGGAGCCGGGAGGAGGCAGAGACAGGACACCTGACCCAAACTGACCAAGGAGCTATTCCATGCCACAGCACGTCATGCCCAGGATGTAAAACTGGGGGGGCAGGAACCCGGAAGAGTTCAGTTCACAGCTCGGTCATCGAGTGGTGAGCAATTGTATCCTCTTTCCTTGTATTTCCCTGATCATTTTGTGGGTGGTGGTGGCAGTGGTGGTTTGTGTTATACCTTGGCTGCTAAACTGTTCTTATCTCAACCTGTGGGAGTTGCATTCTTTTGATTCTCCTCCCAATTTCCCCCCCCCCCCTCGGAGTGGGGGGGAAGAAGGAGGGGAAGTGAGTAGTCGGGCTTTGTATTAGAAGGGGTGAGCTATTGTATCCTTCCCTTGTATTTGCCTTGTCATTATTATTATTGGTGGTAGCAGTAGTGGTCTGTGTTATACTTTAGTTACTAAACTGTTCTTATCTCAACCTGTGAGAGCTGCATTCTTTTCGATTCTCCTTCCCATCCCTCCGGGAGTGGGGGGCAAGATAGAGGGGGGAGTGGGTGAGCAAAACTGCGTGGCTGACTAGACTTAAACCACAACAATGATAAAAATAAAATCAGTGCACTATGAAAACAGGCAGCAGGAAATCTCTTATCTGGTCATATATTTCCGATAAGAATGATTGGATGTCATTTAATAACTTTATAATAATCATTAGCAGCTAGGGTTACTTGTGTTTGTTTCCAAAGGCAAGTAGCTCAGTCACCTTTGCACCCTAAGGAGGCATAATACTGGGACAGATATTCCAGCATTCCTATTCTAAATGGCTGCCAGTAAAAATTCTACAAATTAAGCTTGATATGCTAAGAACACAGAGATCATTCAGCTGTGTTGTGAAGTAATTCCTGGGGACTGTAATTGTTAATCTGACCCTCAGTGTATTAACCAGAGCCCTAAATACAAAAGCAGTCCAGTTCCCATCTTGGAGTTCACACTCTGGACACACACCATATACAACACATGCATAAACAAAGAGGAGCTGGAGTGTGAGTGAAAATTAATAACACTACCTGCCCATACAGTCCCTTGAGTTCATACTTGCTTTGGTTTGTACATGAAACACTCTGTTAACACAGGTTAGAAAGTTTTGGCATACAGGAATGAAATGAAAAGGGTTTATGGACACTGGCAGAAATACGCATCAGAAAAATTCGGAATATTTTTAGCAAAAAAAACCCTAAACTCCTACTTACCATAACCAAAATAACAAAGGTATTTTTAAATGGTTAGTATATCCTCAGCTGAAAAGGAAAGAGACAGTGCTTAATCAGACCAAATCTGATAAAAATACTCACAAAATGATACTTATTAGACAGAGAAATTAAAAAATTCCAGGTGCCATAAATAAAACAAGGATCAACACACATCAACATTAAAATGCCTCCAGCCAGTCTTTGTCTGGCATGACTCAGCACAGTTCCACTGGCTACATACTACAGCAGAAGATCTGACCACAAATTTAAAATCAAGTTTGAATATTCTATTGTTTGAAATCCTACATGGCTTTAAATTCCTGCAGATGTCAGAAGGAAACTGGAACTCTGGATTTAGCATACAACAGAGAGGGTAGTATCTGGATTTCCTAAGGTGCAAACCTATTGACTGTACATTGACACCTCTTTTAAACAATGGATAACTATTGTTTCTGTTGCTGGGTTTCTATGCTGTCATATTGTTCAAGTTGTTTGCATGTGTTATGATCTTGGTTGCAGTTTCAATGCCTTCTCTTTTTCTTGTGCTTCCTCTTTGTTTAGAATCCTTTGAAAACACCCCTATGCTGTCTTGCTTGGCTGTTTTGCTTGTTTTTCCTCTTCAGCAGTCAACTTTGTCACTGAAAGTGATTCTCTGTGACATGCCCTCTTATTACAACTTAGCAGCAGTTGCACTTCTTCCAGCACCAGCGGTTTGTATTTGGTTTGCATTCCTCTGCTGCACAGTTGCTGCCCCTCTTGCACTGCAGCTTCCCCACTACCACACCCACACCCCCCCCCCCCCCCTTGCTTTTTGGTTGTTTTATTTTTGTTTGTTTGTTTGTTTGGGTTTTTTTGTTTGTTGGTTTGTTTTGAGACGTTTTTTATGAAATCAGACTCAGATAAATGTAGAGAGACAAAAGTGTTGCCTTATGAGCACAGGCAGAACAGGAGTATCTCAGGCCTGGAGTCTCCATTTAAAGGGACAGCTGTTCTTCAGCCTTACATCACAAGATCTTTAGCACCTTTTACTAAGGTCTTGTCTTCCATTAGTGCCAAATTTCTTTTCCTAGACTTCCATATACTGAAAAACTTGGAGCACATGCAAACTGAGAAGTCCATGTTCATCATATCTCACACATCTGCTCTACTTCAATCTTCATTTTCTTGGACAGAGCCGAAGCACGACTTGCCTCCTTGGCAAAGGTGTTCCTGACTAACATTTTGTATGAAGAGATAAATTGGTAAACAACAAAACAGCCTCAGGCTATGGTTAAACTGCTGCTGGTGAAGCAGGGAACATATAGTCAGTGAGGTGAAGAGAACGTGTAACTAACAGCTTTTGTGTAATATGTCTGCGGTAATTCCACCTGTAAGACGAAATCAGGATGACAAGAACAGTGCTAACTGAGAAAAAATATGGTGCCTGAAACTGTATGTAGCACTTAACAGAATTAGCCCTGCGTTTACCAGTCCCACAAGACACAAACAGGGAAATGAACTATAATGGCAGTGTAATGTTTCCAGTGGTGCACTGGAATTGGTTCTCTCAGCTTCTGAGCATGTGATAGTCAGTCCCAAGACGCTGCCATCTAATGACAGCAGTGGCCTTCACTCCCAAAGTGACTGTGAAAGATTTGCTTTGTCCCCAAGAAGGATTTGGTTTAATTACATTTAATTAAAGAAAGCAGCATGTTCTGCTGTTCAGGTGGTCTGCGGGGATCTGAAGTGAAGGATCCCCACTTTTTGTAGAACCAAACTGGCTTCAGTGTCATACATGAGTGCCCATCTTGGTGACTGACCTGGCCACCCCAGAAATTAACATCTATTTTGGAAAAAATAAAAATAAATAAAATCCAATTGTATTCTGACTTAATTTCTTCAAGGATTTGGTCTCAACCTAACTACTGAACCTCTTCATTCCTGGAAAGGTTCAAGGAAAGCACCTGCAAAACCTAATGGCAGACTTTGCTTGAGAACCCTATTAAAGGACAGCAGTGATTAATCTCATTTGCCTATTCTCAATATAGACCTACATCCTTTTCGACCCTGTCAAAACCTGAGTATAGGAAATGGGGTTTTTATTAAATTTCTGGAAATTTAAACAAATATTGTCCTCCTGCTGCCTAACTAAATGAAAACCATTCAGAGCATTACACCAGAAGTGAGAGCAGAGGAGTGAGTTGTTACTCCTTTGCAGTACCATATTATAAAGACACTGTAAAGTACCTTCATATAACCCATTCAGAAGCTTCTGTGGGTGGATACTTTGCATAAAAACCAGCCTAAAGATCCAAGAGCCAATGTAAAAGAACCCAAACTCTTAGTAGAGTGGGCTTTTCTAGTGGATCAGGCTGTGTCACTGAAGCATCTGTTCCCAGGTGGTCAGTTTGCCTGTAGAGAGAGAACTCCACATGTTAGCATTTGAAACCGATTTCCTTCAGCCATTTCTGGGTTTTTAGCTGAAGTTTTATTTTCTTGCAGTTACTGAAAGACAGCAGTCACCACGTTTGAAGTCTGTTCTCATGAAACACTGAACTATCATAGTGGAAAAATTCTGTCTTTGCCCTTTTGAGTGACTTGGAGGAATTATTTTGCTCTCTTGCTCATTGAAAGAATGAGCAAGGAGATAAAAGCTGTGGACAAAAGAGGCATTTTACACTAGGAAAGATAGCATAATTACAGGACTTCCAGCAACCAGCAATACGTCACAAAGCTGGTAGCTAAACAAAACACACTCTATGAATAAGAAACTAATTTGCATGCTGAGCACCAGAAAAGGAAATAATTTGTTAGCAGGCTGTAGTTACACGCTAACAATATCTTGCAGTTTGAGGCCTCATCTGAGCAGGCAAGACTTTGTTTAATGTAAGATACTCTGCAAAGAGCAGCTAAGCCTGCTTCCCTGGGCATTGCATAACAGCACTTAAGTAAATTGCAATAATTTCATACTTTCGCTGATTCTGACTGAAATTATTTTGCTGTCACTATAAAAGTTTTTCCACAAATTTTTGAGTTTTCACCCACTTGCTGTCACACAAACTAATTCATTAACACCCCAGTAAAAGAAATCATTCTTTTAACAATAAGCAATAAAGTCAATAGTCACTGAAAGAGCTGACAGCGTCACAATAAGGAAACCAACAACTTAATGGTAAGGTTTTCCTCAGAAATTGCATTTCCTCGGATGAGCTGTGTGAATTGTTTTCCAGTTTTTCACCTGGCAGTTCCAAGTAAAAAAATTGTTCACAAGATTTTTTATTTAAGAGGATTTTCCTATTATGAAATCCTCATTCAGAGGAGAGAGGACTTAATCATGCAAGAAATCTTGAGGAGGACCATGTACATAGAATCATAGAATAGCTAGGGTTGGAAAGGACCTTAAGATCATCTAGTTCCACCTCCCCTGCCAGGGGCAGGGACACCTCACACTAAACCATGCCACCCAAGGGTATGTCCAATCCAGCCTTGAACACCACCAGCGATGGAGCATTCACAACTTCCTTGGGCAACCCATTCCAGTGCCTCACCACCCTTACAGTAAACAATTTCTTCCTCATATCCAATCTAAACTTCCCCTGTTTAAGTTTGAACCCATTACCCCTTGTCCTCTCACTACAGTCCCTCATGAAGAGTCCCTCCCCAGCATCCCTATAGGCTCCCTTCAGATATTGGAAGGCTGCTCTGAGGTCTCCACGCAGCCTTCTCTTCTCCAGGCTGAACAGCCCCAACTTTCTCATCCTAAGTATTTCTGCCCTCCTTTTTGCAACAGGGTTCTTAACTGGAAACATTTTTATCTATGTTAAAAAAAACACAGTTAAATTTCTAGGAAGAAACACTAAGATGCCAAACCAAAAAGCATGCATGTACCTTTGTCAAAATAGACCTAGATGGATATGAAAAGAGGCTCCTACTCCTAAATCAGTTCAAGCGTAGAATGGAAATGTGAAGAACACAAATTCAAAGGTTCAAGAAATACAAATTTTAAATTAGAATAAAAACAGTCTACATTTTAATACTGCCCCTCACAGATTTCCATTTCAGGTCAGCAGAAATCAGCTCGTAGTGCTTTCTAGGGTGTGGGCTTTTTTAATAGGTCAGTAGTGAACATGTCATTTATTGCAGTATTAGCACATTACGGTATCTAGGCTGCAGAGACAAAGAAGCTACGATGCCAACATCCTAAATCTTACCACCTTTCTACCCACAGGAAACCCAAATGCCAAATGTTCATCAAATGCCTTCCTTTACAACGTACTTCGTTTTTTACACGAAGCAAGAAATGGTCTTTATTTACAATTTTACTATTGTGCATTAAATGAACAAATGCACTTTACATGCCATTCTGAGCTTCCTGGAAAATAATCCTGGTATCATAGAGCCATTTAGGTTGGAAAAGACCATGAAGACCATGTTCAAAGCTGGCTTCTACAGATAAAATGGGAAAGCCACGAGTTTTCTCCACTGAATCACCGTTGTTCTTTCACCTTTGCAGCTGCCCAACATATTTGTAATGACGTTAGAAAGTACTCACATGACTTGCCGTATTCAAGAGACAGCATGTAATTGGCCAGAGGAGGTGTGTACATGAGAATCTTTAGCCTTAATAACCATCATTTAAAAAAGTTTGTTACTAGCTACATCAAATGCATGTTTATTTTGCAGTCTCTAATGACAGTAAATGGTATTTTCCATAAACTTCTTAGTACTAGATTAAGACCAAATCTGATGAAATTAAAGTTAGAATACAATTTGCAGCTTTGTATGTGTTGTCATGTTCACGTTCACTGGAAATATGATAAAGACATTAACACCTTGATTCTATGATATTGTGCATGACTGATTTCATCCAAGCCTAAAAGTCAATATTCAGATAGACTCTCACCATCATCATAGAATCATAGGATCGCAGAATGGTTTATGTTGGAAGGGATCTCAAAGCTCACCCAGCTCCAACCCCTACCACGGGCAGGGACACCTTCCACTAGAGCAGCTTGCTCCAAGCCCGTGTCCAACCTGGCTTTGAGCACAGCCAGGGATGGGGCAGCCACAGCTTCTCTGGGCACCCTGGGCCAGCGCCTCAGCATCCTCACAGGGAACAACTGCCTAAGAGCTCATCTCAATCTCCCCCCTGGCAGTTTAAAGCCATTCCCCCTGTCCTGTCCCTACAAGCCCTTGTCAAAAGCATCACTACATGCTCTTGTAAGAAGTCTGATCATCCAGATCATCTTAAGAGTAAGTGGGTTTAGAGTGATGATACATAGCAGTTTTTCAAGATTCTAATCTCTGTAACACTGGCTGTCAGGCACTTAACAACTCAGAAATATTTCTACATTGCAGTCCTAAAAAAGACTGGGATGCAGTGAGGAGTCTAACCCAGCAGTCACATCAGCATATGTGCTGTGTGCTAATTTAGCCCACTGATAGGCAGTGGGGGCATCAGGTACAGGTGACATTTAGGATTGCTCTCTGGCAGACAGGCGGAGGCATGCCATAGATGCCTCTCAAGTAGCCAGGGTCAGATATGTACCAGGTCACCCTCCCATGCACTGGTGGGGCATGAAGGGTTGTAAGTGACTGCAGGGCAGCCAGCCCCCAAACAGCACCAGGGTTCATGGAGCAGTCTGGCACGGTGCAGTCACTGGGATGACCAGCCTCTGGATGGAGCAGAGGCACCAAGTCTCACAGAGGAGAAAGGCACTGGTGCCAGTCTTGGCTGGGAATTTGGAGACTATAGAAGACAGAAGTGGTAACAAAACGAGAACCTCTTCCAAAAATTAGTCTGTCCCCATCCTTGGCACAGCAGCCACCAGTCTTTCCATGCCCTTGGGAAGGCTTGCACTGCCTCTGCAGTGAGCAGTTGACCTAACAGCAGCAAGAGGAAGCCTCTACGCACAAAAGAGGCAAAACAAACCCAAACAACCTCTCTATTTCTCCTGTAATCATCACAAACTCTTTCTACAACATTCAAATTTAAACTTAATTTCTGTAGCTAAGTCCAATTTTTGTCTTGGTTAGACCTCAAACAGCAGGAGGTCACAAGGTTTCTTCTGCTCTCTTTCCAACTGAGAGGTGACATTTTCTCACTCTGCAGCTGTGCATTCCCACTAAAAGACAACAGGCACATTCTTTTCCTTTTGTTATTACTTGTTCAAGGAAAATAATAAAAGATTTTAATAACAATAAAGGGTTTTAATATTGGTTTCATAAAGATTCATTCAAGCACTGCCATCAATTCTAAATTACACAAAGACCTCTAAGACAAGCACAGAAGTGTTTAGTTGTGTACTTAAAACCTGAATTTGAACATTCATGTACACTAGTAGACTCTGGGTTCAGTTCTCAGCCTCAGGACTGTCTCCAGTTCCTCAGATAGCTTTCCAAAGCAATTCTCCAATGAAACAAAACCAATAAGAGCCACTATCCAGCCAATGGCATCTCATTAGTGTGATATAAATCAAATGTAGCACGACCTTGCTTTCTACTCAGTTTTATTTATACTTGTTTGGGGCCAAGTCTGTTATGGTCTCATAGCTAAGTCTCATCAGATGAGATTGATGGTGTTTTAAGTGTTAGCACCCACCCCACAGATTCCTGAGGAAAAAGGAAAAACACTAAATCCCCATCTGCCATGTGTCAAATCATCACATCTAGTTACCTATCATGGAGCAGCTTTGATTGTGGGTGTCTTACAGGATTTCTCCTCAGGAATAAGAAGTTCCTCATATATCTGCAGGTTTCTTTTTCAATGTAAACATAATTTGAAATTCCTCTCACTAAAATTGTTCTTAAATTCGATTTTTCTTGGACAAAATGCTAATGAAACATCATGTAAGAAGAAAGATGAAAGGTCTTACGAAAGTAATCCCTTGTTAGGAAGGAATCTCATAGGAAAAAATAGGAAAGCAGAAGACAAGGCTGGAGAAGTCCCCACATTGTAACACTGGAATAGTTAAGACTCTGGTCAAGTTCCATGTAGATCAACAGAAGCTTTCTGCTGACGACCACTGACTAAGGGATTTTCTATCAGGAGTCTCAAACTGATTGGCACTGCTAATGCTGAGGAACGCAGCTTGTGCCCGGCCGGTGCATCCTTTGCCCACACTGTGCTTTGGTGCTCCAGTGTTCCCAGGCTGCACTCTGCAGCAGCAGCAGCATCATTACTCAGTCCGCAGTGGATAAACACTTTAAATCATGCCACCTTTTAGCTTGTTGGAAATTACTGCTCTCTTTAGGTACCTCTGAGGGACACAGACCCTAGAGATTGTCAGTAACTATGTTTTGGAGCAAGGTACAAGGAAGATAAGTCCTAACCTATCTATTCTGTGCTGACCACAGAGGCTGCTTTTGTGCATTGCGAATCCATTCTGTCACCATTGCATACTAGATTTTTTTTTCAAATAAAGCAAAACTGTGTAACATAACCCTGAACCATCATGAGACACAGACTGCACAGCCTAAAAATAACTGCTGATTACTTTATCTATTTGAAGATAACACATACTACAGTCTATGGAGAGTGTTCAAGAAAACATTCAATGTATGCAATAAACTAAGCATCACTTATTTAAACATTCCCACCCTGAAGAATATTATGAAAACAAAACCAAGTTACATTTTGCAACTAGCTGCAATAATTCAGCAATATATATGAAAAGAAAATACTAGCAAAGTCAAAGAAACTGACAATGTACTTGTCTGTAGGAGCTACAAAGAGATCAATAGTTACATGGCAAGCAAAGAAGCTTTCATCCAGAGTCACAAGCCTCCCAAGACTTTTGAACATTTATCAAAGCCTCAGCACTATCTCCATCTGAGTTTTAAGCCATTACTGGGCAGCAGTGATAAACATGACACTCTGTTCTTTTTCCTTCCGAAGCTTTTCTGACTTGCTTTAAAGTAGTCATATGGGCTGACAAACACAGAAGAAAGTTCATTCGTGTAAGTTTACTTTGTCCTCAAATACACAGTGTTTAGACATAGCTCACTGGAGCCATACATACAATACTAATAAAAGCAAATGAGAAATGCAGCCAGTAGTTTCTATCAGTGTATCATGTCAAAGTGTCCCTGAGAGGGGCCTGACAGCACAGGAGCCAAAACGAGAGGACCAAGATGCAGCCGTGCAGGGGAGACCAAGAAGATGGAGAAGGCGGTATGGTGCTCAGCTGCAGGCAGTGCACAGGCAGGAGAGGTGGGGAAGCAGGAGGAGGGAAAAGTCACCGAAAACTCTGCACCATGAATACACAACTGTGCAGGGACTGAACTTAGAGCCAGGACATCCATGGAATTCCTGGCTTTTTGATGTAAACCCTGGTCATAAGGAACCAGTAGGAATTTTTTTCTCTTTTGGTTTAATGTATAATTAGGAAAAAAAAAACCCTCCCTGAATTTCAGGCCTTTAATAGCACAAAATCTTCATTAAAAGTGCTCAGCACTAGTTAATTTTCAAACACAAAAAAGTTGTCCTTCATTTTATGCTTATTCTCAATGCAGACAAATTACCAAGAAATGCTCTAAGCAAACCATATCATAATGCTGTGAATGCCCTTAGTGTCATAAATTATTTTAAACAAAGTCTTCACTTTTGGGTTCACAGCAATGTTTTCTTGCAAGCTACAATGAATAACGATCATGAGAGCTTTCAAAAATGAGTTATGCATGCATTGGCTGAAAACCCTCTGCTCTCTTACGCAGTACGGCTGAGCAAGCCCTTTATTTTATAGTGTCAAAATTTCTCTCAGAAACTGCCAAATGGAATTCATATATATATATATAAAACCAAATAAAATCAAACACACACACACATAACCCCCAACAAACAAAACAACAGCAAAAAACCCAAACCAAAACCGCAAAATACCCACCACAAAATACAGGGTACTGCAAAGCACCGAGACTCATCTAGGATGTGGTGTGCTCCTTCGGCTCCCATGGAAAATAATCATACCTACATCCCATATTTGTTTGCACCCAGTTAGAGTGACTCTGGGCTTCTCAGCAACAGAGACCCAATTCAATCCTGCTCTCCTGAGAACAAAAAATTCGTGCTTTTGTCCCTTCCAAGGACTATTTGTCAACTAAATACTCCTGAAGCCAGTCCTGGGTGTTTGGACCCATTGCTGCATAAAACCAAACATCAGGCTCATGTAACATTGAGGGGTGGGTTTGGCATCTATTCTACTGCTGTACAGCACCACAATAGTTTCTAAATGTACTTTCTGCATGAACGCTTTGTTCAGTGTTAAGTGAGAGATGCCATGAAGTAGAGGAAGAGGAGCAGCTGTTCTTGGAAGAAGGAAGGAACCAGACGGCAGCAAAACCATTTGACAGCTGTCAATCAATGCAGTAAAACCAGTAGGCTTCTTCCCTTTATTTTCTCAACTGGGGGATTATTAGGGAAGAATTTGGACAAAAAAGATCTCAGAAAAGTGAAACCAGAAGACAGATCAGACACCAAGAGTCTCAGCGCAGTCACAAGAACTTCTGAAAACATCCACCCAAGGCGAGCACGTAAGCACCAGGCTTAGTGCTGCTGTAGCCTGCTCTCTGTCACTGTGGCTGTGAAACTGTGCCTTGCCTTTTGAACTGAAAAGTCAAAGGTAGCTGGGTGCAATGCTGGCTCTACTGCTGGTTTGTATCCAGGCACTACAGCATGTGGCAGGTTTTCATCACACAAGCCTGATATGTTGATTGAGCAGTTCCTTACAACTTACTACTTCTTGGTTTATGTACTGTATATTCCTGTTGACTTTACCCCCATATAAACATGCCTCATACTTTTTGGTCCAATTAACTCACTTCTTTAGTGATAGTGATCGCAAGTGATCACTGAACCCTCAAAGGGCAATTCCTCGCTTCAGATTTTCCCTGGTTAAGAGCAAGCAGTTTGGTTTCCCTTCAGCCACCTTCCTCTGTCTTCACTTGTGTTCTCTGGTAGAATGCTGAAGCAGCAAACCTTTTTATATCAAGACACTTCATTTTAACTGCTGACAACTCTTTCAAGACACATCCCCAAGCCTTTTTTACCTGTTATTCACCTTTTGTAAATCTATGGCTTTGTCATCTTTTGTGAGGCTCATGTGCAATGACCTGTACATTGCAAGGAAAACTTTCAAAGGCACTAAGGTCTCACTGAAGTCAGTACCAGTTCTTTAAGCCTCTATCTAGAGCTTTTAGAGTCTTTGTTGAGCTTCCTCAGTATAGAAAGAAGGGAGAGTTTTAGTAGGAAAGAAATCCTTTTATGTTACCTTACATTTTGTTATGTTCCCTTCACTGAGCATCCTCTGGAAGAGACAGCTATCACAGTGATTTGAATTCAGAGAAAAATAGCAAGAATACAGCTGAGAGGTGAGGAGGATAGTTCCATTATTAAACATTTTAGTTAACTTTACCCAGTGCAAGTTGTAATGCTCCTGTGTGACAGCAGCTGGATGCACAGCTCTAGAGGTCTCAGACTGATGGCAGAGTATTTCTTGTGCCTGCTCATCTTCTGTAAACTGCCCTGCACAAGTACATCAGGTAGCGTCTGGTGTTCATATACAACTACACACAAGTAAGTTACAAATGTCTGTTTAAACCTTGTATAATTCAAAATAATGGATGCAAGCCACTATCTTCCTGATACTCATTTTCTTTGCAAAGGAATTATGTTATTTTCTTTTAAGTAAGTGTGACTATCTCAGGTGATTCAGAAATTAAAATTAATATTTTAAACATTTTACCTGTTCAGAAGCATTTATAATGACTGCTGTCAAGGTAACTTCTAAATCTATGTATGGCTGCAGTGATTTGTACAAAACATACTGATCTTAAGTCGAAGAGAGAAGCCTGGTTTTGCACATACAGATTTGCCTGCTAGCTCAGTTACTAGTAACTGCGGCACAGTTTTCTATGACTTACAGGTAGCTGGGCCCTGGGTATTTCCATGATAACTGAAAACCTGCACTCTCTCTGACAGTACTTCAAACACCCAGTTTAAAGCTAATTCAGATATGTGTACACGAAGTACAGCAAGGACTACAGTCTGCTTTCTCACAGTAGAAGCAGAAATGAGTTTACCAAAGAGAAATTTCTGACCACAGAATTTTAAAGCAGAATAATGAAAAGTCCTTTTCCCCCAATACAAGTCTTTTTTCCTTTTGCCCTTATAGCTCACGCTAAGCCCCATAGCTCTCTTCCAAGGGATCACCCTCTGCCCTAGGACTCGAGGAGAGGCCCGTCATTCTGAAATGAGCTTTGTGTGAGGGGAAGGGTTTCAGGAATAACATCCATCCCATCACCACCAACAGCAGAGTGAACCAGGCTGCGGTGATTGGGTTTCACAGACAGACAGTGACAGAGCCAGCTGATTCCTGTTGCTTGAAGAATGCAAAATTTCTACATGCGAGCAGACTGTCAGAAACTTTTGGAGCTCTGCAGCTGACTGTAAAGCCCACAGGAGCCCAGTCTTAGGGATCTACTTCTAGGATACCTTTGCTTTACTCTGGAAGAACCTCTTGCTTCAGTTTATCCTTCTGTAAATTAGTATAACAAACCTGGCGTCCCCTATAAAGTGCTTTAGATGCACTTATAGAAAGTGCTGAGCAACAGCTAAATATTCTCATATATCAGTGGTCATGAATATATATACAATAAAATCTCAATCACACATCTAACAAGACCGTTTGACCTTTCTGCCTTTAAAGCTGCTCCAAAGCCACAGGCAGGAGCAGTCTCGCCTGGTTTGTGCATCACTGCTCACAGCAGGCTAGAGCTGGCCAAGGGGCACAAAGATCTATACAACCAAGTCCCAAACATTTTCCTATTGGCAATGCTGACAAAAGAAAGTGAGCTTCTGAGCAATAAGAGAAGCTGCAGGGCTTAGACTGAACAATGACTTAGGCCACTTCCTTGGCAAGTACAAGGCTTAGCCAAGAAGACAGTTAAGCCCCTGCAGACACTGCAGTAGGAAGGAGTCCAAATGAGAACTCAGTGCATTGGAAAAAGTATTGATACCACCAAAGAGCTGTACTGCAACTTGAACAAGGCAAGTCAGGGCTCAATCACAATATCCTGAACAAAATCAGTCAGACAAACCATAATCATCTATTCAATACATTTTTGGGTTCAACAGAGAAGCAAGTTTCAAGTCTCAGTCACCAACTCATGGCTGACCTAACGTTATTTTGTTCAACACAGATTATTTTTACTGAAGTATTTTGTAACTCAGATTTTCTCCAGTTACAGTTATATAAATGCAAGTATTTTATATAAAATTATTGCACTGAGCCATTAATGTGTCTTGTTTCTGTTCTTTGCTACAAAAACTGGAAATAAGTACTTTTTTCTTGTAAAGCAGAAGAGGCATTAGGAGAAGCATCTGGCAGTTGATGATGAGGGACTCATGGTAGGACAAGGGGTGATGGCTTTAAACTAAAAGGAGAGAAATTCAGGCTGTAAGTAAGGAAGAAATCTTTTACAATGAGAGTGGTAAAACACTGGCACAAGTTGCCCAGAAAGGTAATGAATGCCCCATCCCTAGAGGTATTCAAGGCCAGGCTAGATGTAGTTCTGGGCAATCTGATCTAGGTGAAGATGTCCCTGTTCATTGCAGGGAGTTAGGACTCAACGAGCTTTGAAGGCCCCTTCCAACCCAAACCCAAATTCTATGATTCTATAAAATATCAAATTCAAACTAAAGAAAATTGTCTTGATGTGGAAACTGAGTAGTAATGCAAGCCACTGATTATAGTGTAGGAACTAGGTCTCTTGAATAATGGTATTGCTTGCTAAAATACAATGAAAATTAAAGGTTTTAGTGCTTATCAGACAGTTTGGGCCCTGTGTCACAAAGCTGACCTTGTCCAAATTCACTGGCTTTCTCTTGGCTGTGATTTGCCCTCCAATCAGTTTTCAGCACTATCTTCAGAAATGTTTATGTCTCCAGAAACATTTAACACTTCAGGGGCTAAGAAGGCACTTGATGTCTGGTTTGAGTGTACTAGTTGCAGCAGTCATCTATATGTAAGAATTTATCTGCTAGTGATAGAGCTTTTATTTTGTCATTTGTTGTTAATTTTCCCTATCTGACTTGACACAGAGCTAACACTCTGTTATCAGTTGTAGAAACAGTCTAGCACTTTTGGAAGCAGGAACAATCCAGCCCATCTAGCTTAAGAAGAAAATGCGGTCTCTGACTACGCATAATGTATTCTTTACACATTGTAAGGAGTTGTGTGGTGCATATTCAGACATACAGATCTCTCTCTCCATGGCTTATAGCATATTAGAATTAATCAAAACCCAAGAAATAGGGATTACCACTGCCATCAGTATTCACATCTGCATTAAGACACCATGGACTCGCCACACATGGCACAGCTACATATTCCAGTACTAGAGACCAGTACTGAGATTCACAACTGGAACACATTGGTGTTATTGCAATGTACCTAGTAAATAAAAATAACACAGAAGTAGTCCAAAAGGGAACTGAGTGCTTTGGAAAATTGTTTTTCAAGTACTAAACAGTTATTCTGTGTCTTATGTAAAGTGAGAGAGGATCCAGGTATTTTTGTGAAAGGATATCAAACAACAATGTGGGGTTTTGAAAGAATGACAAGGACTGAAAAAAGTGAGCAAAATCTCCTTGTGAATGCATGACACTCATTTGCCTGTCTCGATCCTTTGTCTTTCTGATTCTGCATCCATTCGAGTTCTTTGCATCGCCAAGGTCTAATGCTAGCAAATACGTTTTACCTAAAATTATCCTTTGCAATGGTACATCCATAGGTGGTCAGAGCTATTCCTTATCATGGGCCAATGCTGTAGAGGCTATGACCAAGGAGAAAGCAAGTTCAAAAGCCCATCAGAACATCAGGCTCATTAGATACGAAAAGGAAGGGTACAGAGCAGAAGCTGCTTCTAACCTTCACTGCTGATTGTTTAAAAATAAAAAGCAACACTTTTTTCCCTTAAACACCTCATCCAAGCTCTGATTAATCTGATGAAATATAAAAAAATAAGAATTGAAGCATTACTGAAAGTTGATTGTAAATATGAACCTCACGGAGCTGACCCCGACTTGATCCTACATGACTTAATGTGTGCTTCTGCTCTGAATAGTAAACCTGGATATTTTATTAAGAGTATTCAAGAGTCTACATAAAATGTTTTTATTCCTTCCGGAGCACTTTGAAAAAAATCAGTCTGAAATGTAAAAGACCGAGTGACTTTTCTATTTCTCCTGCACTACAAGTAAATATTCAACTGCTGTTGCTTTCAGATAGCTGTATATAGCTAAAAGCTTCACTGTGCTTGCCAGGTTTCCTCAGCTAGGGCTCGTATGTTCCACTTCTGCAAACTGAACATGCTTGTGGATGCTTTCATGCACATGGAGGTAGTTCAAGAGCACATCAAAAGTTATTATCCAAATATCCAGTGTTCATCTCCAGTGTCACTGGACAGCAACTTGAGTACCCAGCCAGAATGTTAGAGGGGGATTTCAAGCTCCTCCACAAGACAAAAAATGTTATGTTGCATCCAATAACCAGTGTCAGAGGCTAGAAGTTATATGGCCACTTCCTGGAGCAGCAGATGCTTTGAAGACCGTGAGTTGTAGACGCATACATCCTACTCAGTGAGAAGGGCATGGCCAACATGTCAGAATGACTTCCAGGACAGCCAGCATACTGGCAGTAACACCACAAAGCTGTGGGAAAATACCTCCAGCCTCCACCAGACCTAAAGATTCTTCTTTTGGGGATGGATGTCTACCACAATTATTGAAAATAAATGAGCAAGGGTCATTCTTTACTCCTATCAGATCACCTACATTCAGGTGATGACTCCCTGAGAAACTTCATATTAGTTTTCAGAAGCTATAAGCAAAGCTCTACAGGTTCTCAGTTGTAAGGTATGTTTACCTGCAAGTCAGAATCAGATAATTTTAGCTGAAACAGATGGTGGAAAACAAAAGGCAAAAGACACCTGAAATGAAACCACCATCGTGAGTGATTCGGCAATCAAAGTGATGCACTTCCTGTAAGAGCAGATCAACTTCTGGCTGCCAGTTTTTATCAACAGCACAATGATGTTGTTTTAATTATTATATACATAACATAGCTCCACAAGTATGAAGTCATTAAAATCGACTTTGTTTACTATTTTAAATCACTGATTCATGCACTGTATTACATTTGAGCTGAAGCAGGTATTTCCAGAATCAATCACAATTAATTTTCCCATCTTACATCTAACTTATAATTGCCTATGATCAGAGTTTTCCGATGGCGTAACACCTTTTATGTACTCTCTTGGCCTGCTGAATTGGGTTTTAACAAAATCTTTTTTTTTTTTTTTATTGTGCTGAAGTAGAAAGATATTTTATTACTGAGAACAAGAAGAAAGTGAAATGTTCTGAGACATGATTTTAAGAGACTACCATAAGTTGCTTTACTGAGTTTAAGGTGCTATATAAACCAGCCCATGTCACTTGCTCATCATACATAGAGCTCCATGAAGAAAGAACAATCACTTCTCAATTCAGTGACTCTCTTTTTCCCCAGCATAAATGTCTTCCTAGATATATATTCCTGTTTGCATCAGATTGTTCAGGGCTATTTTTTTTAAACCACGGTACTTATTGCAGACCTAAATAAAAAGCCAGCATCTCTTGTAGCCCATAAAAAGGAAGGCTTAGACTGATCCAAACGCCATTAAATTCCTTCACCAAAATTTACTCCTGTTAAGTCAGGGCTTTAACAGAGAAAATGGAATGCAGAGAATTAGAAAGAATATACCAAAGAATCACTGCCAGCATCTCTTCGTTTTGCTGTAGGAATGACATGGGTTGCAACACTCACTACTGGCGCTGGCACCCAGCACACAGCTGGGAGAATGCTGCTTGGAGAGTGACTGCCAGCAGCTCTGAAAGCTGATCACCAACCTAGAGGAGTCATGTACTACGGAACTGTAAATGGAATTCTGCTAAACTTTCCTTCAGGTTCAAAACAGAAATAATTTCAAGACCAGCTTCAGAATGTATGCAGAAAGCTTGCAGACAAACTGCATGAAGTCCCAACAGTTAATATGTGCTTTGGAAATGCGTGTTGAGAGAGATTAGGCTTTTTTATGCAAAGATGCAGGACGAACTAACAGTGAATTTGCCATAGTGAAAGGCAGTGTACAAAGAGAACTGCCCTTATCTGGTTGACTTTTCCATCAGAATTATTGTACCCCAGTGCATCATCTTTGTGTATGATCATGGGGAGATGCGAAAAGCATAAGCTGCCATGAACACAGATAAATGTCCACTCAGAACAGGGTAAGACTGAGATCCAGCACAAAGTAAGCTCCTTAACTCATGGAAAAAAACTCACCACATTATGCAACTCCATTAATGACTGGTCTCACTAATCTGATTAAGCATTAACACGATTCTGCGACTTCTAGCTTGAAACTACCTTAGGTGAACTGGCAGGCTTGTAGATAGCATAAGTTTGTCACCTACATTATGCTGGGTGTGCATATATATAGAAAAATATTTTATTTTCTATATTAACTGCACTAACAGGCATGCACTAAGCAGGAGAGTTTTAACAGTCACCTTCTACTTGATATTATTCTGCAGATAAATTAGGATATCATGTATTCAACAGAAATATTGCCTTTACAGAAAGATTTTTTTTCTTCAAAATACACAATGTTTTTGCCTCCTTCACATTTACAGGTGGCTCATTTGCCATTTCATTACCTTTCCTGTTCAAGTAGCCATCTTCTAAATGTTTGTGTTTGGAAAAAAAGATACCAAAATCCACAATCTTTTCTTCCTTTGAGAAGGTTCTTTTGAGCCATCCTCTCTGTATCTTCTGTATCTTCTTATAACTACTGCTGCTTAGTCTTTTAACCCCCCTCCTGGTGACAGATTTTGTCATTTTGTTCCCTCCAAACTTGAGTGCATCTAGAGTTCTTTATACCATTGACAATTAAAGATAAGTGGCTACAAAATACATTTAATATTTGCAATTTGGCTTATCTAAACTTAAATGAATGGAAAATTATTCAGAATTATTTTAATCAGCAAAAATAAATCCAATCTTTCATCTTTACAGAACACAAAACAAAGGGAGGGGAATGACCCCAGAAAACCTGAATACATAGTGTGGAATAAGGTGAAGCAACAGTGCAGAAGACAGGATTAATGTCATCATTCATCTGGCAAATTGGATATCAGATAAGAAAAAAATAATGCCAGGAAAAAAAAAAAGGTATTGGGCATTTTGCATGAGAAAACTTCACTTTGACACAATTTAATGTGCGCTGAGGCTTGTGATTTGACATATAGTGTACATGTGGAAAAAAGTTACAGTCCATGCTGGTAGAATATCACAAGAGAAGTGTTTGCTAACATCAGATGTGGAAAAATCTGCTAGGAGTAAAAATACAGTAACATCTATTTCATTCAATCCATACTTGCTGTAGAACATGGACTGTTCCCTCCTAAAAGCTTTTTGGAGTTGAGAAAAAAGATTAAAGTATACAGGACCCTTATATCACTGCTTCCTCACCTTTGTATTTCCTACTCCCAGTTACTATTCTGTCGAGTTTTGCAAAAGGGTTTGAACCTCTCATTTACATCAATACCTGACACTGTATCAACTAACATCTCTTATGAAAAGCTGAGGTTTTATTTTTAGCAAACATGGAAGTATGTCTCTGACTATTGCCTTCCTGTTACAGTGACTTTAATCTTGGTTCCCTGTCTTGCTTTCATGATTATATTATCTTTGCATTTTCCATGTGATTTTTATAAGTATATCCTAGGCTTATAGTCTTAGTTTATTTCTGTATCTAACCCCATAAATTATACTATCATGCGATTTCCAACCACACTGAGGCAAAACTAAAAACTAAAGCACCTCAAACCTAAAACCAAAAAATCTGAAGCCAAACACTGAAGCCACTGAACTACTAGCAAATCCTATGCCAAGGCAGTTCTCACCTGTAAGTTCCATCTCAGGCCCCTGAGAGAACAGACACACCATTTTTTAGATGACAGAGATCCTCAAAAAAATCTTATTTATCTTCTTCTCAGCCTTTCCTCATTTGGAGTTCTCGGCAGACCAGCATTTCAGAGGAGGAACTGAAGCTGGACAGGCAAGCGCACTGCAGTCGTGACACCCCCAGTCACTGGGGTACTTTCTTTGTACCTCTGGTTCAGCAGGACTTTAAAAAGATGTACAACCTTCCTCCCACTCATATTGTTCATGTTTCATAGCATGCCAAAGGTCCTCTTCAAAATAATTCACACTCTCACTAGTGCAAAAACTGGCTTCCTACTCAGATTTCAGGAATGTTAAAGATATTATAGTCAATTCTTATTGATTACCTTAATGTAAGAAAATAATGTATTGGACAGATCAGATTTCAAGAAAGGGAAAGACTCTGCAAGAAGTTAATATCTCACTGCTTCAAGATACTCAAGTATCTGTAAAGATAACTTTAAGCATATGAACCAACAGGATGACTTACACAAGTTATGCTTCTGGTTTATTGGAATTGCTTTGTTGGAAGAGATTAAATCTGTTAAGTAACTACAATTTCTATTCTTGTCCCTAATACAGGGCTCCTACCATGACTTTTAAAGGCCGAGTTCTGTTTAAGCTCACAACTTTTAAACTCCTTTAATTACTTTCCTTTTTCTTTAACACAGGATAATTCCTTAGCAAGAGTCATTCCAGTGTACTTGCATAACTTTATCTGATAACTTTTTATTTTCCACTAGTACCACCAAGAAATCCTCTTATGGAAAAAACAGTCAAGCTCATTCCCTTCTGGCCTTAGTGCAAAAGAACCAGTAGCATTCCTCTATCAATCCAATTAGCATGCACAAATTAAAAGTATTATTTGGGTCAGTCTAGTTGGCTCATTGAAGAATATATCATCTATCAAATTATTCCTGAATGCAGTCCTGGATCACCAAAACAACCAAACTAAAGAACCACAGTGTTGGTAACATCATGTGACTGTGTTAACTGCATGGGCAGTGCCTAGGAGAGTGCAACACTAATTCCTTGGACGTTGTGACTTTGATGACTTGCTCTTAAATGAACACTTAGAGTTGCTACACTCTAAACCAAAGTCTAAATGCACAAAATCACAGCGGTATTTTCCACCATGGAATTGGACTCATGTTTTAGAAAGCCAGTGTAAACAAGAACACATGACCTTTTTCCTCATAAGAGAGCTATGGAATCTCCATGTGCCAGTTCAGAAAACTGTGTTGAGTTTTATTCTGGTGGGACCACACTTGGTTATTATTCTAAAAAAAATTAAAAATACTACATAGTTTCTGACATGAAGGTTTCACTGTGTTTCATGCTGCACAAACAGAACAAAAAGGCCCTAGGGTGTGCTTCCAAGTGCACATGCATCCAGAAGAGTTCAGCCACTTCCCTGTTGGAAATGAGGAGTGAACTGGACAGCCCTGAGGCTGCATGGTCTGGGAGCCTATGGCAGTTTCATCCTGTCAGGGAAACTTTTGTCCTGCACAGGGCCCTTCTTATCTGAACTGTGCTTGGTGACCTTCTCCATCCACTGTAGAGTGGGGAAAATAACAGGATGGTAAAATCAATGACTAGACAGCAGACAGGGAAAGAAAAACAGTAAAGGAGAAGGAAAAGAGAGAGATGGCAGTGTAAGAAGAGAGGAGAGACAGAAGGTAAGCCTGGCAAGACTGAGAAAGTAAGCCAAATCAGGAGTGTCCATGTAAGAAGCTTTTTACTTCTCTCATTCTCACTTTGCTGTGTTTTAGTTAAGTGGTATAAGCACATGGACACAGCATCATTATTCAATACTTTTACATCAGCCCTGCACTCTTCTGGTTACAGACAAGGGGTAGCAAATGGAAGCAACTAAAACTGCAGCCAAAACAGGCACTCTGCAATCACTGCCACACCAGTAACACGTCATTTAATAATAGCATTGTATTTAAAATTACTGTCATCTTACAATAAGCATAAGGAGGCCATATTAGTGACCTGAGAGAAGGATGACCTTGCTTCCAAGATACCTGCCTATCACAACATATCTATTTTTTTTAATGACTTTCATTCATTTCAGTGTTTCACTTGCTCATGTCGATAGTGATCGTAAGAGGAAGAAAAATGGCAACCATTTCAAGCACTAGCTTTGTGTTTTTCTTTAAAAAGAAGTGAAATAGTATCACAGTGCCCTCAGGTGGTGTAAATTCAATTCTGTCCTATTGTCTTTTCTAGAAAGACAGCTTTGTAAATAACACTAATCTTCAGCAGGCTGGATGAGTATGGAAGGAAGTTACACAGGAAGGCAAAGCACAGCATAAGCAGTTTTGCTTCTGAGGAAGGCTCTGCTCTTGAGAGTTTTGACAATTCCCGATTTTTAAAACTACATTCTTTGTTCATTTATAAATATCTGTGGAAGAAATCTAACAAACCTCCCAATGAAAACTTAAATAACATTATTACTGATTATAGGAACAAAGATGGATAGAAGGAAAGAGATCTAGAAAAGAAGATAAAACCAGAAGGAAGAAGAGGTAATGAACTCTGTAAAAGCATTTCAGAAGAAAGTCCAAGATATGTGTTAAAAACCAAACAAAACCAAACCAACCCCAAACAGATAGCTTCTGAAATATGTTCACATGTAATATTGCTTCATAGTGAGGAAAAATGCATAAAAACCCAGTGTGTGATAAATTTGTCATTTAACTGAAAGTTTCTGTCATTTCTAATGAGCCTTCCAAAAGCTGTCATTGCAAAAAATATATTCCTGATGTTCAATCTTAGGTGATAAATTGCATTTCCACCCTTACAGAAGAAATCAAGTCTGAAGAAATCAGTTCCCTGCAGACATAGGGCATCTTTAATATGCATCAGTCCAGTAAAATTTTTTTGTTACCAAGAGTAGCTATATAACATTAATTTTATTTAGTTGTTCCAAGTCTCCACATTCAGGGTAATTCCAGTATTGTGTATCACATAACTAAATGTTCGCTGTATGCCCAGAATTTATCACTAGTTTATGTCTTCTTTAAAGAAATGTGACAAAATCCTCCAATCAACCACAATTAGAAGGTTTTCCAGAGATTCTGTAAGATTATAATCTGTTATTCTACTGGAATGCTCTCTAAGGGATGGCCTGTCATAGTACAGATATCAATTACCTCACCGAATATGTGCACTGAAGGTGATGGAAATCATATCACTAAATATGGTTTCAGCAAAGAACACCACTGCAGCACAGCTTCACTGTATTGTCTGTCCAGTTCTGTTCTATTGTCTTTCTAGAAAAACAGCCTAGATAGAGCAAGCACCATGGTTATAGCAGTCATGGATCTGACTGATCTGCTGTTCTTCAGCTCACATCAGAAGGGCTCCACTGTCCTTCAGCTTGTAACCACACTCTGGTCCTGACCCTGAATTGGCTTCACCAGTGCACCTTAAAGCATCCCCCAGACAGCTCAGAAGAGTAACTTCCAGAGTCTTCCAAAACCCAAACAGGACAAAAGGGATCTGAATCCCACTGGTCTTTCACTTCCTATGCAAATGATACTTTATATTCCTTCCACTGAGATTTGGGAAACCCTCCTACAACTCTGAAGCTGTGTTCCAGGAAATGCTGTGCTGACCCTTCAGTTTTCTAGTGATCACCTCCAGGGTTTCTGAGGGTGGCCAGAAGATTTGCTGTTACATTTTTAGCAGCTATCTTTACAAACTGTACCCTTCAGAGAAAACAGTGCGAGCTTCTCACCCAAAGCCATCCCTACACTCCCCTCCCAACTTTTAGTAATCACTAATTGCTTATTTTTTTAACCTCACTTGTACATTCAGAAAGGGTTTTACTAACAAAACACTTCTCTGTGGCTCAGAGAGAATCAATAGTACTTACAAGCACACTCTTTATTTATTGGCAATTTACTCCTGAATTCCCCCATCTAGGCTATCAATAGGAAAGCAATCTCTTTATAGTACTAATGACTTGCGGTAAAGTATATACATCTGTTTAATACAAATAGGGGCAAATGATTTTCCAGTCTTGGTTAGATAAAATAGAGCTCAGAAAGGCTTATCTCACTTAGAAGGGATAACTTCTAGCCTTCTCTCATTAAAAGGATAAACTATTAGAGTGGAGACAAGTAGGAAAAAAGCATCGTTGGTGGAACAAGGGATGGGAGAGAGTGGGTTGGTGGACACTGAGGTCTGATGTGACCCAAGAAGGCAATGCTCCTAACAGTTATCTAAGCCATTGGCAAAAGAAAAGCAACATGTAAAACAGAGTTCCCAGACAGAGGGGGAAGAACAACAGTGACAACAACATATACAATCAAAGGGGAACTTGAGCAACACCTGTGATCTACTGGAAGCTGCACTGGCAATTCAGTCAACCGTAAACTGACTCCTGGATCCACTGGGTGAGGAAATCCCTCCAGTTTGAAAAAGACATTACACGCACGAAAAAAGCTGCCCACCTTGTCATTGTGTGTCCCATGAGGCTCAACAGATAGATTCAATCTAAGCAGTTATCAATATTGGTTTTGTTCTAAGAAGTCTCACCTGCAAAAATGCTGTTCAATTACTTGTCCTAAAAAAATCATATATAATTATGTCCATGCTATTTTCAACCAGTGACCACATTTACAGCAGTGGTTGGCAATTTTAACATGCCAAATAAGACTTTCTTTAAACCTAATTCATGTCTTCCAGAGCTTCAAAAATTTGTTGCTTAAAACCAAAGCAGACCAATGAATTCACACAAAAGTGTTGAAAACTTCCTGAGGATGCCTTCAAAATCACACTCTAGTCTTCAGCAGAAACAAGTTGTTTTGAAAGAACTCATGTATACAACTCCCTCTACCCCAATAATTCACAAAAATGAGATTAAAGCCTTAAAAACAGAGTAAACCCAACAAAGGCACAACATTGCAATACATTCTGAGCCTTTTGCTTTTGCTCATTATTAAAGGCAGAAAGTCATCTAAGTATTAGGCTTCCCATCAAGGCATGGGTTAGGAATAAAAAAACAAAGATTCAACTTTTAGATCAAACTGTTCCTAGAGGAGAAGGGGGGAAAAAATATATAAAACTAAAAAGGAGGAGACAAAAATGTTTGACAGCTTCAGCTTTCTATTGAGCTCTTTTGCTAAGCCAGGAAAACTCTGAAAGACAAATAACCTCTTCACACAGCCACAACCATTCATTTGCAACAGACAGAACATAAAAAAAGCTCTGAAACTTGTCACAAAAAAGAAAGCAGTAAGGCGCAAAGTAATTGCTTGTGATTTCCAGAATTAATCTCTTATTTGGGAAGGGCAAACTACAGAAGGAACAGAAAAGTGGTCCTTCTCCATGGCATCACGCTCCCTCTCCCAGTTTTAGGCACAGACAAGTGTCAGACTATCGTCATACTGAATTCTGCTTTGCACCAGCAATCTATCCATTGTATTTACCAGGCAGCCCTGGAAAAACCTAAGATTTCTGACAGAGGCCGTTTGATGAATGGATTACCTGTGCTGTATTCACAGTAGTCCTGGAGTAACCTAGCTTACTTTGCTTTTCTACAGTGACAGCCCAGAGAAAAGAGCACAGCATTTAGTCCAGCTTGGCTTGCTGCAAACCTCAGGTGAGGTCTTATCCTATGCCTGCTCTCAGGGCAGTGTTGCTGTGGGCAGGCTCTCACCAAGGCCAGCCAGCTGTTGCTTCTGCCCCAGCTGCAGCACGTGCACGTGTCTTGGAAGGGGGATGATACTCCAAAAAGACAGAGGATATGTGAACTTCTTGGCTTTCTGAAAACATAAAACTCAACTGCCTAGATGGTAAAATAACTAAACATGCAGCCTACTTCTGATGCACTGCAGACAGAATGACCCACAGGAAAGCTCCACATCTGCTTCCAGGTTTGCTTTATCAAAGATAGCTTTTTGCTTTCAGCCACTGCATCCTTTGCTTGGAGCTAAACAGCTCTCATTTAGCTTTGCAAACAAACTCCTCAGCACGCTTTGGACCTTTGCTGTCTTCAGGACAAACCCAGCAAGGGACACCACTCTCAGAGCCAAGCAGAGACACATGCTGGGAGTCAGCAGTGGCTACAAAGTGGGCAACATTACCACTGACCGGGCACAGTCCCTCAGCACCCAAACCAGACACACAGGAGCAAAGGCCCAGGCTGAGCCTAAAGAAGGCTCCTAGGGAAGGGGTTAAGGTTGTGGGAGGGAGGCCTCAGGTGGGGCTAGTTTAGGGCCAGTCCCGGGCACTCAGGGCCTGGCAAAGAAATGGCCAAACAGCAGCAACATTCTGGCTGTAATCACAGAATCATAGACTGGTTTCAGTTGGAAGGGACCTTCAAAGATCATCTAGTCCAACCCCCTGTATTGAGCAGGTATCATCTAACTCTGTATCAGCTCAGAAGGGTGGCAACAAAATATAAACCCTTTATTACAAAGAGGGTTTTTTCAGTTTTACAGCACACGAACAGAGACTGGGTTCTGGGGGGGGGGGGGGGGAACTGCAGCTCTCAGTTGCAAGACAATTTGCAAATGAGTTTCTTAATGGACTATAATTAATTCTCAAATATCACTGAAAAAGGACACAAGGCCACAAACTTTCCAACTAAGAATTCCAGACTTTAACACCACTGGGGACAACTAGCCTTTGACAAGGAGATTCTGTAATGACTTATTGTTGAGCAGAAGAATGATATGAGATTTAGGAAAATACTCCTTTCAGCCTCACAAAAATGAATGTAGCACTAGAGCAAATTGAAGTCTACATATAAATGAGTCCTCAGTTGGCTTTATTTATATGACCTTGTAACACAGTACTCCAACTTAACTATATAATTTGGAGCATTGTATAAGAAAGCTCTAAAAATACAGACTAGCAGCAGTTTTTAGAAGGATATTTAGCACCTTTTGTAATGAGCGACTGCAAACAAAAAACCCCTGGCAGTTTAAGCACACATTCTTGCATGAAGGCACATTTTTGCTGGTTTTCTTTCCATACCTTCTGGGAATTGATTTTCACACAATCATGGAAATTTATTTATTGGACATCTTTGTACAAAGAGAATTACTCAGCTGGCCTTCACACACAAAAAGAAAAAAGGAAAAGCTGTATTTCCTTGCAAATATGTTCCCCGTGATGACAAAGTACAGTGTCCATAGATTTTATGCATTAGCTGACATTTCTCTCTCTATTCCTTCCAACTACGGCTCGCAAGGACCCCTCAACCAGCTACTTTTCTGCCCTGTGCATTCTGCTACCCATCAGGGTTATTCTGGCAGTGGATTCAGTTTTAAGAAAATGTCCTTGTGAGCAGAAAAATGCTCAATGTATGAGCAGGGCAGGGAAAACTAGGAAGCTCACAGACTCCTCCAGGCCCTGCCTGGGAATCTTTCTGTACTGTGTGCTCTTCCCCCTTGTTCAGAGCATGTGAGAAAGGAGATGCTGGCAATGCATGATGAGGGGTGGGCATTCTGCCTTATGCCTACATGCAGACTTGGCATGAGACTTTATAATATATTTATTCTGAAATAAAATCACAGAACCAAAAAGAAGACCTAAAAAAAAAAAAAAAAAAAAAAAAAAGAAAAGTCCTTCAAGATCATCAAGTCCAACTGTTCCCCCAGGAGTATGTTCAAAGAGTCAAAACTGCCAGGTACATGTGACTTACCAGTGCATATGCTGGCAGTCTTCAGGCATCCGAGCAGATTGACCATTTCCACCTGCAGATGCACCTTGCTAGGGTCTGTTTTCCTGCACAGCTGCCCTTTGCTTCTCCTGGGCTCCGTGTGCCTCTCCGGAGGAAGGATGAAGAGACAGTGCATGTGAGTGGGCAGAGTAACAGGGAAAATTAAACGACAGTTTGAGAGGAAGGGACTTCCCAGATTGTTAAATCTGATGCCTTGTTACATAGCTGATTGTCTTCATCTGTCTGGAACTTCACCCTAGCCTGCAGTCTCAAGCGGACAGAGGACAAGCAGCTAAAAGGCTTTGGCAAAGTGGCCAGGCATGCACCATCCTAGAATTCTTATCCTTTGCAATTACAAGCCTATGGGGAAAAAATTCTGCAAATCCCTTTCTCACATGTGAGAGTCTAAATCTTGCCACAGCTGTATGAAATGTTGGTTTTATTTTGCCTTAAGTACGATGCTGTAATAATACCTTACTTTGAGGCAATAATTTCATTTTTGCACTTTTATGTTTTCCGCATTTCTGTTACACTGCTCTCAAGATCACACAGTTTCTCTGGTGTGCCACTCCATACTGATGAGGACCCTCAATTCTGCACCATTAGCATATTCCGATTTTTTTGTGCCAAAGATCATAATGAAAAATGTTGAATATGGCTTTTCCCAGAACATACATCATCCTGTGAAGATGTTTCGACAGAGATCATCTAATCTAAAATGATTTTGTTTTCTAGTGACTACATTATTAGCCCGAAACACCTTTAGGTTTTAAACACAAGGGTTTATTTCAGGTACACTGTGAAGCAGCAGCAGCATCTGTAATGTCAGAAACACAGGCAGACAGCATGCTCACAGGGCCTCAATGTGCATTTTCTTGTTCCCTTGCCACTAACTCCATGCAACAACACTGTTTTCCCAGCTTCATCCTACCTCCACGAGCAGCAGGACAATTCAGGAGAGGACGCACTTCGGAGTAACGAGCAGCACAGAAGTGGATTCGGCCATGTGCCGCGCATCTGCCTGCTCTGCAGACCATCAAAGTGAGACGGAAAGGGGACGTGTTAGAGCCCATAACTGTGGAATACGGACTAGTCTTATTCCTAGTTCGTTTTCTCTCTACACGAAGCCTCTCAGACACTTTCAGCTGCACAAAAGCTGCAAGAAACGGTACTTTGTCTGCATGACAAAAAGGAGAACTGGAAGGTCAAACGGAACTTGTCCGAAGTTATTGGTCCTGTTGTATTTACTGCTGCACAATGTCCTGTAAGACTCCGGGTGTGCCGCAGTGCATAAGTCTCAGAAGAATTTCATGCTACTAATCTCAGTTTTGTCTCCGTGCTCTTTGTAAGAAACTTCACTCATGTCAGGGACAAACCAAAACGCTCTTTAATTCTAAGCGGTGTAAACGGATCCTCTGCCCAGCCTAGAACTGCACTAAAAAGCGCTCGTGAACCTTTGCTATCAACCACATCCCTATGAACCCCTGCCTGGGTGCACAGCCGTAGTGCCCAGCGCCCCATTCCCGCAGCCGCGTCCTAGCAGGGACAGCCGCGGGTGAGCACGCTGCGCTCCCAGGACCGCAACTCCGCCCGGCGCCCCTCCTCACCGCCCGGCGCTCGCCACAGCTCGCCCACTCCCGCAGGGGACCGGAGACAGGGCCGGGAGAGGGGAGCGACCACGACCTCGGCGCGGGGCAGAGCGGCCGAGCGCGGCGAGAGCCGCGGGCCCGGGGCAGCGCCGGGGTGCCGGGAGACGGGGCCGCCAGGGGGCGCCGCCAGCCCACGGCGAGAGGCGGCGGGATGCGGGGAGCAGCGTGGGGCAAGGCCGGCCCCGCAGGAAGGGCCCCCCCGCCGCTCTGTGCGCCCCGCTGCTAGCTGGGGACCGGCCCCGGGCGCGGCCCGTCATCGGCGGAGAAGCCCGCCTGCCGCGGTGCCTCGGCGGGGCCAGGCGCTGCCCGCTGCCCGGTGCCAGTTTACCTCCGCCGAAATTAACCTCGAGGACGCGGCGTCTTGTACTGCGAACTTGGCGTGCCCTCCGCCCTAGCGGGGTTAGAGCGCCCAGACCCGCCTGCCATCAGCGCAGTGCGCCTGTAATCATAAACGGCTCCGGGCCGTTTATTTGCACGCCAGTAAGTCCTCTGCTAAAACGGTGTCGGCCGCAGGCAGCGGGCTCGGAGGGGAGTGATACCCGCTAGCACCGGCGGAACTGAGCTCCTGCACCGAGCAAGGGCAGTGGGCTCCTCGGGATGCCCCCTCCAGCGAAACCCTGGGCTGTTATATCGAGGTCACCCGCGGCGAGAGCAGCGGCTGTCCGGCGCGGGGGACGGACACCAGCCGGCCGAGACAGGAGCCGATGGAGCGCCCTGGCCTGGAGCAGCCTAGCAGCCGCCACGGGAGGGTGCAGCCCGGCAGAGAGGAAGGGGCCTAGCGGCAGCAGGGACAAGGAAAGCTGGGGCGGGGGGGGGGGGGGTGGGACGCAGCACCCGACCAGGAGGAGCCCAGAGCCGGGGCCGGACCGGCAATGCCGGTCCGGGGTTCCCACGGAGGGCGGCGGGGTGGGGAATCCTCCTTCGGTGCCCCCCTTCATCGGAAGGCCGGCAGAAAAGACACAAAAGCGTTTTCATTGTGCGCGGAGTCAGCAGATATAAACTCCGCATGTTTCCACCTGGAAAACCGCGAAGTTATTAGATTGCAGGAAAGTCAATGGGCAGGACAAACGTACCGCTAATGTGCTACGAGCGTCGCTGATGACAGATACGGATTATCGGTCGGCCTCAGAGCACTGATTTAGTTTTCACCCGAAGATGGGAGCGGGATGCATCGGCTCTACCCCTCGGTACTCGCACGGCCGGGCCGGGCGAGACTCGGGGCAGTAGCCCCGGGAGCCACGGAGCCGCCGCGGGTGCCTGAGGCACCAGGGAGAAGCGCGTCGGAAAGTCAGAGTCAGCGGAGAAGCTGGGAGCTCCCCGGCTCACCCCGTCCTGCAGCCCGTAGGGGCAGCTGCGCAGTGGTGCCAAACCGTGCCCCGCCTGCGGGGAGCGGCGGAGGCGCGCGCTTACCCTGTTCCGTCGGTCCCGTACAAGGCAGAAGAGTACCGGCGGGGCCGGCTTCTCGGGAACGGTTGCCTATGCATGGTGAATGTGTTAGCGCCCGGTCTCCCTCTCACTGGCGGAGCCGAAGCGGTCGCTGCTGCCGTTGCGCGTTCCAAGGCGGAACCCAGCTGGCCAGGAGGAGGAGGTGCTCCACCTCACCGGGCACCTCCACCGCGAGCGGGCGAGCGGCGGGACGCGGGAGGACCACGGACCTCCTCGGCGGAATCCCGAGGGTGTGCTGCCGGGGGAGGCACAGACACAGGGAGACAGCCCTCGGCGGGGCGGCGCGATGGCTCCTGCCCCCCCCCCCGAGACGGGCCAACCCCGCCACCCGAGAGAGCCAGGCGGGTCCGCGTCTCTCTGGGAACGGTCGCGCCCAGCCGCCTGGCTTCCGTCAGCACCGACCGGTCGGCCGAGCCGGGGCAAGGCCAGCAGAAATGGACAAGGGGACGCGGGGCTTCGTGAGGAGCGTGATAAACCCTTTACTACTCCTTGTTGCTGCTGTTTGCAACAGGGAGAGGAAAAAGCAATGAAGTCGTTTATTAAACCTTCTTTAGGTCAGCGTCATTTTTAATCTCACGTTTTCACTTTAAGCAGTTTATGAGGATGCACATGACAAGACACACACGGTGTTACAGCATGTCCAACTTCAGCGACCGAAAATACAGACCATTGATCGAGCCCGATTAAACACTTCCCAAACTTACACCGGCATTAGAGCTGCTGGCTCAGGTTAAACGAAACCCCATTCACCTGCAAACGGTTCTGATGACAGACATCGCAGCAACCAAGGGACATCGCGTTTTAGTAAGTGCTCTGGTGTGCAAAGCCGATTCATGTTCACTCTGGGAACACTTGGAAAAGTTTTAGTTCCCCACTTGTCGTTAACCTTTTCCTTGGCTAACAGTGCATCAGGAAGGCAGGAGCAGGAGGCTGAGACAAGGAATACGCTGCAAACCACGTTCCTGGGATTATTTTCTATTGAGACCTCAAACCAGAATTCCTCTTCTCTTGGCAAGTGAGCACATACTCGAATAAGAGCAATACCTAAGGTAGTTTTATTTGTGCGAACGAGCTTCGTTCAGCGAGGAGGTGTCGGCCGTTCCCCCTCCGCATTCCGAGGGCGGTACGTCCCTGTCAAGCCTCTCCGGCGCTGGTGGGGTTGGGCAAAGCCCTCTGAGCTCAGCCGCTGTTCCCAGCACGAAACACCGTGTTCAGCACCGCGCTACAGACATTCCAGTCTAACGGAAGGGGACGGCAGCCGCGCCCTGGGAGCCGATGACCGACACCGAGGGGAGCGGGCCGGGAAGCAAGCCTCGCTCCCTCCACCCGGCGCGGCAGAGGAGCCGTCCCTCTGTCCCACGGCCTGAGCGGCGCCCGGCGGACGCCTCCGCTGCCTTCCCGGCCCCGCAGCAGAGGACAGGTCTGCCGGAGCCGAGCCCTTTCGGGCTCAGGGGCGGGTCCCGCCTGCCCGCGAGGTCCCCGCCCCGAGGGAAGCGCCCGCCGCGATGGGACGGGAGCGGAGCGGAACTGACCCGGAGGGCGGGGCCAGGGCCCTGCTGGGGGGTCCCGGTGGCGGCGGCGCGGCCACGTGCGGCCCCGCGCGCTCCCACGGCGCCCGGGGTCCGCCCGGCCCGTCTGTGACGTGTCTGGGTGGGGGCGCTCGGCGCCCACCGATTGGGCCGCGGATGCGGCGCGGGGAGGCGGCCGCCCAATGGGCGCGGAGCTCGCCGGTGCCCGCGCGGTTATCTGCGCCCCGGGGCGCGGCACGCAGGGTCCCCGCCGCCGCCGGGACACGCTGCCGAGGCGAGGCGCGGAACCCAGCCCAGCGGCGCCGGCCCCGGCCCGTCCTTTCTCCCGCTCGATCCCGGGCCCAGGGCAGCCGCCTCATCCCGCCGGGGCCCCCCGCCGGAGGGGGGCTCCTTTCCCCGGGACTCCTACCTCTGCCTGGTCGCTGCGCGGCCCCGACTTGGCTTTCGCCGCTCTCCAGCCTGGACGTTCGTGGGGCGCTTAGCCGAGCGGCGGGGGCTGGCGGAGCTGCGCCGCTGTTCCCCTGCTGCCGGCAAACTTTGGTACTTGCTGCTGCTTTGATACTGCCAGCCGAAGAGGGACTGTCCCGCCAGCGCGGGGCCTTGGGGCTGCAGCTGCCGGCGCGGTTGGAGACGGACCCGCGCTCTCTGATGTCCACCAATGTTAGCGGTGGGGCAGATGGATGCTAATCGCCAGAGCGCGTTCGTCCTCAGCAGTACGCCGCTGGCCGCGCTGCACAACATGGCCGAGATGAAGACCTCTCTCTTCCCCTACGCCCTGCAGAACCCCTCCGGCTTCAAGGCGCCGGCCCTCGGCGGGCTCAACACGCAGCTCCCTTTGGGGACGCCGCACGGAATAAGCGACATCCTGGGGCGGCCCGTGGGATCCGCCAGCAACCTGCTGGGCGGGCTGCCCCGCATCAACGGGCTGGCGGCCTCGGCGGGGATGTACTTCAACCCCGCCGCTGTCTCCCGCTATCCGAAGCCGCTAGCGGAGCTGCCGGGGAGGCCGCCCATCTTCTGGCCGGGAGTGGTGCAGGGCTCTCCCTGGAGAGACCCCCGGCTCGCCTGTCCCGGTAAGTGCGACCGGTTCCAGCGGGGAGCGCGGCCCGGGGCGGGCGGGCGCGGTGGACGGGGCGGCCGCCGCGATCCGGGAGTTCTCTGCACCGAATCCTGCTCGGAGCTAGCTGGGACCGAGGCAGCCTCGCCGCAGATCGGGCCCCAGGCTGGGACCGGTGCAGACCCGGGCTCTGACGGAGCAGTTTCTCCTCCGCTTTCAGCTCAGGCGGGGATGGTTTTGGACAAGGACGGCAAGAAGAAACACTCGCGCCCTACTTTCTCCGGGCAGCAGATTTTTGCTTTGGAGAAAACCTTCGAACAGACGAAGTACTTGGCCGGACCGGAGAGGGCCCGCCTCGCCTATTCCCTCGGGATGACCGAGAGCCAGGTGAAGGTAGGTCCAGCGGGCGCGCCGGGCTGTGCCCGGGATCCCTCTGCAGACGCCGGGGCAGCGCGGCAGCTCCTGGCTTCGGCAGCGATTGTCACCGACCAGGAGAACCGCAGCCGCTCGGCTCGTTTATTTTAAAGTCGACTGTAATTTAAATTACATTTGGATATCGGATAACGATTTTAGCCCAAGTTCTACATAACCTATTTGGTCCTTAGACTGCTTGGAGTTGCAAGCGATATAGGAAATATTTACATACATAAGAAACCCCAAAACAAACAAACCAACAAAAAAACAAAACTAGGGCAAAAAAGCAACCAACAAACCCAAGCACACACAAAAAACAAAATCCAACCCACACACGTAAAAAAAACAACAAAATGAGCAAATGAAGAAAAATACCAAACCAACCCAAACAAAGCCTAAGTAGCTAAAACCCCCCAAAACCTCAAAAATGACCCAAACCCTTCCCCAAAAAGCCGGGCAGGTAACTGCTTCCCACTGATCAGTTTTCAGGGCAGATGCTATCCAGCAATTGTCACGGCTTTCCCTTGCATAACCACACAATTATTTGGCAACGACTTGAGGCTCCCCGACCCGTTGAGATGCGCTTGGAACCAAAAATACTTGTTTTTCTGGCCACCGTATCTCGTTTTCCACTGAAACCGCCGCTTTTACCGTTCCCCGGCCCCGGCTGGGGACGTTCGCGGGATGGTCACCGGGGTAGGGATGCTGGTGTCCCCAGCGCGTCACCTTCCGCTGCTGTCGCCGCGGCGGGACGGGGCAGCCCTGCCCGGGGGAGGGTCTCGGGTTCCGGGGCTGCGGGACTGAGCCGTGCCCGGTGCCGGTGCCCAGGTCTGGTTCCAGAACAGACGGACCAAGTGGCGGAAGCGGCACGCGGCGGAAATGGCCTCTGCGAAGAAGAAGCACGACTCAGAGACGGAGAAGCTGAAGGAGAGCTCGGACAATGAGGACGATGAGGAGTACAACAAGCCCCTGGACCCCAACTCCGACGACGAAAAAATCACGCGGCTACTGAAGAAGCACAAACCCACGGCCCTATCCCTGGTGAGCCCCTGCAGCACCAGCTCGGATACCTTGTGAGGGCCCCAGCGGGATGGCAGAGCGGGGTGTTGTACAGCCCAAGATGTATGTGAGATGTATATATTTTTTACAGAATAAGTTATGAAATTATTTTCTCTCTCATCGGTGTAAATTTCAAAGGAATTTTTCCAACGTTTTTGGGTTTTGTTTCGTGTCCCGTTGAGGTTTGCTCCTCTTTCTTTACACCTTCTTGCAGATTTCCTTCTCCTAACAATCAGATTTTGTTACATTTTCTATGGGTCACCAAATCCAAGCTCAGCCACTTTGTATATAGTAAATTTCAGACTTTGTGCTGTATATTTCTAGTGTAAAAAATGGTTGTTTTCTTTCAATCCCTCCCTCTACTATGTGTTTTGGCGGTTTGGTTTCTCCTGCCCCCGGATTTTATGCTTAATAGTATCAAAAGAGAGAAAACAACCCAAAAAAGCACTAGAGGAAAATGGACACTTGATTTTACACTGGGATCAAATAATGTCTCCACGCGGGTTGGAAAGGCTTTGTATAAATCAATAAATTATTTAACAAGCTTCTCCTCTAGCGTGTTTCTTCCCGCATTACCTCGGTTTGGGTTGTGGGGCCGCGCGGCTTCTGGCCTTCGCTCGCTTTCCTGGGCGCTCTGACCTTCAGGGCTGCTCTAGCCCGGCGTTCCCTTGCTCCTCCGCCGTGGTGGGGCCGTGGTCGGGAGCTCACATCAGCACCGCCCCCCAGCCCTTAGCTGGGTGTCCGACCCTGCCGGTCCACGAGGGGACAAGGATGCGCTGGGGTCGATGGGCTGAGCCGGGCACTGCCTCACGGGAACGCGGACCTGGGACCCCCCGAACACCCCCGTGAAGAAGAAACACGGGACTGAACGTGCAGCCCCCCGAACCTGCCGTGTGCAGGGGCCGCGGCCGCACCGGTTCCCAGCATCGAAAGCGTTTCGGTGGTCGCTGGCAGGCGATGCGCTGTACCCCGTGGAGGGGACGCGTCCCACCGCGCTGTTCGGATACCGGCCGCTGCAAAAAGCCGGGAGGCGAATCCGCTGACCTGGCGGCGGGGTCCGCAAACACCGACCTCCCACCTCGCCTGCCCCAGAGGCCCCGGCTCCCACCCGGCACTGGCGGCCCTGCACCTCTCGGAGAGGGTCACGACCTGCCCATAACGAGACCCAGGTAACTGCGCGACCGTCGAGCTGCCACGCAGCTGCCCCGGCATGCAGGAAGCCCAGCGGGTGTCAGCCCCTAACTGCGCTGCCTTGTAGCCATTTATTTTAATTTAATGAATGAGACATTCTTTTCTTTCCGCCTCCAAGCTACTGCTTCGCAGCCTGAACAGAAGCAACGGCCACTCTGCGGGCAGACCGCTCTCCAGCTGCGGAGGACAGCGCCCCTGAGGACGGCAGTGACATACTCCGGCACCGCGGGCCGGTTATGAGTTCCGGTGCTGGCCGCAGCCGCCTTCCACAGCACTGGGCCGGGTTTGCGTTCCCGGGCTCCCCGCACTGTGAGCGGCTGCAGCCTCTGAACGCCAGCCCGAGGGAAAGCGGAAGATGCGGCGCCGCTGCCCACCGCCGCTGCTCCCCGGTGGCTGCACCGGGGCCGCGGCCCCGGCCCCGCACGGCGACGTTCCCTCCCCGCAGCTGCGGGGCGGCGGCCCGAGCCTGCGCCGGGACAAATCTCACTAAGAGGAAGGGCAGCAAAGGCTCTGATCGGCGCCTGCGTCCGCCGGGCCCCCCCGCCCGTCTGCGCCGCTCTCTCCCCACCCCAGGCCGCTGGTCTCGCTCGTCCTGTTCATTTCCCTCGGACCCGGGCAGCTCCTCGGCTCGGAGCACGAGACTGGTGGTCCTGCAAATCGGTACTCACTGAGAGCAGGGTCTGGCGGGACCTCGCTCGAGCTGCACCGCAGTTACGAACGGAGCAAATCAAGTTTATGAAATGCTCTTCGGCTCTTCAGCTCTGAGCATTCCGAGACAGGCCGCTGCAACCGCAGCGACGAACCGGAGCCGCTCTTCCGGCTCCTAAGGGGAAACGACCAGATAAAAGCCCACCCGCACCTGGAAGCCGGATCATTCACACCTGCGGCTCTCCGCCTGCCTGGGAGCGGAATTAAAGCGCCCCGCGGAGCCCCCGCACCTGCTCTCAGGGATGACCGTTCGGCCCTTCGCGGAGCGGGGCCCCGCGGCTGCACAGAGACCGGTCGCGAGGCAGGACCGCCCCGGCTGCGGGCGGGAGCGCTACCGGTAGCGGCCCCGTGGCCCCTCCCGGGCGTCGCTCAACGCCAAAGTTGCGTTTTAGGAGTTCCTGCGGGTTCAGTCTGAGACTTGTCGAGTTACTGCGACGGGTCACCCGTACCCAGCCCTGCAGCCCGGCGGGGTCCGGATTTACAGCCTCCCGGTCTATGGCTGTGGTGAGTTTATCTATGAACGAGGCTCCACCACGAGCTTGACTAGGCAGCGGGTTTTCTACCCCCGGGATTAGTCAGAAAGGATCTTACGGTGGCAAATTCATCGGGCTGCTGGGCACTGGCATCTCCTGAATAGCTCACAAAGTCAAATAACTCCCCGTGCATCAGCACTCCAGTGCAAACTCCAAAACGTCTTTTCCTCGGTTTGTCTTGTGCTTTGATTAACTCTCCGAGCTGCATTCTGCAACACGGGTTCTCACCTGAGAAATACCCTGTTAACTGGCAGGAGATTAAAAGGTAACTCATTAATAAGAACTGTGACAATTTAATAATTTCCCTATAGTCCCCAATGCCCAAATTAAAGGGACAGACACAACTGCATTCACCATGATTAGTTTTATTGCTTGAGAACCAGAGTACTCGTTTCTAAAGGCCTTCGAAGTTATCATGAGTTGAGTTCGCATAAATAGAATTACTGGGTGGTTATAATGCAACATGGCACAATGACGATACAGAGCTGCAACACCCGCTGGGCAACAGCACTTAACAGAAACCCAACTCGTACTGCTGAGAACACACTCTGCAAGCGGACATGAAATCATTTTCAATGGTAGTGATTTATACCAAAATCAAGCATCAATCTAATGCCATCACACAGTCCATGAACTCTGTAGTGTTCTAAATTAAATCAATAAAACATACATTTGTGTTTCATCAACAGACTCCCTAATTACCTTTTAATGTTTTATTTAGTGGTGGGAGAAAAATGTTCGTAACAAGGTTATATTATAGCTGCACCGAGCTACTAACCAGGAAAATTTACAGTTGTTTTTCTTTTTTCCTTTAACACTGTATAAATACAGTCTGTGTCCAATACTGCTGCTACCTGAAGCAGACTATTATTCTCTTCTCCCATGTTGTTATTGTTTCAATATAGAATACTTGGCACCATAAACAGTAACAAAAGACAGACAAAACCAGTTTACAAAATTCTGGAAAGTTACACCCAAACCTAGCTAAGAACTTCACATTCAAACCTTAATATTACATAGAAAGAAGGGATTATAGGAGTAACAAAGTGAAACTGCTAATATATGTGCTATATAGTATACTATATATATCTGTATCCAGGATGGCACTGCTATATATATCTTATTTATTATATAAATGTTGGCTGTTGATGTACACTTAACTAAACCTGCTAGGACTCGGACACTAACTGCTGATATGGCACTCTCAAGCATTCATATTGGAAAGTATATTTAGCATAAGTTTTGGTCAGGTTTATAAATTATTTATATATCTGTGTATATATACACATACATACATATATATACACATATATGTATGTATAGAAAGCAGCTGCTGTGTGATTCAAAAACCATATAACATGGCAGTATAGTAAATAACATGAGAAAAAAATTATAAAAATGAAAACCAAAATACTAAAACTAAAAACACAAACCATAAGCCTTGGTCAACAAAGAAAATACCGTTTAAAACCATCGATAGCTCTATCTATACAATCCAATGTACAAAACCCCGAAGTGGTAAAGATATATAATGTTAGGCATGACACCTTTAGAAGTTCATAATATGCTTTTCCACATTGACAAACACTTACTAAAAGTTGAAAGTCGTGAAATCTAAAATACAGAACATCTCTGCTGTCTATTTAGAGTTTTGGCAACAGAATCGTGACATATATATAAAAAATAATTCCACGTTTCTACTTGATGTCACATGAACATACAAGACAGTGAGGTATGTGAGGCTTTTCTTGAACAGAGTCCAGATGCTGAAGCATAGTGTACGATCAGCAGTCTAAAAATGTGGCACTCGGGACTTGATTTATCAATACAGCTGTTAGGATTAAGTGTTTCAGTTCGCGGCGTGCTCCTTCCCTCCTGCTACAGGCTGGCTTCACGGAAAATCTTCTCGTTCCGTTGGCATCTTTTTCCTGTTGCAGAATTGGCAGTTTTTTAAAAAGAAAAATAAACACAGGGGAAATGTTGTAGAGAATATAAACGTAGAGGAAAAAAAATGATATTTACCACCACATCACTGCACGACACAACACTTGTGCACATTTGCAATAGGTTTACCTGCCCCAGCAGCTATTCGAAAGGACAGGAACACAGGCTGCAGCAAGTCAGGGAAAAATAGAAGTTACATGTTTGAAATGGAAACAGTATGTTTTTACAGTCAGCAGTAAACACAACAAAACTTCCTCTATGACTGGGAACAAAACAGTGCAAGCATTTTTCTGATTAATCTAGCTAGAAAATGCACAGGAGAACTCCATCATCTCCCTACAGATCTCTGCTCTCCTTGAAGTCTAAGGAGAAATTTGCCCCTGATTTCCACAGGAAGAGGCTCTGGTTTCAGACACAACTCCCCCTTATCCCTGACCGCATCAGCTCCACTGCTAAAAAGATCTGCATTAGGTATGCTAGTGACAAGGGAAAGAGATTTCTGGTTGTGAGCTGGCTGCCCCGCAGCTGCTGACACCCCGAGCTTCCCATCTCACCGTAGCAGTGAGTAATCTGCTGTAGTTTAAAACCTGACTTGGGTGTATCTGGACAAATATCTTAGCACATTCTACCTTAGAACAACACCACTGTCTTACAAGAACTCTTGACCATGAAAGTAAATACAGACATGTATTTGTGAATTTGGATACATGCATACACATGTGGTTACCCACTATCCATCACTGAATTAACATTCGAGGCTTAGTGCTGTCTGACACATTACCACTATCATATAGTTTACAAATTTCTACATGAGTTTTTATAGGTCTTATATTGTTTTAATCTGGGATTTCAGAGCTTTCCTCCTCCTCCTTGATCAGCTTTTTTCAAAGAGAGCGAACACTCAGTTTGGTTGGATTCCTGACTGTGCTTCCCACCTGGTACCTGCAGCAGAGAAGATTGTTTGTAAAATTCTGTCTTGGAGCTGCCAATATGTTGTTTTACTAATGAGCAGTGAGGCATCAACTTCATGGAATATATGCCTTGGAAGCAATTGTAATAACCCTATAAAAAGTGGGTTTTCAACTACAATGAAAATACTTCTGTTTTACAGCAAGAGTCGTAACTGCACAGCCAGTTGCTGCTCCTCTTCATTTTGTATTGTACCATGCCTCCAGCCTGGAGCACATCATCCTGTTCTTTATTTTATTTCATACAAGTGCCTACTCTAATATATTGTCTTCCTTCAGTTGAATTCAACTTGAAAACATTTTCAAGTCTTTAAATTAAAAATAGGACAGAGATATAGTTGACTTAAACATAGAGTTAACAGAAACTAGTGCACACATTCTTCGTCCTCATAAGAAAGACTTAGAAGATACAATCTAAATGTTTGGTTTATTTACCTTGTGATCCCCCATGCAGACATTAGGCCCAATGTGGTCATATATTACTATCTTCTCATCATTTTCTGACTAGTTAAAAGAAAAAGAAACACAACAAATCCCCGGTCAGTTCAGGCATTCTCCGCATTACACACACAGAAATAAAAACGGAAATGATTTACGCAAATAGTTCAAACCAACTTCTGAGCAAAGCAACATTAACACATCTTTGCTTGGCTTCTCCAGAGAAAGACCCCGTAGAATGAGTTTTTATGTCCAGTGTTGTTTGCAGTCATTTGTGTAATTTGTCCATGCAAAATAACTCACAAAATCACTGCACCTACTTCTTGCTTCTGGGACCTCAACACATTTTAACACTTGGGTGGACGAAATGAATGGCTTGGGTATGGTGCATCCAGCCTTCTGCCAGAGACATGCAGTCAGTGCACTTGGCCAGTCCTTTTTTAAGAACAACACACAATTTTTATTGAATCATAGAATCATAGAATAGTTAGGGTTGGAAAGGGCCTTAAGATCATCTAGTTCCAACTCCCCTGCCATTGGCAGGGACACCTCACACTCAACCATGCCACCCAAGGCTCTGCCCAACCTGGCCTTGAACACTGCCAGGGATGGAGCATCCACAGCTTCCCTGGGCAGCCCATTCCAGTGCCTCATCTAAATGCAATCCACACTGCCTTCTAAGAGCATTTGATTTCACCATATAGGTGATTTTAGATGTTTGGAGAAGGGAATGAATTTACAGTTTATGAGTATAATTTTTAACCTTTCTATGAGACACATTTCTTCATCTGAAAAAAAGCATCGACTTTAAGAAAACCAGCAAGCGAAAGATGACATTCCTCCAGACTCTATTATGAATTACTTTCATTTTGTTCCATGTTGAACTCTATCCTTACGCACTGACTTCTTTAGCATTTGTAACTTAATGAATAATAAAACGCACTCATCTTTCTGCCACTTGCAATAAATGTCATTTTGAGAATCTGTTTTGATTCTCAAGCACAATACTTCAGGAATAAATACAAAACCACTGCCATACAAAATGATTTCTTTTTATGCTGAACAATTCCTACGAGCTAATTAAACCTGCAATCTGCACACTCTCAAGTCTCTAATACAATCATAGCTGTGCTTTAAAGCAGTTGGCAATACTAATTTATTTTGTATGAAACAGTCAAGACTTTCTCATCTGTAATCAGTCAAGTTTACTGGGCATTAACTTTATATAAACAGTAGCATTTAGGGCTATAAAGTTAAAAGTGAATTATCTTACATGCAGTAAGGAAGCTCAAGGTCAGATTTACTTTATAGCACAGTTGTCTGCCAAAAATATAAAAACATAACCTTCTGTATTGTATGCATGAGCACCTTCCAATATTTCAAGATGATAATGCTACCAGCATCGGAAGTGGGGATACATTCATCAAAAGTGACTTGATAATTTACAAAGGCAGCATAAAATTGTGGATTTTCAACTGCATAATCTTTAGACAGATAAACAAATTACAGCAGTGCACAAGCAGAAACAATATACACTTGGCTGAGCATTCATTACTTCATGCTATCAGGCATCAAGGCAGCTCCCTAGCAGTGGGCAACCTTTGGTGTTTTAGGGCTCAGGAAGCATAAAATAACATGATGGTGAGGTAACCGACCATGGCATGATAGATGATGTTGCATGAAAGCTGTTTACAGCCCATGTCTGTACAATCTGTAATGCCTACTGTGGAGCTGAGCACACTGCACAGTGTGGCAATTTGTGCACCTTATCCTTTCTTTACATAGGATTAAAATGCAGATTTACCACAGTTTTGTTTGAAATAAAATATAGAATTACTAAGTGAGAAAAAGAAATTCTTTATTTGCCTATAAGAAAAATTAATACAGCAAAATAATTACCTGCCTCAGAAAATTCAATACCTAGCTACAGCCAAAAATTCTTTACAATTTCATGTATATTTGCATTTGAAGGACTTGTCATAGTGTAATGAGTTAATTAAAATCTGCTTTTACTTTCTTCACAGCTCCTTTTAAAGCTCCAAAGCCTCTGCAATGGAGTAAATTCTCAAAGGCAAGACAAACACTGCTTGCTGTGAAGAACCACAGAAACCTGTAAGGTCATTTTGCCCTTTTCTCTATCACTTTCGCATTCTTTTCTAACTGAATATTTCCATTAAGTTTTATGGGCCAGACTTGCAGCCTGGTTTTGAGCTGGGTAAGCTGGCTCCTTTCTCTGTATAAACTCCCTGAGGGAAGCCACTGTGCTAGTGTGGCCTCATCCCCAGCTGTAAGCTTGCCTACACGCTTCTGGAGATGTCCCACACTGCAGGCTCAGAATTTGCAAAAGCAGGGACAAAATTCTATGCATTTTTAAATGCAACTTTGAATGATCCAACCACTGGGCTTCTGATCCATGGAGACTAAGAACTGGGCTGAGTGACCTCACAGTTACACATTTCTGTAATGCTCTAAGTTGGCTTTCCTTTGTTTAATTTTCTCCCCTTATATCCAAGTTATACCCCCCTAGATAATCTGAAAGAATTCCTTTCCCTCTGTACTGTTTACACTCTTCAAGCCTTTGTGTACACTTCTATCTCCTTATTCATAGCTTTAAAAAAAATCTTCCCTCATTGGCCACTCTTTCCATGGTTTTAAACCTTTGTTCTTTAGGAATTTCATGGGCACCAAGTACTAGCTTTGATATTTTGGGTAAAGTCTCACTTTATCATATGATATTTCTGCCCAACAAGATCAGATAACACTGATTCTGACATTACTATTTAAAGCCATGTTCCTCTCAGCTTCACGGTATTTTAATTCAATACTGTAGTACAGGCATTGTCTAAAGTTTTGGGTGAAACTTCAAGCTTTCAAGCAGACACTTCTTACACATTACAATAAGCGAGGAAGTACACTGAATGGAAATTTGAGTAGCTACGGAAAAAATGTTCTCAGCCTTTCAGTGAGTTATATACTGCAAAGCAAACAGTCTAATCAGGAGATAAATAACCCTGATGAGAGAGAGAAACAGAAGGTTATAAACTTCAGGAGAGCAAGTTTCAAGGGTTTCATTAATCTAAACAGAAGAAAAAAGAAGCAACGAAACTGCAGAATATGGATTTCTTTGTGAAGATGATTTTCTGCAATTCACTCCCATTAAACTGTGTTAGTTATACCAGCAACATACAGAAAGACACATGGCAATTTTGGGTTTGGCAAGTCTGTTCTGCATCCGACAGTCAGATAGTCTGGTCAGCAGGATAACCTCAACACTGCAAGTCACAGCACATTCACCCTCCTGTTGTGCTTGTGGCCACTGCTGGCACACGAGCGAAAGCTTAGCTCAGGGCAGAAAGGCCTGGGTGAGATCTCCTGATATCATATATGATTTCCTGATGTGTTCTTGGTCCTTTACAACAATTGGTACCTAGTGTAAACAGGATGGCTCCCCAGCTGCCACAAGCAAGCACACAGGAAAAACAGAAGCAGTATGAGCTGGCACATGTAACTGTTGACCTGGGTCAGTGTTTCCAACGAAAGGAAGAGAGCAGAGGGCAGTAAGCAGGAGAGAGAGAAAATGAGGGAAAAGGAAAATTAGAAGGCTCCTGACCTCTGTCTAGATCAACCCTGGCTGGGATGGAGCATCACCAAGTTTACCTTACTGCTATACATTAAAACTCCAAGAGCAACTATAGGTTCTAAAAATGTTGTACAATGGTATTTTTAAAGCTCCAATGGAATGTCTAAATTGAGGCACTAAATAAGTGTACCAAGGTTAGGAGCCTACCTGTTGGAGACTTTGCCTTAATCCAGGGGACAGTGATAGGAGATTTGGCCTATCTAAGAACTAACATATTCTAAGGAAATCCAGTTCTCACCATCAGCAACAGAAGCAACTTACATCTACCACGCTTGTAACTCGGGTCCCTCAAGCTGCTGCCACACAGGTTTTTCTTTCAGTAGCTTTACTCCTCAGTCAGCAGCCACTAGTGCTTCTGTCTGTGTCTGAGCCGAACCCTTAGCAACTGCTGCTCGTGCTGCTGTGCAGTGGGCTGGGGACTGATGGGGGGTTTATTTTCTGTTATTCTTGTTTAAAAAGAGGCAGGTTTCCCAGCAGCCTGCACCCCAGGGCAGCACTGACACACAGAGGAGAGACCATAGCAGCCAGTGCTGGCAGCTCACGTACCACAAGAGGCGTTTGTGACAGCTTGGGCTTTTGTAATTGCCAACAGGTCAACTGGGACAAACCTTCATTCTTGGGTGGGAGGCACTGGAGGCATAACAGTTCATTACTGCCATGGTAAGCTGTCTTAGCTTGGTGTTTGCTACAGGCAATGAAAATTCAGGGACAAGTAGAAGTGTATCAGCCCTACCTACCTTTGCTGAAGATAAACATATGCGGAGGCGCGGCGCAGCTGCAGGTCTGTACTTACTTTCAGAATGAGCTCCTTGGCTGAGTGGGACATCAGGATTCTGTCACACCAGGCTGGACATCTTGTATTCATGTACTGCTTTCCCTGGCTGGAGTCCTCGCTGTACGGGTAACTGCAAACAAATCACAATCACAGCCATCAGCAACTCCTTGGAAGCAGCCAAAAACCTCTGGCTCAACCAACCACATTAATTAAAAGATGTCACTGGCAAAAAAGCAGCTCTTTTAGACTCTTCACATATTTATCATCCTTCTTTTCTCCTCACCCTTTCTTTCTCCTGTGCTCTTCCTCTATTTCTCTTCTTATATCTACCACCCTTCTTCAGGCCAACACGTTAAGACACATGCAGTCTCTGAACTCTTCCCTCCTACTTTCCAGTTTTGCACGTGAGAGTGTTTAAAGACAGAAAACTACTTGTGTGAAAGTATGAAAATCATTTCAACAACTCAAGCCCAGAGCAGGCTGCTGTCTATGACTATGTAAAATAAATAAAGAGAAGATGAAACAGGAAACATAGGGAAAAAACAAGTTCATCTCACAGGATTTCTTCGCAGGATTCTCTCAAGGATGGCTACCCAGGAATGTTTTAACAGAAAATAGTTCAGAGCACTGGGATCTCTGCAGCTGTACACAACTCCCACCTGTACGGATTCTCTGAGCCTGACAGAAGGGAAGGTATGACACAAAAGCAGGCTCTTCAGGGGATTTCTGCAGAACCAAGGAATTGGGAATATGTTTTAAGGACAATGATACTGACTACATAAGATTCTGTACCTTTACATGAAACTGTGTTAACAAGACACAAATTATCCTGTAAAGGCATCTGGGATAGAAGCTGATTAAATGGTAGTCATGCCGTGGGGTCACTGTAAATGTGCTATGTGATCTCCAGTGCGTTATAACTTACCTTTAAAAGGCAACAGAACCTGTTTAGTTTAACCTACAGAACAGTCAGAAGTAAGTTAACTCAACATGCCTGTGTGAACCCACAGGCTGAAATCACCTAAAGGACCTGAAGTGGCAACCTTCAATTCAACCGCTGGGAGCCTGAGGCCGAAGCTTTCATCCTTTTACCCAAATGTTTATTATGACAGAACTTTGAATGTGATGACGGCTCAGCATGCTGCAAGGCCCTCTGTTTTGCCAGAACATTTCCAAAATGGCATGGGGAAGCAGCCAAAGAGAAGTCTGCAGGAAATCCAGAGGGTTTGTGACTCAATTTCTTGAATATTGGTCCTGAATGAACTGAAGTTTATCCTTGATGAATACATCATAAGGCTGAAGCACATTATCTACACATGTATGCTGGGTGTATTTAAAATGACATTTGCATTTTGTTCTGCTCATCGCTTTATTCATAAAGGAAATACTGAGGTTTTCCTGACGTGCGTTAAGAAAGCATTTCTGGCATTGTAACAAAAAGGTTTGCATGCTTGAAGAGAAACTTATTTACCACCCTACTTGGTGGGATGCTCTGAAACTGAGACATATAGCTTTCTACAAAATGGGTTTACAAGCTACACTGCCATTAAAAAGATTAGCCATGGCAAACATCCAAAGAAAGCGTACTGGAACAAACCAGTGATCTCAGTACCTTTTCCACCTCATCAAACCTAACAAGACTCATTTTCAAAACATATTATGAGAATTCAATTTGCTGCTTCACTGACGTACAGAAGCACAGCTTATTTCTGAGTGTCTGTGAAATACTTTGATGATGTAATACTGTTGGTAGTAGAAGCTCTTTGTCTGCAATTTAAGGGCTGACTTTTTCTGGTAACTTCTTTCTTTAGGTACTCAAGAACCCCACACAGCTGAAGCAACTTTTTCTGACATAAGGTATAAGAATCAATCACATCTCATCTAATCCTTCCTTTTACAGCATTAACTGTATGGCTTTTAAAGTATGATGTCCATACCTGGAATGATCTGTTACTGCTCTGTGTTGGAGCATTTCATCAGAGAGCCCATATTCTATGAAATGGTATTTATCAATTTGCTTTATTGATCTTAACATTTCACAGGGTGAAAACTTTTGCCAATTTTTCAAGGTCTTTAGTGCTGATCGCCCAGTCAAGAAGTTACTGCAGTTTACAAATATCTTTGACAAATCAGATTTCTAGTGGCTGTGACAGAGATGAAAATAAAATGCTGCAAAAGTTATCCAGACAAAATGATCTGTAGGTAATAATTTAATACAATAAAGTGGTGCAAGCTCTTCTTTTTATAAGGCAGCATCCTTCCTTCAAGCCAGAAGTGTGGAGCACTCTGCCTTGCTGCACTCTAAGGAGTAAGGCTTCTTCCTCTCCACCACTGCGTCCCTGGCTTGTGCAAGTCTCACTCAGTGAAATGCTGACATAGATGTAATAAAGAATCCTAACTAGCTATGCCCCCAAAACTCTTTTCTCTCCTACTTCATGCTCTAGGAGGATCACAAATACTTTGGAATAATCATAGAATCATAGAATAGTTAGGGTTGGAAAGGACCTTAAGATCATTTAGTTCCAACCCCCCTGCCAGAGGCAGGGACACCTCCCACTAAACCATGCCACCCAAGGCTATGTCCAGGCTTCTTTTGTAGATGGGCTCAAAGAGTGGTCATGACTCAGAATTGCTGGGAGGGGTGCTTCCTTGTGACTTAACAGGTTGTGGGGACAGAAGAGTTTAGTTTATTATATGCCATTTATCTTAACTAGATTTTTGCAAATAAAAGCTGTACTAGAGGTTTCTGGAATAGGACTGTCACCCGAGAGATTTTCATGAAACATACTGCTGAATGTATGCTATTCCAGAATAACTTTTCACACAAGATGCACTCCAGTAGCTGTCTCCATCATCCTGTTCTGTAGTGAAGTGAACAATAGCATGAAAATGGTGTGACTCTTTCCAGAATGGAATAATCTTCTTGTGAACTCTGAAGCTGTTCCATGGTTGGAGCACTTATAAGGTTTTTTTTCCTCTATGGATACTCTGGTGTCTTACATGATGTTAACTCACTGGGATGCCTTCCAACCAGCTGATGGGATTTAAAACCAGTCAACAGAAGCAAAAGAGGAGACAGACAGATGCAGAACCTTTTGGGGAAGCCAGGCTGATGATTCTGGTGCTGCTGTATGAGAGATGATGTTGCAAAAATCCAAGACACAAGGAAAACAGGCGAAGCCTCAGAACTGCCCCACATGACCTGGCTCAGTTTGTCTTGTGCACAAAGCCTGTCACCAGAATGCAGCCTCTGGCTCTGCTCCTGTGCTCACTGCAAACACAGTGACATCTCCCAAGGCTGGCAGCTTGGCCCCACAACCATGAGGGCTGCGGAGCACCCAACAGGACAACTAACAGGGGAGCACGCATTTTGGGAAAAGCAGGACATAAGACATGACATTCGTTTTGCTCCTGCAATAGAACAACTGTCCGGATAGCACAGACTCAGGAAACTGGAAAATATTTCCACTGACTTCAATGGGCTAACCAAGATACAAGAGTGCTAGGACACACTTCTATTTGACTATGAACCTCCTATTCTCTCTAGGATGGCTTCATAATTTACCCCCTCTTTTCCTTCCTTTCAGCCCCACTGCTCATCTGCTTCTTTGAAATAAAGCACAGTCTCTTAAAGAATAATGTAAATTCAAATTTGAGTGCATGCAAAAAGCAGAACTGTTCTTGTAATACACATCTTCCCAAAGATGTGAAGCATAAGACTGTCTACTATCAAGTGCATTAAAACAGCTTTGTTTTGCTGACATCTGCAGCCTCTTTTAATACACTCTTTCCAGCGAGTAAGGAACTTGGAGTTCTTAATTCAAAACTTGGCTAATAATTCTATTCAGCAGATCTTCTGATCTATGAACATTATAAACAATTACAGGCTTGATAAAAACAACTGCAGATCTGATAAAGATCATTTTAAGGGCTCTACACCAAATAATAGTGAGTTAAAAATTCCAGTATTAATCTGCTGGAGGGTAAGCATCTGGTGAACCTCCCTGTGCACGCATTATTAGTCTTGACCATCAGAACCGTGACTGTGGCAGACAGAAAGGGAGAACCAGTGCTCCCAGGCTCAGGACTAGGCAGGAAAGGATGTCTTTTTTTATCCCCTTTCACCAGCATTCTACCTCAATTACAATCTATCTTGTGGAATGTACAGAAAACAGTGATCCTGAGAAAGAATAGCGAGTGCTCATGTAAAAATGACAACAGATAGAGGTCCCTAGGTACCCCTGAAATGGAAATGATAAACAGATACAATGCTAACACATATAGGTGCTATAGATAAGACTACACACTTCCTACCTTTAGTATTCAGTACAGTTACTGACTTTTTAAGTACACAAACACTATATTATATGTATTTAGAAATACAAATGGAGAAATGAAGAATTCCATGTGAAATAACTTTTCTGCCCTGTTTATACAGTGTCAAAGTTGAAATCTGGGACCTTAACCTCTAATGGTAGCTGAATAACTAATAGTAAAATCATTCTGTTATTCTCGGTGTATGCCAGCAGAGTTATGCAAAATATACTTTGACTGAATATGCCTCTGGATGATGGAGAGGCAGCAGTTCTGGAGCTGGAGCAGCCATGCGAGAGGCGTGTATGATTTATCTCCAGTTGTTCAGGATTTATCTTTCCTCAAGGTGCTCCTCCAGCTGCTTGTCCACCTTATTTCACAAACTTTTGTTTCAGTTGCACTCATTTTACTTAATCAGGACTATTGTCAGGTGGGTTTTCTGAATAAAACATCCAAAAGGTACTAGTTAAAGCAACATCATTAAAATAATGCCCAATGGTGTAGAAATTTAATCAAACACTTTGAGGAATTGTGAGCTAACTCTGAATGAGGAGCAGGCTGTCCAATGAACTACTGGTACTAGAGTGAAACAGAATGAGAGTTACTTGGCAACTTTTTAGGGAAAATAAAACATAACAGCATCAGTAATATCCCTGCACTCCTGCTGTTGGCAGGGATTGTCAAACAAGATTGGACATCCTCACAGAAATACTTCCTGCAGGATGGAAAGTCTTCTGATGTCACAAACCATCCCATCAACAGGGTCTGAACTTGAAACACAAGCCAACAATGCCGTGTGTATAAATGTCCCCTTAACTGCCATCTCCAGTCAGGAAAAACGCTCCTAATGAACTCTTGCCTTGCGCAGAAATGGATGAAATGTGCTTCTGAGATGGGTGAAATGTTCTTTCTAACAGAAAACAGTGAATTCACCCCAGGTTGCTGGTACCTTTCAAGGCCGTCTCCTGCGTGGATCTGCTTGCCAGCTTAGCTTCATGCACACTGACCATGCCTCGCTGCTGCCAGGCCCCTTGTATCGCCCGAGGGTTCCTGCTTCCTACAGACAAGGCATCCCAGGAGTGCTGCAGGGAGTGTGACAGCATCCTCTAGCCAGCAGCCATGAAAAATTAAGCTGTGTAGTCTTCTTTAGTACAATACAGGTCCTTCTGAAAAACCATGCATCCTCTGTCTAGATCGAAGTGCAGATGCTTAGACAAACCATCATGTTTCAAGGAGCAGAAATAACCCCCTACTCAAAGACCACTTGTTCTCATCTATTAAATGTCCCCACATTTTCATCACTGAACTGCTTCTAACACAAAATATTTGAGATTGGGGATTATAAAGCATTGATGAAAACTGAGCTCTTCATGGGAAGAGCTGAGACAGTTTGATTTGGTCTGATTTAGTTTTTGAACTCTGGTATGAGTCCTCACATTTACTAAACTTCCTCTCCCTTTTAATTCCTTCTATTTACACACAATATTCAGAGAGAACTTCAAAAGGGGAAACATCCCAACCACTTGTCATCAGAAAATTATTAACTACTTCTGTATTTTCTAAGAAAACATTGGACCTGTTTACCTTTAGCTCTGGCACACTTTCAGATTGTCTAAGAAGCTTTGACCAGAAGCAAGGACAGTCAACGTAGGCTGCCTGTTCAAGGTTTGGGTGCTTTAGAAGTTGCAAGGCCAAAGATATAGATAAAAATATTTTGGTCTTTTTAATTGACAAGGTCCCAGCTCAGCATCAGTGTGAGCTGGTACATGAGTATGATTTCAATGAAATGTCATTTGACCGATCGAGGAATGACATCGCATTTTTGTCAGCTTCCAGATCGCTCATTTCTCCCTCCAAACTGAATGATCATTTTATATTTCCTAAATCTGGAAGAGAGATTTTGGTTCCCTAGTTCTCTCCCTAACAAATGACCCCATGTAATTTATCTTCATATGCTCATCTTTGGCAGCAGATAGTTAAAGCTAAGCAATAAGACACGCTACTGTTTGGATTAAATTAGCTGCTTCAAATGTACCAACATACTAACAAGCCCTCACAGCGCTCTGCCAGCCAACTGCCATGATGTGCGGCTCACTTAAGGCAAATGAGGAGGGTAAACACAGTCCTGCAAACACAACAGCTAAAGTACAATGTGCTGAACAGCTGCTCCTTGCAAAAGCTACACTAGCACCATGGTGACCACACCAACAGCCAGAGGTGACAACAGCAAAGGGGATGGAGGGAAAACAGGACTGGGGGCCATAACTCTGTGCACAACACAAGCCAAGGGTAACCACATGGTGTGTTCTCTGGATCTTTTCTATGGATTTAGGTCCAGCGTATTGCTTTTTGGCTGAACATACTTCTCTGGAAAATACAAGTCTATGATATGCTTCAGAGTTAACGTTTCTGTACCACCAGTGTAACTCTGGACATTTTCCAGATAAAACCATGAAAAACAGAGCCCTTTTTTTTCTCCTTTCCTCCAGAACCTTCCCCACAGAGGAAACCTCTCCTTGCCCATCACAAACATCCCATGGCTGTGAACACAGGCAGAGTCTACAGCACCCTGTAGCAGCCAGTGCCCCTCTGCGGGGTATTCAGCCTGTCAAGGGGCACTAACAGCAACAAGGTGCCATGCTGTGTGCTCAACATGAGCATCGTGGAAAGGCCAGCTAACAGAAATCAGCTATTCAGTAACAGCAACGCCTCAGTGAGTGGACAGCGAGTGACGAGATCTATTGGTTTAATGACAATACTGCTGTACTCCACTAAGTGTATGTAATACACTTATATTACAAGTGGATAAATGTAATTATGAATAATGTAGGCCTATTGGGAAGGACCCAGTGTTGGCTTGTTTCAGCAAAACTGACTGATGTTACTGCACGTAACTGCGATCGAGCTAAATGTCCTTTCTGGAATGGGCTTGGCTTAGAGTAAGTTACTTCTGGCTGTAATTTACAAATTCTTGTATGGGGGGGGAAAAATTATCCCTGCAAAGCTGAGCAGCAGCTGGGATAGGGCTCAGGTCCCAACTACTGGGCTTTTCGACAGCGCTTTCAGACATGAATGCAGTGAACAGCCTTGTTACCAGCAAAGGCCATAAGCTTTTTGCTTTACTTTCTGCTTCGGTCTGTAAACCTCACCTTGCACGTTGTACACAGTAATGCTCAGGCCTTGGAACTTCCTTCCATCATTGATTTTCCTCCTTTTCCATTTGCCACAATACCTTAAAATGGAACTGCTTACTTGGGTAATTCTATCCAGCTCCTCACAGATTAAAGAAACACCCTATTTTAATTTGGAAATTAATTGAGAATGATGGTGATAGTGGCACTAGCTTAATGTGAGGAGAAAGCCTGTAGTATGGGGAACAAACAAGAGAAATTAGAGATGTGGACATGACTACAGGGATGTGGCATTGTTGGAATCACAGAAACATGGTGGGATGGCTTGTAAGACTGGAGTGCTGGAATGGAAGGTTACAGGCTCCTTAGGAAAGAAAAGCCCAGCAGATGGGGAGGGGGAGTTATGTTAGGGATAGGCTGGAGAGTATGGAACTCTGTCTGGGGACAGGTGAGCAGTCAATAGAGAGTTTGTGGGTCAAGGTAAAAGAGAAAACAGCAATGGAGACATTATTGTGGGGATCTGTTACAGACCACCTGATCAAGAGGACTCTGTGGATGAAGCACTCTATAGATAGATAGGAACAGCCTCATGCTCACAGGCCCTTGTTCTCATGGGGGACTTCAACCACCCTGACATCTGTTGGAGGGATGGTACAGCCCAGCACAAGCAATCCAGGAGGTTCCTGGACTGTGTGGAAGACAGCTTCCTCCTGCAAGTGACAGAGGAGCCGACAAGGAGAGGTGTCATGCTTGACCTTGTGCTCACCAAGAGGGGCGGGTGGTGAATGTGATGCTCCAAGGCAGCCTTGGCTGGAGTGATCATGAGATGGTTGAATTTGAGATCCTCAGGACAGCGAGAAGAGTGTGCAGCAAGCTCACTGCCCTGGACTTCAAGAGAGCAGACTTGGGCCTCTTCAGGAACCTGCTTAGTAAGGTTCCATGGGATTCACGCTGGAGGGAAGGGATGCCATCAAGAGGGACCTTGACATGCGTGTGAGGTGGGCTGATGCCAACCTGATGAAGTTTAACCATGACAAGTGCAAGGTCCTACACCTGGGTCGGAGCAATCCCAGGCACAGCTACAGGCTGAGCAGAGAAGAGATTCAGAGCAGCCCTGTGGAGAAGGACTTGGGGGTGTTGGTCAATGAAAAAATGAATGTGAGCCAGCTGCAGTGTGTGCTTGCAGCCCAGAAAGCCAACCATATCCTGGGCTGCATCAAAAGGAGCGTGACGAGCAGGTCGAGGGAGGTGATCCTGCCCCTCTACTCTGCTCTCGTGAGACCTCACTTGGAGTTTTGTGTGCAGTTCTGGTGTCCTCAACATAAAAAGGACATGGAACTGTTGGAACAAGTCCAGAGGAGGGCCACAAGGATGATCAGGGGACTGGAGCACCTCGTGTATGAAGATAGGCTGAGAAAGTTGGGGCTGTTCAGCCTGGAGAAGAGAAGGCTGCGTGGAGACCTCATAGCAGCCTTCCAGTATCTGAAGGGGGCCTATAGGGATTCTGGGGAGGGACCCTTCATGAGGGACTGTAGTGATAAGACAAGTGGTAATGGGTTCAAACTTAAGCAGGGGAAGTTTAGATTGGATATAAGGAAGAAATTCTTTACTGGAAGGGTGGTGAGTCCCTGGAATTGGTTGCCCAGGGAAGTTGTGAAAGCTCCATCCCTGGTGGTATTCAAGGCTGGGTTGGACAGAGCCTTGGGTGCCATGGTTTAGTGTGAGGTGTCCCTGCCCATGGCAGGGGGGTTGGAACTGGATGATCTGAAGGTCCTTTCCAACCCTAACTATTCTGTGATTCTATGATAAAGCCCTAGAGGGCAGGGGTGCCCAAGACTTCTGGTTGATATTCAACGATCACCTGCTCCAAGCCCAGAAGTGTTGTGTCCTAACAAGAAGGAAATGGGGCAACAATGCCATGAGGCCTCCATGGATGCATAAGGAATTGCTGAGAAAACGTAGAAGGAAAAAAGAAGCTTAAAGAAGGGGGAAGTGAAGACAGGCAGCCTGGGAAGAATACATGGACTTTGTCCGGGCTCAGGACAGGAAGGGTAAGGGACAGTTAGAACTGAGACTTGCCAGCGATGATAAGGGCAACAGGAAGGACTTCTGTAGGTATGTAGCCACCAGAAGAAAATCTAGGGCTGCATCAAAAGGAGTGTGACCAGCAGGTCGAAGAAGGTGATCCTGCCCCTCTACTCTGCTCTCGTGAGACCCCACTTGCAACACTGGGCGCAGTTCTGGTGTCCTCAATATAAGAAGGACATGGAGCTGTTGGAGTAAGTCCAGAGGAAGCCACAGGGATGATAAGAGGGCCCAAGCACTTCCCATATGAAGACAGACTGAGCAAGTTGGGGCTGTTCAACCTGGAGAAGAGAAGGTTGCATTGAGATCTCACACAGCAGCCTTCCAGTATCTGAAGGGGGCCTCCAAGGATGCTGGAGAGGGACTCTTCATTAGGGACTGTAGTGATAGGACAAGGAGCGATGGGTTCAAATGGAAATAGGGGAAGTTCAGGTTAGATCTTAGGCAGAAGTTCTTTACTGTGAAGGTGGTGAGGCACTGGCACAGGGTGCTCAGAGAAGTGGTAAATGCTCCATCCCTGACTGTTCAAGGCCAGGCTGGACAGAGTCTTGAGTGACATGGTCTAGTGTGATGCATCCCTGCCCATGGCAGGAGGGTTGGAACTGGATGATCTTAAGGTCCCTTTCAACCCAAACCATTCTATGATTCCATGATTTCTGCTTGGTGGAAAATACTTAATTGGCAGAAAAATCACGTGTTATAAAAGTAAGCAATGGAACAAGCATAAAATCATCTAGGGCTTTAATGATTTTTAATCTACTTGAGTGCCTAACTAGCCCTTTTGTGGAATAAGAGGACACAAGAGTGTTACTGAGGTAATGTTCTAAGAAACAGGAAGCCTGTTTGCCCCAGGAGTACTGCACCAGTCCCAGCAGCAGATCTGTGTGCTCTGAAAACACTCAGTGCAGTTGGTGAGGACACTGGGAAGTAAAGGCAGCCCACTGAAATCTAAACCATCAACTTCCCATTTCACACCCAAGGGTGACAACTGGGACATGTACCATGGCCCCCACAGGGCCAAGTACAAAAGGCAGATCTACTCTTCTTCAGATGTTCTCTGCAGAAGGGAAGGAACAAGTGAGTGTGTCTGAGATGGCTTTGCCTCGTGCAGAGCAGACTGGCTCGCTTTTTAGTGCAAACTGGATCAGAAAAAATATATGTATCATTGTGCCACCTACTAGAATAAAAAAAGGTCATGGGACAAAATACAAGGGTGGAGAATAACTTGTTATAGACTAAACAGGATCTGGTAGAATAAGGGACTGCAGCTAGAGAGAATTCCAAAGGAGAGACACTGTTCCAAGAGTAAATAAGATTCAATCTGTCTCCTGGTGAGAGGTGTCAAAGGCAAGATACTGCCAATGCAGAGGGTCTGCTTGAGAAAAGTATCATACGAAGGATATCTAGGACACAAACATATGTCCAACCAGTAAATTACATGACAGCCTAATGCAACAACAAACAAGAATAGGTCACTTTAAGAGAATGATTAATACATGAGATTACTGTGCATGCAGACTTATCTGAAAGCAAACCTTGTAGGTGGGTGTGAACTCCTGCTAAAGTCAGCTCCTATCTTTGCTGTGCAACAGCTACAAGAATAATTATAATAATTAATGGAGAGCAGTGATAAAGGCAACAATTGCCCACCTGTATATTGACTGACCACAATGTCGTTACTTCTTTTTTCACACCTACTGCCTTTTGCAGTGATTGCTGACATACTGCAAGCTCTTTTCCAGCCTCATACTGGGCTTGCTATTTGCTCACACCAGGCTGTCCAGCAAGTGACTGACAGAGCTTACAGAGTTTAACATTCTGAATTGTATTTAGTCTCCAATGGCTAAGGTTGCCATGGGTTACATTAGATTACAAAGGGTAATGAGATGAAAACATGAATATTCACTATATAAAGTAAAAGGCCTCAAAATATTGGAGCATAGGAACAGGTGAATAATGTCTGAAAAATACTCTGTTAGAAGGGGTCTTTATATTCTGTGTGAAGACAGCAGACTTGTAATGTAGCCTGTGATTTCTTACCAAGCTGTGATCCCTCTTCCAGCCTGCCCTTGCTTTTGGCACACTTCAGGAGGATCGAGGAAGGACCTGCTGTTGTGAAAGGCAGCATGGTTTGGTACTTCTCCTTTTCTCAGCCCCGGGGATGACGAAGAGGGAAAGGGTGGGCTTTGCAGAGGCAAACCTCTTGACTGGGGAGAGGAACTCCGGCTGCTTCTACAGCTCTCGCTTGGCAGGTTTCTGGTGATCCCAAATGCAAAGTGCAAGAATGTGCTGGGGGTGGAATGGCTCCAGAACTCACAGGCCAACAGCTAGGAGGCTGAGAGGTTTTTCCTTGGAAATTCACTCACTGCATCACTAGCAAGCCTCTTCAGGATGCACGGGTTATGCAGTAAGGTACACCAATACAACTTAAGCATATAAAGAACTAAAAGGAACTCAGAATTGAAGAGGAATTTAGAAAAATACCTAGATATCAAGTGCCCTGCTGAACAGAGGGGAGATAAGAGGAGATAAGAGACAGCCTTCCTAATAAGGCTGTCAGTACTATGCTCCGTAAAGGCTTCGTTCTGAGCATTTCTGAGGGGTGACAGCCTGACCACCGCTTCCTGTGCACCACAGCAGGATGATCACACAGGACAGGATAAAGAATTCATGTAAGATCAAGCAGACACATGGTTTTAACCTACATTACAGTTTTGCACTGGAGAAGAACAATAGTTTTGCTTTGTTTGGTTTTGAGTTCCGTAAGTAAGCCTGCAGAAATGCTATTTCTAGATGGGGCTGGTGGAAGAGTTCAGAAGTGGCTTTGGAATCCTTCCCACATACAGAGTTGACTGGGAAGAGTCCTGAAGCTAGCCTTGACTAACACGGAGTCCATCAAGACCCTGCAGAAACCCACTCGCATATACATTAGCATGAATTCACTGGGCTGCCTTAACACCATTCCATTCATAGCTACAAATTCAATTTATAACTATAATACACTGTAAGTATGAATTCCCATGGAACTATTATAATATATATAATTCCGATCTAAATCTACCAAAATTAATGTATGATTAGAAATATAAATGTATTTGGGTATAATCCAACAAATGCCATTTGTACATTGCTTAGTAATTTGAAAACTTAAAAGTGAACTGCTGTTTCAAAAGGGCAAAAGAAAAGTCAAATTGTGGATTAATGGCTAGATAAAACCAAAGAACTTCAATTTAACTTAGACCCAGCTAAGGCCAAAATGGTAATTCTAAAAATCTTCATTCACCTGCCATCTTACCAACCATGCTGAGCCTCTGGTCTCCACTCTTACAACTGCTTTTTGTGTGTTATCCAATGATAGTTTCCTGTGAAATGCAGAAGTGGCCCCTGGAGCAGAACTAATCTCTGCTGCTCCACTCACAAGTGGGTGGCGGGACATGGGGTGGCAGCATCGTCTCCCTTCATACTTTGTGTTTTTGAACTTGTGCTTGCTGTATTCTAAATGAGTACCTCCAAGCAGATATGCTATATGGGTAAGAAAATACACATGCAACAGCCTGACAGGGTGCTTTTCTTCCGAAATTTTGCTGTGAACCAAGGGAATAAGCATTTTACTTCTTCTTTTGAAACCTCTCATGTCACGTTTCAACCCGCAATAAATTTTAATGGTCATTATAAACTTATGAAGCCTTGAAAAAATAGCTTATCTAAATACAGAATTGTCTGTCCTGGCTTTTAGTGATTTAAGCCAGGATGACAAGGCTATATTAATTTAGCTACACTGTGTTTTTATGCAGCTTTTCGCAATGGATAGCCAACACAACTTCCCACAGAGGCTTCAAACAAAGCCGGGTGCTCACTCAAAAGAATCAAAAAGTGTGAAAGATTCACATTAACTTGTTATGGAGGGCATCAGTTTAGTCTCATTTCTCTTTTAAACATCAAACATTGAAAAGACAGTGGTACAGCAATGTTCCTGTTTTCTTCATGGCAGTCTAGACCCAGCAAATAGAGAGACGTGGGGACAGAGGCCCCTGTATTTCAATTTCCTTACAGGATTAGCTGAACTATTGCTTAGTGACAAGCAAGAAGTCAGTAGTTTAAACGAAATAATTTTAAAGTATTTTTGACTCAGCACAGGGCCTCCACTCTCTACAGAATTAAAAAGTGACTTTTTATTTGATACTACAACAACAAAAATTTACTTCTAGGAACCATTAGAAAGAAAATAAGAAAAGGTTAATATAAAGTTCACTTTCTAAAAGCTGTATTAAAAAGCATGATATAGTAGTTGGAAATATACGAACAGCTGATTTTTTGCCAAGACCTGTGAATAATGATTCCTGAGATGTTTTCTCTAACCGGTGATAAGAGTTAAGTGCTCTCCCTGCTTACTGACTGTAGTTTACAATCAACTGAAAAGAAAGGCAACAGACTATAGGAAAAGCAAACTGTGCACGAACTAGGAGGAGCACAATGAAATCACAGCTGTGAATACAGTGCAGAAGAACAAAACACCAGAGAAATATTTCAACATTTCATTATGGCATTTTGTAGTTAGAAAATTACTCAAGAAGTCAACACTTCTATTAGTACTTCTATTGAAATGCTATCTCAGAATAATAAAAAACTGGAAACAAGGTCTTACAACTTAAGAACTTTAGGTCCCTAAATGAAAAGGTAAGCAGAATCTCAAGGTTTGTGTAACACAATTTACATCTTCTTGTACTCTAAATGGTGTATTTTATCACCTTATGAGAAAGCATTAAAAATGTCTTTTGTTTTGGCTTTCTTACTAATCATAGAATCACAGAATTGGTTTGGATTGGAAGGGACCTTAAACGTCATCTAGTTCCAACCCAATGGGACGTTATGCAGAACTTACGGTGCTTCACAGGAAGATATTTTCACTTTTAAATAGGAGTGTAAGAATTTTGGACAAGGACTCGCTTATAAGGAACATTCATCCAAAGAGTGAAGTGTAGTGATTTCCTTTAAGAAATTTCTTACCAGTATGAAAATAAACTCCTACCTGTCATGGCTTCATTTGAAATTAAGAAGAAGGGACAGAGAAATTCATTCTAAAAGATGCAGATATATTAATATAAAACAATTAAACACAGCAATGTACACAAATGCCTTCTCCAGATTATTTTTTTTTTCATAATTTTAAGTGAAAACTGAGAATATGCAAGAACCAGATTCGATTATTTCTTCAGTCTGGACTCTGAAGCACATGAGCACTATGAGGATACCAAAAGTTCCACATACCTTCTAAAACAGCAAGATGTTTACCCTCATTTTTTGTAAACACAGTCTCAGATTTAAAATTAAATCCTGAAATACTTGTACAGTCATAACTGAGAAAACACTATAAGAGAAAAAGAATTCTGGTCACCCCCTATATATGAACAAGTTTTCAGAGAAGATCTGTACCGTGCACAAACATGTGATGGTGCTGACGAAATAAGCAGGAATGAGGATTAAGGCATGAGAAATGAGGACTGGCCTCACTGTCCGTAATTCTTGTTGACCACTTTGACCAGAGCTAGCTTAACTCCAGGGTTTCCTCTCAAAGGAAGGCTTTATCTCTCATGCATTCACTGTAACCCCTGGCACCATGAAAATAGACTGGTTTCTTACTTATTATTTTAACTGGGACTTTGCTCATATTTATGCTACAAAACCAGTGGTTTTCCTTTGAACCAAGGCCCTCTTATGAAGAACTGGAGCTGGTTGTCCAAGAGCGGACAAGCTGGGTCCCTAGCCAGCACTGGGGGATCCCATGCTGCATATGGCATGATGCAGGGAAGGAAACTAAGCCATGGGTTAGTAACAAGGCAGTGTGTTTCTACCTATGCATATTCACAACTGAGGTGTCTTGATCATGGTGCAGTGCTGCTTTAGGAGTGGCAGGAAAACAAACCAAAACTGCTCAGGGTCTAATTCCGGCCCCGCTGAAGTTAACCACAAAAGCAACTCTGACTCGAAGGAGTGAAGCTTTCGACGCCAGGACAGCTATGGCAGTGTGTTGGTACAATCTTGTGATAAAGTCCAGAGAATAAACAATTTATGCTGATAAAAAATGAACTTATAAGAAACTTAGTCTGCTGCAACTCAAAGGACTGTGACCTTTTCTATTTATCTCAAGAGCACACTGAATATCAAGCATGCTTTCAGAGGAAAAAATTTACAATTAAGACAGGAATGCAAGCATGCTATTGATGTGTAGAGCTCTGTGTGCAAATCAGGCAATTCACTGTATGCACAAATGATGAAGTAAATGAAAGAAAGAGAAAATGGTCCTAACTGGTAATTCATTTTTGAGAGATGTGAAATGTAGTACTAGATGTATTCAGTACCATTTTAGTCAAGATACTCTATCTTCCACTGTTGGCCAGCATCCCATGGTGTAAGATCATAACATCATGAATTAAGAACAGAAGTAGAGAGAAATTCACAGACTGAATACATGGACCACAATTAAAATATCACATATAAACAAATTCTGAAAAGCTACTTCAAGGCTATCATTACAATTGCTTACAACTGACCTCAAAATGCTCACTAATGAAGCCCATAAGCCTGATACAAAAAGCACTGGAGCTTTCTTGGCCTCTCCCCCCAGTGAAAAAGGCTTTGTTTGCTGCATGTGCAGAACAAATGGATGCACCATGTGCTTTCCAGCTAAGAATACCAAGAAGCTTAAACAAGTAGTTTCCAAATATGCAGGACTGATCATAGCCTCCTTTGGTTAAAAATACACAATCTCGTGTGACTAGATACATGACTAATATATATCATGCTCGTATTTATAAACAGTACATAAAGGCAACTGAGACATGGTAAGACATAGATTCTTTTTTCTTTTTCTCGAAGGACTTAAAAATGAGGGGGAAACGGACAAAAACTATTAGGAAGTGAAACCAAGACATTTAGGTTGTATATTTCATTTCTTTCTTGCATGTGTGAACAGGTTCTAAGTTAAAAAGAAAATGTCCTACATTAACACCAGTCTTTTGCCCATTCAAAATACCTGGTTTTGCAGTTAATAGCACATTGTGGTCATCACTGTAATACAGAAAAAAAATCATACTGTATCTTACAGGGAAATCAATGTACTCAGCTTTGTGAACAAAACCAGGATGCTGACCCACAGTAACTATAACCACCATGAACTCAATCCTGCAGCACTTCACTTAGGCAAGACTCTTACTGAGCCTGGTGCCTGTGCAAGGACTAGGGAACAGACAGCAGGGTCCTTGTGCCAAATGTTCCCAAACATGAGGAGGGATGGGTGAAAAAAAGCAGCGTAATGTACAGCCAATTTGCTCTTTGTGTGTGCATGAGTTTAGCTCATTGGTTTTACATCTTGTATTTGTAGCAATATTCTCATATTTTATCCATATTCTCTACTTCAGTTCAAAGGAAGTCTGTTGCATAAACTCAATGTTAGCATCCCCTCCATGCCACAAAGCAGGTGTCAGTTTTTGGTATATAAAAAAATCTCTACTATTTCTTATTATTACTATTACTTAGTTGTAAGAAGGGGTTTGGAAGTGGATGAACATTATGATCCCTTCCAACACAAACCAGTCTGTGATTCCATAATTCTATCTGGACAGGGACCCTGCTCAAGAGTGTCTGCTTCTACCTCAGCAGTGCAGATCTTTTCCTGCAAGCATCTGAGTGAGCTCAGGAGCTGTGGACTGCAGAAAACTGCTGAGCTCAGCATCTCTCAGTGCTGCAGGGCAGCAGCAACCAGCATGGCACCAGCATGCTGCTTAGCAGTTTGAGGCAGGAAGTGAGGAGCACCACCAAATTCAGCTAAAGTATCAGTGCATTTGGAGAGGTGGAATCCAATTACTGGGACTTTGGCCAGAACATTTGTCTCAACATTTATGCTCTTGCAAAAATGTTATGGGATCTTTGATGGCAAGAAGTGGTCAGCATCTTGGGTTTTCATCCTATTTGGAAGACAAGAGCAGCAAGAGTCATGTGACTCCTGGCTGCTTCTCTTGGCAAGATTATCAGCAGCTATCTCAGCTGCTCTGAGATAGGGATATCTCAGGTCTGGAGACAGGGTGCTGCTCCTGCAGAGCCATCTTCACATGCCCATGGCAGGCATCACGCTGAGAGTGGGTGTGCGATGGCCCCTGGCTCTGGGGGAGCAAGGAGACTGAATGCAGGACCTGAGTCCATCACATCCTGTAATGCTGGTCAATGACAGCTAGGGCTCAGTTGCCTTGACTTTAACTCTGCAAGCCAAAGCTGTACTTAATGTAATATTTAATCTCTAATATTGGAGGTGTGTACAAAACAAAATAAGGATATAAGCTAGATTTGGCTTCAGTTTTGCAAGCAAACAAAACCAAATAATAAAATGGAGACAGAAGGGGATAAGTTGCCACCAGAAGTTGGTGACTGCCCTCTTTGATGACAGCACTATGGCCTCAGAAAGCTGCTCCTGCGGTTTCCTAGCGAAGTCTACAGGCATGTGGGCAGGGGAGGGGAGACAATACTTAGCTTTTATTATAGGGTATTTCTTTCATTTCACTCATTACATCAATTAGACAAAGTCAAAATCTGTGTTTCATCCATCAGGATTCCTGGAATGGAACATTATCATCTGGTCTTGTATTTTTACCAGGGGTTCATCTACAGTGTAACACTTCATTTAATATTTGTGTTCTAGACAGCAACAGACCTATATGCCATACAGTAGCTTAAATGTTAATGGTATTAGAACACATCATCTGGATGTTCATTCTCTGTGCCAAAGTATTCAGTTACTGAGGGAGCAGAGAGTACCAGTGCAGTTGACTAATATTTAATTTACCTCCTCTTGCTCCTGTTCATATGGTCCTCCCCATCCATCCCCCCAAAGCTTGCTGCTGGCTTTACTGCAACATCAGCAGCTTGCAGGTGGCTCCTGTACAAAAGTTCCAGCTTTTGTTCCACCTCTATTTCATTTGTGGAGGTCTCTCATCACTACTTGCTCCAACGGGATGTAAAGGAGAGGAAAGCTCACTTATTATTTGCCCACTGCCTCACAGGGCATGGCCTTTGGTAGCTGTGAGGAAAATCCTGGGCTGTATCCAGTGTAGCTGCAATTTGCAACAAACTCAGCCACTAAAATGGTAACAGAAATCTCTACTGAGGTTTGGACATATCAGTGAAAATAATTTTTTCAAGCGTTTATACCTTGACCAGATGTTCACATCGTTTCAGACAGATCAAAAGTAAAGGTTTGTTACAAACACTACTTGCACCAAATGCCTAATCTTTGCTTGAGAGCAGAGTAACACCAAACTATATTGCCAAAAACATCTGGAGCATCTGCAACCCATCCATGCAGCAATGCGGTTTTGCCCAACCTCGGTCTGGCTGAAAGCACTAAAGCTGGTGAGATCAAGTAGAAGAGTATTTCTGGCAAAAAACTCCAATCTATTTCCCCTCACCTCCTTTTACCCTGACCAGGAACACAGCTCATGAAATACACTCAGAGCCATATACACTGCTGGACCTCTGCTACTGAACTCAATCAATAGGAACAATTCCAAGCAGTGGTAACCTCTCCATGCATACTTCCATTGTCCCAAGGGATCAATATAATCAGTATCGCAGCTGGCTGCTGAGAAATAATGAGATTATGATAATGGAAAGGCAAGCTTCCCAAATTTCTTCTTGGTGCATGCCAAAACATCATACTTTTCTTTCCAACCATAAAGAACAAAACAGCAATATCTAAGTAAAAAAGTATATAAAATGTATGTTTTTATCTATGATTTCTGGGACTTTAAGCTTCTTTGCAATTGCAGTATTTGCTTTCCTTGAAAGCAACTGTGAGATTTGACTTCTTCATTCTGTGTAAGGAGGCCACACATGTTTTAAATTACCGAATTTTCCATAGATTTCTTCCAGCCAGGACCAGCATTCGCAAAAGCCTTGGGTTTGTATGACAGCAATGCTTGTCTACTCATGCTAAAATTCATGGAAGGGATACAGCTGATTAAAATCATGCATGTGCACTGAAAGGCCAAAATACTCTAATAGTTATATACCGTGCTTATTGAAACTGAAAAGCAGTACCCAAGTTCGTGTCCTCTTTCCTAATACTCCTCTTGGTCCCTCTTGAGGAACAGCATTGGGATCTCCCCCCCCCCAGTCTTTTCCCAGAGAGCACCACTGCTGTCAGTCACTTTTCAACAACTTAAGGTAATGACTGCTTTTATGGTTGCAATAAAGTGCGCTAACAGGTTATCTGCGTCCAGTGCTTCCAAGCAGCTGCACATCTCTCAGCACACAATCACGTCATGCCTGATATAAGAGCCGCTCTAAAGGACAGGATCACCTGAACGAGGAGCTGCAGCACACCATCAGCACGCAACTGCACCATGATGGTGGGATGTGGGAAGGCCAAATGTTTATGAAAGGAATGAAGAGCATTATCATTGCTACAGTATGTATGGGAACACTCACACTTCACCTACACTGCTAGCAACAATCATGTTTTAGCTAGTCAAAGAAATGTATTATAAATGAATCTTACCTGGGAGGAAATGAGATGTCCAGTTCATACAATCTGTCTTTAAAGACTGACAGCTCTCTGTCAAACTCTAAAAGCTATAAAAGATAGAAATAAATGTATTAATTCTTTAATGTTGAACTGAAGCAACCTAAAAATGCTACATTGTATAAAAGCAAGCAGAGACTTTGGTTACACAGCTTGAGGTGTAACCTTCATACAAGAGTTTCAAAAACAGTGCAAAACACTCAGTAGTATTTTGATACTTAAACTGTTGAGAAAAGTGACCAGAATGTTCATTTCCTCCCCAGCAAAACACGGAACGCCGGTTCTTCACAGCAGTGACCTACACGCGCACTTACATGCGCAAGATGGGTGAACTTTTGAATTTTATTAGCAATCATTTCAAAGATAAAGCAGAGCAGCATTACAGAAGCACAGCAAACTGATACACTAATCAGCCCCCAGAAATGCCAGTACAAAGTATCATATTTCTTCATATTATCTTTAGCTCAGATAAGAAGGTACAATAAACACAGGGATGTGCACATCACTCTTGCAAAGCAAAGACAAGCAGTGGTTCTGCACACCTATTTTGGGTGGTGCATGTCAGATAGCAGAAAGAGGGGCACATGTCAGTGGCAAAATGTGTTTCCAGGCAGCAGTCAAGACAGAAGACTAGAGGCAGATATTTAACAGAGATGTTCATAAGTCTAGATTTAATGTCCTGTATAAACCCCAGTCACTGACTAATTTGTTTTCCCCTGGCCTACAGAGAAAATAAATACCTGCAATTGTTTGTGCATAAACACAAACCTAGTCATAACAAGTCAAAGATAATCGTCCGCATTACACCAATAATTGTTCTGATGGACATAACTGAACTTATTTCAGAGGCATGGCTGGTGTTAGGCCTGATATCCAAGTGAATTAGTGAGTTACAAGATACAAAGCTCCCACTCTGCACTGTTTGCTGCCGGTCGCTGCTCTCAGTGCCACTTTCTATTTTGACAGGCGTCATGCAAGCAGAATCCCGCAGGATGGTGGTGTGTTTGCCCACTGTTCATTAATCATGTCCCATCTCACAGCTGTGCTGATACCATTGTATGAATGGCAGAGGTTCCCAAAGAAATTGGATCGTGTCCCTCTTTCCCCTCTGCCACCTCATAAATCATTCCTGAAATGTGCAATTAGCAGCTACTTGTACACATTAATTATCTGTGTGAAAAGCAGCTACCTGAGCCACCTGCACTGCCCAGGAGCTCCTCTCCCAGGCCTCCAGCTTTCTCCAGTTTCTAGCTGCTGTGTTGCTACACGCATGCGCTTTTACACCAGGATGCCAAGTAACGGGCAGTGTTTCCTGTTTTAGTGCATCTCACACCACACGCAGTGACAATGCACAGGGATTCAAAAATACAAATAACTGCAGCCAATTTGTGCATGTTTTGACATCTGATCAAAAGCCCCAGTATTCCATATTTTTGTATAAACATTTATAAACATCTGTATGGAAACTTATGGTATGTAGCCAATAATATGCCCAATCCTAAAAATGTTGGGGTAGTCCAGCCACTATCCTTATGTAGCAATCTCAACATACTTCGGGAAAAAATGTTTTACCTTGAGGGTTTCTAGGCTGTGATCCTGTACTTAAACATGTGTAGTAGATGTGTAGCCACAATGCATACTTACAAAGTGGCTATGAAAACAAACCTTACCATCTCCTTCCTGCTCCAGATATCTGCACCTTAAATATACTGTCTGTCCAGCATGAGTCTAGCACAGGAAAAGATCTGCTATCCCCATTAAAACTTTTCTTTGAAGTGTATGTCTATTACTAACGTGCAAATACATTTTTCCTGTTGTTGCCAAATAAACAGATCAGAGCAGGAGAGCAGAAGCATCAGGAGAAAGAAGGCTATTGCTGGAGTGTGAAAACCATAAGGACTGAATAACAGAACAATGCTCCACAGAACACAATGGTATAAATTACTCATGGGCATTCCAAGGGCTGGCAGTGGTAAATAGAGGCATTGTCCTCCCCCATCAATTCACACTTTTCACATTTTATATGTTCAGATTGCTCTTACTCTGATGATACTTGCAAACTAAACAATGGCCAGGGGTTAGAGCACGAAGCCTTCAGACTTGTGTTATTATCTAAAGAAGTTTTGGGTGTGTTTATGAGCTGCAGTGGCCCATTCAGTTGTGCTGGTGCCGTGCAGATGAGCTGCTGACACTGTGACAGAGAGGACAGATAACAGGAACAAGGCTGTATTGTGTGCCCTGCTCTCTATCAGTTCCCCGCGTTTCCCCAGGGGTAGGGACATCTTTTCCCTGAAATGACAAAGCCAAAACCTCAGGATGACCCGGCTGGATGTCAAAGCCCAACTAGGTGCCTAGAAGTATTTAGGGAACGCCTATTGAAGACAATTCACCTCAAGTGTAAAACAAATATTTTCACTGGATTATTTTTCACAGACTTATTTCATGCTTTATTTCAAATCACCAGTTTTAACAAATGATTTGTTTTTCCTAGATATTAAGTGACTGTGTCACAGTATCTGTCACCCCTTGTTCCAACATGCCCGCAAACTGTGCAGAGACATCTGCAGCTCCTAGAAAGGGCAGTGACAAGGTCTGTGCAGTGTGAAGCCACTGAATAGCTTTCCTGCATTTACCTGGTGGCACTGTAGACACTGGGGTAGAAAGGATGGAAACCTGAACTTTTGAGAAAACCCCAGTTCACTTTTCAGTAGAAGAGTGTGTTTTAACTATGACTTTTTTTTTGGCATAAAGAGCACTTTGGTTCTCATTTAAGCCCGTGTTCTCAAAATGCTAGATTCCTGGTGAAAACCCATGGTGGTCACTAGGTCTTGTCACAAACAGTTACAAATATCACTTTCCCTCAGTACAACTTAGTAAGAGAAGGAACAGGACCTGACATCATCTGATTGTACTTGCTTTACGACAGGCACATGGGTGTCTGGAGCTCCTTGGCACTGCAGAAAACGCATGAAAATGATTATAGGACAGATGATACTGAGGATTAGTCAGAATCTTACTTTTAAAGCGCATAAAATAGTATTTAAACACCCCCGCCCCACGCATATCCTCTAACCATGGCCATTTTCAGCACAAACTGCTCACTTACTTCCATAGTGTACACTAAACAGCATTGTGAATAATGTCACTGCTATAACAGCAAACACCAGTGTGTCTGTCACTTTAAATGCCTTAAAAATGACAAAGAAATTAAGTTCAGAGCCTAAAAATCAATATATTGTTCTATTTAATTCACTCAGTATAAGATCATCCTTAAGAACCCAATCTTCAAGGCGTTACATGACGTGCTGGGGTAATTTGAGCAATTACGCAGATTTTAAAATGTGTGGCTGGAAGTTAATTCCAGAACTGTATGTCACAGGCATCAACTCAATTACACCAATGTATTTATACCCAAGCAGTAGCGAGAATGATGCAGGACCAATGTTTCACCTTCTGTAAGCATTGAGCTGTTGATGTTATGCCAAGATACTCGCTCTAAAATGTTTAGTGACCAGCCCAACATGAACATTTGATTAATATCTTCCACATGAAAATACCACCCATATGCATGAGTAGTACATCTATAGTTGGCTGGTACCCATGAGATGCAAGGGGATGTGCCTCGGGAAATGCAGCCATACAGGATGGGCAAGCAGCATCCCCTGGCCTGTGGCCGAGAGAAAAAACTGATGGGGCAGAACATGAATTGTAAAACCAGGTTAAATCTACTGAGAGGATTTTGCAGTCTGAAGTTCTGTGTTTCCATTTAGCAAACTTTATGAGCCAAATGCATCAGTCAGTTCATGTACTCAAGCTCCTACTGGCCTGCAGGAGAACTGGCTTGGTATCAACTAAGTTCTCTGCACAAAATTAAAGAATGACTGCATCTGCAGTAAGGGATATTCCCTATTTAATTTGAATAGAATTGAAAGTATTTAAGGCTGCTGCCTGCATCAGCTGCAGTGCCCATTACCTCCTAAGAGAATTACCAAGCTGCTGCTTTTCCAGGCAACTGTGCTGCCAAAGCTGCCAAAGAGTTTCAACTTGCCTCCTTTTTTCTCGCCAACACTATGATGTACAAGTGCATTTCTGTGCCAGGGTGAAGAAGGGGGCAATACACGAGACCGGGGCATGTAGCCCTGCATAGGCACTGCCTGCAGAACCCAGACCTCACTCTGTAGGAAAAGGCTGAGCAGGGCTAGATGGACGGGCAGCAGGTCACTGTCCTTATAGCTCATGGGGATCTATGTGGTGAAGCAGTAGGTACTTTGGGCAAAGATATTTGTTATCTGGAATACTAAATTTCAGAATTATGTAGCTTGATGGTAAGCAGCATAATCAAATGCAGCTTAAAATATATAATCAAAGGATTATAACAGAGCTTAGCCAGCTGGAGCAATCAAGGGAATTTTGCTTGCTTCATTTTCAGCAATGAGGCACTCTTGAAAGGTCAATGTCCATCGGTGTGCTGCAACAGGCCACCTTGGCTAAAATCACACGTGTATAAACCCTTTTAAACAAGGCAACTTAATTTAGTCATTGGACTGGAACAACAGCAATTACTCATCAAGACCTACAGACCAAAGTCAGAGCATTGGTAGATCAGAAGGTGATACTAGCAGCATTTATCAAATCCATCTCCAGGGCCCACCAGAGAATTCACAGCTGTGAAAGGGAAATGAAGTTTCAGACCAAAAAGAAGAAATAAGCACATTGGAATGACCTTAACAAATTAAAGTATGTGGGCATTGGCCACTGTAACCTCCTCTGCCAGGCTGGGGTAGCACATGATTATTTTTTCCAAAAGACTTTGGAAATACACTGATTTCATCCTGCTCTTCAGTTAAAGAAAAATATTTAGAAACTGATTCAGCAGTCTGCTGACTTCAAATGAAGGTCTGTGGAAATGCTGATCCCTCTACTTACCCATGAAGATGTCACACACAGCTCTGCCCCAGCCTTATTTGAAAGCTACTATTTTCTCCAGCTAAGACTTTTAAAATGATCCAGTACTGTGTATTTTGAATCTTGTTAAAGCCATTCTTCAGAATCACGTTTCACAGAAAAAAAGGCCAAAATTACTGACTATAAATGTACTACTTACACTACTTTTGTATATTATTGTATTTCTGAGGATTTTTCTACACATCCTGAATGTCAGTGTTGTCAAATCATAAATTCCTCCATAAATGTGGATATCTGGCACACGGAGAAACCCTACCAACTACACTTTTCTTAGCATCAGAATAAGCGTGGGCAGTGTAAGACTGTCAGCACAAAGACTCCTTGTGCCTGTATTAGTTTAGAAAAATCTTTGATTTTAGTGGAAGCTTCCCCAAGAAAACCTTGTTTTGTCCTTGTTTTGACAATACATCTCTCTCTGTCAAGAGACATTCCCATGGTTTAAAGCATATGAACACTTGCTAAGAAGTATTCTAACTTTTTCAGAAAACTGCTCTCAAAAAAACATGTAAAAAATAATATTTCTGTTATAGAAATATTTAAGTAGCTCAAAATGCCTGGAAGGAGTCACACTTTCCCTTGATGTCTATTGATCACCAGAGTAATTACTGGAGACTGCTATTGGGTCTGTCTCATTAGAACTTCCTTCTCTGCCTCCTTGCCTGATCCGCCACGCTTCTCAGGCTCCTCACACCCACTGTGAGCAGGGCTGCATCTGCACAGCGTGAGGACCACGACCAGAGACCCTGCGCCAAGACAGCAGGTTCAGTGGCGTGGTGCTGACCTTCCCAAGCGCGCACGTGCTCAGCTGATGAATGTGCTCCAGGCTCAGGGCTTGGACCAGCACCAGGGTCTAACACAAACACTTCTCAGGAAGCGAACTGCAGTAGTTCTTGTTCTGAAAGACACTTACTGCCTTACGATGCCTGTTGGTCCTGTAATACCTGAACACTGACTAGACAAAACACTGCTGTCAATCTCCTCCCATTATGCACCCCTAACATTTTTCCAGTGGAGGCTGTAGCCCTTTTAGGTATTTCACATGCTCATATTTTGGTTTTCCTAATTGCTCTGTGTTTGCCAGTGAGAACAATTTAGTGATAATATCTCCTATCTCTGTCATTACTCATTATCAGTTTATCCAATGACATACCAACCAACCACTAACTTACATAAGCAAATGCAATTCCAAACACGGGAATGATGTTTTTGAGTAATGGACGAGAGCACAAAGCCATCTTCCTACTAGTACTTTGTAAAAATCAGGCATCTCAGATGACCACCTTAAATAAAAGAGGCAGTTTCAGAATGTACAGGATTTCCTTATGACCAGTCCTAGGTAACAATGGTCGTAAGCAATCAATTCCCTTCCTCTATCCTAATTTGCCCTTATACATCATATTCAAGATTTTATCTGGACAGGGGCTGGTTGTCTCAGTGGATAAACCTCTGCCTTTTCACCTCTGGGATCATGGTTCAAGTCAAACCCTGATGAAATGCACTTGATTGTCATAATCTAGTTCTTAGTGGACAGTATTCCCATTATCTTTAAAAGGGTCAGAGCCAAGGCCATTGGGAAGAGTGCATTGTGCTATATCTTGTCTGTTGATTAATACATTTTCAGTGATGCCAGATCTTTAACCTTCATGAGCACACATATTCTCACAAAAAGCTTAATGAAGGTGCCTCATGGACTAAACCTTTCTGTTCAATTTCCATATAAATTCAGGATTTCCTGGGAATATTAATAAACCCACAAATATATTATTTATAATTTAAAAGTATGTTTGCCCGAACTGTTTGTAATAACACCCCTAAGTTAATCAGCATGATAACAGGTCACTTTAAATCATTACTTGGCATAGAACAAGACCTTGACAATCCATTTCTACAGCACATTATAGTTTTCTCCTCATACTATATCAGCTCAAACTAAATAGACAGACAGAATAAAGGAAATCTACCCTCAAAGACTGAGTTCACTGTTCAAAACACAGAAATTGAATAAGAATGTGCTTACTGTAGAAGTTGACCATTTGTTCTCTACAGCAAGAGCTCTGCTGAAGGACCACTGACAGCAACATGAAGCTCTTGGCTTATTCTTCCCCATTGTAATAACAATTAAGATAAGAAATGGAACCACTTCCATGACCATCTGGGCTTTCCTGAGTAACCATGTCCAGTCTGTGTTGGTATTAATGCTGGTGATAACAGCAGTGTCCTCTGAGCCATCAATCACCCAGGAGCTGTTGTGGGCTGGCACCCTTGGTCCAGCCTCTCCTGACTGCTAACCACTGAGGTCGGGGTTGCCCAGGGATGGTCCCTGCTGTGGGCAGCAGAGGAGAGCAGGACACAGGGACAACCAGCGTCAGCTCAGCTTTGTAATTAGTCACCAGTTCCCACTAACCTCCGCGACAAAGGAGATTATGATTTTAGCAGGAATAACATGAGGCTCAACTCCTAAAACAATTAATTCACAGATCACTTTCATTAGACAGTTGTGGTCAAAATCTTAAGGGCAGTATGTTAATTTCTATCTGGGTTGATTCTTTAAAATGATTGATAGGAAAGACAGGTATGCACCACTTCTCATTTCTGACTGCAGTTAAACATTATAAAAACTATTTCTGGCAATTAAATAATTCCCCTGTAGTCGTCACAAGTTCTTACACACTTCAATATATTTATTTAACTGACTAACCAGTTCAGATCAGAGAAGCCTCCTGCGTTCTCTGTGCACTGTTCACGGGCACATCTCTGAAGCACAAGGACACAATCGTGGTGCATAGCACAGCTTGGCAGTAGCCCATCACCAAATCAGAGGAGATCAGCTTTTTATAACGCACAAGCAACAACTACAGGCTGGGGGAGACTGCATGGAGCAGCTCTGAGGAGGAGGACTTGGGTGCTAGGTGAGGAGAAGCTCCCCACAACCCAGCTTCAGTGTGTGCTTGGGCCCAGAACCCCCCCGTGTGCTGGGCTGCACCCCCAGAGCGTGAGCAGCAGCTCAGGAAGGGGATTCTCCCCCTCTGCTGCGTGAAGGGGAGACCCCCCCCTGCAGTTCTGATCCAGCTCTGGGGCAACAGCACAAGAGAGACCTGGAGCTGCTGGAGTGAGGGCAGAGGAGGCCACAGAGATGCTGCGAGGGCTGTAGCAGCTCTGCTCTGGAGCCAGGCTGAGAGAGCTGGGCTGGGGCAGCCTGGAGAAGAGAAGGCTCCTGAAGGGGAGACCTTAGAGCAGCTCCAGTGCCTAAAGGGGCTGCAGGAAACCTGGAGAGGGGCTTTGGACAAGGGATGGAGGGACAGGACAGGGGAATGGCTTTAACCTGCCAGAGGGGAGACTGAGATGAGCTCTTAGGCAGAAGCTGTTCCCTGTGAGGGTGCTGAGGCGCTGGCACAGGGTGCCCAGAGAAGCTGTGGCTGCCCCATCCTTGGCAGTGCTCAAGGCCAGGTTGGACACAGGGGCTTGGAGCAAGCTGCTCTAGTGGAAGGTGTCCCTGCCCATGGCAGGGGTTGGAGCTGTATGAGCTTTGAGGTCCCTTCCAACACAAACCAGTCTGCGATTCTATTAACTTAAACTGGAACCTGTCTGACACTAAGGTGAAACTCTGCTTGTTGTGCCTCCTCTTGTCTCATCTTCCTCGTTGCTGCTCTGTAACATCTCTTCCTGCAGCACCCAGATACCACAGTTCTGTTGCAGTTACAGGAGTTACACCCTGGTCCACCTGATGCACTGTAACTTTAATGTACAATTCAGAACATGCCAATTAAATATTAAGACAGTTTCACATTACTGCTACAATTGTTTTGTCCTTTTTCTATCTCAACTCAGCTGGATAAATCTGGGTGTTTCCTCTGAAATAAAATGATACAGAATGGCCACTGCACCTTGAGGTAATAAACACAGGTAACTGCTAAGCTAACTTTGGAATAAGCCACAGATAAATCTGCATAAGCCACAGATTAGTTTGGAAAAATTAGACCTGACAGATTACTGGGTACATTTCAAACCGAATTTCTGTTGAGCAGATAATTTGTATCTATACCACATTTCTCTTAAAAAATGCTCATTTTTATAAATATATCTTATTATTTTTTTGTTGATTACAATGTAAAAAAGAAGGAATAACTGTGTATGGACAATGATAAAGTAGCCTGTTGATAATAAATATTTGTCAGGTCTTGTCACATCTGTACACATTCCAGTGTTACTGAAGAGACACCACACTGATAAAAAAAAAAAAAACTCAGAAAAATCAATGGATTTTGAGCTAAAGCAGTTGCTAAACACACAGAAAACATCTTTATCCAACAGCCAGAGTGCTGTGAAAATTCCCAAGCCTTGCATTGGTACAGCTAAGGAAAATTTAATCTTCCCAAATACTCATCAGGGCACTCCATCCTGCAGACCTGACAGCTCCACTTATAATTAATTATACAATTTCGATGGGAATATCGACTAAACAAAGCTATAAATCATAGAAAAAGTCAATAGGCATGGACACATTCAATCATGTCCCGACCAATGATTACTACTCTTAAAATACAATAATTATTTTCAGGAGCCAGCTTGAATTAAATTTCTGTCAGGCTGGTACAAGACCGGCGGTTGATGAAGGATGCGATGGATTTTTTGGGTTGAATTCGGCACAGACACATTTATCCTTTTAGATAGGTAGTTTGTTTTTAGTGATCATGGTGCTGCGTGTTTAACTAGACCATGAAGATTAGATTATCTCCAATGGCTCATTATATCGTTTATCTTTTCCTTCCATGTTTGATCTGGAAGATTTCCTGCTTCTTGATGCATGAATGAAATGACTGCTGATTTTGAAATGGAATGTGCTCAAGTGAGATTCTGCCTATGCTTTCTCACACCACGTCTGGGTATGGAAAGGCAACCGCAGTCATTGGAAATGCCACCAGGATGTGGGAAATGGCAGCAGCAGGAACAGCTTTGCTCTGCTTCAAAAGTGTACCGGGAAAATAGAAAAATGACATATTTGATTGTTTAAAAAAAGCTAAAAGATTATTATAATCATACATGTAGAGGAAAATTTGGAACCGGGATGGGATTTGTATGGAAACAGGAACTGGGATTAGTGCTGTTACTTTGAATTAAATATCCCCCAAACTGCAAAACATCAGTAAAAGAAACGTTCCATATTTCCAAAGGATTCATCTACCTTGTAAATTTAACAAATCAAACCCAAACCAAGCTATCTCATAGTAACTGTGTTTTGAAGATGTGCGGCCTGCAGACACACCTGCCCCACACAACAGACATGCTGTGAGAATGGACAGCATCCAATGAGCAGGATGGACATCAACAGACGGCTCTGACACACAGAGTTTTCTGCAGGTTTTCTTTGTCTAGTGCAGCCTGCGCTATTCGTATAGCTCAGGATACTCAACAGACCAATGTCATTGGCTCACACACAAGATCCGGAACACGCTAGCATAGCTCTGCTGATGACAGTGAAGCTGGTCCAATTTTCACAAGCAGAGGGTCTGGCCCATGACATCTGCAATAAGGCTCCCATACGCAATGTGCACATTCCTGAGGTTTATCTGTGCATAACTGTAACTGTTCATTTTTGGTTTGGGCTTTTTTTTGATGCTTAGTGTTGTTCCTTTAGACACATAACTCCTAGAAACCTCAGATGAAATACAGAGATCTTTCAGAATGAAGGGGTTACATTTAGAAATAAAATCACCTTAAAGAAGATACAAAGCCATTCTCCACAGAAAAATCACAGTCCTCATTACAGCTCAGAACATCAGTGTTCCTGTCTGCCTTCTCCTCATAAGAAGCCCTATATGGCTGCCCAACCAGTGCCAGCTGGCTGCAGGCTTTGAGTTTTCTATTCTATTTATTCACATGCTTTTATTATTCTTTGTACACTCAGCAGACCCAGGCATTTTCAGAAAAGCTTGGTATTAAGGGCTTTTCCTAACTCATTATGGTGCACAAGGAAGAGCTAGGAATGAAACAGGATGCTTCAGGAAATGCAGACCAGAGGACAGAGAAGTAAAATGTATGACATGTGCATTTAATTTACAATTTTTTCTATGAAAAAGCAGGTGAAGAGATGCCAAAGTTAAGAAGCTGTATGCAAAATAACTGGCTAAGTGAGGAGCAGTTACTGTGTTAGATGAACTATCTCTTCTCTTTCTGTAGACAAGAGGGCTGATGAGGAGAAAGGGCTGGGCACAGAAACACAATCTTTATGGGAGCTTCCAACTTATTAATTCAAAAGTGTTTAGCAATGAACTTACCGCAGTGCCGTTGTTATCTCTAAATACATCTTGATTAAAATAGTCAAAGAGCTTCTTTTCTAATTGTAGCATGACCTGAAAAAACACAGAGAAGAAAGGTCAGTGAAGCTCCTGGACTCAGCTCCCCAGTGCACAGATGCTGCAACGACCTGTTCGGAGACATGCAACCCTTGAAAACCAAGTGGCAGCTCCCCACATCTAAAGCTCTCTGTCAGCCTGAGTGACTGGCAATCACTTACAGAGATCCAATTAACTGAGCATTAGGTGTGACAATCCAGATCCCTCCCCTCCCGTTAAATTATCAGCTGCAAACAACTGTATTCCTGCTTTGTGGAGCAGGAAGGAGCACTGTTTACCCAGGGGACAGAGGGCATTCCACTGTTTACCTTCCGGTCATTATCAGATTCCCGAAATATGAGCTTGACCACTTCATTGGTGTCAGCTGCCCGCACGGTCTGCATCGTGGCCTTCGCACACAGCGTCTAATGAACAGCAGAGGGACAGAGGGAAATGCGTTATACACAACGTAAGGCCACATTTAATTCAACTGTATCAATCTCTGTATCTTCAGTGCACACCTGAGAACAGCATTTGCTGTGGGTCACAGTACAAAGCATTGCTCATTTAAGTCACTTCCCCTCATGGCAGATTTAAAACTGTTTATTACTGGTTGGACAGAAATAGGCAATAATAAGAAAATATCAATCAGGTAAGGCAAATACTCATTTAAGTTACTACCATGCACCCAGGTTCTGTCACAGGTCTGACACTGTACCACACATGAGGTGCAAACATCCTCAAAGGCCACTTCCTACACCAATGACTTCACAGCCCTGCTGGTTTCTGCACTGTGTTCTTAAAAGCTGATAACTACATAGGCATGACAGCTCTGCAGGCTGGCTCCTGACTGCAAACACTTTGGTCTTGTCAATTCATGTTCCAAGTATAATTTCGAAGTCCAAGCAATGCTCATACAACCTGATTGTAAGTTTCAGAGTTTACTCTGGAAAGCAAATTCCCCATGCATTATCCTTTTAAATAAGAGGCAACATCACGTCTCTAGGTACCACAGAATCATAGAACCACAGGCTGGTTTTTGTTGGAAGGGACGTTAAAGCTCATCCACTTCCAACCCCTTGCCATGGGCAGGGACGCCTTCCACTAGTGCAGCTTGCTCCAAGCCCCTGTGTCCAGCCTGGCCTTGAACACTGCCAGGGATGGGAACATTCCAGGGATGGGATGAGGATCAGGTGCCTGAAGCTTATCACCAATCACCACTTTACCAGGTACAGACATCTGAACTTCCAAGGAAGTGCCAGGCCTCAGTTCACTTGCCATTCACCTGGTTGGGGCCCAGCTTCAGCGTTCATCAAAGCTACCCAGAGATAACACAGAACAAGTTGTTTGAAGGGCTTGCTTTGTTGCACTGTAACAGGTGAAAATCTGGAGCTTTCAGCAAAGCATTTGGGCATGTATTTAACTTAAAAACATACTTTGGATTCACTGAACCTCTAATTTTAGTGAAGATTTAAGTATGTTAAGTGCTTTGAAATGCAGAAATGGACTACATCTGAACTGAGGGGCAGGCAAGCTTCACCAAGTGCTTGGGCAAAGCTAGTGGATGGTAACTCTGCCCCAGCCCATCTGCCTGGTGCTGGCAACCACAAGGAAGGGGAACTGAAAAAACCTTGGTGTTACTCGAAGGCAGGGAGGAAGCAGTGAAGATGAGTGCCCACACCCCGAGCCAGTTCAGCATCCTCTGCAACAGCCACAGCATGAGCTGCTGACAGGATCTACCCACAGCCCTGGATAAGGACATTGCCAAAAACTATCCTGGACAAAAGTTTATTTTGCTGGAGGTTCTTAATAAAAGCATAATAAAGAAAATAACTCAGTCAAGAGGAGCCTACAAGGTGACCTCCCTGCTCTGTTTGTTCCACTCCTTTTCACAATGGCCAGACAACAGATTTTTACTGTACATAATACTCACATATAAGTATACTCTGTAGTAATAGGGTAATAGAATTACACATCCTACTACATGCTTCTCTCACAAACAGAAATCTATATTTATATTGGGATTCGTTATTAGAAGGGCAGTGTCTATCAGACACTATGCCATGAAGCTGCAGTGTACTTCTCAGCTCCCCATCCTGAATCTATTCCAAGGGAAGAAATACATGCCAAACATGTATTTAAACAGAAATCCACCTGCTTGCAAGTATTTCCAATCTCAGCTGAGGTGACCAGCGCTACACAGGAACAATCTGTCAATGGACTTTTTGCCCCCATTTTCTAGAAAGACATCAAGGCCAGGTTGGATGCAGCTTGGAAGGTCTAGTGGAAGCTGTCCCTGCCCATGGCAGTGGGCTGGAATTGCATGACCCTTAAGGTCCTTTCCAAACCAAAGCAGTCTGTGATGCTATGATTACGAAACGATCATTGATAAAGGTCCCAGTGTGCTGCCCAGTACGAACAGAAAGCAACAAGCCAAGCCACTGCATCTTTAAAGGACAACTTCACTGAAAAATAAAATCTGAATCTGATGGGTTTTTTTCAAGTCTATGAACTGAAGGAGTGCTGATTCCCCATCTCCCTGAATAAACAATGTTCCTTTCCTGATGGATATTTCTTGTTTCTTCCCCCACAAAAAGCAGTGCCATGTCTACAGATTACAAACATCTAACTCTGGTTTATCCTAGAAACCTTGACATGTTCACAGCACCGACGGGGCCAAAGGTGCCTGTGAACTCAGTTTTCACTGAGGGCAGGAGTGCTGGTGACACGGACACAGCTGGGGGCTGCCTTTGAGAACTTCACCCCTGCTGTGGGACCTGTAAGAAAGGCTTGTGAGGAGAGAGGTCAGCGGCTGGCAGGAGCTGAACCTGCCTCTGCCTGGGAGGAGGAGGAGAGGCACATGGCCACCAGGGAAGTACATGTCTCGTACCACTTATCTGCATGTCTGGTACCACTTATTTCCAGCACATCCCTCGCATCCTCCCCATCCTGCAGGATCCCTTTTGTCAGTTGCACATGTAATTGCCGCTCTGCCATCTGTGTCGGTGCAGACCCGGTGAGGTAATCCACCAGCGAGCCATTCCCAAAGTGCCCCCTCCGACGCGGACCATTGAAATTCAAGGCACAGATGAGCTAATCGGGTCAAGCCCCAAAAAATAGCGCTTTGGGCTCATGTGTCACAAATCAGTCTGGTCGCCTTTAACCAGCGCACCAGATTAGAACAAGCATCCGAACAAACCAAAGCGGAAAACCGGCCGCTCTCTAAAGCTGGTTTTTAAAGCCCTAACAAATCGCTCCATCTTTCACTCATTTAAACTTTCCAAATGAGGGTCAATACGGTCCCGAGCATCCAAATGCTAATGCGCTTAAGGGCATTTAAGCAGCTTTCCAGAGTGAATGGGCCAAAGAAGGGCTCGAAAAGACAAGGCAGAGTTACTGTCACTGTCAAAAAGTCATTGTAGCCACCCCCAGAGTGGTTGCAATTCAAGAAATTCATGATTTCTGTCTCTTAAAGGCATCTGCTTGAGAACATTTCTTTTTCTGAGCTGCTTTATCTTACAACTTCAGGCCCTCTCTCAAGAAAAAACCCAGCGATCAACTCTTGAGAACCAATACAGAGAAAGGACCCACATACCTTACTGCTTTCAAATTTCACACGCACAAAACGTTACCTTATTCACAGACAAAAAGTGATTGGGCAAAGGTTCATTTCTTATACAAGCTGGAGCACTCCTTTTTTCCTCCTCCTTTCAATTTCTACAAAGTCGTAGTCACCCAAGCAGAAAACTTTGGGGAACATGTGCCCTTTGAGACAAGACTACTCTTGAAGGGATTTTTTGTCCCTGGTAAAGGGAATCAAAATGCTATAAAAACACACTGTTTCTTTCTGGGTATTCCCTCAAAAGTACCCTTTTACCAAGTCAGAAGAGGGGAAATCCGGCATCAAAACTCTACCCACATTATCTGCTTAAAAACATCTTCCATCTTTGGAAACAAGATTTGGTTAAAAAGTTTGCAGGAGAGCGGGATTTGGAGCTGAAGGAAAACTGGGTATTCAGTCTGTGCTTAGCAAACACTGCTGGGTCTTACTCCCACTTTCATACACACTGCCCACAGGCAGAAGCTCCACAGTATTTTTTAAATAATCCTTTGTAGTAATGTATGTCATTGAATTGTAAATCATAGCAAGAACTTTTCTGATAATTGCCTTAGAATGCAACAAAAGTGTCCTATTCTGCAAAGCTGGTAGTGAAGGGTCTTTACATTGGCAAGAGACAAACCTGCAATTTCTTCTAATCTCTGCAATCCTCAGAAAGTGGAAACCTTTTGATTTACAGCATAAATGTATTTACATCAAATGTGTTTATGTCAGAATACAGCTGCTCCCATAGATATACACCACATCAAAATGCTTTAGACTGTTTCTGCAAGCTTACAGTAAAAAGAGATAAGCGCATTAGAACAATTGTGTTACATACATAAACCACTCACAATGTTCTACAGTATATATTATAGGATTTCTTTTTCTCTCATGTCTATATGAAAGCCTCTGCAGGGCTGTGACCTGCTCTGCTGTCCCTGCCAGCAGCGCTCCCCTGCTGCAAACCACACCTCATGTTTCACTGGTTTTGCACTCCTGCTTTCTGAGCCTCTCCTAGGCTCCCGAGTCCCCTCCCGATGTGTGCCTCAGCTCCTGCGTGTCTGTCACTGCAGAGCAAACTCTTCTGGGAGAGAAAGGGAAAAAAATCCACGCACATACAGGCTCCAGCTTTCCTACTGCCTCCTCTCCTGATCCTGAGGATGCACTTCCCAGCGACCCGAGCTCCTCCCTCGGGACTTCCCAGTACTTCGAATTCTTCTTAAAAAGAAAAGAAAAAGGCACTTGGAGTTTCCCAGAAGCCGCATGGATTGCTCAACGTGTGCTGCTACACGTGCCGGCACAGCAGTGCACAGGCTGAAGAACGTGACGCGAGCCAGCTGAAATAAGGGCCTGAGCAACCAGATCAGTTAAATGGAAGATACTTGGTTTCATTCCGGCTACGTACACTGTGGATTCTGGCAGGACAGAGAAGGTGGAGGCACAGGTATCATCTGACAGTGAAATGCTGCTTTCGAAATGCTGCTCAAAACTCCAAATTAATCTGACACTTACTAAATGAGGATAACCACATGTTTTTTAATTATCATCTGGATGCAAACCTTATTTGGAGCAACCAGCGAGGTAAAAGACATGTTACTTTGGGAATAACAGGAACATCTGCCTTGTTTGGGCTCCTCCTTGCCTCTGAGGGGTTGATGCGATTTCCTCCACAGTGAGTGTAACTTCCTGAGTCAATGAAGTTGTGTGTTTAGCTCCAGGATAGGTCACACTGTGCTTTTTAAACTGCATGCCACCAAAATGGAGACTGACTTCAGCTCGTTCTACACAGGGTGCAGAGGCATTCGGCCACAGAGCTGATGAGAACAAGTAGGAAATGACAGTGAATTCCCCAGTGGAAAGCAGTCAAAACTATCTAATGAGAGAGATGCTTTTACTTGAAAAAACATCCCTTACACTGTATATTAACTTGTGTTAACTTCACCTGTGTGCAAATAGCAATAAGGTCTCAGAGAAGTTACTATGCTTTTAATACTAATAAGCTTCCAGGAGCAGGAATTTAACTCAGCAGTGAGATAAATGTTAGCTGAATAAAGAACAAATATAACAAAGAATTAATGAGAAGCCACTTGAGTATCAAGATGCAAAACTGTTTTCTCTTCGAGTATTACTGGAGAGGTGAGCTCCCACCCAGGGCAGCGGGATGCTGGAGGCTGTGTGAGAGCAGATAGGAGCACAGCACAGTTCAGCAATCCCACCGCGTGGTTCTCTGAGACATTTGACCATAACTAGGTGAAAAGGATTATTTAAATTTACAGGCTGCTGGACTCATATTCCATTTCAAAAGCGAATAAAGGAGCAAATGATGCGGAACCAGACAGGGAGTACATCGATGAGAAATGAGTAAGATATGGCAGAATGAAAAGGAGTTGAATCAGGGAGTCTGAAAAATCACAGAAGGGGAAAATATAGTAAGGAAATTGTCCACGTTGCCTCAGCAAAGCATCACCTGATCAGCCAAGTTTTACTCTCATCATAACACTGTACAGATCATTCCAGTTAACACAGTGAATTTCCCACTCCCAACAGGTTCAGGTCAGACAAACAGAGAGAACTGGAAATTATCTTCCTGTCACGTTTTCTCCCTTAAAGTTAACTCAGAGGGAGGGTGTCTTTTCCCCATCTATGGGAAACAATGGAAGAGTATTAACATCTCTCCCACTTTGGTGCACATACCTGAGGTTATCTGATAAGGTGGAGGGCACACATCCCTCTCATGGTTGTGCTCAGACTTGGGAAAAGCACAGGCCTCCGCTGCTGGCAGCCTGGAACACACTCCTGCCTCGTGCAGGTCACCTTCATGTTCAACAGCTGCAATCCCCTCGTTCTTTAAGTGACATTCATTTTGCTATTGTGCATCACAGGAATTAAACCAAAGTTTTGTACTTCTCTGTATTTCTCACTTTGTGAGTAGAAGCAGACAGTGTCTGCTTAAGGGCAGTGAGGCTTCAGGTAGATTTTAGGTAGGTAAGTGGTTTGATTTCTGAACTGCCCAACACTTCAGGTGTTTAAAGTTAGCTCCAATTTTCACTTTGGAGGATAAGCTTAATAGGAGACAAGGGCAAAAATACTACTGAACAGTGTAATGGGAGTGCATCATCCAATGTATAGATGACACCCACTGTTGTAAGTCTACTTTGTGGAAGCCAAAGGGTCTCACTCTTCAGAAGCCAAGCCTTGATTCTAAACCATGTCACGTCACTGATTTGGTACAAAACTCCTGTTAATTTAAAGGGCAAACTCTGGAATTATCTCTTTTTGGCAGTGCTAGTTGGTGGAACAAAATGGTACATGGGAGTGTCTGAGGCTTGCTCTTTGTTCCGAATGAGATAACATGGAATTACTGCATTGATCACTGTGCAGCAGCCATGGTGGGCAGCGCACCCATCAGTGCCGTGAGATGGCCAAGAACAGCACTGACAGACCCCAGTTATTGGGAACCCTGCAGTGTCCCATTCTGGAAGTGAGTCAAGAAGCACCAAAGAATTTTGTTAGGTGTTGGCTTACATTCTTGGCACTTCACACTACTGCTCCCATGTTTCTTCATTTCTTACAGCTATAAGAGATGTAAGAGCTGGGCTTGTTCAGCCTGGAGAAGGGAAGGCTCTGGGGAGAACTTAGAGCAGCTTCCGATGCCTAAAGGGGCTACAAGAAACCTGGAGAGGGGCTTTGGAAAAGGGCCTGTAGGGACAGGCCAAGGGGAATGGCTTTAACCTGCCAGAGGGGAGACTGAGATGAGCTCTTAGGCAGAAGCTCTTCCCTGGGAGGGTGCTGAGGCGCTGGCACAGGGTGCCCAGAGAAGCTGTGGCTGCCCCATCCCTGGCAGTGTTGAAGGCCAGGTTGGACACAGGGGCTTGGAGCAAGCTGCTCTAGTGGAAGGTGTCCCTGCCCGTGGCAGGGGTTGGAGCTGTATGAGCTTTAAGGTCCCTTCCAACACAAACTATCCTGTCCTGTCCTAATCTTCAGAATTCCCTCCAGGACACTGCTTCCACTGCCTGGGCCCAAAGCTCAGCTGATGACCAGCAACAAATTGCAGCACAGCGCTCGAGCAAGTAGAGCGACAACGGCTGATCAGAGAGAGGAGGCCTGGAGGAACAGCAACTTCTCATCGCTGGCTGGGGACCAGGGATTCGTGGAGGGATTTAACCCAGCCACAAATGCCAATGCCTGGCTCATCTGACACCAGCGGGTGTTCAAGCGCTGCTGGGAGAGGACAGGAAACTCTGTCAGGAATGTAGCTTCTGCTGTCCTCTGCTTAGATGGATCAATGATCCTTCTGGAGAGCATGGGGGCACTACTGGGCAAACAAACAGAAAGCCTATTCTACAGGGTTTCTGAAACACAGGTGAACATTTTGAACTTGAAGCAAACCAGGATTCAAGCATGCTGAGAAATACAGAGAGCTCCCACTTATGCAGAGAGGGGGAAAAAATGCAAGTTCAAAAGTGTTAACGCAACATCATTTTAAAGCCAACAGCAGTAGACCACTTGGTGAAGTGCTATTCTTTTTGCTGTATCTTTAAGTGCTGTTAAATTCATTTGTCACTTGATCAAAAGCCAACAGGCTACAAATCTCCCAAGACTCTCTTGCACTGAATAGTGACAGGAGTATTCTGTTCTGCCATAAGAAAACGTTTGTGTGCGTCTCTGTCCACAGTAATACATGCTACTTTAACTCATCTGCCTCCCCATTCTCTCCAGCCCAGGAGGACAAATTGCTCACTGTGGCTCCCTTTCAGAGGCAGCACAGCACGCAAAGAATCATGACTGAGCAGAAACACAAGGAACAGGCACATAAAAATTCATCACTTTGGCCTCCTGACCTCTTGCCACTGGGTTTGGCAAACCCTGTCTCAAAAAGTAGCACCAAGGGAGAGCTAAGCAGACTGGCTGAGTGAAATTACGGACAAAAAATATCTTGGACGCAGGAAAACCCCACCAGATGCTTCATTGTCTTTGCAGAGAAGTGGTGCTGAAAAAGGGGGTGATCTACCACATGGCATATTGGGTGGAATAAGTAGTGCCATTGTTTCAGAGCAGCTCTGTCACTTTACTGACTGCAATACAAAGAGGTGTAAAGCAAGATTTAATCCTGACTTTTTAGTCAGCAGATTAAAACCAATCATGCCAGATGTCCACAAGACTGTTTAACATACAGAAAGCTTTTTCATACTCTACAAAAAAGTGAAATCTGTAATAACTTCTTTATTTCCTCTAGAGAGGCCTTTCTCTCTCACTTTTAGTCAGAAAAAAGGGAGATATTGTAATGGATTTTAAGATGTGCCATTAATTTTTACTTTTGCCTTTGATCTTTTCCCTGTTGAGACATAGCTAAACAAAGTAAATTCTTTCACCCCTCCAAAACCAGACAGGTATGCCAAAGAGAACTGCTGCTAAGGAAGAGCTGTGATTTCAGAAAGAATTCACACCCATGAGATCAGAAATGGATGTTACCAGCAGTACTCACAACAGCAGTTAAAATTCCTCTCCATAAGACTGCATGCAATGCAAGATATGGAAGTGTAGTTGCCAGCATGCTGATAAGTGAGCATGCAGGCTGATAAATAAGCATACAGCTGTTTTCCCCCAGAAACTGAACTCATGCTTTGGTGTCTGTTGCAGAGGTGCCTCTGCACACGTGGCCTATGCCCAGCCCAAGGTGTCCTGCATGGCCCTTGGGATAACCCTTGCTGTACACAACAGGAATCTCACAGAGGCTGTGATTGCTGGTGCTGGTCCGGCAGCACCGTGGCACGCACTGGGGCTGCTCTGGCACTGGGACCGGGCACCTAGTGGGGCATCGGGAGCTGTGACCAGCTCTACACCAAGAGTGTTCACAAGTGATGCTCTTATTTACAAATAGCCACTTTGTGCTTTTATTTAGAGTCACCTGCCGAACTGTTGAGCACTTGTATTGAACAACTGTGTGCTGCTCTCTTCTTTTTCTATTTATAAACAAATTAATCTCTACAAATATTGCCACAAAGACATAAATTCAATAATTACGGTACCTTTAAAAGATGCCTGGAGAGGGGCTGTGGACAAGGGCCTGTAGGGACAGGACAAGGGGAATGGCTTTAACCTGCCAGAGGGGAGACTGAGATGAGCTCTGAGGCAGAAGCTCTTCCCTGGGAGGGTGCTGAGGCGCTGGCACAGAGTGCCCAGAGAAGCTGTGGCTGCCCCATCCCTGGCAGTGCTCAAGGCCAGGTTGGACACAGGGGCTTGGAGCAAGCTGCTCTAGTGGAAGGTGTCCCTGCTCATGGCAGGGGCTGGAGCTGGAGGAGCTTTAAGGTCCCTTCCAACCTGAAGCATTCTAGGAGTCTATGTTTTGTATTTTTTCTGCTATATTACAAAAACATGCAAAAAAAAATCTGCATATTATTCCCCCCTGAATTTCCAAAATTTGGCTGAATTTAAGCAAAAAGTGTTGCCAAATTTAAAAAAAAAAAAAAATTTGTTTCTTATATTAAATTGTAAATGCATTTAAGAAAAATAATAGACTTAATCTTTGGAAAAAGCTATAGAAAAAAATGCATTCCCTTAAAATTCTGGTATTAGATTGGTTTGCATCACACACATCATTTACTAACTCAGAAGCTATATGGCAGTAAAATAATGCCTTGCTTCATATCCCTAATCTAACATTTGCCCATGGAAAAATTACAACTCAAATATCTCGTTTGTTTCCTTGTCACACACTTTAACAAAACCTTCATTATAAGCTCCTAAAATAAAAGTAGTAGTGAATCACTGACCCAAATCAGTGCTATTAGAACCATCTTCTCATTTTATATTTAGTCAAGACCTAAATGAAAACAGTTCAGATTGTTTTGATACATGAACTAGCAAAGCCCTGCTCTAGTTGTACTGACAGTACATTACGGATGGACTGAACTTTTAACTGGCTTTTTAGCACTTAAATACACGTAAGCTCTCAGTACTGCTCCGCTAGTGCAGGTGTGGAGGGTGCTCTGTTGCACTGTCCAAGGCACCTGTAGATGTCCTGCCTCCTGCCACCAACGCAATTATTCTGCATCCTTTAAAACTTGGGTGCCACTTGTGCAATTCACGTGAGACCAAATGGGAAGCCTCTTTGTGCAATCATGCTTTACAGGACTAGAAACTAGCCTGTTACAAGCCTAGTGCCATGCTTTCCTCTTGAAAAATGGATTTTGTTACATTAATTAATTAAGCTGTACTATTTGTCTTTCTATTACCATCCTTACAGCATCCTTTGCAGGTCTGATATCACAGGGGTCATTTTGGACAGGTAGAGACCTTTCCCTATGTCTCTCTTTTCCCCACTGGATTGATGGCGACTGAAATGTGTAACACACTTACTTTAAATCTCATCCTCCTGCTGAAGAGACATGGGCAGGCACTATAATGAAGATGACGGCATTTCCTTCCTAGCAAAGTCCAACTAGAGACTCTCAAGCTACTGCAGAGGAATAAACCAGCTAAGCATAAATCTAAGAGACTTCTGCCCATTAAACACTGATTTCACCAGTACTGATGCCACTTTGGAATCTGCTCAATTCTAAAATTACCATTCTGCTCCCTACTTCTGAATTTCTTCAAGCAAGTCTTGTGGGTGGCCCTCAAGATACATTTTACCAATTTTTCATGCCCATCCCTCGAAATGTGACCCTGCTCCTACGCTTTTATCTCTCTGACAACTTCACACAGGAAAACATGCAGCCCCTCTGATAGCATGAAATCGGAAACAATAGCCTCTGGAAACAAAAGGGGGTAGGGGGGCAGGATACAGTCCAGGTCCTGGCTGATTTTAGGCACAAACAGATGTTCATAGGACCCGAAACCCTGGGCAAGCTGAAAGGAAAAGCTTGTAAAAGAAATGGACCTTAAAAACAATGTATTGAAGAGCTTCAAATGAAAGCAAAGGGAAAGCAATATGGCTTTCAATGATAAATCTCAGCAAAGAAAACCAAAGTGGCCCCATGAATTTCAATGATGTATTTTTCTTTTTCAATGAACTCTACAGCTCATTTTGAAATCTACAAATTGCTCAGATCTCAACTGAGTTTACAAGTCTCCCATATCCATTAAAAGGTTACAATACCGGCATTTCTCGTTTCTTGTAAGTAATCACCATAGCTGGGAACACCCAGCAAAGGCCTGAAATATCGGCTAATGCTATTATTTTAAAAGCTGCTTATAGCTCAACAAAGAGGAATATGCTGAAAGAATCTTGATTGGAAAAAACCTTCGGCCAGCTCTTGGAACAAATTACGTTCAGTCTCCTTCTCTTTCATGTGCACTATTTCAGACTCACAAAGTCCTACGTAAAGAATCCATGAGGCCCTGTCTGAATTGGACCTGGGTTCTGTGTCACAAAAGCCAATACGCACCATTTACAAACGAAACAAAGTGCAGAATCACTTCCCTGACTGAAGTTTGTGCTTTTGTGATTAAAACTCTCTTCCTCTTTCTGCAGAGCCTGCCATCCAAAAGGCCTGTGCCATGCTCCAATGCACAAAATACATGTATTCATTACAGGAGAAAAAAAACCCTGGAAAATCTGGCACAAAGGCAGGCGCATAGCTTAAGTCCTGTTCAGGATAGCCCTCACTTGAACTCTCACATTTGCATAGATTTTACCTATTGACTGTCTCTGCCAGGAGCAGAATGGATAACTAAAATAAGTGTTTCATCAGCTGTTTGTGGTCAGGTGCAGTTTTAACTTCCTAATGATTAGCATCAAAGAGATGTATACGATAAAGAAATAAAGAAGTGGAATCTTCCTTCAACAGCACGAAACTCTGCAGGAATAATCTGAACAAAAAGCAGAGCTGAGGCAGGAGATACCCAAGTCTGCTTAAGAAGCTTTAAGAAATTACAAGTCAAAACAACACAAAAGTGACCATGCATCTGTCAAGTCTCATCACACATAGCACAGACCACCCCGTTACACCAATTTCCTCCTCAACTGAAGTAAATGGCACCTTTCCCTAAACAAATCCTCAGAAAGACATTAGCTCTTGATAAGACACGGGATATCCACCAGTTCCTCTGGCAGTCACTCCAAGAACAGGACCTCGTATGAATCACTCCTGTTAATTTCTCAGGCATGATTTTTCATTTGAAATTGTCTGTTGGTGGTTTCTAAATATCATTCAGACATGAAACGAAGGGGAACATTACTGCAAACATGGCAGAACATGGAGACAGCAGCCTTCCAACCGCAAACTCCTAGGATACCTGCTTGGAACTACCAGCCAGGGCTGCTGAAGTTCATTTTAATGGAAGTCTAAGAAGCCAGGTTCTGCAAACCTGATACCTATGAAAGGAATTCCTCTGGCATCCAGACCTGGCCTAGGGTCTTGGGAAAAAGGCAGAGTGCCTTACTCTTCTCTCATGCCAAATCATGCTTTTTCAGCACATGAAGATGTTTGATGGCTGCCAATATCCCAGCTCTGCAGCCACATGTAAAATGGACCCAATGATGCACTAACGGCATGCATCATGGCACTGCCATGGGAGCAGAGGTTGAGCTGTTGCCTTCAACATCTCCTGCTGCTCTGCCCACTATGAACTCCTCAGTGCTCTGCACATGCAAGCACAGCCAAACACAGTGATACAACGGTACATCCCCAGCAGATCTGCTCTGCCATGCAATCACTTGATCACCATTTTCACCCAGATTGTTAATCTCATGACAAACTGCCTTGTTCAAGCGTATTTTGTGATTGCATTATATCTGTAATTTTTTTCCCCACTAACAACTTTTCCATTAGTTTGCCTGAAATGAGTGTCAAGCTACTGAGCTTTCAGCTAGTGAGAACCTTGCTCAGTGCTGCCTTCCTTTCCTCCCCCTTAACTACAGGCACAAATCCCTCTCTCTTTTAGGATTCTGCAGTGTCCCAATTTGTTCTAAATCAAAACTAAAGACTGTTTGCTACAGAAGGACAATTAAAATTGGCCACTTCTACCAGCTGAACTCCTCGGTTACTACCACACTACTGTAGGCTTCATAATCTTCCTGTGATGAGCATTTTCTGCTTCTGCATGTAAAGCAGCAATACATGCAGAAGATCTCTTCAATTTCTGAAGCAGCATTTTCAGTTTTATTAAGTGGATGAAATAGAAGATGTAATTTTTTTGTCCTACTTTCTAAATGGAACCTGGTCAGATACAGTAAAATATTGATCCTGCTCTAAATGTCTAGAAGTAATGAACACAGCAAATGACACTCCTGACTAGAGGCAAGAGAAAGATATCACAGAATAATGAAGGAACAACAAAACTGCTGGAGTGACAATCTGGGAGGAACCCAACACCCTACTGACCAAAGCTGCCCTGCACTGCAGAATGTCCACAACTCGCCCAGGCACCTCTCTGCCCAAGCCCATGGCAGCCTCATGTCAGCACACACTGAGCACTGGATTCATACAGACATAGGGCAAGGTAAGAAGCTTGGCAGTTTGCTCAAGGAAAACACTAACTCTGAATCTTCTACTAAGAGAACTCCCAAACGTTCACCTGCGATGCCCACGTCCTTGTGAAATTCACACTTGTCAAAACTGCAAAAAGCAAAGGCAGAAACGCAAACCAAATTGTGCTGCTTTATTCAGTGACATTTACCAGTAGGTAACACTGGAGTTTTACTTGATGGGCCTTCCACACCTACTGAAAAGAAATTCTCCCGTCTATGCATTGGACACTCGCTAAGCATTACCCAGACTTCTGGACCATCTTCAGATATTTCAGTGGGGAAAGTCCAAAGAGACCAGGGTTCTGAATGGCATTTATAAATATTTTTTCTGAATGAATGTCAATAACACAGTATTGCTTGTCTGCTGTAGCACTGAACTATCCATAACATTTTGATTTCAGGTCTGCAGCAACTAAGCAGCCACTATAATTTGCACTAACTGGAACATGTTTTACTCCATAAAAGATACCCTTTAAATTCTTGGAACTACACTAAATGCGCAGGAAATTCAGCTGCCAGTATGAAAGGATTTTAAAATTACCATTACAAAACCACAATAAATTAGCACACAGAGCTGCTCCGCTTAAATACTGTAACATTACAGGCTGCGATGTCAGCTTTGTTTAGTTCTAGGGAAATTATTGAGGGCAGGAGCATTGTTAATGGTAACAGCCCACATACACCCACATGTATACCAGGGCACACTCATGGCTGAAAAACCCCTGTGCCAATTATTGGCAAAAACTCAAGTGAAACAGCCAACTGCAGAGAAACCATTGCCAAAATTGCCTTTCCTTTCAATGGCACAGGTTTTCAACCAGAAATTCTGACAGCAAGGGGTTGGTGCAAGCTATTTGCTAAAGCACATACTATATGCAGTATCTGGCAACTGCTTGAGACTTCTGTGGAGCCTAACTACAACAGAGCCACAGCCTTAATTTTGTCTACCCCTGCTTTTATTGTTTGTCATTGTTTCTGAGAGTTATTCTGCTGTCAATATTTGAAGAACAGAATCCTGTCTTGATATTGATTTCCTAAAGACTTCGAATCACTGTCTTCATAATGCATATATTTTAAGCCAAGTGCATGCAAAAGGTGGAGGTGAAGCTGCTTATTGAATTAAATCAATACAAGCCACCAGATTGGCAATTATCATCTAGTATTCATTTTATATCATGTAAAATACCCTGTGGACAGAAGGAAAACAAATTTTCATCCCACTTTGGCAATCTTTAATTTAAATCTCTTGTATACTCTGGACCTTTAGTGTGCTTGAGTTCAGCTGTTGTCACTCAAGCATTTAGAACATACTTGATTTTTCTCCAGCGCTGCTAGTGACTGGGCTACATAGTGCCACCTCCTGTGGTCCCTCTACGGTTCACATTGAAGGGCAGAGAAAGCAAGCAGTGGTACCCACAGTCTGAAGCTGTTCTCGAAGGGGAGCTGAGGGGCTGTGCTGCAGGGACTCTGGGACTCAAAAAACCCCCAAATGACAGGGAAATACAGGATCCATATGGAAGTCCAACTCTGTCCAGGTTAAGTTTGTGCTTCTGCAAGCTTAATGATGGTACTGCAGTTACATCGGGTTCAGGTGAAAGCATATAAAGAATTCTATTATTTTCAGGGAAGCATTAGAGATATATGAATAAAAGTAATCTAGAAATAGCACTACAGAAACACAAAGTGCTTTCCGTAAAGACTTTACATTTCTTTACTGTCTCTATGGAAGCAAGGTGTTCTGAGTGCCATGCAAAAAGCTTCCTAGAGTGGCTTAATGTAATGAGCAGCAATGGTGCTGTAATCCACGTGCACCTTGAATGAACCCTGGAGCACTCCACAGACCTTTTTTTCATGTTGAAGGAATAGTTCCCAAGGAGCACAAAGGGCCTAACCCTTCATATACTTTCTGTACGGGACTACCTCTGGGACCCCGGAGTGACACAGTGGAGGCTGAACTCAGAATTTATTCCTACCAGGATGCCACTTCATGTATACAGGGTTTTATATAGAGAGAGGTCTTCATATGCATTTCTAGGTATATAGAGGTTTTCAACTTCTACTACAAAGTGCTATTTAACCATTAGTGGTTACTTATCCCCCTAAAACAGCACATTACAGAAGTGTTTGGAAAGTCACCACATGAAGTGGTCCTCTAACTATCCAATGGTATGTAAAAAATAACATGAGGGAGCAACAAAAGCCAGTAGAAGCCACATGAAAGATCCTAAAGCCTTTGCAGAAATGTCCACATGGGTAACACACCTTGGTCTTCCAGTGGAAGGCACCAAAATAGAACATGAGAATTTTCAAGGATTTTATTGGCATAGCCTTATTAAAGGAAAAAAAAAAATCTATTCTGTGATTGCTGAGAATAACATCAGACTGTATAGGTCCAAAATTGACTGACATCACTCTGGACAAGCATTATTGAGACACACAAAGGAGATGTTGTGCCTTTAAGCTTATGGTACATTGCAATGCAGTAAATGAAAAGCCACTATTATGAGGGGATGTTTATGTCAGTATCTGAAACAAATCTTCTTTTTACTAGAATAATACTGTCTTAAATTGTTAACTGTTGATCAGATAAACAACATGTGATAAAGATCCTATAATCTCTTTTCATAAAATTAATTTTAACTCTTTAATGGCTTTACCAATTACATTATTACGTATTACTGAGCCTCCTGAAAGCTTGTAATAGCTGTAAATAGCACCGTAACAGAGCTCTTGTGGAAGCAATAATGCAAAAATTCATGATTAGATTTTAAAGAACATAGAGACTGGATGCTAACATTTTCACAGGAGACAGGGTATCAGTCACTGCCAGGGACTCGCATCCTACCCCCTTCCTGCTCTTCACTAAGAAAGCCTTCTGGGCTTTGTGTAAGAAGAAACTAACCTGATCTCCATGCTCAGACAGTAGATTTGAGAGATGTTTCACACAGTACAGGACAGAGGTGACACCATTTCAAACACACAGCACGCACAAGATGCACTCCCAGTGCTCCCTCAGTCCTTAGGCAGGATTAGTGAGAGGCAGGAGAATGGTTCCAACATCATCACATCATCCCCTGCACCCTTTCAGCAGATAGCTGAAACAAATGGCCTCTGGGTAAGGGGGACATTTAAAATAACATTATCCCTCTCTTCCCCTATGTCTCAGAGACATGAAGCTTAAAATAATGCAGTTTACTAAGTACTGGTTACTTGGATCTACTGACAAGATGACATGGGGTAGTTTTATGAAGCTGGTACAGACGGGTGAGGATTCCCTCCTTCAAACCCATCTTTCAGTGGGACTCACAGGCAAAACCCCTGCTGTGCTCCCCAGATCTGAATGTGCCCCTTGGTGCACAGACGTGGTGGCTATTTGCTGGGACAACACTGCACACTGGCTGAGTGCTGCAGCTCCTCTGACAGCCCATCTTCTTCACATGACACACGTCTGAGCAGACCGAAAGCAGACCTGACCCTAAGGAGAAAGCCTCAGCTCCTCTGCCTTCTGACAACTGCTTTCCAAGGCTGTTGCAGTCACTGCCCACACCACAGAAGAGGTCAGCCCATCACACCACACGCGTGAGGTACACGAGTATTACAAATGTTAGGCCCTGGAGCCTCAGTCCTCTACCATGAGCTATGTACCAACACCAGTCTTCTAAGCTAGAGAGAGAACACCACCCTCTTCTCCCCAGTGATACACCACAACTCAACCCAAACCCTGATTCTTCATAGCTGATTCTTCATCAGCTAACATCATGACTGTCCATTAACCATTCAACCCAAACTCCTACCATTCATTCCACCTTCCAATAAACCCTCACAACTACCAAAACTATGCCCTGAACCTGACTGTGAACCTAAGCTTCTTCAATCAGTTCACAACCTCACACCTCTCCAATCCTCCACCAATCCCGCTATCAATTATTCCCCATGTCAGGTCTGGCCGGCATTTCTGAAAGTGTTTTTCCCTCCTTGCTTTCACAGCTTGTCATCTGGCTGCACCAACTGGGAGCGTATTGTGATAACTTACTATGCACTCTTCAGATGAATTCCTAAATCTTACCCTCCATCAAAGAAAATCCCTTGTTGCAAAGTATCTATAGCAGGTTAAAATTATCTGTAAGGATCAGTGCGAGTGTGCCTGAAAGGAGTGTGGGCTGGGGTGTGACTGCTTCAGAGCCACTCAGGGATCTTCATGGGCGGCTGGAGCGCATGCACGTGACCTCAAAACACCCCATTAGAGTGGGGTGACAAAGTGCTAGCCCCTGTTCTCCATTTCTGGTTCACTCGCAGGAGGAAAAGAAAATCTTTAGAGGTCTCACCTGAAAGTACCTGCAGTAGGTCACAACTGGCCAGGAAGCTCTTAGTCATTTTTTTTTTTGAGAAGCAGCAACTTAAAAATGATAGTAACCATTGCAGCCGATTTCAGCTTCCTGGATTGTCACTCTGCATATTTTGCTTTGAAATGTCAAATTTTCATCTCAAATTGGAACCGGGAAAAATTATACATTATGGGAAATACTATTCTGAGAAAGGTAAAGTTGCTGTCTGAATTATCAATATCAATAAAGGTACACTTGCGATACATCATGTGGATCAGAAAATCAACATTTCCTTTAGTAATGCACAAAGTGACAGAATACGGTGGAGATCTGCATCCAACACAGATCTTCTAGTTCTCCACTACCCCTGTGTGAGTTTTCCTCAGGGAGACTCTTGTACCATTTGCACACCAGCCCCCAAGCTGTATGACTCTGAGGACTCTCTAACTACACAACAGCTCATATAATGTGGCCGCAATGATCAGGATTTGAATTATGCGCCACACCACTGAGTACCACAGTGAACTAGTGTCTAGGCAAAGGTGTTTTCTGCCTTACTCTCATAAAAGGCCTACCACAAATGGGCTTTGTGTACTTGAGGCACTGCAATCTGCCCATTCTCTGTAAGTACTGCTCCATTTATCATCACTCAGTGGTAAGGAGGTGCCAGTGTAAACTTCATAGCAATTATAGGGTTTTTCTTCCACCAACACTAAATGTGTGCCCAAATCTAAATCAGGTTTTTCTTGCTTCATGAAATACAGACCTCAGTTCCTCATCTCTCACTCTTGAGAATTACTGTTTTCAGATAAAAATCTGTTAACCATTAAAAAAAATGCTTTAATTCAGCTGCACTCATACCCAGAGATTCTGTGTATTCCGCTCGGCAGCTTGTGCTGTGTTTCTGACTCCAGCTCAAGAATAAAACTTGCCACTGCAACAGGAACTCCTGTGTATGGTACAGGGGCAGACAGGATCCTGTTCCTTCATTGTCAGATGGATACCAAACTCTTCTCAATTTTTTGATAAGCAAACAAAATACCATCTTATATTACTTGGTGGTTTTTTTGAAAAGACTCCTTCTAGGCTTCCATTAGTTAAATTTTACAGGCAGTTTAGTTAACTATTACAGACTTTCACTATGCACTACAGCACTACATTGAACTATTCAAACTACACCCGTTTTCATGAAAATAATTTTCAAGTCAGGATACTATGAATGGCTGGTTTTATGTTTCTTTTTCTAGCTACTGTTCCTGCAATACCACGAGCCCTCTTACCCTGATTAAACCCATAGACTGCTCATCCTCAGAGACCAGCATGCAGTGAAGTGCTGCTGCCTGCATTCCCACTCAAACGCTCCACATGTCACAGGTATAAAGACCCTGGGCGCTGTCAAAGGTTTGGCAAATGAATCTCAGGATCTGTTTCTTAATGTGTACATAGTCAAGCAGAAATTAACCTGCAGCCCTATCAGCACTGTTATCCTGGGAGGTTGCAGTAGATACCTGCAGTGGGTATCTGGCATTAGTATTAACTGAGCCATTCTAAAGACGATTTTTCTATGTGCATGGGAACGAAGTCTCAGCCCCTGAACCAGCCAGCCTGAGGAACACTGCAAGGTCTGCCTCCAGACCATGTTGGCTGCTTTGTCAGGAGCACTGCTCCTTGTGCTAGCAGGGATCTGCGAGCCCTTGATGCAAGACTCACGCCCTCCAGGAGCATCCTTCTCCCCCTCCCGGCCCGCAGGCCGGGCCGCCAGGTATCCCCGCGTTGGGAGGGGGCTGGAGCCCGGTGCTGCCCGTGCCCGGTGACGGGTGGCCGGTGTGCGGCACATCCCGCGCTGCCGAGACGGGCGCCGCTGGTACCGCGTCTCCCGCGGCTGTCGGTGCCAGCCCGGCCCCCCAGCTGCAGGCGCGGCCATCAAGGCATCGGGCATGCGCTCCGAACACTCACAGGACCAGAGCCAAGCCCACACACCCCGTTATTAACTAGTTTAATGACGCTCCGCATTATTAGAAAGTGCCAGATAATTGTATTCAATTTGTGTACATTTTAATTACTACCCAAGAGGAGCCAAGGTTGATCAACGCATCATCGTTTCTGTTCTGCTCCGTAACAGTGTTTGTATTCATTTGCATCTGAAACAGGAGGAGCTGCGGAGCCCTGCTGCGGATGGAGTTCCTCTCAGTTTTTAAACAGTGTCATCTCTCAGATGGAGACGCCTGCGGGTCCTCCGCCTGCTGATAACACTGTCATCTTGTCCCGGAGCCACAGATGAAAAGCAGGTTTATGACCACATGCTGCTAGACCCTCCCAGGCCCCAGAGGAGGCAACCAGAAAACAATCCATTCACTCATCTCTCCCTTTATCTGCGATGGAAGTAGAAACAATTGCATCGTTTAATTTACTATTGCAACCAGGATATGGCTCATTGCCCCCTCGTTGTTTAGAAGATGGATTTTAATTAACCACCTATGAATCTTGCCAATAAGCGTGGCAGCAGCGTCAGTGTGGGCCTGAGATGTCAAAAAATCAGCTGTAGGGCAGGGTAATGAGTGTTTCTCAAGCCAGCTCTGCTGACAGCACTTAGGACTAGAGACCGGGCCTCAGAAGAAAGTAAGGAACATACAGAGTTATTACGCTACTGCCTTCCTCTGGGAATCCAAGCTCAGGTTTGACTTAGACTACTGAGAAAAAAAGAGGTAATTGAATAATTCCTAATAGCCACATACATCTTTAATGCAGAAGCTATTTGTAATCACTGGAAAATAAATAATTGCAATTAACCACACTGTTAAGTAAATATCCAGTCCCTTGGGGAAGCAATCTGCATGCTTTTATAAGTCTGGCTACAATATGAAACTCATCACAATGTCTATGAGAGTAATTTATAATGAACATTTAGCAGGTGCCTCAGATGTGTCGCTGCAATTTACATCCATTAATAAAACTGTCCTTATTGGAGCTGAAGTTGTATGCATTTTCATTTAATAAATCTCTGTTACATTTTCATTTCACCCAGATTTTGTTTCCTACATTTCCTAGAACCATTTTAGCTTGTAAAGAAAGTTAAAACCTTTACAAGACAAAGCTATTTACAATGAACTATTTGAGAAGATAAAACCAATGAGGATCTTACACACATTTCTAACAGGAATGAACACATGAGCTGAAGCTTGTAAGCTATTAAAATAATTCATTTCATGATATGTAGGTTTATTTCAGAAACAAAGCAATGCCATTTTTCTTTTATAAGGTTGGCTTACTACCACTTTACTAAAGGAAGTAGGGAAACCTATCACACTTTTAAACCAGCTAGCACTACGGAGCAAAAGAACACATTAACTGAAGAACACAAGAAAGAAGGAACAATTCTCTTCATATGTGAAAAAAGGGCTCTTTTGCATGATTTGCAGCACTATATTACCAGCTTTCCTTCCTAACTACTTAGAGATTTAACAGGACATAATGAGGTTCCGATAGCCCTGGTTCAGTCACCCTTCAGTCAAGCTTTAATGAATTTGCTGCTTTTGTAAGAAGGGGTCTGCCTGCAGCATTTGCAAACCTGTGCCTCCTCCTTTGTCCAGCTCTAAAAGCTACAGGCTCTTAAGAGCACTCTGAGGATGACCAAGTGCTCTTTAACTGTGCTAAACAGAACAATCTTCCAGAGATACAGAACATGATTTAAAAATACTTCAGTGCTTCAGCTGCTCTGTTATCCTGCCACAGAGCAGAGGGCTCACTTCTGTGCTGAAGAACTCGGCAGGACCTACAAGAGCTTACCCCGCTGCTCAGATCTTATATGTGTATGTACAGACATCTGCACAACACTGCCTAGAAAAAGAACATGTCTGGTTTGGTTTTGGTTAGGGAGGTAGAATTGCGTATTCCCATTATTATATATACTTACTTTTTAATGCTATGTCAGTATTTAACTAAATTAATATTTAATACAATTAAACATTACTGATTTCTCCTGAATGCTCACTTGTCAAAAGTAAAGAAAGTCAGAAGTTTTAAAACAGCAATATGCAATTCTGCCATGCACTTCTGATATATTCAAACCATCTTCTGCAAGTAATAGACAACAAGATGGCAAGATGGTTAGTGCTGATACCAATACTGCAAGAAGACAGCAAGAGCCTCATCCTGCCAGATAACCCGTTTTTCTTGAAGGAAGCACACCTATGAAGGTGAGAAGGGAATCACTTCTCCATGTCCACCCACAGCCTGACCACCTCACTGCGAATCAGATTTCCAAACCAAAGCTTATTGCCTACATAGTTGTTCATCTTTTTGATGACAATCACGGATGGGTTGTTTGCTGTCTGGAGTTTGCAAAGATCCTGGTAACTGCAGGAAACACAGGACTCCAATAAAACATGCTCACCTTAAAATATTTCCTCACATTTGGGTGAGATCTAAATCAAATCCTTAGACAGAAAAGCTGATCATCAGCTTTTTTGTTTTTTGAACAAAGGATGTTTGTTCAGGAGTCAGCGAGATGTCTCCCAGGATGAGACCCTGTTTTGTAGATGAAGACATCACAGCACTAACAGGGAATGCTCCTTCATCTTTTGCTAGCAGAGGCCCACTTGATAAAAAGATACGATGTCTTTGCAAAATGAAGACCATATTGTGCCAAGACTGTACGACCAAATGAAAATGACGTGATTCACCGTAGCATCAATATGGCAGGAGCTAACAAGTCATACTAGAATGAAGTTCCTCTCTCACTAGGTAATATACAGTCAAATGGTCAGAGGTGGCAGGGAGGCACAATGCAAGTGAACGACGTAGCTACATATGCAACCTCTTCATGAGTAGTTATTATCTTTTAAAAAAACATTTAATCAACAATTCCAGTTATGGCTTATCAAACGGCTGCTTGGCAGAGGTCTAGAAAGGAAATACCTTGCTTGAACATAACCCATTGAGTAGACAGGGTAGTGGACAAGCACGAATTCGTGGCTTTAGGATGAGGATTTTGCTTCATATTCTGCAGCTAGAGCTTGAAGGCTTTTCATAGGCCAAAATGACTGGAAACCTGGAACAGCATTTCTATTGCAACCTCTGTAAATCTTCAATTTATCCCTCTGCAGCTTAGCAAGTTACTGTCAACCCTAACACGGTGACCTTTAGTGAGGAAAATCTTTTTCTGGATACAAGTGAAGCTTATGGTTTACCTTAAAGCAAATGGATTTTGTGATTAATATGACCTTCTCCTGAAGACCTCTGGTTTGCATACTGAACTTTATATTCCTGAGCGGCAACCCTTGGAACCAAGACGCACACAATTACCCTTCTTCTCTTCTTGGAAGTACAAGGAACTTTAAGAGACTGGAATCAGCAGTATCAGAGAGACACAGATTTTTATTCCAAACCAGTTAGAATAAGCCCAGTTTATTAAGCCTGACTGTACTTTCCTAAAATGGATAAATAGTATTAGGAAGATTTACAGGTAAGAGTTTTAGTGGATAACTAATTTCTTTTAAATTATGAAAATACACTAGTCCTCAAAGATTAATATAGACTGTTACTATGGCCAGCTGACAGCAAAAATACTCTTCCTTGCTTTAGGCCCACCTAATACTTGAATGGTGATTCAAATAGAGCAAGACTGGTAAACTGACTTACTGAGGTAGAAGGAACAGAAGGAGAAATAGTTCTACCAGTGACCACAGCTGAAGTTGGGATGTTCTGTGCTGGTGAAGGGGAATGGTGAGAGGAGGCAGCTCCCTACTGAGGCACAGCATCAGCCTCTGAGTTCCAGCACAGCGCTTGGGCAAACGGACGAGACTGAAAACACTCTTTTTTCAACATCTGCTCTAACAAATGGAGGGGAAAGGGCACCTCTGCATGTTAAAGACATCAAATGACAGCCCGCGTGGGACACCAGTGCATACGCAGCCCTGCAAATTTACTGACGGGGGTCACGACCCTCCCACTTGCACTTCCATAGATCCACATGAAGGAGGAGGCAAGGCAAGATTTATGCTTCCACATTTACACTAGCAAGTGCCTGTAGAGTTTACAGAAAACACCAGATTTAATAAGATATTTCAATGTAAAAAAATTAAACATATATGATGGTAAAAGTGGAGATGAGAATGGCCTTGGACCCATCACAGCACAAAGCTTGTGTCGCCAACAGCAGCCACAGCAGGTATCAAGCTGCTGTTCTCAGGGACTAACAGAAGAGAATTGACTTACTTCTTCCATGCATTCACTTGCAATAGCTTCAATCCTTTCACTTCTCATCCCAAACAAAAAGAGCTTGTCCTCCTGAGGTCTTTGTAATAAACCCTTCATTTATCCCTCCGCAAACTTCAGTTCCCTTCTTCCCCTTAATATGCTTCAGAGATTTTAGTATCCTAGTTTTACTAGGTTGACAGCCAACTAGTCTTGTTTCATTTCAGAACCCGCAGGCATTTACCCTCCTGCCTTTTTTGAGGGACCAAATAACTCATGACAATTTTTCAATCTCTGGACTGTTCAGTCTGCAGCACACCTCAGTGCTGCCGCAGCTCTCCAAGTCACCTCATCAGCTCTCCTTTCACTTCACTTTGAGAAGATAATTTTCCAGAAACAGGAAATATACCTTTGTCACACACACTGCTATAAACTTGCAACATATTCCAGAGAACTGCAAAGACTCCAGTGACCCACGTGAACTGTCTTTACAGCACAGGGAGAGCAGAACTCCTGTGAAAATTGTAGGAGAACCATCTTGTACACAGAGAAACATCAGAAACTCCCGCTTCTGTGAAATGCTGTGACAATACCTGTATTAGAGTCATTGCAGAGAAGCTGATGCACACTAGAATAATACAGAGTCAAACTAATATAGATGTTTATAGTAATTTTGTATACGTTGTAAACACTTCCAGAACATGCTGGGAATAGATGTTCTGGAAGATACCTGGCAGCAGTGGGCAAATCATTAGAGAGCTGTACCACCCCAAACCTCTAGCATTTAAAAGACATTCAGAAGGCAAATCTTTGAATTGAAACAGCACAAAATACTCGTCCAACTCTGCAGATGGAGGATTAACTGAACTTATCTGACCATCAGAAAAAAACAAATAGGGTCTTAGAGCATACCTTAAAATGATCAAGACTTGGGGAAATGTAAATCTCTTGTATTGCCTTCCTAAATACATTTCCCAAGTACAAGGCTTGTTTTTGGATATGCTTCTACACAAAGGATGCTGATATTCAGCACTGAATAACTGTAATGCCAGTACCACAAGCAGGAGCGCAGAAGGGTCAGTAATTTGCTGGCCTGAACAGGTCCACAACGAATCTTTGAAAAGGTGATGCCTTCCAAGAGCTAGGCTGCCAGCAGAAGATTCAAGGCCAGGTTGGATGGGGCTTGGAGCAACCTGCTCTAGTGGAAGGTGTCCCTGCCTGTGGCAGGGTGTTGGAACTGGATGAGCTTTAAGGTCCCTTCCAACACAAACCAGTCTGAGAGCCTATGATTCAATTTTCTGGGTGTTTTACAGTTACAAGTAATGGCATTTATCTCCCCTAAGGAAAGGGGCTGACCCCGCAGCTCAGCTACACAGACCCAGGAGGCTGTGTCAGGATCAGGCCCTGGTGATTATTACTATAGAAATGCCGAACCTTTATAATTAACACTCACCAGCACTTCATTTCTGTACAGTTATTTTCAGTGGCTGGAGCCTTTAGCCTGTCCCAGGGAGAAGGAGGATCAGGCACCACACAAGATCTGTCAGCCTAATCCACGACAGGTGCCACTGGCTGAGACCTGGCAGAGCCCCCGATGTCTCAATGTGTGGCACATGCCAGGGCATGGGGCATTTGGTATAACCAGACTGGTTGTTCCAGCTCCTCTTGTGCTCCCTGTACTTTGAATTACGCATGGGCCCGGGACTGAAACAGAACCTGTCCACTGGCCCTTCGCAGGCTGAGGACAGCTTTAAAATGCTTTCAGTGGGTGAGCTGTACATATTTCTCCAAATATCATCATGCTGAGCTACAAATTATGTTCAAACTATAATTCAGATCTACTATAAGCCAACTGCATTTGCCATGCTTGCTACGCTACAGACCTCCTATTTCTTTCTTGCCAGTTTATCCCCTGGACAATGCCCTTGTTAATGCACACATGGCCTGAAGCCTCTACCTGTTTTATTGATCTCCCCCGGGTTCTCCAACAACAGTAAAGCAGATTTTCCTAGCAAGGAAATCAATATGCCTTTAGATTAAGGTTCACATATAATGTTTAATAAGTTATATATTAATGATTTATTGTCTATTAATTCTCAATTCATACACACAACATTTTTGGCATCTGATTTAGCACACTGCACTTCAGTGTCTGGACTCCACACTTGAAACAGCTCTCAGATTCTCCCTTTCAATGGCTTAATTGAGTAATCCTTTAGAAATAGACTTTATTCTCTGTGTTTGGTATAAGCACAGTCTACATTTCCACAACACAGGTATTGCTGATAGCATCTTAGTGTCCGAGCATTCAGCACATTGCAGTCTCAAGAGCGAATTCAAAGGTCAGCAACAGAAGCAGAAATAAATTCAGTAATATATAGAGATGACAGGTCAATGGATTAACCCTTAAAATTCCTAGTATTAACTGCACTGCTGAAGAGCCCTCCACCAGCTTTGGAAAAACAGCACAGATGAGAAGCACCATTTATAAAGCAGTTTGTGAAGTGATCTGGGATTGGATCTTACACATCTTACACAACATCAAACCATCAGGTCCTATCCACAATAATTCCCACCAGAGGTGGCCTGTAACTGCCCTTCCAAATGATACTTTAGAAAAGGATCTGTCTCCTAGAAGACCAGACTTCATTGTGAAAACAGAGTACTACATCCTCACTATGGAATCATGCATGACTGTTCCATTGTTAAGAGATGCTGGTGCCTGTACCATCACTTCTGTGTAGTAAACTGCATGAGACAACCATTTCTTACATAGAATCATAGAATAGTTAGGGTTGGAAAGGACCTTAAGATCATCCAGTTACAACGCCCCTCCCAGGGGCAGGGACACCTCCTACTAAACCATGTCACCCAAGGCTATGTCCAATCCAGCCTTGAACCCCGCCAGCTATGGAGCATTCACAACTTCCCTGGGTAACCCGTTCCAGTGCCTCACCACCCTTACAGTAAAGAATTTCTTCCTCATATCCAGTCTAAACTTCCGCTGCTTAAGTTTGAACCCGTTACACATTTTTTGGATCTTCTCACATACCAGTTTATAAACTGTACCAAGCACAGAAGACCACAAAAAAAAATCTCAGTATGACTATAACCATGTAAATTACAAGTGGAAGTTTCAAGATCAACTTTAATTATGTTTAATTAATGTTGCAAAGTAGCTGGGTATAGATCTGGTTAATGAACAGGAACATCTTTCCTGTTACTTTTCAAAATAGGAAAGATGTATTATCCCATCGCTTTTTATACCCACACATGCATGTATCTGATATAGGAAGAATGGGTAAATGAATCTGATTGATCTTCAAATCACTGCTCGCATGCTCAACACAACAACATTAACTGACATTGGTAAAGCATTCACAGGCAAAAAGTGCCATGTCAGGACTAAGAGCCACTTGAACTCTTACTACCTGTTGTGCAGTTCACTCTGGGTGCATCACCTGTGGTTTGTGATGCTATTTTTTAGAAGTGGATCACTTCGAAACTCACAGATACAAATGTAGGAATCTTAATCTACTGGTAATAAAGCATCCTCTGCATTCAGCCCTGCTGCTTGTGAGGCAGTTGGTAAATTAGAAGAAACTTCACCAGTACTGGGTGCAGGAGGTGATTCTGCTGCAGCATGACTGAGAGAGGTGTGCTCAGACAGGAGCCTTCTCAGTAATACTGATGCACCACTGGTGAATAAAAACTAAACAGGCACAGTATTTCAAGAACAACCCATAGACACTGCTGATAACACTGGTAACCACAGTGCAGCAGAGCAGGATTTTGTCCTTAACATATGTAAGATGAAGCTGCATACTCAGAATCTGTGACTTGGATTTCATTTCAATTATGCCTTAAGTTTGTTGGTTATATTACTACATAGTATAAAGGATTCCAAGAAGGAAGTTACTAGCTGCAGAGGCAGTGCTTTAATGCCGAACTTCTGTTGTTCAGCAGGACTAGTTGCCCTGTAAGGAAGGAGAACTGCACCGCAGCCATATGAGGGGTAACCAGCATTCCACACCAGGCCGCCTACTTCCCACTGCTTGATTTACAAAGTAAAAACTTTTGATTCAGAAGATACATGTCTACACACAAGGACACCAAAAAGACATTGCAGTATCTCTAGGATTCAAGTGGGAAAACCATGAGATTAAATTTGTTTTCAACCTGGACATAATTTCTAACCCCATGTTACCTGGGGCTAAGCCTCAGCAGTACATTCAAGGTAATCTCAACCCATGATAAAGAAGGTTTACTTCATTCTTTCTGGCTTCAGACAAATCTTCCAGTCACCCTTCCACACCAAATGCTACTGTCACAAAGGTTTGCACAAATGTCTGCTGGTATTTTTAGAGTGTGGAGTTCTATCACAGGCAGTTAGGAAATGTCTCTCTTTTTCTCCCTACAGAATAGAAATATAAACCAGCACTTACTCAGCTGGCTGTGACATTCACTGTGAGCTACAAACATATGCCAGAAGTCACAAACATACCACAGAAATGTGGTCCCCTGTGCTGGAGCCCAAAGAGATTTCAAACAAGAGATGTGAATGCCTCTGAAGGAAGAGGCTCCTGCATGTACTGTGGAACCTCCAGGTCTCACCTTAGATGGTCCCCACATGGTCTCCTTTCCACACACAGGACCATGCACAGGTGGCATGGACTCTGCACCTATAGCCAAAATTCCCTTTACGCACACCCACCAAGAAGGAACTCAGCATGCCAGCCGTGATCCCTTAACTGCTCCAGCAGGTTCCCAACAGTGATCCTTAGTTACCTGTCACATGCTCTTGTTAAAAGTATTCTTAGCCAAGTCTAATGTCAATATTAAGATTAGTCTGTTAAGTCACTTTTCCACAGGAAAAAAATACTTGATAAGTAAAAGCTGGTAGAGTCCACAAGAGAAGCAGAAGGAAAGTCCTACCTCCACCACTGCTTTGGCGTCCAGTCTGAAGTTGAAATCTCCAAAGACAAAATACGAAACTTTCTCAAACCGCTGATCTATAATTCTGGAAAAAAACCAAAACAATTGTGTCATTCAGCTGCACATGGATGTGAGGGTGCACACATATGCACGTGTTAACTCTTAAGCACAGGTCAGAAATAATTATTGGAAAGATCACAACTACCTGCTTATACTGGAACAATACACTAACCCCGTTTCCGGGCTGATTCTCTTTGCTTAGGCAATACTATCTAAAACCCCAGTAAAATAATGCATTTCATTTCCCATCTGGCTGAAAGAGCAATGTGGAGGAAAGCAACTTTGCAGCAGTTAGTACAAATGACGCAGAAGTAGCTCTTGGGCATCATAGAGATCTTGAGGGCATCACAGAGGTACTCCACACCTTTGGAAGTTTAAGTTACGTGGCTTTAGGCTGTGCAGCTAAGAATTAGAAACCCCTGAGTAGTGGTGAGTTCAGATTACTTCAATGTTTGAGTTTACTTATTAGTAAGATTGTGATCATAATGTTTACCAGAGTTTGCTAGTACTCTAAGGACTGCATGACAAGTGACATGTTGGGGCTGTACGTCAACGGTCACAGCTGGTGGAAGCTCATCTATGAGGTTTTTCCTGGCTCAAGTGCAGTTTTCTGACAGTTCCCCTTTTTGTTCAAAGCAGATCCTACTGGGACTGTCGCTACACCTAAAAGGTGATCTTTCCAGATGTGAAGATTGACTTTTTTCCTCAAGCCTTTGCTGAGTACCAAACAGAGGGCTAAGGCATTACTGTTCATCTTGCAAATCTTGCATTAATGGTTCAATAATAACAATTAACAATTGTTATTTTATTAGTACTTATCTATGATTAATAACAATTGTCTGGTACTCCTAACTGTGTGCAATTTTACACACTTCCAGGGATCTTGGCTTTTGGAAATCCACTGATTCACACTTCATTTCACAACAGGAATCAACAGCATTCATCTCCTACCAGTAGCTGAGGAAGATATGAAAGACCTGAAATGGGACAGCTACAGAGAATATGCACAGACAAAACACATACAAAACTGCAACATACACTAGGTGTACAATACAAAAGAAATAAGGAACAAATGCACTGCGTACATTCTGGAGTCTATAAATATGGAAGAGTTACGACGTAAGGAACCCCAGCAGTCCCAGAGGCAGGGACCTGTATAGATAGGTGAAAGATTATAAGGTCACACACAACAAGTAGGCTTCTGGCACAACACTGCCCAGCAAGGAGGCAAATAGCTTCAAAAGTTTTAACACATTACATCCATTTAGACTTTTCCAAACTGTAAAGAAAGATACAGCATTGGACTTACAATGAAATACTGCTGGCTCCTCTTAAAATACTCTCCCATTCTTAGTTACCAGTCATCAATTGCTTTGGAATATTATTCTATCAAAAAATTAAGTGGACCTAAGGCAGTGATCATCTGAAGCAATATCTCTGCAAAGACTTATCCTTTGCTGGTGTGAAGATCTCCAAATCCTCCATTCAGTTGACAAATTATTGCAGGTACTGTTAATAAATACTGCCTACTGTCAGCTCCCAGCAAGCCCCGAGAACAACCTGCCACTCTTGACCTGTACATAACATTAGTTTGATTAGTGCTCTCACGGTACTTTAAAGGAAAATGAGAACTTAAAAGTTAAACCATTTACATTACCACAATTTGCTAACACTATCATTGCAAAATCTGAGATGTAACTTCCACATAAGAAAAAAATGATTTTGCTTTGCCAACTTTCCTGATTCATTTCTTACTTCTGGCTTTGCTCATTGCCATTTACTGCTGACAAAGAAATGACAGATATTGCAGGAATGACATCAAGGTCTAGAGAAGGCCTCTTAAAACAAATTGGTATTATGAGAATGATGCCTGTGATTGTATTATGCAAAGATGGATTTTCCAAATAAACAGACTATTCCAAAAATAGCCAGTTAAAATGTCTCCTAACTGATGATCCAACCAGCTCATTAGTCTGCTGCTGATCAATTCATTAAAATTCAGTCATTTCATAGTCTTGCACATTACCCCATTTAAACGTGATTTGCGTACAAATCAATGCCAGCTTTCAAACTGATAATTTTAACCAGTTGCTCCCCTTGTAGCTTGCCATGTTGGACATTTTCGAAAGAGCGTCTCACGACAGACTGAAGTACGATAGTCCGAACTTTGCTTCTCAAGAAAGATGCTTTAAGTGGCTTCTGACTTATCTCCTTTTCATGGGTGCTGAAGTTTGGGTGTACGGTGAAATTATCAATGGTACAGCAGGAATGCAAAAATTATGTACTTATTAAATGATCTGGGATACTTAATAAAAAAACATGCTTTAGATTACTCAATACATGTATGTAACATGCTGTCCTTTCCATTGGAACTTACCATTAGTTCAAGAGTTCCCAAACCTTAGAATTATTTCAGCAGTGGTGCTCTGACAGCTCTGTTCTGAAACACCAGTGCCTACAACTGCACTGAATCAATGGCACAAGAACCAATCTTCTTGATTGTGCTTTTAGAGTCAGACCCCAAGTCAGCACAGGAGATGGCAATACAGAAGAGTACAGCAATATTCCCTGCCCCAGGAACATGTGGGAAAACACTCGGCGCTGGAACTGAGCCCTGCAGAGCACTGCCAGGACTGGCACATGCAGTGAGGATGCTGGGACAGAAGCAAGAGTTAAACCCAAGTGTTCCTTTCATTCCCTTAGCCTCCACCTTCTAAGTCACAAACACATTCAGTTCATCGCGTGTACAAGTACATAAGAAAATGGAAGACAATTTTTTCCCACAAGCGCTTGCAAATCACCTGGGAAGGCTCCAAACTCTGCGATGCCCTACTTTGCTATCTGTTTCTATAACAATACCCTTCCTCTAACCATGAATCAAGTATGCCTTTAAAAAATGTTGCCATGAATCAGTCAATGGAGTGATAAATCTGAATCACACAGAAAGCAAGCAGCCACCTATGTCGCCAGTATTAACCTCATGGTTTTAGTGGCAGGACGCAGTGCCATTTCATTTCCCCTGCACTTGCTGACTACCAGCTGATCCTGAAGCACACTTCTGGGCTCTGCTTCTTCCTCTACAACTTTTCTAAATGGCTTGCGACAAAAAAGTGACTTGGACAAAAGTTTCATGACTGTGGAGATGCTACAAAACACTTCCACAGCCCCATATGCCAAAGCAAACAAGAGATCAACAGCGTCGTGACTAGTGCTGCTTGTTGTGAGCTCTGCAGGGCCATCAGGAGGTGACAGGCAAGTGGGATGGATACAATGCAATGCAAATAAAACAGAAACTTTTCAAACAGATGACAGCCCTTCTTTCCCAGAAAAAGAAGTCTTCCCTTGGAAAAGGCTGGAAGAACACCTTCACTCTTCTGATCCTTTGTTCTTGCCCCAGAAGGTATCACTTATGTGCAAAGAGTTTATTTGCACTTAGAACATACCAAAGAAGTATCTCTTACTTCTGTGCATTTTGGAAATCAAGCAAGTTCATTATGGCAAATAAGGACCACTGGAAAAACAGCATGCTTAGATGGCTTTGTTGGTGACCTTGTTAAACTTTAAAGCCCACAAATATAAATGCTATAGATGATTTCTGTTCTTCTAGTTCCCCAAACTCAGAGCTTTTAATTGCATAAGGCATCCTTGACACTAGTATCAGACTCTTCCTACTTGGAGAACATTACCTTCCTTATTTTGCCAGTTTCAAGCTAATTCTACATGTTTAACTGCTGACTCTACACTGACAGACTTCTGGATGGGTTGGTTATTCGCTGCTTGTTTTCAAGTTCTGTTGTATTTTGAGAAGAGGCAGACCCCACACAGTTCTGGAAATAGAATAGCTAGAAATAGCTGTATAGACATGACAAGGCAGTGAAAAAAGGAAACTCTCCAGCAGAGGTAACTTTCAAGTAAGGTTTACAGTTAAAGTTGGTGACATGCTGAAATGTTTTGAAGGGTCAGATCCATGGTTCATGCATTTTTTTAAGGAGTAAACTTCACTGGTAAGGGTGCAAATTAAATTACTACAGCAATTTCTTTGCTGCAAAATAAATATGTTTAGTTCTTATTTTGGCCTAAAACTGCAGGTGACTCACAGAGGACATCAGCCACTGCTTTGCAAACCCAGATAAAAGTCACTCTGTCTGCACTGGGGGTGCTCTGCTGTATCAGTAAGAATTCCAGCAGAGCAACCTTCACTCATCCCGGCTGTTCAGCACGGCAATCCTAATGTGCTCTCCCAAAGACCTGTGACAAAATCTGTCTGTAATCCTGGGGGCACCAGGAGAATTCCAAGGAGCCTCTGAACCCCCCTGAGCCATGGCACTGAAGTGCTATACCTTAAGCTAGCCTGGCCGGCCACAGTGAAGGGTTCACAGCTCAAAGCAGGGGCCAACCTGCACGAAAGGCAACCTTGAGAGAAGTCAAACAAACACCACAGGATGATCAAAAGCGCAGGTTTGGTCCTGCAGCCCAGGATATGTCACATGTTTTGACATAAAGACAGGCCTCCCAGTCTGGATGGCAGTGTCAGCTAAACCCACTGTGAAGGGTAAGTTTTTTCAAAACCATTTGGATCTGGATGCCATATTCTGACCAAGACTAAATAAAACAAGAGGCAGAGGTTCTTCTTCTCCTTGATACTACTGGAAACCTGGGTCTAGGTATTAATTTTAGCCTCTGCACAGAACACCAATAGGAATTGCTTAGTGCAATCTTAAAATGAACAATTTCATGTTATTGGAATCACTGAAATCTTTTGTAATTTAAAATACTCATTATAGTAGTTACAATTGAAGTTACTTTATAAAAGTTACTCTTTTATAAAAGCTATATGGTATACTGTACATATGTTTCAAAGCACTGAAATTCAGCCAGAAAACAACGGGGCAATGAGAAACATGACTGATTTTCCCCTGCTTTCATACTAACCCCCCCATACTGGTGCAAGAAAGGAGATAACAAGGAAGCTGCTAAATATCAGCAATTTGGTCATGGAGGAGAGCAGCTGAACATGATTCAGTGTGACAAGAGGCACTGTGATTCGGATAAACCATTTCTCAGGGCACTTTGTAAGGAGGATCAGCAGCATTATTCCTTTAATAGCCATGTCTAATGCAATAGCCAGCTGGGTTTTGTCCCAGACCAAGGTATCAGCATCAGGTCAGAAGGTAACATTCTGTTTACACGATTATTTCCTAAAGCACTTATCTTCTCCTCGGTGTGAAAGTTGACTTTTCTGTTTGTAAGGAGTCCTAAAGAATTGAGGGAATGGGAAAAATTAGCTACACTGAGCTGGAGCTGAATGGCATTAAGTGGGAGGTCTGAGAAAGGCTGCTGCAGCGCTCAGCAGGACACCTTATTACCCGCGTCATCGCAGTTCATTCAGGCAAGCCATACCAGTGTCACCAGCATTCCCACACAAAGACAAAGTTCTTCACACAGTCTATAAACATGCCTCCCTGGCCAATTCATCCTCACTTGACACCGCTGAAAAGAGGGGCTCAAGGGGGGTTTTTGTTGTTTTTTTTAAGCACAACAATAACATAACAAAACCAAAGGCAGCCCCGCAGCTCAGCCCAGAGGGCTGAATGCAGCGGAAGGAGGGACACTGTCACATTGCTTGGGAAGAAACAATCCAGAGGTCAGGCCAAATTGTATTCCGTGAGCAAATTTTTATAATAACTAAATGTGTTTAAGCTGAATGCTTGCTAATATGAGCACTTCCCTGTTTCTCACACAACTTCTGGGGCAAGGTATTCTCTTTCCACCATCCCTTTATTGTTGCACACAACTCAGGCAGAGGCATTAAAGGTACAAAAGTTGCTCTTACAATGAACTACTGCCTATATAAAATGCTCTTTCCTAAGTAAGGAAGTATGAAAATCACAACTAGCTGTGCTGAGGAGAGGCAGCTCAGTCTCGGTGTCGCAATCCCCTCCCAGGTTAAACTGCTAACCTGGCTTATTGCTGACCACAGCAGAGCTTTAACAACAGGTTATGGTTTGATCTCAATCCAGTAAAGGCCATGCTGCCCCTGTCTCTGCCCGGGATGGTCAAACCTATTCACATGCCAGCTGATGGTGAGGTGCTCAGGGACCATCGAGGCCGATCCAGCCATTGGCACCTCGCCGCGTGTGGCACGGGAGCCTGGACCTGGCAGAGTCACCGCGCAGCACCATGAGCATCACCATGACGCTCCCGGTGTGGCAGCAGAAAGTGACTTGACCATCGTCAGTGAGAGCCAAGAGCTAGTAGGGAGGTAGCAGGTGACCTGCGGATAAGGAGGTTAAACACACTTTAACACCAGAGGCAGCAACAACTCCTACAGTGACTTCTGGTGGAAAGTCAAGGAATGGCAACAGTGAAACCTGTCTTCTGCCACAGCCATGATGAGGAACTGAAGATCAGTTCTGGGACCTGCTGGAGCAAGTCCAGAGGAGGCCATAGAGATGCTGCGAGGGCTGGAGCAGCTCTGCCCAGGAGCCAGGCTGAGAGAGCTGGGCTGGGGCAGCCTGGAGAAGAGAAGGCTCCTGAAGGGGAGACCTTAGAGCAGCTCCAGTGCCTGAAGGGGCTGCAGGAAACCTGGAGAGGGGCTTTGGACAAGGGCCTGTAGGGAGAGGACAGGGGAATGGCTTTAACCTGCCAGAGGGGAGACTGAGATGAGCTCTTAGGCAGAAGCTGTTCCCTGGGAGGGTGCTGAGGCGATGGCACAGGGTGCCCAGAGAAGCTGTGGCTGCCCCATCCCTGGCAGTGTTCAAGGCCAGGCTGGACACAGGGGCTTGGAGCAAGCTGCTCTAGTGGAAGGTGTCCCTGCCCGTGGCAGGGGTTGGAACTGGATGAGCTTTGAGGTCCTTTCCAAACCAAACCAGTCTGGGATTCTATGATCAAGAGAATGAAAATGTTAGGTTTTGGCTTACACAGAACACAGGATTGAAGTGTGGCCTTTCAGATTTCCGCTGTTCCTATCCTTGTGGCTTTTCCTCGATAGGTTTTAGTCACAGAGATCAGCTGGCAACCTGCACCTCAAGAACTGGTCCCGTAGAGAATCCACCTCCAGCAGAGGTTTTAGAGAAACTTCTGAGACAGAACCCTGCCATCCCTTTGCAGCACAGTGCTCAGCTCCCACCTTTTTGTCTTCTCAGATATATACTTAGAGACAAAATCTAGAAAAATCCCCATTAATCCTGAATGGGAGTTATCGGGCGACTGTCTAAGTATGTCTCGAAAGCCATGACATAAGTGCCTTCATTGGCATGCCCCAGGTGTTATAGAGCTGCCATTAAAAAGATAAAGTTTATCATATTTTTGTGCCCTGTTCTTTCTGATATAATAGCTAAAACCTATTAATAACACCAAAACATCTCAAAAGGTCACACAGGATACAGCAAGATGAAGGGAATTGTCAAGAAGCTTAGGCAATCATCTTAGCACTCAAAACATTTGCCAGGGCTGTTTAACTAATATGTGATGTTCACTTTTAATTTCAATATAGTGCCATTTGGGCAAAAATGTTGTATTTTTTAATTAATTACAATGTCAGCAGCTATTAAGATTAAAAGAAAGACCACATCAATAATAAATACTTAATCCAAAGAAAGGATTACAAGAAGAGCAATAAAAATCAATTTTTAGAGCTGGAAAATTGTGACTTTTTCCTCACTTGACTGGTATTTTCATTATATTGACAAACCCATGATCTTACCTGACACTGACATTCGCCTAATGAAATAGCAGCCATGTATAATGATGTAAGTCTTTGTCAATTTTGCTACAGGAGAACACAACGCTACGGCACTGGTGGTGTGTTACAGAGACATTTTCTTGCTCTTCATCTGATGCAAGAGAAAACAACAAAAAGAAACCAGAGAAATTGCACGTCTTTTTCAGTCTTCCTTTATGATGGAAGATAAAAATCCTTCCACATAACTACTGTAAATCCTCAGTGTTGGTAACACTCGGTCACAAGCAGGCAGCAGGTGACTGCTGCATGTTAACTCGCACGAAGACCAAGACGTTGCAATTCTTGCATACTGTTCTGCAGGGCTTGGATGTGGGGAGGAAAACAGAACTGAGTTCACCTAGCAGATAGCACCAAAAAAGTGCACTAAGTGCACTAGAAGTGCAGATAGCACTGCAACCACTTTGAGAAAGGGGTAACACAGACTGCTGGGAACATAGAAAGGCTTCACTCAAAGGATTAAAAAATGCTTGACATTGAGAAAAGCTAGCAACAAATTTCACATACTTAATCATTAGAACCATAGAGAATCACAGACTGGTTTGGGTTGGGAGAGACCATAAAGCTCATCCAGTTCCAAGCCTGCCACAGGCAGGGACACCTTCCACTGGAGCAGCTTGCTCCAAGCCCCTGTGTCCAACCTGGCCTTCCTTATCTTAAGCATTTATCCCTTTGAAAATAGCACTGCAGTGAGCTACTGAGCTGAGAGAGGAAACAAAAAGGGGTGTCACAGGAGAAACATCTGAAGTGCTAAGGAGAAGGAAAACTCTCCTTCAACAGAGCACAGTGGTCTAAAAAAGAGAGCTGTCAACTTTAGGTCTGAATAAAGACAATTCTGGTGGGTATAGAGATACAGGAGTGAGAACTGAATCACCTGAGCTGCATCTTCAAACCTACATCAATGGAACGAAAAAGCACCTTTCATAGAAGGCAACGCAGTTACAGCTATTTACTGGTCAGACCATGAGGAACATCTGCCAAGTCCATCTACAACTACCTCAGCACTTGGACAGATGGACAAGAGGCTAAAATGCTGCAACTTGCATCTGGTTATTTACCTGCTGGGGAAAACGAATCCAAGACCCAGAGACAACAACCTCCTACCTTCCTATGGGACTGCAAACCCAATGCAAACGTTGCGATATGGTTATTCACATAATGCCTATAAGCTCAAATGAAGCAAAATGGAGCTTGCAGCCATTTGTCCATTTTATAACTATCAGCTCACAGCATCATCCTACAGCAAGCATTGTAAATAAAATCACGATAGCAATTTATTTTCATTTCTCTGCAAATGAATAAGAATTGGATCAACAGCCCATATAGATTCTTCTTAATTGAATCACAGCTATCTTGGAAGATGATACGGCCATACAAGAGAACATTTCAAAAGACACAAACCACAATGAATGCTGATGTGAGTGTCACCTTTAGCTAGACAGTAATGACTGCTCTTTATCTAGCTCCAGACTCTCTGAGGAACAAATTACAGTAAAAGGAGAAATGTAACTCAATGAGAACGTGATGCACTCTGCACATTCTCCTATAAAGCCGCTTTCAGAGTGAAATCAAGCAGGCAGCCCCCCATGGCAGGGGGGTTGGAACTAGATGATCTTAAAGTTCTTTCCAACCCTAACTATTCTATGATTTGCATCCATTTCTTTTTCAAGAGGAATTCTCTCTTTCATTCAGTTGTCTCTGATTACACAAATTCTTCCAGGAGTGGTATTTTTTACAGTACACCCAATCCAGGTTGTACTTACACCACTTACGTTCTACCTGAATGACACGAAAGCCAACTGAAGCAGCTCCAGGACAAGCTATCACTGGAAAGAAGGCAGGGAGAAGTAAAACCCTAATGAAGGATGAGGAAGAGGCTCAGTGCTGCCAAAAACATTCCCAGCTCCTGGCAGACTTGGGATCCCTCATCACCACCCACAATACAGGGCCATGAGCTTGCTTTGTGACAACAGCTGGAAACCCCTCAGGAACCCACAGAGCTTTTATGTCACTGTTTCACCTGGAAGAGCCACAGTTCTATTCCCATTGGCAATGCGAAGAGTGACTTCATGTAGCCACACTATTTTTTAAGAGACACCTTTCTGTGTGACACCTGCAAGTTCTTAAAGGTTCTGGATTTTGGACTGCTGACTTTTCAGCCCTTGCTTCCAAACCTGCTACTGCTTGCACAGATTTCTTGTTATCATGAGAGAAAAAAAAACCCCAGGTTTTTAATTTAAAATTTGAAAATTAAATGCTGCAAATGTAGTAATCACCTGTTTAGTTATTAATTAATGCCAAAAAGAAAAAGAAATAACATAAAAGGCCCAAATGCTGCAAACAACGGAATAAGGGCAAAATTACTGACTACGACTGTCAGAAATCACATTCCTCGTGTCCTTAACATTATAACCATGTATTTTCTGCTACAATGCACATGAGTACATAATTATTTTTCTGCTAAAAATACACCCTAACTGAAATTCAGAATGTGTTTGTGACCAAAGGACACAGGACTGGAGTTTGGGACAACTGCACCAGACATGCAGAAGCTTGAGCCAGGAGAAAAATACAAAGCAAAAGAAAAGTGTCTGTGACTGTATTTGACAGGTTGAGAGTAACAAGACAATTTTCTGGATTTAGTCTTTAAAGAGCATATTATACAAACAGGCTAATTTTGAGAGCACTTAACCTTAGTTTAAGGGGGGGGGGGGATGAGTGAATATGAATGAGATGAACCTCAGGGTGTTTAATGAAAAGCTGTCTTTTTGAATGTGGTCTCGGGTTTTAAACCTTTGTTAGCAGACATCTGGGTGGAAGGTTTATTTGCGCATTCTATCTGAATACACAGAAATTCCTCTAACCGTTCCAAGGCGCATGATTGGAGTTAAAGCCACTGCTGCAGAAAATAAAGTACCAAAAATAAAATACCCCCAAAGGAGCTGCTCCGAGGATCTTCTCAAATGACCCAGATCTTTGGAGTGAAGTTTTCCTTTGCCTAGAAACTAAGTGGCTTTTCTTTTGCTCATTCAGCTGTTAGTTCTGGGAAAAGCCTAAAGAGAAACATTTAGATTGGAGGGGTCTTTGAGAAGATGTGACAGTTGACTGATGAGCATCCATAAAATGACAAAGAATAGTTGTGTGGAGCTGGTGCATCACATCGCCTCTCCCTGGGAAACTAATTGCTCTGAATTGTTAATAGTAACATTATTTTTCTGGCAATCATTTCTTTTGAATACCCAAAACGAGCATGAAACAGCTCCTTTGACCGGACATAAAAGTTAAATGTCCCAATGTTGATCAAATTAACTTCAGCTATGTGACAATGGACTATATTTGTGAGAAAATAATGAAGGGCACAAAGGGGAGCTTTATGCCAAGATTTCACAGTTGTAATGTAAAAATGTTTCTGTTGAACTAGGCCAGGGAACATTTCAATAGGGAAACAGAAGAGCACTGTCACTTTCTTGAAAAAAAAACCACATTCATTTTACGGATCTGAATGCTCCAGATAATTTCAGGAAGTTTAATGGCTGCACAGCAGGACCCGCTGTATCAGGCTCACATCTCACGTCCTGCCCTTCGCAAATGCGCTCCTCATACTTTTAAAGGACCCTGGGCTACAGCTTCAGCTCAGTCCCTGGCCAGGCCATTAACTCAGGGGACACTTTTCCCCAGCAAGGGTCTAAAGGACATGAGCAATAGGCCAATATGATTAATTGATATGACACATGCACAAGCATCAATTACAGCAGGTCAAGAAAGACTAAAGTAAAATGTAAATGACATTTCCTTGTGCATAGCTTAAACCCTCCGACTTTAAAAAATACAAACCCCCAGGTATTATGGAAACAGGGAGAACTGTAAGTGGGAATTACCCAAATTGGGCCTAGAAGAATATTTTTGCCCCACAAAACATAAAGCAGGTGTTCTCATTCTCATTTGTAAAGCAAGTTCAGCTGTGGCTGTATCTATGCCTATCTGGAACAACGTAACTGACTTCTGGGAATTAACTTTTGGTTTATATTAGCATTGACCAAGACTCCTCACACACACCAATTCTGTACATATACATTGTGCATGTATTTGTAAATACACAAGCACTTGCTTTGCCCCAGTGTAATTTCGGGTCTCTTACTCTTTAAAGCGTCTATCCAACACAACACTTTCTTCACACTTGTTCAATGGCAAATGCTGAAACAAGTCTGGCGCAGTGCACACCAGCCAGCTGCATGTAATCTTCTCACTTCATAATTAATTTTTAACATTATTAAAGCTAAACCACTTCAGAACACCACAGTCAGATCAAGCCTTTCTACTCCCACGATTATGAACAGACTCCCTCAGAGGAAAACTTTCAGTGGCAAACTGAAATCATTCACTTGCCACTTTTTCCTTGTGCTCCCAGCCCTGTCCCTCACAGTAACTCAGGGATGCTGCACAGCTCCTATGTTAAAACCTCAGAGTTACAATAACTTTGGGGAAACCAACTTCCTGGTCACTTTAACAGTGAAACTCATCTATTTGAGCTTTGTTTGCAAACTCTTTTCTCTTTTGTGTTCCAAACTCCTGTGATGGCTTTTACCATACACTAAAAGGCTGCTCTAAACTCATGTTTATGAAGATGCAACCAGAGCAGGACTGTGCTTTTCCTTGCTCTCACAGCGACCCAAACCAACTGTGAGAAGGTGTTTCTGCTTCATTCAGCGAAGGTTTAGCTCATTAAACTGTTTTCCTTCTCAGTATTGTTCACTGGGTTTGAACTGCATTGCTGTTAAATGCTCTTTAGAAGTTTAAAGGCTTTAAAGGAAAAGACTTATCAGTCTCTGTTTTTAACAGCACTAAATCTGCATTATTAGTTCATGCAGATAAGGGGATTTAAAAGCTCAGCTTGAAACCCCTCTCTTCTGTATTTATCTGACACTGCATAGTTCCAGTAGCTCAGTTGGAAGTGTAGATCTATGAAGCTTTAAAGAGAGATTAAAGCCAAGAAAAGAAGTACTTTCCCTCTATAGATGCTCTCACTTTCCCTTTTCCTACTGTCTGAAGGGGTGATGGCAGACAATGGTCAAAGATGGTTCCCAAAACCCTCTGAATGGGGACACTGTTGGTGGCAGCATTCATTCAGAGCTAGCTCCAGTGTATTGTCCTCCCCAATCAGAGGATCAGAATAGAGTTTGCTGGTGGCTGCCAAAAGGTTAGCGCTGCCGATGAAAGGGGGTTCCCATTATTCACTGCTCTTACAGAACTCCCCTTTTGTGGCAGGCAGCCCATCGCCGCGCTGCGGAGGTCCGGATCTGCGGCTGGCTGCTCCCTCCCAATGCACAATTGCACTGAATGCCAGCTCACAGGAGCGTTGTGCAACAGGAGCCCCGAGGACAGGGGAGCTGAGGCAGGTTTTGGCAGTGTCACATTTTAATGATAGACCATCCTGACATCTCTGACCCAGAGCTGACACTAATACCACTGTCCTGCTACCTTACCCTTGCCCGGGCATCGTGGGAGGTCCAGAGCCAACACCAGCTCCTGAAGCACAGTGCAAGCTGTAAACAAGTGTGCAGTAAATAACGCGGGAGCTTTACACAGGTTTGCTACAGTTCCTCATGCAAAGCAGAGGAAAAGGAGACCAATGGAGCCAAGTTAAAATGAGATAAAACCAGGCCTCCCCCATGCTGTGTGTGACAGGACCTGAAAACCTGGCTCTCAAACTGCACTGAGAGCCGATCTCGATCTTACTGTGTCTGTCCCCTTTTTATAAAGACCTTTAGAGGTACCTTTTATAAACCACTGCATCCTACCAGCCTGCAAACCTCCCAAGTGCCCCCAGCGGCTTCTGATGCTTTGAACAGGTTTTACAAGCCATACAAGAGCAGACACACTGGAGTTTTCCTCTTCATTCTTGTATCACCCCCCAAGTGAAAATGAAAGCTATTTTTGAGAAATTGTTACTCAGCCCTCTGCTGGGGTGCACATGAAAAGCACTTCTTCAGACAGAGTGGGGAAAGCAGCCTCCTCTGCTGAAGCATCTGCCTTAAAGACAACAAAACTTAAAGAAAGAAATAGAACTTTGGACAGAAAGTAACTGAAAAGTATTTATAGCCCATTCCACATTTCAGAGCCTCTTCCAGTTAAAATCGACAGTGTTTACCATGGCTGCTTTGAGGAGACACTTCCCAGCTCTATTTCTCATGCAGTCAAGCAGTACCTCAAGGGAAATAAATGCCTGTTCACTTTGCCAAAGCACGTGCGCCCACGCACACTTTTTTGCTCAAGAAAAAGCTTTATAACTGCTAATGAGAGCAGCTGTAAATTGTTGGGTGTTTTGGGGACTGTCCCCTGTATGGTACCACCCACCAGATGAATCAACTCTGTAACAGATGTTACTAATAACAGCGATGACTGCACACAAATGCTGTGCTGCTGCTTGAAAAAGATTAGCTGCCTACTGCACTCAGCTAGGCCTGAGATATGAACAGCACAGGGTTTAGTGCTGGGGGGAGCCCGTGGCTTATGAGGAGAGGGTGGAAGAGCTGGATTTGTTCAGCTTACAGAAGAGAAGGCTCCAGCAGCATTCTCTTGCTGGCTCCATCTATTTGGTAGTCACAGAAAAGGCAGAGCCAGACTCCTCCCAGAGACTCGTGTCAAAAGATGAGAGCAATGGGAAATCCTGTCTGCATATCAGGGAGGAAAAGCTCCACAATAAGGGCAGTCAAGCCCAGGAACGAGTGGCCCAGGGACGCCATAGGTCACTATATGTGGAGCTCTCCCAGGCTCGGCTGGGTAAGCCTGGAACAACCTGATCCGATGCTGAAGCCAGCCCGGCTCTGAGCACGAGGATCAACAAGAGAATCCCAGAGGTCCCTTCCAACAGGCTTTAGTCTCTTATTCGGTAACTGAAAACATACTTTCATGGCAGCGTTATGAGACTCCACACAGAATATAGAGCAGCTCATGTAACCAACACATTTAAAAAACAAACCTGTTTTCTACTCTATAAATTCTGGTAACTTCAGATTGATTCTGCAATCTCAGTAATTTAGCTTAACAGAGTAAGAGGCATAAACTGATCTGTAATTGGCACCATGTAGAAAACTCCCAGGAAAGTGACAGAAGTGACCATTTCCAGTTCACAGCACAAAACCTCTACATTTCTGTGTGTGCCTTTTGAAACATCTTTTATATGCTGCTTAAGAACAGAGAAGTTTGAAAGAGACTAGTAAAGGCTAATACATACCTATCAAGTACATAGCCAAGAGCCTTATGCCGTATTCCTGAGTAAACCGATGGGCTTGTTTCCCAAGCAATTAAATTGGAAGCATCATGGAAAAGATGAATGTTTACCAAGTCAAAGGCACTATGACAAAAAAGGAAAAAAACAAAATGATTCAGGATAAAAGAAAAAAAACATTTGTTGCATCAGCAAAGCATTCAACATAAGAACACACCCGGTATTCACTCTCACGTATTTCCTCACATGGATGGTATAAAATCAAGCTCTCTTCATCAGGAAATCATCACACACTATCATTAAACTTACAGCAGCTCATTGACAGGGACAACTGCATTGAGGCTTTTACTGAAACATGCATCACATGAAAAGGAAAAGCTGTTTGTCAGTTACAGGCGGCAGAAATCAAGCAGTGCCCTCACTCAAGTATGTACAAAACAAAATTGAATGTGCAAACAAAAAACTTCAAGTTTATACAGCAGAACTGTGGCTTTGCAAGAAACACAATGAAAAGCTACTGATAGGAGTATTTTACTGACATTAAAGCCTAAATCATATCACTGCAACTCCTCATCTGTACTCTGGACCCCCTCGAGCAGGTCTTCTCATGATCGCTACGTGCCCACTGTTTTCCTACTATGATAGGTATCTATAACTACATCCTAACATACATTCACTATCAGTGCGCAAGTCCTGTGGCACAAGGACTGGCATTTGCAGGGCTTGCAGAGCACTTGGCTGATTTTGGATGGTAACAGCATTTTTAACACTATTAGTGCTGCTGGCCTTACAGTGAACCTGTATGTAAATGTATTCTTGTACCTTAAATCACTTCCTGTTTCAAATCACAGTCCTGCTTTTCTCCGTGGCAGAAAACCTTCATGTAGATGGAATTTTCTGCTATAAACATGCCCAGACAGAAGAGTTTCCCTTTGTCACTTGTAGTAATCACAATGGAGGTGTCACTTCTCTCTGGCTGTGAGTCACCTGGAAGGCAAACTGACCTTTGAGCTCTGGTTTTGCACTGTTGGAAGACAGGGCACGTCCGAGTGGCAAATAGAAACCTGTGCAGTTGTTATGGCCTAAGTGATATTCTGCTTTATACCTGGTTTCTTGTGTCCTAGAGACCTGATCTGCATCATCTGGTGATGGGACATGGTGAGTCACAATGGAACTAGAAACACAGAATGTTCTTTTCACCTAGAGATACCACATCCCCCTAACAAAACCCCTAAAACCAACCAGTGCACACAGCAGTTTCTGCCTTGAGGGATGGAACGTCCAAAAGGGATACTTAGGGAACAGCATTGACAACACTGTATTTTGGAAAGGAGGTCCCTGAGCACCTGCAGAAAGTGGGATGCCTCGTCAGCTCCCACATGCATAATACTGCTATGTGTTATAAAAGTTGCTGCACTTGACTTTGAGGGCACAGTTGTGGTTACTGTTTCAATAAATACATTTTGGGTAGATTCTATGAACACTAATAATAATTATTACACTAGTGTTGGACTGACAAGGGTAAAAAAAGGCCCGGGTATAAATGGTATCTTTAAACTTCTTTTAAACAGGGGAAGTTTGGGTTAGATGTAAGGCAGAAGCTCTTCCCTGGGAGGGTGCTGAGGCGCTGGCACAGGGTGCCCAGAGAAGCTGTGGCTGCCCCATCCCTGGCAGTGTTCAAGGCCAGGTTGGACAGAGGGGCTTGGAGCAAGCTGCTCTAGTGAAGGTGTCCCTGCCCGTGGCAGGGGTTGGAACTGGATGGGCTTTAAGGTCCCTTCCAACACAAACCAGGCTGGGATTCTATGATTCTATGAAAGTTGCCAGCACTTAAATGAGAAAAGACAATACGGGAAGAATAGAGGCAAAATGAAAGTGCCACAGCACTGACCAAGTCCAATCTCAGTGACATTTTTAGGCAGGACACAGGGGTGGTCATACTGGACTGGTTTAAAGCTCTCCATCCAAGCATGCTTCAGTTCTGCTCCTGCCCTTGGCAGCACAGGCATGCTCCATGGGCAAAGGAGCCATGTCAGCTGCCTTGAGCTGTCTCTTGGTTGTCCTGTCTGACACTCCTGGAAGCAATGCTGATGGCCACAGCAACACTCCTCAGCAGAGACCTGCTCTTCCAGGCACCATGTTACCTTCCACCTACAACTTCACTGTCCTTACATTCAAACTTTCATGTCACCACTTGTCTTGACAAGTAATGACACCAATTTCCTTCTGCCCTTTCTGCTGGGGAGACAGCCAGCCACCAGCCTGCAGAGGAGGCTCTTTCCAGCTCTTACTGAAACACACCCACCATTCTCAACTCAGTAAGATAATCATGAGCCATATTCTACAGCTCCTCCCTTGATCCTGTTCTACACTATAGGTAATGAGTCAGTTGTTCCCAATACTGTGTTTGTGCATTTGAATTATCCTCTCAAAGTGCAATGCTTTGCACTTCCCTGAATGTAAGCTTGAAATCCTACTTCCTTTAAAATATCAAACCAATTTTGACTGATGATTCTGGCTTCTGATGTACTTGCCAACATTCCCAGGGTGGTGCCATACCTAAATTTATAAATGTATTCTCTAGTCCACCTCCTTACCAAATATAAAGTATCCTGCCCCTCTACTCTGCTCTCCTGAGACCTCACTTGGAGTATTGTGTGCAGTTCTGGTGTCCTCAACATAAAAAGGACATGGAACTGTTGGAACAAGTCCAGAGGAGGGCCACGAGGATGATCAGGGGACTGGAGCACCTCCCATATGAAGATAGGCTGAGAAAGTTGGGGCTGTTCAGCCTGGAGAAGAGAAGGCTGCATGGAGACCTCATAGCAGCCTTCCAGTTTCTGAAGGGGGCCTATAGGGATGCTGGGGGGGACTCTTCATGAGGGACTGTAGTGAGAGGACAAGGGGTAACAGGTTCAAACTTAAACAGGGGAAGTTTAGATTGGATATGAGGAAGAAATTCTTTCCTGTAAGGGTGGTGAGGCACTGGAATGGGTTGCCCAGGGAAGTTGGGAATGCTCCATCGCTGGCGGTGTTCAAGGCCAGGTTGGACATAGCCTTGGGTGGCATGGTTTAGTGGGAGGTATCCCTGCCCGTGGCAGGGGCGTTGGAACTAGATGATCTTAAGGTCCTTTCCAACCCTAACTATTCTATGATTCTATGATTCTATATACGTAAATAACATTGAAGACTGTAATGCATTCAGGGCACTACCATGTACCTATTAACACATAACACTAAGAACTACTGAAATAGAAAAAAAGGCCACCCCTTATATTAAGGACACTGAAAACAAATGCAAAATGAAGTGCACGTGGTTATGTAGCACTCTCACTTTTTCTTAAAATTAAATCTCCGAGTGCCCCAAGATTCTTTAGCTCTTCATGCACACTGAAGATAAGCTAATGAAGAATAATGAGGTGACAAGTCTGGATGCACAGAGGGACTCAGGTCACTGAATCACAGGAGGACAGGGAACTGTTCTCTGAAATCTTTTAAGGTCACTTTCTGGGGCTGTTTGAAGCTCTCTGGGTTTGGCACGAGGTACACTCTGTGATGATGTGCAGGGAAATTCACTCAAGGGTTCACACAGGAGCATTCTCTCCTGCTTGTATTTTTATTAACTATCAGCATGTAGAAATGTATCAGTCACAAGTCAGGAGTATGAAAATGGCCAGAACTTTGCTGATATGTACATACACAGGCTGGGTTTGAACCCTCATCATACCACAGACAGACACACTGTGCACTTACACCTGAAGCAGGCGTAGTTTCCAACCCTCTGCATTTGCCATAATATTTCACTTTCCTTCTCCAGAAATGGTTCACAGTAACTTGCCCCTTTCACTTCTCCTTAGGAACATCTGGGATGTTGTTGGACCATGTCGATCATAACCACAGACTACTCCAGATGCAGAACTACCACACACAGCTCACAGAAAGAGCTGGGAGCCTCCTCGCTCCTACCTCCCAGTGTGCCCTTAGGAATCATAAGCATAGCATGTATGATAGTATCTGATCGGAACAGCCAACTACACTCTCCTTCCAAGAACTATCATTTGTAATATCAACCTGCAAGAGAACATTTCCTTTACATCTGTCCCTAAGAGCTGCTTTTTCTTGGAAATGCCTAAAAATAAATTCACAACATTATTTTTCTGCAACAAGGGAATCCAAGAGGACAGGAGAGACAGGGCCTGGAAAAGTCATGGTACAGGAGCAAAGGCCAGATTAGCAACTGGTGCTAAATGCCCACTTCTGCAGACCTCTGCTGCTGGAATCACATGCCATGTCACAGGGATCTGGAAAAATTACCAGGAACCTACGTTCTCCCAGAGCTGCCTGCCTGTGGGTCACGAGTCTGCAAAGGGAGAAAACCTGCTGCTTGTTCATTTTTTGCAAGCTGTTTGCTTAATCTAATACAGATGCCAATGCAAAGCAGCAAGAGCACTGCTCAGCACTCAGCAGGCAGCCCGTGTGAACGCTCATCGGGCCTCCAAATCAAACTTAGGATTCTAAGAAATGAAACGACCACAGGAGGAAGGGAAAAATGTTGAACGTTCACATATATTTAGGTGACTATAACATACAGATAACATGCTGCTGCCTGCTCCCTCTCCATCCCACCCTGCACTGGGCTGCCAGCTGCTTCGGTTCTACCTTAGGAAGACACTAAGGAACCTCACACGGAGCAGGACCATGCCTTGACTTCAAAATGTGAATCCCAACCTGAATAAAACAAATTAGAAGTTCTGTTCCACTAAAAGTACTATAGAAGGAACTGGTTTTAAAAGCTGCACACTAAAGGTAGTGTCCCTCCACTGACTTCAGTGGAAACTGGACTGGGCTTAAAGTGCTGGCTTTAGGAGCGCATGGAGAACAATCTCCTTCCTCAAGAGGTGAAGGCTGCGTACAACCAAGCCTCAGCTGTGGCAGGTGTGAGCCATGCTGGCTCCTGTGGCCCTGGCCACAGACATCAAGGTTTCTGACCGCGCTTGACTGAGAGGTTGCTTATGACCCGAGTTATCCCACACTCACTGCACATACATGTGAACAGTAACATCACTTTTTGCTGTGCATCATCACAACTTACTGAGCATGATGTGTGTTCAATAAATAATAAAGCAAGGTAACTGTTTTGGAAGCAAACTGTTCTATGAACAGACCAATCTACACATACGAATACCTCTTTGAAATGGCTGTTAACAAAAACATACATAACATACACCTAAGCAGAAATAACTTAGCGATGGAACTTACCAATCAGTAATACACCATCTTGTTCGAATGAAACCTTTTCTGGACCACTTGCACTGCAAAATAAGCAAATAAGAACCAGTCATCTTAAGCAAAGAATTACTGGAAAAGTGGAATGTACTTGCACAGAGAACAAAATAAACCAAAGTCATCCATACCCTGTAACTATTGCGCATGACACACAGACTGAGGTACAATGAGACACACACTGTGTCTCTTCTAAATCCTGGAAGTATGTTATATTTTTGGCCCTGCAGCACTTACAGACTTACGTGTAAAATTAATATAAGCCCTGGTAGTTGTTTGTAGATGAAAGATAGCCAATTAGGAAAGCTTTCCAACTGCAGTTATGCTCAGCCTAAACCAGCAAATTCTTCCTGCCTATGCACAAACGCCTTGGCTTCTTTGTAATTTTACCTGGACTGTAAAGCATCAGCAGAGATTTACATCAAATTAAAATGAATGAGATGTGCTAGAGAGCCATTTCTCCTGCTGAGCCAACCCACCCAATATTTCTATAAAGGTTAAGGGGAATTTAAATAATGGTAAAACATTACATTTATCAAAACTGCAACAGCCACAAGCAAGCCACAAATCAGCTCGTGCCAACATACGGCACTTATGATACAGCAAAAGGATTTTTCCAGCACCACTCCTAAGCCACTGCCATGAATTACAACCTCCCACAAAAAGACATGATTCTGCATCCTATTTATTCATGGTTAACAATGGATGTGGGGCTACGCTCATGTTCTCTGGTAATGAATATCGCACCAGACAAGCCTACGGAACGATGCCAGTGATTCTGCAGCAAAAGATGCATCACGTATAAAGTGCCAGCTGGAGTGGAACACCCCTCGCTCAGGGGTATTGCCCTCCTGAGGCATAGCCCTCCTAAGGGACTTACCCACCTCCTCTTGCACACTGTGCAAGCCCAGCCACTGCTGGGGTAGTGAAGTGCCTCACAGCACCTACATGGGCTGTTTTCTCAGCACTCTTCAGATAATGGTTACCCACCTCTTCCCTTTTCAGGCATCAACATGGTAACCACCATCAAGACCAACCAGACGTAACACCTCTTCTTTACCAGGGCCCCTTTCCCACTGGGGTTTTCTTTCACTCAAAACATGGTTTTTGGAGATTCTGATGTGTTTATTTACTGAACAAATAATAGCTTATTGAAAGCTTGAATGCAAAAAGTATTTACTGATATCTCAGTAAAGATAACGTCTGATAAGGTCTCAGGAGAGACCTTATAACAGTCTTCCAGTGTCTAAAGGGGGCCCACAAGAAATCTGGGGAGGGGCTTGGGACAAGGGCCTGTAGGGACAGGACAAGGGGAATGGCTTTAACCTGCCAGAGGGGAGACTGAGATGAGCTCTTAGGCAGAAGTTCTTCCCTGGGAGGGCGCTGAGGCACTGGCACAGGGTGCCCAGAGAAGCTGTGGCTGCCCCATCCCTGGCAGGGTTTAAGGCCAGGTTGGAGAGGGCTTGGAGCTGGATAAGCTTCAAGGTCCCTTCCAACTCAGCTACTCTGATCCTACGATTCTAGTTAGAACTGGCTTTCAGTAGCTCACAGGACATGCATTAAGAGAGAATGATCTTAAAGTTCTTTTCCAACCTAAATGATTCTATGATTCTATGGAATAAGATATATTAACAAAACACATGTTCAGCGAAATGTAAAGATTTTCTATAAACAAAAGGAGAAAAACCCTCCTAAACCCAGAAAGGTTTTACTGAGTAAAGGGACTTCTCTTCTGAGCACACTCAATTTTACACCTCCACCCCCCAGATCTCCTGGGACCTGACAGCAGCAGTTTTGTAACCACAGATGGACATATGGGTGAATAGATGTTTCTGAGATATTTAATAAGGAACATCAGTTGCTTGTTGGTGTCTATAGGTTCTTAAGTCTTTTAAGAACGTGGGCTTTCAGAAGCAAGTCCATTGGCCTAAGCCTAAGAAGGTCGCATTCAGGGAGGAAATCCTAATGGTTCATTTGTCTGAGATCCAGCTGATGGCTGCATTCCGAGGGAACTAATTCACACAAATCCTTTTTACTTGTCTTCGGAGAGTGCAACTGCTGACTCTTCCTAAACTGCAGCTGTAGTGAGAAACCCCCTGTGGTGCCTGTGAATAAATATCTACTTGACTGGAAGTATTTTTAGTGTCAACACTGAAAAAGATCCTCCCCAGTAAGTCGAGCAGTGGCTACGCTCACTGCTGAACATTGCCTGAGGGTGGACACACCACAGCTCTCAACACGCTGGCTTTCATGACTGAACTACAAATCCCATAATCCAATACGGTCTCTTCTGTTCACAGTTCCTGTGACACTCATGAAAGCACAGCTACAAGCTGAGATTTGGCAAAAAGCCCACATTTATTCAAAAACAGAACAATGAAAAAGGCTCACTGCTAAAACCATTCAAAACTGGCTCAAATCAAATCCCAGTCAAAAAAGGGGAGTGCTGTCATTTTAGTCTTAAAAATAACTATCTTGAACTTTTAATTACTGGAGCACAATACATAGAACTTAAAATCACACAGTCCAAGCCTATGATGAAGCCCAAGATAACGGCTTGAATCAAGCTGTCAGTTTTCATCTGCTATTCTCCTCTTTGGCAACACAACAGGTACTTCAAAAGACGTAATGTTAAACCAGGGCCAACTGGATCATGCTGCTCAGAGCCATATCCAGCTGAGTTTTGAGCATCTCCAAGGACAGCGATTCTAAAACCTATCTGGGCCCCTCTCCTGCTGTTTACCCCCATGGTGAAATCTCTTTCCAAATCTAGTGACATCTTCCTTTCCTGCAGCCGACTGCTGCCCTTGTTCTGTCCCTGTTAGCCATTCAGAGTTGCCAGGGCCCATCCCTCAAGAGCCACCAGTTGGCCACTGCAGCCAGCAGCCCATCTCCCCCTCTCCTGGCAGCACACACAAGGTCTCTGGCTTCTCCTCCCACATCCTGTGCTCCAGCCCAAGGTGCCTCTGCTATTGCTTGCTCCAGTTTGCCCACATCTCTCTCATACAGGGGCTCCAAAAGAAGACACTGGAGATGTGATTTGGTCTCAGAGTGCTAGATAGATGGAGTTGTCTCTTCCTGGAGCCTAACACATCCTGAGATGCTGCTGGCCTCCTTTGCCACCAAAGTAGACTGCTGGCTCATGTTCAAATTGCTATACAAAAAGGTCTAGGTTCTGTTCTGTTTCCTGGGTAGTCACCTCCAGCCTGTACCATTATATGAGGTTATCCCATCCCCAGGGACAAGGCTTAGCATTAATATTTGCTGAACTCCATGAGGCTCCCATGAGACCATTTATCCAGCCTGTTGAAGTCCCTCCGTACAGCAGCCCTGTGCCAGCACACTGACTGCTCCTGCAGCTTGACACCCCCTGCGAAACTGAGCGTGTGCTCCAGCCTGGTGTCCACACTGGTAACAGAGGTGTGGAATAGTACAGGACCTGGCATGGACCCCTGAGGAACACCACCAGCAACCCACTGCCAGCTGGACTGTGTTCACCACCCTGTGGGCCTGGTGGCTGGCCAACTTTCCATCCACTTGCCCAGTACAATTCACCAACTGGGTTACAAGGATGCTGTGAGAGACTGCATCAAAGGCCTTGTTAGAACTGGTTGCCCAGAGAGGCTGTGGCTGCCCCACACCTGGCAGTGTTCAAGGCCAAGCTGGATGGGGCTTGGAGCAACCTGCTCTAGTGGAAGGTGGCAGTGATTTGAAACTAGTTGAGCTATAACATCCGTTCCAACCCAAACCAGTCTGCGCACATCCACAGCGCTCCCCTTTGTCCATGCAATTGCTCAACCAGCAGAATCTGCTCCATCACCTACCCATGCCTGAGGAGAGGCCACCTGGGACCCATCATGAAAACCAGCTTCGAATATGTGTGTGCACCCAGCCCTCAGGAACTCTCTCTTCTGCTGGCAGCGAGGAGCCTTGCAATGCTGCCAGCCGATCCTCTTCTCTGCTGTGCCCTGCCTGCTGCCACGGCTCACACACGTACAGTTAGCTTGAGGTTTTGTGCAATCAATGTGTACAAGACCAAGAGCACCATCATCAGTCACCATCCCCTTCTCCAGCAGCCATCCCACAGCACTTTGGTTCTGTCACTGATGACTGCAACAACACAAGCAAGACCTGTGTAAATACACCTGATATCGATGAGAAAATGAACATGAGCCGGCTGCAGTGTGTGCTTGCAGCCCAGAAAGCCAACCGTATCCTGGGCTGCATCAAAAGGAGCGTGACCAGCAGGTTGAGGGAGGTGATGCTGCCCCTCTGCTCTGCTCTCGTGAGACCTCACTTGGAGTTTTGTGTGCAGTTCTGGTGTCCTCAACATAAAAAGGACATGGAACTGTTGGAACAAGTCCAGAGGAGGCCACGAGGATGATCAGGGGACTGCAGCACCTCCTGTATGAAGATAGGCTGAGACAGTTGGGGCTGTTCAGCCTGGAGAAGAGAAGGCTGCATGGAGACCTCATAGCATCCTTCCAGTATCTGAAGGGGGCCTATAGGGATGCTGGGGAGGGACTCTTCATGAGGGACTGTAGTGAGAGGACAAGGGGTAATGGGTTCAAACTTAAACAGGGGAAGTTTAGATTGGATATGAGGAAGAAGTTCTTTACGGTGAGGGTGGTGAGGCACTGGAATAGGTTGCCCAGGGAAGTTGTGAATGCTCCATCCTGGCACTGTTCAAGGCCAGGTTGGACATAGCCTTGGGTGGCATGGTTTAGTGGGAGGTATCCCTGCCCGTGGCAGGGGGGTTGGAACTGGATGATCTTAAGGTCCTTTCCAACCCTAACTATTCTATGATTCTATATCGGCACTGCTGCCTTGCTCTGATTCACACAAGCCCACACAGATACAAGCTGACTTAAAGGTTGCAACACACTCTGTTTCATGACATGGCAAAATACAGAATTTCTTACAGAAGCTTGGTGTTTCCCCACACATCCACTGCACATATGGCTTCAAGAGAGGTAAGATGTATTAGAGGCTATTTCGCCAAAACTTCAACAGTGTAACCAAAATTCTGACACCTCTCTATTATTAGTCCTTAAAACCAGAATGTTTTTTAAAGAATAAAATTTGAAAACTTGTAGTTACATTCCACCAGCCTTTTCTTTGTCAATAGAGTCTCTCAGGAGATCGTGCTGACCTTTTAAAACCCCCTAGAAACACCACCTACATAAATAACCTCTGCTACATCGGGTAAAAGGACCTCCAGACAACATTAACATGAAGAGAGAGGTTATAGAGGGCTAATGTCAAAAAGCACTGTGAGCAATAAGTAATGCACACAAACCATGATTGATAATGACTAGCACAGAGCCTTAATTCATCTTTTCTCCATCATTTTAGTGAGAGACCATATCAAATTAAATAGTGACCCAGCAGGTGTTTATTCAACCATACAAAGCAGGGGCATGAAGGAAAGACATATTCAAGTGACAATGACTGCAGTGTAATTGCAGCTCCTTAAAGGAACACCCCAGTCAAGAGGAAGACCTGAAATCTTGCACATGAGCAGCCAGAACAACTGAGGCACCAAGAACATTCAGCATTATGGGGCTGGTGTCACTGTGGTGGGAACAACCCCTCCTCCAAGCCACACACATGAACCCACGTTCCATGGACTCACATGATCCTTAGTGTTTAAGCAGCCAGGGAAAGGAGCATGTGTTATGACAGCTACCCACAAAACCCATGCAGAATGTAGTTCCTGCCCCAAAATTACTTCCTTTCTTTCCTTAGATCACTGTACAGAACTGGAGTTTATTCTCTAGTGTTTTTAGGAGTTTGTATACAAACTACCGAAAGTGCCCTTCTGATTTTCCTGAATTTCAGAGTAACATGCAGAACATGGAGAACTCAAGCCCAATCCAGCCTCTGAACACCATCAAGCATTGTAATAGCACTATCAGTCATGTTTTTACTGCTAAAGATTTTTAGAAGTCATTACATAAATTTAAGAGTCTGCAAACGAAAGTATCTATGGCACTCATCAAAAAATATATCGTGAAAGCTGAAGGACATGAAGTCAATCTATCTAATGGCAAAGTCTATTATGTAGTGTCATTATTTAATTGATAATTTGCTTTTCCACATAATGCTTTCATTACCCTTTATTTATGAGAAAATACAGTATGAAGAATTTAGTAAGAATCTATCTACTGGAAGAAAACATTTAAGTATCTGTGCATGACATATGCAAACATAAGAAATATCTGATGAAACCTATACTTGCTCCACTTATTTTTACATATCAAACCATGGGACATGCAAACCATTATTGCTGACAGCTTCTTCCTATACGTGTCACCAGTGGAGTAACCAACCAGCAGCAATACCCAATTCCTTCTCTATAAGCTATTTTAGAAGGCAGAAATACAATAATCATACAACATTTGAAAAAAGGCCAAGGTAAGCAAGTTGTGAGTTACCATGTGAAGTGGCAGAAGGCCTGTGGAAGCAACTGGTACCAGTACCCATGTGGTGGGGCAGAGGTTCAGGGATCTCTTCTTCACCTGCCAGACAACCACGAAGGAGCAAGGGGATGAAGGGAATGCAGAGCAGGATGTGAGGTCTGAGGGTCCAGCCCTGCCGCTGAGGTGCAATGATCTACATCATTGCCAGAGACTGCTGGAATAACGATTTGTGCATGCAAGTGCACCACAGACATCTGTCTGCTCCCACATCCACTGCCAGAGCTTTCTTCTGTTTCACAAGGCTCCTTCTTTCTTCCTCCTGTATTTTAATAAACTCTCTGAATTACATTCCAGTCTCCAAGAATTCCTTCCTTGGAACAGCAGAATTTAGGGTTGACAGGAGTACAGACAATGGACCTAAATTTTAGCTGCCCAACCGCACATATGACAATGACTCTGGAGCTCATTTCACTCTTTCTGAGAACACAAAGTCTCATTACAAACCCTGTTTTATAAAATAGCCTTTATAGGGAGATAATTACAGCAATAAGGTTTACACTATGAAGGCAATAGTAGCGAGGTAATAACATGACATAGAACTGCCAACTGGAGGTTCCACGGCTTGTCCCGAAATGCCAAACTGGGATGTCACAATGAATGAGCTGCTATGGACAGGATAAGCCTAACTGAGCATGTCACCAGTTGTCATGGTTTAAACCCAGTCAGCAAATCAGCCATGCAGCCTTTGCTCACAACCCCCGGCTCCCGGAGGGATGGGGAGGAGAATCGAAGGAATGCAACTCCCACAGGTTGAGCCCAGTAACTAAGGTATAACAGAAACCACTGCTGCTACCACCAATAATAATAATGACAAGGGAAGAGAATACAACCGCTCACCACTCGCCGACCGATACCCAGCCCGACCCTGCAGTGATCTAGCCCTTCCGGGTAACTGCCCCAGTTTATATACTGGGCATGACATGCTGTGGTATGGAATACCTCTTTGGATACTTTGGGTCAGGTGTCCTGTCTTGGCCAAGCAAAAGCCAGCACAGATGATTGGGGAGGTACTTCAGCTCTTGCTGGAGAATATCACCCTGCCTAGGCTGAATCAAGCAAGGACACCTATGCCTCTCTAACACAGAATGACACTGATTTTGTTGTGTAGCTTGTGTATTTCCCCACACCAACCTGTAAATTACCTTTACTCATAACTTGGACACTCTTACTTAATTCCTTTACCTTCAATAAATAATTCATTTATTAATAATTTCACAGAATTGTTAGGGTTAGAAAAGACCTTAAGATCACCTAGTTCCAACCCTATTTGTCTACTTAACATGAAGAATACAAAGGTTTGTAGGCTCTGAACTTAATACAGCTCAGTAGTCAAACCACTGTTTAAGATGTTAAATACAAAAATGTCATCCTTCACCTTAGATACACACTGCAGCTGAACAACATATGTATTATGTCTTTTGGATCACTGATGTGCTTTAATATTTCCAAATACAGTATTTGGAAAGAAGAGCTTTTTGGAAAGAGAATTGAAAGAATGATAGCTTGGGAAGGAAGGAAGAGAAAATTATTTCTTCTTGCACATTTCAAAGCAACAATCTTTATTTTCAGTTTAACAGTCACTAGCTGCTCCACCATCTGTAAGCCAGCATAAAACTAGACAGAGCTGATATAGATCATCTGTACACTCTCAGAGAGGTATCTACATTTTAAAATAGGAGAAAAAATTCCTACTCCATGTCCCAGAAAGGGGGTACCACATCTTTCACCTTACAGTATTAAGTCTCTTCTCAGATCCTCTGTTAATAGGATTCCTTTAGCCAGCAGATGGATTGTGAATACAGCCAGTTTCATCTACTAAAAGACAACATAAATCATCATTGAGAAAGGAGAGACCGCAGTAAGGTTATCACCATACAGCCTTCTCCATGAAAGGTTTGCATTAAAGCATTAGTGAAATTAATTCATCCTTCACAAGAGCTTTGAGCAGTATCTGTGATCTATGATAACAACCAATTTCTCACTATGGGGAAAAAAAATTACTCAGGCCTGATAGACTACACAAATCTGCTTTTTTTTAAATGGCCTAACATTATCTGGAGTGTTGCTCCCAGAGGCATCATTTGAGTCGCATGCTTAGCCAAGAGGAGCCATAAATCAAGACAGAAAGTTTTGTTAGTTTTATATGCAGGGGGCTGTAATTATTTTGAATTGCATTATGTCTCAATCATTGTAATTACTTTTAGATCATCCTAAAGCAGCAGTAATAAAAAGAAAAGAAATCAGTCTTAAACCATTTCTCACACAAAACATTGTACATGTGATATGAGAAGTGGGTAAAACACACAAGAGCATGTAAATGTGATGTTTGGAGATATGCTGCTCTGGCTTTCCACTGTGACAACTCAAGTTTTCAAACTAGACATTGTTTTGCAATCTTTGAATTAGCATCATCATTACCAACACTTCTCAAGGAAGGAAATAACAAGATTAATTTTAGCTTTAAAAATAGAAACGTGTATATCATGGAATCATAGAATCCCAGCCTGGTTTGTGTTGGAAGGGACCTTAAAGCCC